>JBCNJP010000018.1:10846006-10980693 GCA_039602395.1 Deinandra increscens subsp. villosa | reverse complement strand
AATAGGTTAGTTCAGAACCATAATCCTAATTAATAAAGCATATCACTTTTACAGTCTCGAATGCTTCGTCACCGCCTCTCTCCCCCTCTGCTTGTCCCCCATCATCGTCTCTCTCCCCCATCAGTTCTCGAATGCCTCATCACGTCCCTTTCATCCAATATTCAAACTCGCTTTGAAATTCGAAATCCATCTTAAAATCCTCCTTTAGATGATACAGGCTCTCTCTCTCAAAGCCACTAAAAGCATTTGAAATTCAGATCTAGATGTGACGTTTTTTCTCTCATTCGTCTTCATCACGCCTAGCATCACATGCATTTGCGTCTAGCATAACAGGTATGCTAAAACACGCTGCTCGTGAAACACTATCTCCTTTGTTTTACATGTATCCAAGAGAAGAAACCCAGTTCTCACATCCCTCATCTTCTCTCTTTCGAGAACATGTTTCTCTATGAAATCTGGTTTCAGTTGTAGAGGGTTCGACTATGTGAAACCCTAAAAAAGAATGGCGATTTCAAGGTACCTGCATCTAAGCTTATTTGTTGACAGCTCTTCTCGATTGCCGTCGGCTCTGATTTCGTGGGATTTCTTATCATTTGTAGGAATTTTGTTCTTGGTGAAAGGATTAAATGCCAAATCTTTATACTTAGCTGTGATTTTGTGCTGCATAATCGATGGTTGATATTTTTGTTTGATTTCACCAGGTTCGTGTTCTTGATTCCAAGGGATGAAAGGTGTGGTTTTATAAAAGGGTATGTTAGGATTTCTCATTAGGTTTACAACACCATTGATGATTATCTCAAGCTCAGAGATGCAGTTAGCAAGCTTTTGTAGCATGGTTTTAGTTGCAGAATCATGGCTTCAAGAGAACAACAATCAAATCTGTATGTTAGTACTCTTCCTTTTTCTTACTGTTATTTGTTTTCAGAAGAAAGAACAAACCAAAAGGCATAAAGTTTGTGATATGTTGTATAGAATATGTGCTTTCGCACCGAGTTATTGGAATTAGGATGCTAATGTTTTGTACAACTTGTATAATATTGATCTCAAAGCGTGGTCTTTTTAGCCAATATATCTCAATGCTCCCTTATATACATTAGGCTATGTAGTATCTATAGTATTAGGGCATGTTTGGCATTGCGCTTGCTGCTGAAATTGGTACTGCATCAACAAAGATGTTATCATGAGGTAACATTCTCGTTCTTTTGATTTTGAGTATGAAACATGTATTTTTCAAGTTCTTTCTTTTCTTTTACATACTAAATGCATTCATATCCATTTGAAAGTTAACCTTTAATATCAAAGTAATTAGGAAGGAGATGGCTGCCTCATGTCATTGTTTTGGATAGCTTTTTGGCAGCTTTAAGACTTTTTTGAATCTGCGATTTAATGTTGTTTTGGTACAGGTTCTTAGTCTGTTTTGGAACAAATTAGAATATCAACTTTTATTACTTTCTTTTTTCCTTTAATACTTTTATGACAACCTCTTTAAAACTGTAAAGTTCGCTGCATTCTTGGTTGGGATTGCCCTGGTCTTCCAATTGAGTTGAAAGGTAAGTGGTAATTTGTGGCTAGCTTATTTAGTTGAATGTTTTCTGATAGCTGCAGACTTTAATAATGTGTAGTTTTCTGTCAAATAGTATTGCAGTCATTAGACCAAGATGCCCGAATGGGGCTAACACCACCAAAATTGAGACCAAAGGCAACTAAATCTGCCAAAGCAACTGTGCAGGCACAGATGATGTCGTTCAAGGTTTGTTTAAACACCAGATGTTACCCATGAATACATTAATAAAATAATTATAACTACTAACCAGGTGTTTTGGTTCCAGTACATGAACAGAGAAAGGATTGTACTGTATTGCAGAAGAAAGGCTTCGGAGCCTACCGATAAGCAAAGTGAAACAAAAAAGAAAATAGAAGAACTCCCGATCAAGATAAAAGGAAGAAAGGCCTACAGGTATATGGCCCCTCTGTGATCCTTGCCTTATGTTGATTTTAATCTGACTTAATGATTAAATATACTTGATAGTTGATTATATGACCATATGTGATCTTTGCCTTATATGTTTTTTTTACTGATTTGGCAGTTGAGTATACTTTTATGACTAAATAAGTTACTATTTTTAAAGATTAATAAATTGATGATATAATAGATGACATGTTCATGAAATTGTTGTTCAAAGGCAAATCCTTAAAAATAGTCAAATAAAACGATTCTGGCTTCTTTCTCTTAGCTGCTAATCTTTAAGCCCTTTTAGCATTTCTGTGAAGACTAAAAAAGAATCATGACTTTGACTTTATAAGTTACTATCTTCCAAACCTAGCTCCATAAATTAGAATTTCATTTTTTGAGGTGTATATGATCATGGAATAAATGATTTTAATTTTTTTTCATGATTAGATGTTATCATTTTGATTATGTTCAATGATTTAGGTGCACACAAGAAATCTCAGTGCATAGATCTTAATTTCTCAGCAGGTTAAGGTAATTTCTTTCTATCTTGTTTAAGTTACTTGAATTTTTATATGCATGCCATGGCAAGAAATTATTTCATAAATGGAAATGTAGGTTTTAACTTTTATCTTTACATTATCTAAACCTAATATTATTTTTCAAACCTTCTAAAATTTTTTGGATAAATGATAATCTGGATTTTTACTTTGATCTTTCGACAATTTAACCCTCATCCCATTTGCAGAGCATGCTTAATTTTTGTTTATAATTTGTTCATGATTTCTTTCTATTGTCGAACAATCTGGATTGAAAGAAGAAAGAGATATGAATTTGAATATCTTTGTATGTAATCAATCGTAGCGATTGAAGTAAGGAGCATGAATAATCTATGATTAGATTTATAAATAACCGTAATCGCTTCAATATGAATGGTGAATGTGAAATCGGAAATAGGGTTGTGGTGGTGAAATGTCGTAACTTTAAATTGAATGGGAAAACGAACTATGTAACTCTTCCCATGATGAAGCAAGCTTTGACAATCAGGTTTGTAACTATCTATCATATAATTCATTATTTTAACTCTACTTATCAGAATCTTCTTAAAACTGTAACAGTGTGTTTTGGTATCTAGGTGGATGCATGTTCAAGGATTTATGTAGTCCTTCATTGCCTCTGCTCATTTATTTTAGTAACTTAAGAGCACACACATGACCCATGTTTATTAAGGGTTATCACGAGACTTGGAATTTTCTTTCTTTGGTTGTATACTTAGTCACCAATCATGTTTATTAACCTGTGAAAGATTGGCAGATTAGGTGGGTTGGAAAACTTGTGAAAACGGGTTCTGATCAAAATAGGCAATTTTTAGTGTTGGTTGTGATGGGCCTGCCTGCATTGACAAAAAGCACAATCTTTGTCCGTAGTTTATAAATTTATTTTTAATATAGTAGATGTATGTGTTTTTGAATCTTTTTCCATCAACCACCAAGTTACGATGTTATATCACGTACAACTAACATATTGCATCTTCCTTCATATGATGGTTTACATTCTGATCTAGACGGGTCTTGATTTATTTGGTCCCTTTAAGGTGGTATTTGGACTGGCCTTCTTTAAGAGATTGTATGGTTACAATATTCTCTTTATAGTATTTCAGTAACCTACTTTTTAGTGATTATCAAACTATTAGGACTCATGGCATATTTTTCTCTTCCAGCTTCAATTAACACAATGGAATAAACACCACTTTCAGCTTTATTGATCAAATTCTTTTTGCTGTAGCAGGTTATAAAGTATGAGATTGTTATATAATATGTGGGTTGGCTGCTAAGATGCAGATGAGTTTCAAACATATATTTGGAATAAACACAATGGAAGAGATCATGGATATCAGATTTTAATTGAACATGGATTGATATTGACTACAAGTTTTGTGAAATGTAATGTAAATGACAGTGGCTATGGAGGAGAATGGGTTGTTCAACTTGGAGTGAAACCTGAAATCTACAAGCCTTTTTGTTCTCTCTGGAAGTATTCCTTTAGTTTGAACTCCTTTAGTTTGAACTATCAGAGATGTGATATTTCACACTATTTTGGCATGGTTTATTTTTTATTCCTTTAGTGATATTGTGCTTAAATGCTTAATAGCTATGTTTAAGCGCCTTTTTAATATTCTGATACAGTTATTTTTTTTAATTTTTAATTTTTAATTTTTTTCTCAACGAGCGGGATCCTAATAGAGCTTATTTTTTTTGAACCAATAAATCACCATTCATGTATTTCGCATGATTTAACCCGCAACTTTTAGTTGAGAAGTCTCTATTTTACTACTAAGTTATTTCTATGGATTTGAATAATGTTTAATAAGATGATACGGATTACAATATAGTGATGTGGCTATTTCAAACCATTTGTTTGTGTTGGCTATTTCAAACCATTTGTTTGTGTATTTCTTGATACGTTTTTTTATCTCTGTGGAAGGTAAAAAAATATATTCTTTATTGATAACAAACTAGAGTTCATGTACTTACTAAATAACATAGGTAAGAAGAACCATGTCGAAATGGTCGAATGTCTCAAAAGTCTTACTTAGTGTATATAATTCATGAAACCTATTTTATCATATTTGTGTTTAATATTGTTCTAATATAACTTTTATAATCATACATGTAAACCTTCTTGTTTACATAAGTTATGTGAATGTTTTGGACATATGCATCTAGCTCAAACCAATTCGATTCGCCATATTTCAACCGATACAGATAATACTATGTTGGTTTATTGTCGTCGCCTCCAGATCGTGCGGGTTGCACACTATGTAATGAGTCTTGCAAATTGTCGTCGTCGCCATACGCGCATGTATCGTATTATAAATTGGTGACGCTTCGCATTGCGATAACATAAACGAATAGCGTGTTGTAAATTATCGTGAAAACACAAACAAAAAACGAATAACTCTTAATAAACCGCTGCCGCCGCCGCAACGCGCGGGCACCATCCTAGTATATAAATATATATATATATATATATATATATATATATATATATATATATATATATATATATACACACATACCTATAATTAATTAATTAACTTGGTAATTATTGAATTGTACGTAGGACATGGTCAATTCTACACACAATACATCGGGGAAACAATCTCTTCAATCAAGCTCATCTAAGAGGTCGAAAGATAAGGTACAGATCTGAAACAGTTCTGAAATTGAGTTGATATGGAAGATTCTTGTTCACCTGGATGAACATGCTTCTCTAGTTATAGTCCATCCGGATAGTTACAGTTCATCGGGATAGTTAGAGTTCTTCTGAAATATAAATAATAATTAACTGTTCCGGCTATAATAGGTTTGTACTTCATCCGGATGGTTGTAGTTCATCCGGATAGTTACAGTTCATCATGATACTTAGAGTTCTTCCGGAATATAAATATAACTGTTCCGGCTATGATAAGTTTGTACTTCATCCGGATGGTTGTAGTTCATCCGGATAGTTAAAGTTCATCAGGATAGTTAGAGTTCTTTCGGAATATAATTAATAACTGTTCCGGCTATGACAAGTTTGTACTTCATTCGGATAGTTATCGGGATAGTTAATTAATGTTTAGCCGGTTATGATTTGATTTAATTAGATAATTAAACTAGCTCGCTAGCTAAATATTTAATTCAATTATAGGTCTGTTCTGCGACCGGATCACAAGACACTCCTCCATCTACATCAACAGCATCCGGGCAAAACGTAAGGGTAACTATATATTTTACACAATTGTGTACTTTAATTCCCTTATAACTAATTGTTTTATGATCATTTAATTAAATGCTGCATCATGCTGTCTTTAGGGGAAAAAGAGATAAAGAAGTACTAAAGCAGCAGCTAGGGCATCAGAGCAGGAAGTGGTATATATAATTAAGGATTTGACAAATGGCTTTGACGTTATTGTTAATTAATATATATGTTACTAATCAGTTAATTACATGGTGTCAATTTAGGAAAAAGAGACAAAGAAGTACTAAAGCAGCAGCTAGGGCATCAGAGCAGGAAGTGGTATATATAATTAAGGATTTGACAAATGGCTTTGACGTTATTGTTAATTAATATATATGTTACTAATCAGTTAATTACATGGTGTCAATTTAGGAAAACAATAAGAGACATGTAAAATCAGTAAAACCTGCAGCTCGTAAGTACCTCCTAAGAAGAGTGATCACTTGGAAAAACCAAATAATTATGATGCCATTGCAGTTCCTATCGATCATCCACTAATCTCAGAGGTATATATATTAGTATATACCACAATTTTTAATTCTATTTTTTACTTTAATTAATTAATTGTTAATATATATATGCTATAATTAATATTATTATTATTATGTCACTTCTGATCAGGGGTGCGAAACTACGACGTTGCACATGGAGGGGAATCCACTGAACGTCGTGGGAAATGCTAAATTATTACCAAAAGAAAAAGATGAAAAGATCCATGGAAGTCCATTACCTCCTGGTTGCCCTAGAATTATAGCTTATCAGGTCAAAAAGGGTGCAACATATTTATCATTCCAATTAGATGATAAAACAACGCTTTCGGAGGTTAAAAATAAATATATTTTGCATGGCCGATGAACCGAATGATCTTCATTCTAATAACACATCAGATAAATCACAGCCGGTTGATCATTCTACGGATCAAAAAGTACTGGAACAACCACAGGTAATTACTACATTAATTAATCGTATCCGCTAATTAATTAACTATATATATATCAATCTGATCGGTTATATTTGTCATGTTTCCAGGTAAATAATGATCGGAAAAAGACGTTGAAAGTGTACTTAACACCAAACCAGCTGAGTCAAGATCTGATAAACAGAAAACTTAGTACACGGATCCAGCAGAAGCAGCTGATGAGCACGGACAATAAATTATAATTAATTTATTATAGAAATTAAACTTTGATTAGTGTATGTTATTTTTTGTAACAACATTTGATTAGTGTATGTACATTAATTTTTAATTATAATATGATTTAAGGTTTCTCTATATTAATTAATATGCAGTATAATTAATTGTAATTAAAAAATATATGTGTCCATATATAATACCAAAGGCCACACTTTTTATATTTTAACGTGGCCATTGACACCATTTGACCACGCGTATTGGGACAAAATATCTGATTTCAACTACCCTTTGGCCACTTTTTTTTTCCAAATATATGTGGCTAAAACGCAAATATACGTGACCATATTATACCAAAGGCCACACTTTTTATACTTTAACGTGGTCGTTGCCACCATTTAGCCACGCGTATTGAGACAAATTATCTGATTTCAACTACCTTGTGGCCACTTTTTTTTTTCCAAATATATGTGGCTAAAACACAAATATACGTGACCATATAATACCAAAGGCCATGTTTTTTATATTTTAATGTGGTCATTGCCACCCTTTGGCCACGCGTATTGGGACAAAATGTATGATTTTAGGAACCCATTTGGCCACGTTTTTTATAACATATGTGGCTAAAACACAAATATACGTAACCATATAATACCAAAGGCCACGCTATTTATATTTTAACGTGGCCGTTGCCACCCTTTGGCCACACGTATTGGGACAAAATGTATGATTTCAGCAACCCATTTGGCCACGTTTTTTTATAACATATGTGGCTAAAACACAAATATACGTGACCAAATAATATCAAAGGCCATGCTTGTCATATTTTAACGTGGCCGTTGCCACCCTTTGGCCACACGTATTGGGACAAAAATTATAATTTCAGCAACCCATTTGGCCATGTTTTTTTATAACATATGTGGCTAAAACACAAATATATGTTACCATATAATACCAAATGCCACGTTAAGCAAACACATGTGGCCGTTGGGACCTTTGGTCACGCTTTCCGGAAGAATTGTTTGATTACAACAACAAATATTGGTACCTGATGAGGATAGATAGGAATTGGATGTGAAGTGGCTTATCAAACTACATTACCGAGGATAAAGTATCAAGTACAAACATCACATGGAAAGCTTGTCGGAAGTGATGCAGTTGCGGTTGAGCAGAGCGCAAATGCATCCAACCCATCTGTGTAGCAGCGACTTCATTTAGCATTATAAATAGCTCGTTTGTTCATTTATGATGTAACTTCTGATTCTGGAATTCCACACTAACTGTGTGTTTTCTCTGATTATCATATTCAACAATAATATTCAATAAATATCTGATTCTCTCTTCAATTCTCGAACTCTTATTGATTCCTAGCTGAATTAGAACTCTAGACCTACATACGGTGTGGATTTTTGGTTCATCAATTGGCGCCATCCGTATTCTATTGGAATTGGTGAGAAATGGAGAAAAAGCTAGATGAATCAGTGCAGAAACAGTCTGTTTTTGATATGAAGGAACCGGAATTGAATGTATTTAGTTCGAAAGGATCAACCGGTAAATTCAGTAAGAGAAATTTGATATTTCCACGAGAAAAGCGATCTGGTGATGATCCAGAATCAGATCGCGATGATATGAATGATACAATTAATCCGAATAGTGAGGAAACACTCCAAGGATTCGATCGAGAGTTTTTGATGAGACATGTTCAAATTCTAAAGCAATTACGAGATAAGGAACAGCGGGAACAATGGTTGCAAGAGGTGCGTGCAACCTTGAAGTTTACTCCAGAAGGTAAAACTACAAAGTCCAGTGATATTAAGGAGCTGGAGGATCTTCTGAATGAGGATCATGAAGAAGATAAACGAACAAAATTATCAGGTATTAATCGCATAATTAAATATGTGAGAAATGTGTTTTAAAAAAATGATTGAATTGATTCATGTGCCTTTGATCGAAAAATTTGCTTTAGTTTTGATAAATTTAGGTGAATGTTGATTGATTAATCATGATATTAAGTAAATGATTTGATGAATTTGGATCATAAGATTGATTCATGAATCGTAAAAATCTTAGTGGAGCGATTCAGATACATAAAAATGTTTAGCGATATGTTGATTATCGACGATTCGTTACATATGAATGTTTGAAGATATGAAGAGACATTCATGAAGATTGCCTATGATTTCTGGAAAATTTCCAGAAATGTGAATAAAGGCGGGAAGAAGTTCATCCACGTTTGGATACATGAAGATTGCCTATGATTTCTGGAAAATTTCCAAAAATGTGAATAAGGCGGGAAAAAACTCATCTGTATTTGAATATGCGATATTCAAATAATGATGTTTTCTAAAAAAAAAAAAAAAAAAAAACAAAAATGATGATGATGATGAACTTCCGAGTAAGACACACGTGCTTCGGAAGTGACAATGGTCGTAAGAAGATACTTCTGAATAAGACGTATTATATGTCGGAAGTGATATGATGAGATGTATTATTAACATTCTCTGGTAAGTTACACTTGCAAAAGAGAAATGTTATTATAAAATACCTCATGAAAAATAGGTGGACATGGTCAGTTTCGAATAAGCTACGCTTATTATGATTGAAATAATAAGACCTTTATTTTTAAAGGCAACAATCCTGTTTTAACGTGTTGATCTTGGAAATTATCAGGAACTAAAGGCATCTTTGTCCCTTATATCCCTGCTTCAATGCAAGAACATTCGAAGTTTCAAGCTTGGATTGCAAATGCTAAGTTTCCGACTAAATTGAAAATGCCAACTTCTATAAAGAAGTATGGGGGCTTAACTGACCCTGATGATCATATATTTGATTTCATAACTGCGGGTAGATTGGAGCGGTGGTCAGAAGAAATCTGGTGCCATATGCTAGTGCAGACTTTTACCGGACCTGCAAGAGTGTGGTTCGATACACTTCCGAATGCTCAAATAAATGGATTTGAAGACCTAAGGACAAAATTCTTAAGGCAGTTCAGTCAACAACGGAAGTGTACAAAAGAGGTTACGGAAGTTCATAATATTAGAAGAAAAAATGATGAAAGCCTCGAAAGTTTTGTCATGCGTTTCAATAATGAAACCATGAAAATTTCTGGTGCACAAGATCAGTTGCGAATATCCGGTTTCTGCCATGGAGTTCGACATTCACACCTGGTAGAAAAGTTGCATGAGGATCTTCCTCAAACTATGGAAGTGCTTATGGACCGAGTTAGAGCTTATGTGAAGGGAAGAAGTGCTTCTGGAAACATCCAGGGCATCTATACTGACAAATCGTCTCAAAAAGGAAATCATTTCCGAAATGCAAATGCAACTGCTTCTGATGCACCAACAAGGAATCAACCTTGGAAAAAATATAGATCTCAACCTTATGATCGAAAAAGAGAAAATAAGTATGGAAATTATAAAAAGAATTGGGAACCCAGATATGACAATTTTTCTTCTCTTGCAAAGACTCCAAGTGAAATATTAGCAACTGAAAATGTCCAATTTTCCAAGCCTCAGAGAACTTACAATCCTTTGGGGAAAGACATGGGAAAATATTGCGAGTATCATAAGGATCGTGGACATGATACTGATAGTTGCCGACATTTGCGAAGTGAAATTGAGAAAGCCATAAAGTCTGGAAAATTGTCACATCTAGTTAAGAACATTAAGGAGGGACGTCTTCCTGTAGAAAAGCAAAATGTAATTGGAATGATTCGTCGGGGATCAAATACTTGGCACCGAAATGTCAAGTCGAAATTTGAAGAAAGTTGGAAGAGTCAAGAAATTACTTTCCCGCCCCTGTGGGGAAGAGATTCAAGGGAGGATCCTGTGATTGTAACTATCGGAATCGCAGGTTTCCTTGTGAAACGAACGTATTTAGATACGGGTAGTGCTTCTGAAATTATGTACGAATCTTGCTTTCGAAGGATGGGACCGGAAGTGCAAAAGAAACTTAAACCTCATAATTCAACTCTCATAGGATTTTCTGGTGAAGTAGTACATCCAATTGGTGAGATAAATCTTCCGGTGATTTTTGGTGATGATACGTTTTTCCGAGAAGAAATGATGAATTTTATAGTAGTTGCAACACCTTCTCCACATAATGTGATCATTGGTCGTCCAGGTTTGAAAGCTTTAGGTGCTATTGTTTCAACAGCACATGGTTTGGTGCGATTTCCGACACCAAAAGGAATCGCAACTGTTAAGACAGATGCAGATTCACAAATAGTCATGGTTGAAAAACCGATGATAACTCAAGTTGATCCGAAAAATATAAAAGGGGATGACTTAAACCAAGACAAATGGGTGATCAATAGAAAGTTTCCTGATCAAACTATTGAAGTTGGATCACAGCTGCAAGGGGAAGTGAGGGAAAGGTTATTTCAATTATTATTAAATAACGTTGATATTTTCGCATGGGAACCGTCAGACATGACAGGTGTCCCTAGACATTTGGCTGAACATAAACTCAATATTTACAAAGGAGCCAAACCTGTTCAGCAGAAGCGAAGAATTTATGATCAGGTGCGAAATCAAGTGGTAAAAGAAGAAGTTGATAAGCTTGTGGAAGCTGGAATCCTTAGGGAAGTGCTTTATCAGACATGGGTTGCCAATCCTGTTTTAGTGCGAAAGCCCGATAATTCTTGGCGGATGTGTATTGATTTCAAAGATCTTAATAAAGCATGTCCTAAGGATTGCTATCCACTTCCTGAGATTGATTTGAAAGTTGATTCTTTAGCAGGATATAGATGGAAATGCTTCCTTGATGCATATAAAGGGTATCATCAGATCTTTATGGCTGAAGAGGATGAGGATAAGACCGCTTTTGTAACAAATGAAGGATTATTTTGCTATAAAAAGATGCCGTTTGGGCTTAAAAATGCTGGTGCGACCTACCAACGTCTTATGGATAAAACTTTTCAGTCGCAAGTGGGCAGGAACCTAGAAGCTTATGTAGATGATGTGGTTATAAAAAGCTGCTCTGAAGAAGATATAATTAGAGATGTTGAAGAAACATTTAAAAATTTGAGGAGAATCAACATGAAGTTAAATCCGAGGAAATGTTCGTTTGCGATGGAAGAGGGAAAATTTTTGGGAGTGTTGGTTAATAAGGATGGAATCCAAGCACATCCTAGGAAAGTCAAAGCAGTTTTGGAAATGGAACCGCCAAAGACTCTTAAAGATATACAGACTTTAAACGGGCGGTTAGTGGCTCTAAATCGGTTCTTGTCAAAAGCGGCTGAGAGGGCCACTCCATTTATGAAAGTTTTGAAGGAAAGTTTGAAAGGTAATTTTGAATGGACTCCTGAAGCTAATAAAGCATTTGAAGAATTGAAAAATGATTTGGCTGCACTTCCGACCTTAGTAGCACCAAAAGTTGGTGAAGAGTTGGTAATGTATTTGGCAGTAACTGAAAATGCGGTTAGTGCTGTGCTATTAGCTGAAAGGGAAGACAGACAACTCCCAATTTATTACATAAGCAAAATGTTGAAAGATTATGAAACTAGATATCCAATTCTTGAAAAAGTTGTCTTAGCGCTTGTGCAAGCAACAAGAAGGCTTCAACGATATTTCCAGGCTCATACTGTGAATGTGCTCACTTCGTACCCCATTCAAGGAATACTGAGAAAACCGGAAATGTCTGGAAGGTTAATTAAATGGGCTATTGAGCTTGGACCATTTGATATACAGTTTAAGCCAAGGGTTTCCATAAAAGGGCAAGTGATAGCTGATTTTCTGGCAGAAGTGCCAGAGGGTGTAAGTGTAAATGTCGTCATCGCTCCTGAGGAAAAAGAACGATTATGGATCTTGCATACGGATGGTTCCTCCAATTCCGATGGTTCAGGAGCAGGTTTGATCGTATATATCAAGATCCTTTTTTCCCTCATAAGTGACTGTTATATATATATAAGCTAAAAATTGCATGTGTAAAGTGCAGGCTTGATCTTAAGAAGCCCTGAAGGAGATGAATTGACATATGCAATTCGCTTCAATTTCACAACATCTAATAATGAGGCGGAGTATGAAGCTTTACTAGCAGGTCTGAACAATTAAAACTTTCTCAAGTTTTTTGTGTTTTGAAATAAAAAAAAAGGGGGGAAAGGTGGATACATATGATGATTTAAATGATAAAATATGTTTGTTACAGGTTTGAGATTAGCAAAAAAGGTGGGTTACCTCTTTATATTATTACTGACAATGGGAAGCAGTTTGCTGGAAACCCATTTGCGGAATGGTGTGAGGAACTTCACATAAATCAAATCTTTACATCTGTAGCACATCCGCAAGCAAATGGTCAGGTGGAGAGGGCAAACCGTAGCCTCGTTGAAGGTATAAAGATGAGGTTAGATAAACATGGTGGTAGCTGGGTTGATGAATTGCCGCATGTGTTATGGGCACATCGCACAATGCCCAAAACCAGCAATGGTGAAACTCCTTTCAGTCTTGTTTATGGAACTGAAGCTGTTATACCTGCTGAGATTGGCATCCCAAGTTACCGTTTGCAGGTGCGTATTGAGAATAATGACGAAGAATTGAGGACTAATTTGGACCTCTTGGAGGAACGAAGGGAGATTACAGCTATACGTGAAAGCAGGTATAAGAAAGAAATAGCTAAATACTATAACGCCAAGGTGAAGGTCCAACAATACAAGGAAGGGGAATATGTGCTCAGAAACAATGAAGTAAGTAAAGCACTTCCAACTGGGAAAATGTCCCCCAAGTGGGAAGGACCTTACATAATCAAGAAAGCAATTGGAAATGGATCCTATCTACTTCAGCAATTGGATGGAACCGAATTGGTTCGAGCGTGGAATGGAGTTCATTTACGCAAATGTTATATGTGAAAGATTTTTAGTTAAAGTTTTCTAATTGAACATTTAAAGAGTTAGTTTCTAAAATTTGTTGCAGTTGTGATTTCTGTAATCTTGGTATGAAAATAAAAAATCTTTCGTTTAAAATGATGATGAAAGATATGTGAGAATACTCATTTTACATTAAAGAAAGAAATTATACAAATGATTGCCTTATTATTTACAATAAGGAATGTGGATGCTAATTATAAAAAATCATGCATGTGAACACATGCGTATGCGAAGAAACTATAACTTGGTTCATGAGTCATTTAGCGGGTGCATCTCGAAAAGGAATGCGTGCCAATTCCTTGATGTAGTATCGCTGTTATCTCTTTAATTGTAAAGAATAACCCAAGATAAAGTAAAAAGCTTTTCTTGTCCTCAACAGTCTCACTGATTAAAAGAGTGCATGTTGGGAAGAGGTGATCATGCCGGACACCTTGTTAGTACAATGGATGCTAACAGAAGCCCAAAAGAGAGATGGCCAAACTTAAGAGGATAATAAGGCATGGTATAATTAATAATATAAAAGAAAAAATCCTACTTAAGCTCTCTAAGGGTCACAAGTGCTTCTGATTAGCTAAAAGCTATGAAGTGGTCTTGTGGGTTGATCCTACAAAAAAGAAGATCAGCCGACCTTACCAAAAGATGTAAGGATTACATATGCCACAAAGGAAAGATACAAATTCAAAGTAAAAAATACTTAGTTTAAAAGGATGATCTGTGACATATTGTTAAAACCCTTTGAAGGTGGACGCATCTGAGAGGGGGGAAACGCATGTGCCAGTTTCCTTTTCGAATTAATGATTTTATTAGAATTTTTATCAAAATACTTGTGAAGGAGAACTTTTAGAAGTTAACTCAAAAAAGTTTGTAAAATATTTTGCAAATTCATAAAGGATACATGATACAAAAATATAGGGAAAAGTGGTTCACAATCATTTTGCAACTACAAGTGTGCATAACCAAACATTTCAATCGCAAATGAAATACCACAACCGATGATCATCAAAGACTCATATTTCGTGAACCATAATAAAGTCGGAAAGCATGCAAGAAATAATGCAAAACTAACATATAGACATGTATAATTATCAAACATGGCAGAAGCAGTAAATAAAAGCAAGCATCCACATATATCATAAAATATGATAAACATACCTGGAACTGCATACATTTGCAGTTCCGATTAGATTCAAAAAGTAAATTGTCTAGCAAAAAACATCACAAACAAAGACAATAAAAGTAGATTGTTTAAGTACCACAGCATAAGTGGATTTTGGGTAAAGCGATTAATAATTTGTTCAAAAGGATACAAAAGATCATGAGAGAAAGTTTCAGTTACCAGTTGGTTCAGACATGTTATCCTTTAAGGAGGAAGGAGCGTTAGACTTTGAAGGAGCGTTAGATGTGGGAAGTTGCATTGGTTTCAACAGTTCCTTCATCCTCTCTACATCATCAGGGTTCAACTCTGAAACCTCCTCAATGGCTTTAAACTTCATGGACTTCAATGAATTCAGTTGTTGAATGGCTTTCTCATTGGCTTTAGAGTCATACTCTTTGAAGGTGGCATATTTGGTTTCTCCTTTTGCAGCATGAGCCAATCCGCATCTGATACCTTCATTATACCCGATTGCGTTAATAGCAGAGAAAACCTTCAAACAAGCAGGGATCATCTCCGAGTGCACTCGGTTAGCAGTCATGCTAAAACCTTCACCAATAAACCATTTGCATCTGTCGTCCATGATAGCCATCTCCTTCTGCATTTGCTCTCATTCCTCAGTAAGAACTTGAACCGTCTCCACAAGGACAGCATTTTCTAAAAAGAAAATGCATATGCATACGTTAATAAATGAGAAAATAACAATTAAAGAAGGAAAAAATAAACTTTACCTTTCTTAATAGCTTCGATTTTTCCATCATAATCGGAAGTGATCTCTTGCATCCTTATAGCTTGATCATCAGAAACCTTCTTTTGCTCCACAAGTTTGGTTTTAAGAACCTTTTCACTATCCTGTGACTGTTGAAGGTTCCTCTCAGCTTCTTGTTCTAAAGCAACCAATTTTCTGTTCCTTGTAGTGAGACGCTCAATCTGAGAATGTAAATCACTGATTTTTACTTTGTCGTTAATGGAACCAAAACAAGCTTTATGAGCCATCAACTTCTTTGTTAATTCTTCAACTCTGGCCTCAGCAATTATCCACCTTGCGTACAGATCCGAAGTTAAGGTTAAATGCTTCGCTTGTGTAAGCATGTGCTCATTGGAAAAGGCTTCATTCGCAAGTTGTTGCATGCTGACGAGGTCAGTAGGAGTGCTCCCAAGAAGATTCAGCTTTTTAGAGATAGCACCTTCAGTACAGGTATCGGAATTCTTAATCTCCCAGATAGGAGAAAAGATCGCATCTGCATTCGAGGAGCTGACACTCCTTGTAACATTGTTCCTTTGAGCAACCAACTCAATCTCTCTTTTCAGCCATTCGGATGTGGGCACTGCAAACTGAGGTGCATCCTTCTGCAAGACAGAAGATGCGTAAGCCAAACTCGCCGAGTCAATCACAGATGAAGTATCCTTCTGCAAAATACTTACATTAGACATACTGGGATCTTGTGTTAAGTCAGGAGAAGTATCCTTCTGCAAAATACTTACATTAGACATACTGGGATCTTGTGTTAAGTCAGGAGAATGTAGTAAATAATCATCTATGTTAAAGTCGCTGCTACACAGATGGGTTGGATGCATTTAACATAGATGATTATTTACTACATTCTCCTGACTTAACACAAGATCCCAGTATGTCTAATGTAAGTATTTTGCAGAAGGATACTTCATCTGTGATTGACTCGGCGAGTTTGGCTTACGCATCTTCTGTCTTGCAGAAGGATGCACCTCAGTTTGCAGTGCCCACATCCGAATGGCTGAAAAGAGAGATTGAGTTGGTTGCTCAAAGGAACAATGTTACAAGGAGTGTCAGCTCCTCGAATGCAGATGCGATCTTTTCTCCTATCTGGGAGATTAAGAATTCCGATACCTGTACTGAAGGTGCTATCTCTAAAAAGCTGAATCTTCTTGGGAGAACTCCTACTGACCTCGTCAGCATGCAACAACTTGCGAATGAAGCCTTTTCCAATGAGCACATGCTTACACAAGCGAAGCATTTAACCTTAACTTCGGATCTGTACGCAAGGTGGATAATTGCTGAGGCCAGAGTTGAAGAATTAACAAAGAAGTTGATGGCTCATAAAGCTTGTTTTGGTTCCATTAACGACAAAGTAAAAATCAGTGATTTACATTCTCAGATTGAGCGTCTCACTACAAGGAACAGAAAATTGGTTGCTTTAGAACAAGAAGCTGAGAGGAACCTTCAACAGTCACAGGATAGTGAAAAGGTTCTTAAAACCAAACTTGTGGAGCAAAAGAAGGTTTCTGATGATCAAGCTATAAGGATGCAAGAGATCACTTCCGATTATGATGGAAAAATCGAAGCTATTAAGAAAGGTAAAGTTTATTTTTTCCTTCTTTAATTGTTATTTTCTCATTTATTAACGTATGCATATGCATTTTCTTTTTAGAAAATGCTGTCCTTGTGGAGACGGTTCAAGTTCTTACTGAGGAATGAGAGCAAATGCAGAAGGAGATGGCTATCATGGACGACAGATGCAAATGGTTTATTGGTGAAGGTTTTAGCATGACTGCTAACCGAGTGCACTCGGAGATGATCCCTGCTTGTTTGAAGGTTTTCTCTGCTATTAACGCAATCGGGTATAATGAAGGTATCAGATGCGGATTGGCTCATGCTGCAAAAGGAGAAACCAAATATGCCACCTTCAAAGAGTATGACTCTAAAGCCAATGAGAAAGCCATTCAACAGCTGAATTCATTGAAGTCCATGAAGTTTAAAGCCATTGAGGAGGTTTCAGAGTTGAACCCTGATGATGTAGAGAGGATGAAGGAACTGTTGAAACCAATGCAACTTCCCACATCTAACGCTCCTCCAAAGTCTAACGCTCCTTCCTCCTTAAAGGATAACATGTCTGAACCAACTGGTAACTGAAACTTTCTCTCATGATCTTTTGTATCCTTTTGAACAAATTATTAATCGCTTTACCCAAAATCCACTTATGCTGTGGTACTTAAACAATCTACTTTTATTGTCTTTGTTTGTGATGTTTTTTGCTAGACAATTTACTTTTTGAATCTAATCGGAACTGCAAATGTATGCAGTTCCAGGTATGTTTATCATATTTTATGATATATGTGGATGCTTGCTTTTATTTACTGCTTCTGCCATGTTTGATAATTATACATGTCTATATGTTAGTTTTGCATTATTTCTTGCATGCTTTCCGACTTTATTATGGTTCACGAAATATGAGTCTTTGATGATCATCGGTTGTGGTATTTCATTTGCGATTGAAATGTTTGGTTATGCACACTTGTAGTTGCAAAATGATTGTGAACCACTTTTCCCTATATTTTTGTATCATGTATCCTTTATGAATTTGCAAAATATTTTACAAACTTTTTTGAGTTAACTTCTAAAAGTTCTCCTTCACAAGTATTTTGATAAAAATTCTAATAAAATCATTAATTCGAAAAGGAAACTGGCACATGCGTTTCCCCCCTCTCAGATGCGTCCACCTTCAAAGGGTTTTAACAATATGTCACAGATCATCCTTTTAAACTAAGTATTTTTTACTTTGAATTTGTATCTTTCCTTTGTGGCATATGTAATCCTTACATCTTTTGGTAAGGTCGGCTGATCTTCTTTTTTGTAGGATCAACCCACAAGACCACTTCATAGCTTTTAGCTAATCAGAAGCACTTGTGACCCTTAGAGAGCTTAAGTAGGATTTTTTCTTTTATATTATTAATTATACCATGCCTTATTATCCTCTTAAGTTTGGCCATCTCTCTTTTGGGCTTCTGTTAGCATCCATTGTACTAACAAGGTGTCCGGCATGATCACCTCTTCCCAACATGCACTCTTTTAATCAGTGAGACCGTTGAGGACAAGAAAAGCTTTTTACTTTATCTTGGGTTATTCTTTACAATTAAAGAGATAACAGCGATACTACATCAAGGAATTGGCACGCATTCCTTTTCGAGATGCACCCGCTAAATGACTCATGAACCAAGTTATAGTTTCTTCGCATACGCATGTGTTCACATGCATGATTTTTTATAATTAGCATCCACATTCCTTATTGTAAATAATAAGGCAATCATTTGTATAATTTCTTTCTTTAATGTAAAATGAGTATTCTCACATATCTTTCATCATCATTTTAAACGAAAGATTTTTTATTTTCATACCAAGATTACAGAAATCACAACTGCAACAAATTTTAGAAACTAACTCTTTAAATGTTCAATTAGAAAACTTTAACTAAAAATCTTTCACATATAACATTTGCGTAAATGAACTCCATTCCACGCTCGAACCAATTCGGTTCCATCCAATTGCTGAAGTAGATAGGATCCATTTCCAATTGCTTTCTTGATTATGTAAGGTCCTTCCCACTTGGGGGACATTTTCCCAGTTGGAAGTGCTTTACTTACTTCATTGTTTCTGAGCACATATTCCCCTTCCTTGTATTGTTGGACCTTCACCTTGGTGTTATAGTATTTAGCTATTTCTTTCTTATACCTGCTTTCACGTATAGCTGTAATCTCCCTTCGTTCCTCCAAGAGGTCCAAATTAGTCCTCAATTCTTCGTCATTATTCTCAATACGCACCTGCAAACGGTAACTTGGGATGCCAATCTCAGCAGGTATAACAGCTTCAGTTCCATAAACAAGACTGAAAGGAGTTTCACCATTGCTGGTTTTGGGCATTGTGCGATGTGCCCATAACACATGCGGCAATTCATCAACCCAGCTACCACCATGTTTATCTAACCTCATCTTTATACCTTCAACGAGGCTACGGTTTGCCCTCTCCACCTGACCATTTGCTTGCGGATGTGCTACAGATGTAAAGATTTGATTTATGTGAAGTTCCTCACACCATTCCGCAAATGGGTTTCCAGCAAACTGCTTCCCATTGTCAGTAATAATATAAAGAGGTAACCCAAACCGACATATTATATGTTCCCATACAAACTTTTTAACTTGTTTGCCGGAAATGCAGGCCAACGGTTTTGCTTCAACCCATTTTGTAAAATAGTCAATTGCTACCAAAAGAAACTTTACTCCTCCACTTGCAGATGGGAAAGGTCCGACTATATCCATTCCCCATTTTTGGAATGGCCATGCCGACGTAACTGGTATCAACTCATTCTTTGCTCGCATACTAACAGGAGCATGAGATTGACAAGCTTGACATTTCCGGAGTTCTTCCCAAGTACTTCTGTACATTCCAGGCCAAAAATATCCAAGGCTTTTAATCTTTGCGACAACCATCTTTGCACCAGCATGGATACCACATATGCCCTCATGCACTTCTTTAACAGTTTTTTCAGCTTCACTCGGGGTCAAGCATCTTAATAAAGGTCCTAAAAAACTTCTTCTATACAGGATGTTATTTTCCATTTGATATTGAAGCGAATTAACTCGCACCTGTCTTGCCTGCTCCTTATCATTTGGTAGCTTTCCTTCAGTTAAATATTGAACAATCAGGGTCATCCAACTATCCTCTTGCATTTGTACATCAGCAATCATTTTTAGATTGACAGTTGGGGCTTCCAGTAACTCCACCCGAATTTCTTTTGCTAAATGCTCGAATGCTACAGATGCCAATTTGCTCAATGCATCTGCTTTCCTATTTTGAGATCTTGAAATGTGTAGAACTTCACATTTGTTAAAAGCTTTCACTAATTCTTGTATTTGTTCCAAGTACAATGCCATGTATTTCCCCTTAGCTTCATATGCTCCCAAAATTTGACTTACTACCAATAATGAATCCACATAAGCAATTACTTGTGTTGCACCCACCTTTTTTGCTAATCTCAAACCTGTAACAAACATATTTTATCATTTAAATCATCATATGTATCCACCTTTCCCCCCCTTTTTTTTATTTCAAAACACAAAAAACTTGAGAAAGTTTTAATTGTTCAGACCTGCTAGTAAAGCTTCATACTCCGCCTCATTATTAGATGTTGTGAAATTGAAGCGAATTGCATATGTCAATTCATCTCCTTCAGGGCTTCTTAAGATCAAGCCTGCACTTTACACATGCAATTTTTAGCTTATATATATATAACAGTCACTTATGAGGGAAAAAAGGATCTTGATATATACGATCAAACCTGCTCCTGAACCATCGGAATTGGAGGAACCATCCGTATGCAAGATCCATAATCGTTCTTTTTCCTCAGGAGCGATGACGACATTTACACTTACACCCTCTGGCACTTCTGCCAGAAAATCAGCTATCACTTGCCCTTTTATGGAAACCCTTGGCTTAAACTGTATATCAAATGGTCCAAGCTCAATAGCCCATTTAATTAACCTTCCAGACATTTCCGGTTTTCTCAGTATTCCTTGAATGGGGTACGAAGTGAGCACATTCACAGTATGAGCCTGGAAATATCGTTGAAGCCTTCTTGTTGCTTGCACAAGCGCTAAGACAACTTTTTCAAGAATTGGATATCTAGTTTCATAATCTTTCAACATTTTGCTTATGTAATAAATTGGGAGTTGTCTGTCTTCCCTTTCAGCTAATAGCACAGCACTAACCGCATTTTCAGTTACTGCCAAATACATTACCAACTCTTCACCAACTTTTGGTGCTACTAAGGTCGGAAGTGCAGCCAAATCATTTTTCAATTCTTCAAATGCTTGATTAGCTTCAGGAGTCCATTCAAAATTACCTTTCAAACTTTCCTTCAAAACTTTCATAAATGGAGTGGCCCTCTCAGCCGCTTTTGACAAGAACCGATTTAGAGCCACTAACCGCCCGTTTAAAGTCTGTATATCTTTAAGAGTCTTTGGCGGTTCCATTTCCAAAACTGCTTTGACTTTCCTAGGATGTGCTTGGATTCCATCCTTATTAACCAACACTCCCAAAAATTTTCCCTCTTCCATCGCAAACGAACATTTCCTCGGATTTAACTTCATGTTGATTCTCCTCAAATTTTTAAATGTTTCTTCAACATCTCTAATTATATCTTCTTCAGAGCAGCTTTTTATAACCACATCATCTACATAAGCTTCTAGGTTCCTGCCCACTTGCGACTGAAAAGTTTTATCCATAAGACGTTGGTAGGTCGCACCAGCATTTTTAAGCCCAAACGGCATCTTTTTATAGCAAAATAATCCTTCATTTGTTACAAAAGCGGTCTTATCCTCATCCTCTTCAGCCATAAAGATCTGATGATACCCTTTATATGCATCAAGGAAGCATTTCCATCTATATCCTGCTAAAGAATCAACTTTCAAATCAATCTCAGGAAGTGGATAGCAATCCTTAGGACATGCTTTATTAAGATCTTTGAAATCAATACACATCCGCCAAGAATTATCGGGCTTTCGCACTAAAACAGGATTGGCAACCCATGTCTGATAAAGCACTTCCCTAAGGATTCCAGCTTCCACAAGCTTATCAACTTCTTCTTTTACCACTTGATTTCGCACCTGATCATAAATTCTTCGCTTCTGCTGAACAGGTTTGGCTCCTTTGTAAATATTGAGTTTATGTTCAGCCAAATGTCTAGGGACACCTGTCATGTCTGACGGTTCCCATGCGAAAATATCAACGTTATTTAATAATAATTGAAATAACCTTTCCCTCACTTCCCCTTGCAGCTGTGATCCAACTTCAATAGTTTGATCAGGAAACTTTCTATTGATCACCCATTTGTCTTGGTTTAAGTCATCCCCTTTTATATTTTTCGGATCAACTTGAGTTATCATCGGTTTTTCAACCATGACTATTTGTGAATCTGCATCTGTCTTAACAGTTGCGATTCCTTTTGGTGTCGGAAATCGCACCAAACCATGTGCTGTTGAAACAATAGCACCTAAAGCTTTCAAACCTGGACGACCAATGATCACATTATGTGGAGAAGGTGTTGCAACTACTATAAAATTCATCATTTCTTCTCGGAAAAACGTATCATCACCAAAAATCACCGGAAGATTTATCTCACCAATTGGATGTACTACTTCACCAGAAAATCCTATGAGAGTTGAATTATGAGGTTTAAGTTTCTTTTGCACTTCCGGTCCCATCCTTCGAAAGCAAGATTCGTACATAATTTCAGAAGCACTACCCGTATCTAAATACGTTCGTTTCACAAGGAAACCTGCGATTCCGATAGTTACAATCACAGGATCCTCCCTTGAATCTCTTCCCCACAGGGGCGGGAAAGTAATTTCTTGACTCTTCCAACTTTCTTCAAATTTCGACTTGACATTTCGGTGCCAAGTATTTGATCCCCGACGAATCATTCCAATTACATTTTGCTTTTCTACAGGAAGACGTCCCTCCTTAATGTTCTTAACTAGATGTGACAATTTTCCAGACTTTATGGCTTTCTCAATTTCACTTCGCAAATGTCGGCAACTATCAGTATCATGTCCACGATCCTTATGATACTCGCAATATTTTCCCATGTCTTTCCCCAAAGGATTGTAAGTTCTCTGAGGCTTGGAAAATTGGACATTTTCAGTTGCTAATATTTCACTTGGAGTCTTTGCAAGAGAAGAAAAATTGTCATATCTGGGTTCCCAATTCTTTTTATAATTTCCATACTTATTTTCTCTTTTTCGATCATAAGGTTGAGATCTATATTTTTTCCAAGGTTGATTCCTTGTTGGTGCATCAGAAGCAGTTGCATTTGCATTTCGGAAATGATTTCCTTTTTGAGACGATTTGTCAGTATAGATGCCCTGGATGTTTCCAGAAGCACTTCTTCCCTTCACATAAGCTCTAACTCGGTCCATAAGCACTTCCATAGTTTGAGGAAGATCCTCATGCAACTTTTCTACCAGGTGTGAATGTCGAACTCCATGGCAGAAACCGGATATTCGCAACTGATCTTGTGCACCAGAAATTTTCATGGTTTCATTATTGAAACGCATGACAAAACTTTCGAGGCTTTCATCATTTTTTCTTCTAATATTATGAACTTCCGTAACCTCTTTTGTACACTTCCGTTGTTGACTGAACTGCCTTAAGAATTTTGTCCTTAGGTCTTCAAATCCATTTATTTGAGCATTCGGAAGTGTATCGAACCACACTCTTGCAGGTCCGGTAAAAGTCTGCACTAGCATATGGCACCAGATTTCTTCTGACCACCGCTCCAATCTACCCGCAGTTATGAAATCAAATATATGATCATCAGGGTCAGTTAAGCCCCCATACTTCTTTATAGAAGTTGGCATTTTCAATTTAGTCGGAAACTTAGCATTTGCAATCCAAGCTTGAAACTTCGAATGTTCTTGCATTGAAGCAGGGATATAAGGGACAAAGATGCCTTTAGTTCCTGATAATTTCCAAGATCAACACGTTAAAACAGGATTGTTGCCTTTAAAAATAAAGGTCTTATTATTTCAATCATAATAAGCGTAGCTTATTCGAAACTGACCATGTCCACCTATTTTTCATGAGGTATTTTATAATAACATTTCTCTTTTGCAAGTGTAACTTACCAGAGAATGTTAATAATACATCTCATCATATCACTTCCGACATATAATACGTCTTATTCAGAAGTATCTTCTTACGATCATTATCACTTCCGAAGCACGTGTGTCTTACTCGGAAGTTCATCATCATCATCATTTTTGTTTTTTTTTTTTTTTTTTAGAAAACATCATTATTTGAATATCGCATATTCAAATACAGATGAGTTTTTTCCCGCCTTATTCACATTTTTGGAAATTTTCCAGAAATCATAGGCAATCTTCATGTATCCAAACGTGGATGAACTTCTTCCCGCCTTTATTCACATTTCTGGAAATTTTCCAGAAATCATAGGCAATCTTCATGAATGTCTCTTCATATCTTCAAACATTCATATGTAACGAATCGTCGATAATCAACATATCGCTAAACATTTTTATGTATCTGAATCGCTCCACTAAGATTTTTACGATTCATGAATCAATCTTATGATCCAAATTCATCAAATCATTTACTTAATATCATGATTAATCAATCAACATTCACCTAAATTTATCAAAACTAAAGCAAATTTTTCGATCAAAGGCACATGAATCAATTCAATCATTTTTTTAAAACACATTTCTCACATATTTAATTATGCGATTAATACCTGATAATTTTGTTCGTTTATCTTCTTCATGATCCTCATTCAGAAGATCCTCCAGCTCCTTAATATCACTGGACTTTGTAGTTTTACCTTCTGGAGTAAACTTCAAGGTTGCACGCACCTCTTGCAACCATTGTTCCCGCTGTTCCTTATCTCGTAATTGCTTTAGAATTTGAACATGTCTCATCAAAAACTCTCGATCGAATCCTTGGAGTGTTTCCTCACTATTCGGATTAATTGTATCATTCATATCATCGCGATCTGATTCTGGATCATCACCAGATCGCTTTTCTCGTGGAAATATCAAATTTCTCTTACTGAATTTACCGGTTGATCCTTTCGAACTAAATACATTCAATTTCGGTTCCTTCATATCAAAAACAGACTGTTTCTGCACTGATTCATCTAGCTTTTTCTCCATTTCTCACCAATTCCAATAGAATACGGATGGCGCCAATTGATGAACCAAAAATCCACACCGTATGTAGGTCTAGAGTTCTAATTCAGCTAGGAATCAATAAGAGTTCGAGAATTGAAGAGAGAATCAGATATTTATTGAATATTATTGTTGAATATGATAATCAGAGAAAACACACAGTTAGTGTGGAATTCCAGAATCAGAAGTTACATCATAAATGAACAAACGAGCTATTTATAATGCTAAATGAAGTCGCTGCTACACAGATGGGTTGGATGCATTTGCGCTCTGCTCAACCGCAACTGCATCACTTCCGACAAGCTTTCCATGTGATGTTTGTACTTGATACTTTATCCTCGGTAATGTAGTTTGATAAGCCACTTCACATCCAATTCCTATCTATCCTCATCATTAACCAAATAACCTCATCTTAATGGTTGATCACTTTGATCTTGTGGTTATAAATGAATCTAGCTTTTTGGTTATGATCTATGGTCTAGTAAAGAGGGGCAAATATGTAAAATGTCAAAAGCATATATTAGGTTAAAAAACTAATTTTCATTTGTGTTACCTCCTCCCCCCACCCCTTTACTCTGCCGCCGATTACCCCCTTAAATCCTCCCTATACCGGCCGACGATTAACCCCCCCCCCCCCCACATCCACCGTTTTCTTCAAGAAGAAGCTTCATAGGAAGCCGGAGGACGAAGAAAGACGATTACAAGTTGACATACGCCATTGCTCTGCCTCTTTATGGTTACTGTCGCCGCCGCCACCGCCGGACCACCACCCAAACACCAACGTTTTTGCTTTTTTATGGTTACCGCCCGACCACCGCTACCGCTTTTTATGGCACTTTTGTCTACTGCCCCCGCCGCTTTTGTCTACTGTCGTCGATGACCACTGGTAAGTAATGTGACCATCAACATTTTTGTTTTTTGTTTTTTCGTACTTTTTCCGATTCCGAGCGCTAGCAGAAGAAACAATGGCTATTTTTCCGATTCCGAGTGGTAGCAGAAACAACGGCTATGGTTTTTGTTTGTTGTTAGATATGATTTTAATTATTTAGATATGATTCTAATATGGTTTTTTTTTGTTGTTTTGGTAATTATTCTGTTTTTTTGTTTATGATTCTAATTCTAGTATGGTTTTTGTTGTTTTTTTGGGTAATTATTTAGTTTTTTATTCAAGAAAACAGTGAACCTCATCTTGTTTGGTTTTGTTTTTTTTTTCTGTTTTTTTTTTTTTTTTTGTAATTATTTTAGGTTTATTTGGTATGAGAACTTAGACGATGAAGGGCTGATGGCTATTTTTTGTGTGAATGGTATGATTTTCTAATTTTTTTTGGTAATTATTTAGTTTTTTTTTGTTTATTTATGTGAATGGTATGATTATGGTAATTATTTTTTGTGTGAATGGTAATCATCTTGTTTACAATTACTTGCAGATCCTGGCATCTATCTTGGATTTTAAAAAAAAAATTCCATGGGTTTTGTTTTGAGAATTTCTAGTGCAGGTATAACATTAGTGTTAAAGTACATTGTTGACTTGTATTATATGCATCAGAAGCTGCACATTTGTTTTTTATAAATATTTGATAGATATGTAAATAGCACTGGTATTACTGATCATGACACTACTATTAATCGTTATAGCATTAGTGTTTTATTTGTGTTTTTGTTGAACCTTGATGCTTTTGCAGGTTGTAATTTGTGTATATTTAGTTGTACATTTAATTTATTTTAATGTATCTAGATAGCACCAGTGTTTACTAATTATCACACCAATGTTATATTGATGCATTTTGTAGGTTGTACTGGTTATAAATGTATAGTGATGCTAGAAGTTCTAACACTAGTGCTACATTACACGTCCGGGAAAGAAACTGCGCCCATCACCGGACTCCGAGGAGGAAGATTTTGACTTGCTCAGATCTCCGAGAGCAGGCCAAGAAACTGCGCCCATCACCGGACTAACCGCCACAACAACGCCTCCCTCTGACGGTTTATTCCACGCCGGTTTCTTCATCGCATTGCTTCCACCACCGCCGCCGTCGCTGCTGTCGGAAGGTCGGCCATCAGTGCCGGAATCATCTACACATGTTACAATCTCCGGCGCCGTTGAAGGTGCAGAAGCAGAATAATCTGAGGTGAAGTTACCAAATTGCCCCTCAACAGAACTGATGCCATTACCACCGGGCCTTTCACAATCGAAGTCCAAGGAGGTGAAACGGATTGCGAATGTCTCGAAGACCTTTGACTTTTGGCAACGCCGCCGCTATCGTCGGACTGGAAAGTTGTAGCGGCCATCAGTAATTATTAGGGTTTGTTTGGACCAAAACAAACAAAGTTCAAAATTTTTCCAAATTCTTTCAGAGTACGATTATATTAGAGAATGAACCGAGAATGCTACGATTGTGTTGGATCAAGTTGAAATGATTTGAGCTTCGACGGAGAACTGGAGGATCCGATCATCGTTGTCACACACACAGAGACAACACCGACGGAGGGTGAGTTCACGCACAATTAGATACGAAACCAGTTGTATCTCTCTCTCTCTCTCTCTCTACTCTTGTTTTGTCTATCTCTGTCCTGGAGGATTAGGTTGGGATTTATTGGGACGAATCAATTAGAAAATAGGGATATCGTCATCTGCAGAATGATGATGAGGAGTGGTTCTATATCGGTAATGGATGAGGTGACGATCGGAATTTTGTGGTGGTAAATCGGTTCCTCCGGTCACCGGAGCTTCCATAACATAGAAGGGTTTTCAGAAGGAAAACCGGTGGCCCCTCAAGTTTATTAAATCACAATAATAAACCCTGAATTAGTGATGTGGCTTTTTAGGTGATTAAATAAAAAAAAAAGAAAAAGAAAATACAAGTCAATGTCACGTCAGCGCCACGTAGGATCAAAAACTAACGGTGTTAGTTTTTTAAACGGCGGGACCATTGTAAATAATTAAGTGAAAAGTTGGGACCGTTGTGGGTTATATTGAAAAGTGGGATTATTCTTGGCCAATACCCAAAAGTTGGGATTATTTAATTCCAATTTTCCAAAAAAAAAAAGAAAGGCACACATGGCAAAATCTTATAACATCTGATATTTTTTAACCAGTAGATGTTGGTTAATGGGTTATCACTCTAAGGGTTAATATTAGTTCCCTCCCCTATGTATATATATATATATATATATATATATATATATATATATATATATATATATATATAGGGGAAGGAACCATTATTAACTCACTCTTAGAGAGATAACCAAATAACCAATTTCAGCCACAAGATGCATGACACTTGTCCAATGGGTACTTTTACCAGGAAGGGTATAGATGTCATTTTACCCAACAAAAAAAACACCCCCCCCCCCATTTTTAAAAAGTCTATAACTTTTTCATCTTTTGTCGGTTTTTTATTAAAATTACACCATTAAACTCGTCGCATTTTTGCCTTTAATTCAGTTGTGGTCACGACTTTTTTTGACATTTTTTTCCAAACATCCGGACTGACATGTAATGTTACAAAAATTAGCACTGATGCCTTTTCTGGGTAGCACCGGTGCCTTTTTTCTGTAGCATTGATGTTAATACGGACGTTTGAAAAAAAACCTTTGAAAAAAGTCGGGACCACATCTGAATTAAAGATAAAAAAGCGATGAGTCCAATGGTATAATTTTTATAAAAATCGACTTCGGATAAAAAAAGTTATAGACGTTTTAAAAATGAGGGGGTACTTTTTCTTTTGGGTAAACTACCCTTATACCCTTTATGTTAAAAAGAAAAAGAAAAAAAAAGAGTTCCACGTGTCACTCATCCATAGCACCTGTATTTTCATCAAGCCACTAGGATGTGGTTATTTGGTTATCTCTCTAAGAGTGAGTTATTAATAGTTCCCATCCCTATATATATATATATATATATATATATATACATACTAGTTTTTGATACCCGTGCGATGCACGGGTGGATTTTAAAAAATAATCCAAAATATAAAATATTATAACAAATGTAATTCGATAACTTAATTTGATAGCCCCACAATCACAATATTGACAACTGCAATTGAACAACAATCATCAGCCTAAATTCCTTAAAGATAAAGAAAAAAAGAATCAAATTACTCTCATAACCATGACAAAAATATACACAAACAAATATACAACCTATGATAAAATATTATAGGTCTATCCATGTTAATCTTATATAAAAATGACCGAAATATGATAACATAAAAGAAACAAATCAGCACCTCCATATTAATGAATTCGGTAACCTTTAATCATTGATTTTGATCCATAACACTCTAATGTCTTTCACACTTTCAAGACTGAGTCTTCATGAAATTTGTTCTTTATTTGCCAACAGGTCCCAAAAACTTCAAGTCCAACTCAATTTCAACATGCTAGATTCAGTAAAGGGTGCAGCCCTATCAACACCAACATTACCATGTGTTTCTTTATCTATGCTTTCCGAATCAACCTAAAAAATTAAACTCCGATTGAAATTAACGATCTAAAACTGATTATAATTTATAACTAAACAACTAATATGATCATGTTGTACATGTTACTCATCGAAAGGGTCCCACAGATGAAAATTTAGATACCTAACCTTCTTGGTGTTAGATAAGCATGGATATTTGGTTTAAATGTATATATATGTAAGATTTAAAGTAGTTGTTCCTTCTAATTTTATTTTTATATCGTTTAGTTCAGTTATGGTTAACGTGGGGAAGGCTGCATCGAATCTGTGACCACAACCAAACTAAAACAGTAGAAAATGTCTTTTAAAATACCGGAGTACATAAACTTTTAGAGTTTTATCGTGGTACCTTCGAAACTTAAGGAGCTATAGTTTCTGAGAAGCACCATATCCCCACGGATAGTTACAAAGTCTCTACATATTGTCATCATCTCTTCACTAAATTCACTTTGTGATGAAAAGTTTCAATCTTTCCAGCTTTTCTCCTTCACTCACTCAATTATTTCCTTCAATTACTAATCAAATTAAGGAGCTATGGAACGAATATGATGAAGCACCCATTAGCCAAAAACGGTCCAATGATAGAGACATAAAATACATACATGTTGCAAAGCCATGGTCGACTGTTGTGCAACAGTTGGTGCCACATGCCTGCAAATCAAAACACCCTTACAAATAGTAAGGCGCTACCAAATGATAACTTTCTGTTACTTAACTTGGAGTTCGTATTTTTCAATAATATAAATAGTCTATGGGATCCATTTAATTCAAAGACTTTCATAACCATTGCAAAAGTGAATTTGCATTTATTACAACTCACTAGAAATGATCAGTTATCAATTTTTTAATAAAGTGAAACTCATCATGGTTATATGATTATTTATCATTCAGGGGTAAAGTAATCACACTCTACTATACATGTAAAGATATTAACTTGTTATTGGTAGATGTAAACTGTAGTGTTGAGCTTCTTCACTCTGACTTCAAAACCCATATAACCGAGTCATAGTATTAAACTGTTTTTAAGATCATAAAAAAAATAAGTTTTGCATTCAAATGCTCACTTACTATCAAGAAGGAATGTATGTTACTTAATTAGCCTCTAACTGAATAATCTTCTTTATTTATTGACTTTGACTTTCACTGACAAATGCATAAGTAGCCTATTAATTTTAAAATCCTCCTGGAGCTTACCTGCATAATAAAGGGTTATGGACACTTCTTAGCTTTTTTTTATCAGTGCATCGCACGGTTGAATTTTTTTTAAAAGTCAATATACAATAGATTATTTAGAATAACTTTTGTAATTTATAATTCATCCTGTTATAATTCATACATTATAAAAGATATGTGTAATGTAATATGATAGACGAAAGCAGTAGTTGAAATAGAGAGACTTTAATTTGTATTTGGTAATTGTAGATCTTTTTTATTATGTTTGTTTCTGAAATGAAAATCTGATGAAGTTAAAGTTTGTTAAATCGAAATTTAGTTGAATATTAACAGATTTATAGAATTCAATAAAGAGCTAAAGCATGTAAAAAAAATCTTTAACAGGAAGTCTTTTTTACGTCCAACACATTAATTTAGTAAAGTAATTATGATAGTTTAAAAGGAAATACTAAAAATCCATAATATCTGTTTTATGATAATATTTGACAAAGGCATTTTAGTTTCTTCCTTCTATGAAGGTTGACTAATCAAAACCTATATTTTGACAAATTTGATGGATTTAATGGTAGATTAGTTTGTGTTAAAAAAAATAAATTAAACATCTTTGAACTCTAGAGGTCTCATCTTTGTAAAGATTAAATGCCACATGGCATCACCACAACAATCATTTTTTTTCATTTTCCCGCTCAAATGCTTTTTTACTTAATGAATCACGGATATAGGCTCAAAAATCACGGATATATCTCAAAAACCCTAATTCCCAATTTCCATTTTATCAAATTCCTTAGAAGTCTCCGCATCTATCTATGATTCCGGTAGATCGTATCTGTCAGAGTCGTCCATAGTTTCATCGATTGAAGGTATCCTCTGCTTCATTCTCGATTGAAATTCATCCTTCTTTGTAAACGAGACTTTTGTTCATCATTCGTTTGATTTTTTGCTATATACACACCGTCAACAACGAGCGTTCATCGGCTCTCCACCGCCATCATCGTATCAGCCATCATCGTATCCTGCAATCGGAGTCTGCTATAAACCCTAGATCATCTACGATGTTACTCTCTCTTCGACTACTTTCAAATTTGTAAAAGGTATGTTCGCATTTGTGTAAGATTTGAAGACCAACCTTTGATTGCGCAGGGTATTTTTGTTTTGGTGTATCGATTTTCAATTCCTTTCTGGTTCAACGATTTCCTCCAGAGGAAATAAATGGAGTCAATATTTGCTTTTTATAATTCTGTAAACCATTTTTTTGTCATATTTCAATCAAGGTTTAGGTTGTATAGACGGTTCATGTGAATCTCTTTAGGTATGAAATTTATGAATATGTTTCATATGAACCTGCACATGGATTTCAATAAACCTTGCAATTTATTTTAATACACCTATCACATTGTCATTTAATTTACAGGTATTTAAGGTATTCTATACATCATAGTTTTCTTTTGTTGCTGCATCTCTAAATTGTTGTTCTGTTCGAATCAAATGTCCATTTGTCAAATTGTTTTCATATTATCTTTATGTGGTTGTCAAAGGATATACTCTGTATGTGGGCTTTTTATATGATCCATTGGGAAAAAGATAACGGTTTTTGTGTTTTTGATAAAGCAATAGGCGGTTTGTTTGGATTTTTGTAGCCTTGAAAATAACAAGCTCATTAACGGTGTTCAATTTTGTTTTGCAGATGGATCCCAGTATGTAAGTAAAACTAAATTGAGTCAGAAAAGTTATTTATTGATCATAATCATTTTTTATCACTTGATTGAAGTCAATTTTTTAATATACCGTATTTGTCTAACAACTTGAGTTTGGCATAAAAGATGGTGTAGCAAGATGGCTAAGAAAGAGAGTGACTTCAGTTGTTGCAATTTGTCTTTAAGAAACAACTACTTTTGATGACTTCAATAGTAACTGAGATTATGGTATGCTTCAAATTATTTCAATCAAATACTTGATCATGTTGGTTTTAGGTTATATGGATTTATAATTAACTCAGGCCTGATTCCAAAAATTGATATGAATTTTGTTTTGAGTTGGAGTCAACTCTAATGATAACCTGAGTCTTGAAAAAATAATTAATAAAACATATTGTTACCTTTTCTTACAGGTGTATATGTTCTTTTTAATAACATGAACCTTGAGAAAAAAGAGAACATATTTTTACTATTTTTTGCAGGTTTGTTCTCTTTTGAAATTGTATTATATAGGAGATCTTGATCGATGAGGAGCCCTAAGCAAATATGCACCTTGGTGTTCTTATAGGTGAGATTTAATTAATTGTTTGTTTGTTAAGTTAGTATATTCCTATAGTATCGACTATATTGTCTTATTTTTTAAATTTATTTTTTTAATATTAACTGTATAACTCCTATTTTTTGGCGAATCTGGTGTTTTTATTCATGAGCTTACTCATCTTGCTGGATATTTTCGAACTAATTATGCTATAATAACTATGTTTTAACTATGTTACCCTTTGTTTTAAAGAATTGTCATGCGGAGCCGTTGGGTAAACTATATACACTCTTTGTTTGGAGAGCTCAGCAGGTCACTCTATGATGCCTTTTTCATGATCAGGTAACAAGTCAACGTTTTTAAATTTTTTTTTATTATTGCACATGTGCAATAAAAAATTATTATTGCACATGTGCAATAATATTAAAACCTCTATAATTTTTTTCATACGTTAATATTTTTGATAAAAAATTGTACCATAGATCTTATAATTCTGTTATCTTTAATTTTTGAAAAAATTAAAAAAAAATTAATGTATTTTTTGTTAATATTGCACATGTGTAATATAATTAATACGTATTATTGCACATGTGCAATAATAAAAAAAAATCACGAAATTTTATATGTTTAATTTTTTTTCCCAGAATTAAAGGTGATATAATTTTAAGACTTTTGGTGCAAATTTTAAAAAAATATATTAACGTATGAGGAAGTTATAGAGGTTTTAATATCTGTTTTCGTGTTTTCGCAATAACATCTTGTTTTTATTTGATCCTTCCCCTATATATATATATATAATATCATTGATTTTAAGGTCGATCGTCGAAATGATAGTGTATGGTTACGCCAAGACTAACGGATAGTTGCATAATATGTTATTTACGTTAACTAAACACAGATTCATGCACATAAAAACATTAAATTAAACGATAATTTATATGATCTGACTTGGGAAACTTACGAGTTGTCACAAATTTATTTATATATAACTAGGTTAGTAGCCCGTGTAATATACAGGCTGAATTTAGTTTCATGATATTAAATAAATACAAACAAAAAACGATTAAGATATTTTAAAATTATGATTGACATAAAAACCTTATAAAACATTAAATGATAATTTATTAATTAAAGAAATTTATTATGTTTGACAAATTGTTGATTAATTTTTTTAAAAGAAATTTATTATGTTTGACAAAATTGTTAATTATTCTTAATTGGTGATTTACTAAATTTGTAATTGATTGTGAGTTTGACATGTGACAGTGGTGATGTGGACCCTCTAAAATGAAGACACTTGGCAATCATTTTAGTGCTTTATTAGGATTAAGATACAATTGAGAATTTTGGTTGGATTCTCATTTTGTGATACCGTATTTTTTTATGTTGTGTACAAGTTTCATATGGATACTTTCTTACACCCATGTTGTGTACCTCGCTTACATGTGTGTGTGGGCTAAGCCTTTACTGCGCGGTGGTTTCTTTTATGATGATGTCACTTTTGTTGAATTCGGTTGTTATTGTGCACGAACTTATTTTTTTATTATGTGTTTTAATGGTTGTGTTTAAATGCTTGTGTGATGCATACAACAGTAGCAAGTACGTATAGCACTATTACAATTGACGAGATAATTATCATTTAATTATAATTTAAATAAAAGTTCAAACCTAGTATATGTCATGGCAAGTCTAAGGTCTACATAGGTTGCCACTAATCATAATTTGGGGTAACACATCATTTCACCACTTTCAGCACCACCTATTTCATTCCTTCTTCCTCCTAGAGCCGTCCATCTCACCTCCACACCCACTTCACCATTTTTTTTTAAAACAAACTCAAGTCTTGAAGATCCATGAAGCTTTAGGTGAAATCCAATGGAGTTTTTTTAAGATTTGATGATTTAGTGATGGTTTTCATCTAATAAAAATAAAAGAAGGCATCTGGATGTACATTTCTAAAACCATCTAAGTCTTTATTTCATTCAAGAGTTAGTTTAACTTTTATTGATCTTAAAACCATGAACTATACTAAGTTTTAAAATCTGGACAGAATGTTAGGCTGTCCTTATGAGGCCATATCTTGGTAATAACAAGTTGAAACTAAACAAACTCAGGCTACATGATTAAGTTCGTCGAGTTAGCTTTCCAACGGTAATTTACTCGTGTCCTAACTCAACTCGTAGGCTTCACAACAGTCCCTACAAGACAGATGTGCGTATCAGCACCTTTGGTTTTGTGAGGCAGTTTAAAGCAGTTTCCTAGCATTTTCATAAGATGCATTCGAAACGAAGGTTGTTCGGGATACACTAAATTAGAAATCTGTAAATTTTGGTAATTTTTTCAAGACGTTTGATATTTAAAAATCGCACCTAAAGTTACTGCCCGCAAGCAGTCACAATTTTAAAATTAGTGCGCTAAACTAAAAACCAATTTTCACACATCCGTTTGATAAAGCTCTAACTCCCGACCACATTCCAAATCTTAACATCTTATCTTTCATACATTAGGCTCAAACTCTTGACCTTGAATCATTCTGTTTGTGAAGTTCACTATGATAATACTCATACCCCGTTTTATTATTGTGGGATATTATGCGATATCAACTCTTGTTATCATTAGAAGAGTGATTGCTTCAAGTGATAATTTGAGTAGTGAGTATATTTACTCCTCTCTTTTAGTATTCTGGAATATGATGCGATAATCAACTCTTGTTATTATAAGAAGGGTGATTCCTTCGAATGATGATTCGAATAGTGAGTATTTATAACCACTTTCTTATTATGGGGTGCAACATGTATATCCTATATCCAAATCTTAAATCTATATTCCTTATTTGAGATCAATGCAATTCTATGATGTTAAGTGTGTACTATTTATTATGTGCATCTATGTTTAATATCTAGTATGTGGAAATCGTGAATCATATCTGTAAATCGTGAATCAAGTATCTATATCATATCTATAATTGTTTGTGTACCATTAACCATTAAGCCGTGGTAACAATGATAGATATAAATCTATTGGTTGACAACACACCTGGGATATTGAAAATCTTGTTCTTAAATAGGTGATTGCTCCCTTATTGTCTATGTTTAGTTACACACCATCTAGTTAAACATCTATGTCACATTATATGGATAAGTACTTAATTGCACAAATCGCTGGTGTTTCATCTATGTATATTATGTAATCCTATGTTTACCCACCAACTACTTTTATAGTTGACACTCTCTATTTTATACATGTTGTAGGATGACTACTTAGATTATTTGATTGATCACGATAGGATTGCGGGCCTAGATAAAGACATTAAATCAATGCTTTTATGTTTATGTTTGAATTATTGTACGAATTTTTGTTTATATATGAAAATGGTATGTTTAAGTATTCGATAACTATTACTAGTTGTCATGTGCATCTGGACAGTCGTCCCGCCCTGACATATTCCGCCGTCGGTTGAGGTGTGACAGTGCGGAGGTAGTAGTTTGCCAACCCTTGTGTCCTAAGGAGATAAATGGGTAAAGCTTTCTTAAAATTAAGAGCATTCATAGTATTTTTCTTATCCTCATCTCTATAACTTAACTAAAAAACACTATATATTTTTCAATTAAATAATATTTTTAATACATTTTCTCTCTCTTCACTCACAAGCACTTAAAAAAATATTAAAAAAATATAGAAATCTATAGTGATTTCTCAAATATATGGATGAGCATTAACTTTTTCTTTTTCTCCCCTCCACTCATAAACACTCACAACAAAACATCAAATTTTAAGGAATACATTCAGATAAATATAGAAAACCTACACCGAATGCTCTAAAGGTATATATATATAGAAACCTGCTCTCAATGCTCTAAGGTTCCGAGCTCCTCTATTGCATTAGTCAGAGGCACCAGATTGTTAGTCAATCTACTTATTAGTGTACTTAAAAATTATTTATTACGTGACAAATTTAATAACAAAATTAGTATTTATGAGAAAAGATCTACAGAAAACCAACAATTATCCAAAAACCCAAAAAACCAAAAAACCAACATTTTTTTCTTTATAATTCTTCATATATTAATAATTTTTAAAAAGAAATTCACCAAAAAGTCTATATTTTTATTAGCTTTATTTATGGGAAAAAAACTTTAAAAAATAAAAAGTTTAGTGATTTTTTATTAATGCATCATGTAATAGTACTAATAGTATTGCATAATGTATTATAATTATAACTACTTAAAAAGAAGAAAATTAACTTAAATATGGGCGTGCGGGATGTTCTATTCGACACATGTACCGGCATGATGTTGTGCGGGATGTCCTATTCGACATCTTCAAGAGGGCAGGGATTTCGGCCAAAAAGGAAGCCCCGGTCAATTTTTTGTCTGATCCGTTGGATGGGCGCTCAACACTCAGGCCAGCTGATATCCTTGTATTTGGGTGGCAGAGGGGGAAACATGCTTGCGTGGACCTTACTGGGGTTTCCCCCCTGGTAGGGCTGAGACCTGGCACGTTCAGGGCTGGGCAGGCGGCTTCTAAAGCGGCTGCTGAGAAGGTGAACAAACACGAGAAAGCGTGCCTTAAAAATCAACATGTGTTTGTTCCCTTCGCGTTTGACACTTTTGGTATCTCGCCCCGGAAGCGGTGGACACACTTAGTCGCATCCAAAAAGTCATGTCAGGAAACATTGCGTCCCCTAGGTCGATGAACATTGTTTTTACGCGTCTAGGTTTCGCTATTCAGAAAGGGTTGGCGGCGCAGCTTGTTGCCCGCCTTCCTTGTTTGGTGACTTGAGTCGTGTTTGTGTGTAACCTTATATTTTGGTTGAATGGCAAAACAGGACTTGGATTTTCTTTCTCTTTCAATAGACCACGACTTTAGTTATAAAACCAACTAGTATGTTTAAACCAAACATGTACACACACCCATTATACTCCACTTTAATTAATACAAACTCAACTCTTAAATATTATGATTTGATCACTCGCTTAGAGTGATCCATTCACCAACTCTTTTTATGTATAATCCATCCTGAAGGCTCGATCTTCACTTTCCTTGCTTCAAAACAAGGCTTGGAAATATAGTACTGAAGATTAAATCTTCAGCATGATCAGCCCACGTGCTCGGTCCTTCATACGTATCAAGACCGCATCGCGTGAACTACGCATGAAATTGATCTATCATAAGGAATCAAAGTTTCAACTTGGAAAGAAAACTAAAAGGAAATTAAAGACAATAACAAATAAAATATGATAACACCATAAAGAAATATAAGTCAAAGTAAATGACAAACTTTTTATCCGATTGTTTACGGAGATAGTTTTTTTTTTTGGTATTTGGCTCAACTGGTAAAAATATTCTTAAATGAATGTTTAAAAAAAAAAGTAAATGACAAACTTTATTTTGAAAAAAAAACTTTGGCTAAAGAATAGGGTTAGACCCAGTCCTTTAAAACAAACTTCAGATCTCAATGCAAGAACTTGCTCTGTTTTCCAGGATATAATAGCTGAAGCTGTTAGCATAGTCGGGGCGAACCACTTATCTGAAATTTACCTTGATGATTCTTCTTGGAGATGATAGAAAGATATGAAGTTTGAAGAAGCTTATTTGAGGAAATTATTAAGAGGGTATTTAAAGAGACAGCAAATGTGTTTCTAGTGTATGGAGCTTAACAAATGAGCTCCTATTAATAGTATTCATACCTCTACAATCAAAAATTAAATTCGTGGTAAAACTGTATTAAACATATTAATGATTTTATTCGGTTTCTTAAACTCATTCTGGATGTTTCAGCTCGTATTAAAGTGGTAAAAAACGATACTGTAACAGTTACTTGACTGTTTCAGCAGATGCTGACTGAGCACGCGTGCGCCAGCCTCTTGTAGTTACGACACGCACGCATGTCACCCAGACCTGCACACCAATATGTTTCTCACCACGAGCATTGCAACTCGCGCGCAGCTCACTAAGACCCGTGCTCCACACTAGTTTCTGCACGCGGGCACGGAGGTCATCTGCGCCAACCAACTTGCTGCTCCGCTACCTCCGTACGCACATCTAGGCACCACCCGCGCGCACAACTTGGAGGACCTGCGCACCATACCAATGGTACGCGATCCCATAGACCTACTTGGGCCACGGGAGGGACACTCGTGGACATGTCACGCCACGCATGACTTTGATTCGGACACAACCCCATCCGTGCGCACACCTGAGAAGCCAAAAACATAAAGGTGGCTCTCGGCGTTACAAGCGTGCAAATTGCAAAGTGCGCCAAAGTGCAACATTGCGCTCATCGCCCACGTACGAGTGCGAGTTGGGGGTGTCGCGCAACCTTTGGGGACCATGGGATGTCTCCTACTAAAGGAAAAAAATTTAGGAGGAAGCCCACCTTATATGCCACTTCAAATTTCTTCCCCCAACCAATGTGGGATGAGTTTCAATTCTATACTTAGAATTGTTCTCTCGATTTTTGCAACTTTCACAACTTTCACAACTTTGAGCCCTCAATTTTGACCATTGATATCTCATTCATCTTAGGTCTGTTATGGACGTGGTTTGGTGAGTTAGAAAACCCTCACAACGTACTTCACAAACCCAGAAAATACGAAATACATTAACCTCAGTTACATATAGGTATTTCTTTCCAAAGTTGGTAAAGAAACTCATTTTCACAACTTAGTGAAAAAACACATTTATTATTATTTTCTCTTAAAATTTCCAATAGTTTACTAGACAGGCTAGATGCGAAATTGTTGCAAAAGTTTGCACACAAACAAATGATGCCAGCTATAATTCTATGGGTAAATTGGATTTTAATAATCCAAATTATGACCTACTGTCCGATAATAATCCAAACTATCAGTTTGACCAGTGGCGGTCCCAACTTTCATTTCGTGGTTAGAGCAGTCTCGATAGCATAATTTTTATACATTTACATTCATTTCCGTTTTGTAATATTGATTCTGGACAAAATGAGAAAACATAAAAATAAAAACAAGAGAAAAACAAGTGTAAATCAAGTGTAAATGTATGAAATTTTGCTACCGGGATTGCCCACAATGAAAATGAAAATGAAAATTGGGACCGACACTGATCAAACTGATAGTCTGAATTATTATCGGTTAATAGATGATAGTTGTAATTATTAAAATTCAATTTGTCTAATTCAATGTGATAAAAAGTTAGGAATTATTTTTCTTTTCACATAAGATGTGAACACATTGACATAAAGTTCTACTTCATTAGCAATCTTATTAAAGACTTTGAATTATGGGAGAACTTTGAATTCGAGAGATGTTAAGAGTTAGTTAAAGTAAATAAAACAGTTATTAGTACGTAGTTGTGTGTAGAAATTAAGGATGAACGGCTCGAACCAATCACACCGGATGGAACCATCCATGCCTGGATATTGATTTTGGGATTGGAGAAGTAATGGCTATGTAAACTTGGATTGACCTGCACAGGGAAGCATTGCGTTAGGGCGACACAGGAAAGAAATTGTCCCTGTAACGACCCTCTTGCATGTGAATCAGTAACATAATTGGGCGAGTGTATGTGACTAGGGTTTGAGAGAGAGAGATAGCATAGGGAAGAAAAGGTGCCTATGATGTTTGTATTTATAGATTTCGAATTAGGGTTTGTCCTGTCTTGATGACGTTAGCGCGCATGGGGCGGGTGTACCTTTGATAAGAGAAAGTATATTTATCGTCCAATAAATATGTTGTCTCGTTTACGTTTGGAAAAATAGTTGAATATATATTTATCAAAAATATAAGCATTTTTCCTGATAAGTGTAACGCCGAGGTAATATTTAATTAATTAAATACATAGACACATTCCTTAATTATTACAAAAGGAGACTAATTAACGAGTGGGTCTCACATAATCCGGTATTTGGTTACGCGAGATCCTTTCCTGAATAAGAGTTTCACGGATAGCGCGGGTATGGACTTGAACCGGCGGTTGAGCCGGGTGTGGGCCCAACCCAGCCCGCGGAAAGCTTAGATGATAGATTTGATATCTATCATGTTCATTCTTATGGTACGTAGTTGTCATGATCGAAGCAAATGTGATAAGTGTCATTGGCACCGGTTCATGTACATATATATGTAAGATCATTAAATAAATGAGACATCGATTTCCTGGTTATCCATCTCAAGCTCATATTCAATTCCCTGAAAATCTCAAACTTCCCTCTAAAATTGTCGCCACACATTCTTTTGATTCAATTGCCCACCAACCAAGAATAACCTAAGTTAATCAAATTAGTCCTTTTCCCTCATCCAAATGTAAAAAAATAAAAAAATAAATAAAAAATACCATTTGTCACTAATCTTTCCACCACCTACCGCCATTATGTTGGACAAATAAATATGAGATTCTATCAAAGATGCTTTATGTAGTTGAACGTTGTTTCTTAGCTTTGCCTTTCTCAAATCATAATATCTTATATATATAATAATAATAATAATATCTGTCCACTTTTCATAGTCCGCTAATTAATCATCAATAAAACAAAACGATGGCCGGTATCCAATCTTCGCCTCGTGTATATATATATGGACACTTTGTGGCAACGGGATCACAAATAATTAAGTTACAGATATGGCAAATCAGTATTGTGTTTTGGCAGCCATTTTTGCTGTATCATTACTTGTCACTGCTTCTTCACTTTCCACCACTTCAAGACGCTACCAATTCAATGTACTAGCTAATTATGTGTAATATCTTGGTGTGTGTGTATATATATATATATACCAATTGACTGAATTTAGGTTATTTTTGTTTTTCAATCTTAGGTGGAATGGAAAACTATAACTCGTTTATGCAGTACAAAGCCTATACTAACAGTAAATGGTGAGTATCCAGGACCTACTATAGCTGTAAACGAAGGGGACAATTTGGAGATTAAAGTTACCAATGGTGTTTCATTAAACACCACCATCCACTGGTTAGTTGCATGATTTATTTTCGCCGCTTCTTCTGTTCCCATATCATCATCTTTCTAATCTCATACCAGTTTTAGATGGAGGTTGTGTCAGACAGACAGGCACATAGCCAGCCATCCGACTTTTTCAAACTGTCAACCAGACGTCTTTCTAACATTTAAACGTTTAAAAAAGTTAAAGTCAAAGTTTAAAAAGATTTGTTGGTGAATATGTTAGATGGTTTCTCTAACATGATAATACAAATATAAACATAAACGTAAAGATTACCTTATGGCACAACAACATCAGTCATGTTGAAGGATTCCATGAAATCGAGTTCCCATTTAGGGTGTATGGTTAGGATGGCTAAGGTGGAAGACCCACTAATTGTAGAGAGGGAGAGAGGGGGTCACGAATTCTATGAAGTGACATTAGGTGTTAAGTCTCTCCTTACCAACTCTATTTATACACCCAAAGGGAAACCCTAAATATGTTAGTAATGACAATTACGTCCATCGAATAAATGTCAGTTAGGAAACTATAGGGTTATTTTAGGTCAGAGATCTTTAAGAATAAATGAGACTTGGGCCACAAGTTAAACAAAGTGTAACAGGATACCTTATGATAATGAGTGTGTTGTGTTGGTGTGAGCAGGCATGGGATCAAGCAACTGAGAACCGGATGGGCGGATGGGCCTGCATATGTTACCCAATGTCCCATAACACCGGGCCAATCTTATACATACAAGTTCTCGGTTAGTGGCCAGAGGGGCACCCTTTGGTGGCATGCTCATATCGCATGGCAGCGTGCCACGATCTATGGTGCGATTATCATATACCCTCGAATGCCGTATCCATTTGCGGCTCCGGTTGATGCTGAGATCCCGATTATTTTTGGTAATTCATCTTTTATTAACTTGATATCGCTTTATACTTGAACTATCTTAAAGTATCTTTGATGTTTGGTTAATTACTCTTCCCAGGAGAATGGTGGAACTTGCCTGTTGAAGGAATAGAAGATCTAATGAACAAATATGGCGATGGTCCGAACTCATCAGACGCTTATACGATCAACGGTTTGCCGGGACCGCTGTACCCGTGCTCAGTCGAAGGTAACATCATACTTACCTTCGAAACTCAGGCATGCATGAATTCCATCTTTGGTTAAAAAGGACAGCCGACAGTCATTTGGCTAGTAAGTTAAACATACAAACAAAAGTCACCATGTTCTTTGGCTTATGTCGAACATTATGTGGAAAATGAGAGAACTGTTTTTTTCTCAAACAGTAATTGGTTATGTATTCCAAGATGATTATAATATAGGTGTCAAAATTGACATTCGCAATAAACCAAACCAATGCTATTAAATTAATTTAAATTTTTGTTAGTCATTTTATATGTAAACAAATTTTAACTTTGAATGGATTAAAATTGAATATTTTATTTGAATCGATTAAAAATGAATGTTTTACATGTTTTATTGATTATTAATACTTTATTCTTTTTAAAAGTAAATCATTAAAATCATATATTTTATACATAAACAGAATATTCACATCTAACAGAATATTTATTATTTAATTTAAGATTTATATATAAACAAATTTTAACTTCGTATAGATTAAAATTAAATATTTTATTTAAATCGATTAAAAATGAATGTTTTATTGATTATTAATACTTTATTCTTTTTAAAAGTAGATCATTAAATCCATATATTTTATATAAACAAATTATGACTTAAAGTGAATATTTTATTTGGATTGATTAAAAATGATTATTTTATTAATTATTAAAATATTATTCTTTCTAAAGTAAATCATTAAAATCACATAATTAGGTTAATTATGTGTAGTGTTAAAGCTCATGCGTTGGGTAAACTGTGATGCATGACAGCTCAGTCAGCAAGGGGTTCTATGTACAAAAGTGGTGTGGTGAGAGGGGCTCTATAAATATTAATCATTTTTTTAAAACGACCAATCTAAAATCATGTAACATAAGTTTTAGATCTCACGCTCAATACTCAATAGTTTAAACGTTTTGATTGTTACACAACTTTTTTATTTCTATTTTTTATGTAACCTTGTAAAGATTTTACATATTTGTGTTATCCAATCGTGGGTTATAAATCTTGTATTATATTATACACCAATACAATTAGAATACAATTAGAGGGTCATAGGCATACTAATTTATTCTATTGGGCCATATATAGGTCTTTGGAAGATGCTATTTGGCATCCTAATTTTTTTTAGCAGATGCTATTTGGCATCCTAATTTCATTTATTTTTTAATTATTTTTACTTTTTATTTAAGCATAATAAATCTAGCATAATGGTAATGATATTATAGGTACAATCATGTCTAACCAGTCAACAATTTTTAGTTTTTAAGCTCAATACTTTAAGCACATACGTAGTTTTTTGTAATTTGGTTTTTATATACTTTTTATACAATGCAACTGTTTTGTGTGTCCAAGTTAATTATCTCCGCAACAACGCGTATAGTAACTAGTTTAGAATAAATATGAGTCGGTCAAGTAGTATATCATACAATGATAAATTTAAGAGTTAAATTCTTGAAGATGAATATTAAAAAAAAAGGATTATTGAACGTGCGTTTAACTTTTATAGATTATATAGATGATATTATAGAGATATACCATCCCTGCAATATATGGTTTAGACTAATATATGTAGTCGTTGCCATGCAGATACTTTTATCCAGACCGTGGAACACAACAAGATCTACATGCTTAGAATCATCAACGCCGCCCTCAACGACGAGCTCTTTTTCTCAATAGCGAGCCACACGCTTACCGTAGTCGAGATTGATGCCGCTTACACCAAACCCTTCGACACCGAAGCCATCATGATCACCCCGGGACAGACTGTCACCGTCCTCCTCAACACAAATCATCACACCTCCTCCGACGGATTTTTCGCAATGGCAGCTAGGCCATACCTCTCTAGCGTATTCCCTTTCGACAACTCTACCACAATCGGTTTCTTGAAATACAAACACACAAGTTCTCCCATGCCTAAAGCATCCAACGTCGTTTTGCCACCACAACTCCCGCGTATGGAAGACCACGCATACGCCACAAAGTTCGTAAGCCAGCTTAGGAGTCTTGGAACCCTTAAGTACCCGTGTAAAGTGCCCAAAAAGATCGATAAGCGTGTAGTCATCACCGTAGGTCTTAACCTTCAAGACTGTCCGGCTAACCAAACATGCAAAGGCTTTGAGGGGAAAAGATTTTCGGCTTCTATGAATAACCAATCCTTTGTCCGTCCTCTAACATCCATCCTCGAATGGCATTATCGTAATTACTCGTCCACTAAGTATTCACACGACTTCCCATTGAACCCACCACATGTTTTTAACTACACAGGAGTGGACCCATTGAAATATAACCTAAATCCAACTTTTGGGACCAAACTCTTTGCAGTTGAGTATGGGACTAAACTAGAGATAGTTCTTCAAGACACCGGTTTAATGAACTTGGAAAATCATCCGATTCATATTCACGGTCATAACTTTTTCATAGTTGCGACGGGGTTTGGGAACTTTGATCCTAAGAAGGATACCGCGAGGTATAACCTTGTGGATCCGCCGGAGAGGAACACTGTGGGGGTGCCGATGGGGGGATGGGCTGCGGTTCGAATCAATGCGGATAATCCGGGGGTGTGGTTTATGCATTGTCATCTTGAAGAGCATACTACATGGGGTCTGGCTGCAGGGTTCATTGTGAAGAATGGTGTGAAGCCATCTCAAAGATTGCTTCCTCCACCAAGTGATCTTCCACGGTGTTGATTGAGATATATGTTAGTTAAATACTTGAATGGATGTTTAAAATATATAAGTAGGCATCCTTGTATACTTTATTGTGAAAAGGGGTTTTGAAGTATTTTCATGTTTTAATTCTAGGGGATTTAGATAATTTGGGTGAGGTTTTTATATGGTTTTCGGTCAATCCATGTCACAAGACATGAATAAATATTTTATATATCTATAAGTGCGTAAAATATGTGGTATGAGAATGTTGTAGATTTATTATTTGCATGTTTTTGTGAGAGTAACGCGGATATGTTATAATGTGACGTAAAAAAGTAAAAAATACAAAAAACTACATAATAATTTATTCAAATTAAAATACAAATGCTCAAAGTATATTCTACCAACTTTAATGATAAATTTGTTGTTCTTGAAAAAAAAACCAAAAACAAAACAATAAAATTAATTAGGCAGCCACACCAATTAAAGGCTACCAATTAAGTACTTCAAATTCTATTCTATATATAAACAAAAACATGTTAAGTTTGCAACATTAAAAACTTTTAAAGCTCAGCATGTGTCTTTGTTTGGGTTACACATCTTATGCATAATGTATAACTTATCAGCCTTTCCAAAACTAGGTTCCTTTTCCTCTTGCTTTTTACACGTGAGCAAAAAACGGATAGCCCACCCAAAATCCGATACCCGACCCGAAAAAGCCCGATACCCGGGACCGGTTTTTTTGTAATATATGGGCTTCGGGCCTTGGATTTACCTAATTTCGGGTTCGGGCCCGGGCCCGGGTTTAGCCCGAAAGTAAGCTAATACCCGATACCCGGCCCGAGTTCGTACATTTGATGTGAATGGCTGTTCATGATATTGGCAATTCTAATTGTTTCTATGTTGCTGGCCTGCTGTTATACGTGATTGAAGAATCAAGAACAAATTTATTTCTTTTGTTTCTACGCTACTGTAATACGTGAAAGGAAGATGAGGATAGAAAAATTAAAAGGGCACTAACTAGAAATTAGGTTGCAAAATCAGACCAGAGCACTGAGAGAGGAGCTCGTAATTGTGGTTGATTCATTGCGTGAGGAGGCCACTGGACTTGATTCGCTCAGAGAGAGAGGTGCCGACGGAGAAGGTTAAGCATTGAGGAGGGCATTGGAGGTAGCGGTTGTTCGCACAAATTAGGGAAGAAGGAACAATATTCGGCTCTCGGGCTTTAACCTAAGACCGAAGGACCGAGACCCTATTAAACCCGATACCCGATTCTTCACCCTCGGTCCGGTCTTCGGGCTTGCACTCAAGCTATTGTCGGGTTTCGGGCCGGCCCGGGTAATACTCGGGTCGGGCCGGGTATTTGAGTTTCCTCACCCTCAGACAGACATGAGTGGACATCCATACCTGCTTTGACCATCTACCTCCACAACCATACCTGCAATTAAATGCGACGGTATGGCTGTAACGCCTTCCAGAGGCGGAACTAGAAAAGTTTTTGAGGAGGTCCACAGTTTTTTTTACAGAGTCACTATTATTAGATATTAAAGTTTATGGAAACATACATAAAGAAATTTGGTCCGGGTTGGATTGATCACATAAAACAAATACGACACAAAATCAAAGAAAATATCGTCATTAGAATTTAAATAATATAAAAAAAATAAGAATGATGTAAGATTTCAATAAAAATATCATAGAAAAATGAGGATAATTTGTAGATTACATTTAGTTTAACTAATTAACTCATTTAATTGTATCATTTAATTACACTAAAATTAATAAAACAAAATTGTAAAAAACGAAATGCACAGAGCAGCCTTCGATAACATTTAGTTGCGTTAAAATGAAAAAAAAAACGGAATACTAACTCATTTAATTGTGTATTTAATTGCATTAGTAACTCATTTAGTTGCATTAATATCAATAAAACAAATTTGGAAAAATAAGAATACGCAAAGCTAGAAATAATGGAAAACGAAGAGCCGCAGCGTCGAACTTGAGACCTTTCAATGTAGGGCGGACTAACTTACCACTAGGCTGATAGCGAGTTTTGGTTTTATTTTATCCAACTATATATTTAATAACTACTCAATCACAGAAAATAATAATTTCTAAAACCGTTCATATAATTTCCACTTTGCGTATGAAGTTGAGGGGGTCCACGGGGACCCCCTGGGCCTATTACAAGTCCGCCCCTGACGCCTTCGTTCAAGACGACGACTAAATTGTAGCCTCAAGGGTCAGTTTCTCACCCTCATCATTCTTTAGTTCCTTCGGAAATAATCGTGTGTTATCTGAAACATAAAGTTGTTTACGTCAAATTCTTTGAAATAATTCTCCATAATTAAGCATATCTTATCTCAATCATAAAATTCTTCCAAAGAAGACTTTAGAAAGACTATTCAGAAAAATTGAATGGTAAAATTGTCTGATTAATGTTTAGAAAAATTCACATAAAGATTTATTTAAAAAAAAAAACACATAAAGATTCAATTATGTTGCTTGCATTTGTGAAGTAAAGAAAGAATCTCAGGAAAAGTCTCTACAGGTATTATATTTCTAAAATATTAATTCTAATAAGGATTAGAAAAAAAATGATGTTTAGGAGCAAATGGTAAATTGGTCAGCTTATTATATTTCTAAAATGTTTTATAGGAACATATATCTTTACTCATTTGGTAATTTGTAATTTTAGGCATTATTCAATTGCTTCATGTAATTTTTCTTTGACTGATTTCTCATGTATTATATGTGTTATGTTTAGAGTTTTCCTGCTACCCAAGCATATTATTTGCTGAACAGGTATAGCTACATTAACTGTTTTGTACTCCCTCATTACTTAGACGCAATTTTCCTTGTGTGTATCTACGTGAAATAGATAGTTGTTTAAGTATATGGATTGCTAAGGCCATTTATTGTCTTCTATTTATATACTTCTCATGTCATACATGATTAGTTTAACCAACTACTTTCTCTGTTAGACTTTATATGCAAGGTATAACAGCTTGGAACATGCCGAGGCTCAAACTAATGGCAGGCTACTGTGAGTGAAGGTGCAAGACATAAGGTAAGAAAATAAATACTATGATCAGACGCTATAATAACAGACTTACAAATATACAAAAACACATAAACCAATTGATCCGTATGTGTTGTTTTGTGTGTTATTTGGATCAAATAGTGTGGGTATGACGTGCCTCTTTTTGTTCGTTTTTATTTTATTTCTTTTATTTTGCTTTTCTTATTTTTATCATAGTCTAGCCGTTTAGGAGCCGCCTACCGGAAGATTATGCGACTTCATTATCAATTCTGATGGTTTCACTTACAAGGTAATTGCTTATATGAACCTATTAGGCTGCCTTTCATGCATTTTCTTATTCGTCTTTGATGGACATTTTTAGTGTTACATGTTTTCGTTCCATGAAGTAAATGAAAGACATAATTGAATACGTCAGAAGCTCATCAGACTCATTCTCCAATTAGAGGTTAATTCAACTTAGTTACACCACAATTTTTTTTGTTATTATTAGTTATCTAATAATTCTAGGATATCAACATTTTGTCTTAAGTAATCTTTCAATTTTAATTAGGGAACAATTAGTGTATATATTTTTTACTTTTCTCCGTTTCAGGAACAAACTATGGTCAAACCAGGAACAACTTTTGGCAATAGATATCATGTCCTTGCTATGATTCGCAACCTTTTTGTTTCGCTTGATTGCTGATTCTGATGGCCTGCTCATAGACCTGGTAAGTGTCATGGAACTGCTAATATCTCAAGCAGTTTTGAAACGACTTGAAGGTACTAAATATTATGGTGGCTGTTTGTTAACATGACTCTGCCTAAATTTTATTTATTTGTACATAGTTACAACATCAATGGTGTTTATTTGTACATAGATACAGCATCTATCATGTTAAAGCATAAGGATCAATAAAGCTTCGTAAATGTAAATGTCTACAAAACGATGAGGGAACCTCTACTCAGTCCAAGCTTTTAGGAGATCTAAATTTGCAGGCTTTTAAAATGGCTATAAAGTTGCAGGTTTGATCATTTTAAAACATCTAAATGTGTAGGGTCAAAAGTTGTGTATTTGTGTTTATTTAGGCTTTAATATAGCCCCTTAGTCCTGGCTTATTCGAAAAAAGCGAAGAGAGCTCCAATATGATCATTGTTGCTTTTGGCCATGCATTTATGTTGTTCGGTAGATGCTATGTTCATATTACATATTCATGTTTTTCATATTTTTATGCACTCATATTTTTCACTGTGCTGCAGTTTGATCTGCTCTCTTTGGGTTTCTTCCAGCAGTGTTCTTTGGGTTTGGAGGTTAGTATTTTGGACATCCTTATGTGTTTTTTGTATAGATGTTGGTGATATTAATATATTCAGCTAAGTTCTGGTATGTGTTAGGCTTAACTATTGTATTATGTAAGCCATGTGTGAATATAGGTTTTCTTAACTATGGTGATTCTTTTTCATATCTTTATGATATTTTTAGTGTAAAGATGAGTCTATATAGCCTCATTTACAAAGAGGAGTTTTAGCTTTATCGAGAATTCTTTTGCTTTTCTGTTTATAACCCATCATATGATTTTGAAGCGTATGTGAATATAAAATGTCTTTTAAGACATATGTGAATACAAGGTCCATATTTTTCAAGAGAAAATTGTTTGTATTTTTTTTTCCTATGGTATGTGCTAATTCTAAGAATAAGATAATTGTTAAATTTCTGGAATAATAGCTATCTTATAGGTTTGAAAATTTGCATCCAAACATGCCATGATGAAAATGTATTCATGATGTATGTTAATTATAGCTTCTGTACTAAATACACTAATGGGTATGGAAATTGTGGTTTATGGTGTAGGCTAATTTGCCACTCTTCGGTTTGATTTTTTCTAAACAACGTGTCAATATATCTACAATTTTCTTATTCTTCCAATTGTTGAATGTGCTTTATCTAGGTTCGGCTCTTTCGATTCGGCTTAAAGATTGGTATGTTAATTCACAAGGGACATAAACGGGAACTCTCGCGCAACGCGCACCAATTTACACCTTCTTGTTATAATGCATAAGACCACCCATCACTTTTAAGTAATGTATAAGACCACCCATAACTTTAAGTAACGTTCTTTTCACATACAAGTCTAATGACAATCCCACATAAAATTTTTATAAATATCAACAAATTTTTTTCACGTGGCTCTTTTAACCATAATGCTAAAATACATGTCCTTCTCATATGCACTCACTTTACCTATACTTAATGTGAAAGAGAAAAAAAAGTTAATAAAAAAAACCCACATGAGTCGTATGTGAGGAAGAATTTCAAACTCAACATGCACTTGTCCCAATGCAAAATTCTATGCACCCCAGGCAAACTAGTAGCCACGTAGGCTACGGATTTCTACAAACCCCGTCATGGGCGAAGGTTAGAAGGGACCGGAGGGGGCGACCGTCCCCTTGGTTTTTTCGTCCAGAAGTACTTATTTTCGTGATTTTATGTATAAAATTTTATATGTATTGAGTATTGCCCCCTTAAATGTATTGAGTATCGCCTCCTCGGTAGAATTTTTTAGCCCCACCCCTCGGGGTTTTCTTTTCAAGCTTCGCCATTAAACCTCGCGTAGAAGATGGTGTTTCTTCTCAAGCTCAAGCTATGGATTTCTACAAACCCCGCGTAGAAGATGGATTTCTACAAGCCCAACGTTGAAGAGGGCCTAATTAGTTAAGATGGAGTTTCTTCTTAAACTAGTGTTTGGTAGACATTTGGTTGGTAAATTGTTATAATATATAATTACTTGTACTTATTATTAGTTTATAGTTTATCGAGAGGCATCTAGTAAAAACGACAAACACCCACTAGCTTAAGCTAGTGACAAAGATATATGACCCCTTATTAAGAGACCTTGGGTTCAAGTCCCACTTGTAACAAAAAAAAAATGGGGTTACAACTTGAGCCAAAGATTTTCTCACCACTTGTGAGTTTCCTTCTGATGGAGATTGAAGATGATCGAATGGGTGGTGTAATGTCCTCGTCAATGATCCAAATTTGCCGTTCAAAAAAGAAAAAAGTAAAAAACGACACAATTGAGCTTAAAATAAGATAACGAGGTACTTTTGGTCAAAGCTCAAAACCATTTTGCCGAATCAAAAGCTTCTTTCATTCTCCCCACCCACCCACCCACATAAAAAATAGAAAATCACTCCCACCCACCCAATGAACTAATTGATGAAAGCGGGCTTCTGTATACTTGGGCTGAAATTATATAATCATGTATTTTGAGCTTAATTTTTGATGGGCTGCTATTGAACTAGGAGTATCCAGTAAAAGAATAATGTAATTTCATTCAAGGGAAAAGGTTTGACGGAAGTCGAGTATTCTGTTTTTCTATACCCGTCACCATTTTATCCTTTACTGATCAAAAAATGACACCTCATTTTTATCCTCGGTACTCTAATACTATCCTAAAGTGAGAGTCAACCGACACCCATAAACTTTTTCATTTTTATCATTCAAGCGATTGTTTTGATATCTCAACTAATTAGTTCATGTCGATTATTGTTTTGATATCTCAACTAATTAGTTCATGTCGTTTGGTTTCATGCAGGGATATGGTGCGCACAACCCTTTTGGGGATGCAAGACAAATAAAAAACTGAAGAACCATTTAGAAATGTCATGTTGTAAATAGTTCTTTATTTGGGATGAGGACTAACAATCTATAACCATAAAGTAACATGTTTATTGTTGGTGGATTTTTTAAAACTTAACCCCCTCTCCTATCACCCAATATTTATTAGAACTTAAATCTAATGTTTATTACTATTTAGTTCTTACTAAACTACACTACTTTTAATTTAACCGACGTACTAAACTATTTTTTATATTTAAGATTTGAACGTTAGATCTTCATAAAATTAGAAAAGACAAAGTCTCTTAGCCCTACCAACTAGCCAACTTATTACTTGCTTATTATTCTATCAAAAAATATTTAACACTTAATATATATCCCATAACAACATTTAGAATTTATTCTCTATCTTTATTCTTATAATTTAACTAAATAAAACTATTTTTTTCTTTCTCCTTTCATTTAAATTAGGGGTGTGTGTAACAGCTCAGGTCCGTCACAACCAAGATATTGTCCGTTTTGGCAGCCGGCATGCCCTCAAACATCCGTCCCTCACAGATTTAAAACGTGTCTTGGTGGGGGAGGTATCAACACCCTTATAAAGGAGTGCACCAATGTGGGATGTTGCAATCCTCCCCCTTTTAGGGGACCAGCGTCCTCGGTGGCACACTGGCCGACAACTAGCTTTGATACCATTTGTAACAGCCCAGGCATGTCGTAACCCAGATATTATCTGCTTTGGCAGCCGACATGCCCTCAGGCATCTGCCCCTCACGGATTTAAAACGCGTCTTGGTGGGGGAGGTATCCACACCCGTATAAAGGAGTGTTTAGTTCACCTCCCCACCAATGTGGGATGTTACAGTGTGCATGGATCGGTTTTTGACTAAAAGCGAATCCAAAACCGAACTCCAGTTTTATGGAAATATCAAATCCATTCGGATTCGGTTTTTTTGGTTTCAAGGGTTTTGGTTTTTGGTTTTTTACGGTTTTGATTTTCGGTTTTAAGAAATATCAAATCCATTCGGATTCGACTTTCGGTTTTTTACAGTTTGGGTTCGGCCTTTTCGGATTGAAATCCATATATTTTTTTAGGCTAGAAAAAATTAATAATATTAAATCCAGGTCTACTTATTTTTCAATTATAGATTAGTTGACTACTATTAAAACTAATGAAATGCAATAAATCAACAATTGTTCCTTTATAGATTGTAAAATATCCGATGAATACTAAATCTTTTATGTATGCACTAAAAAATTATGAGTTGATAAATCAATAAATCACCTATCATGAAACTAATGAAATGCAATAAATCACCTATCTCCACAGTAAAAAAATTATGAATACCACTGATGAATACAATAAAAAAATTATTCTTTTATGTTCATGTTGTCTTTTCATGATGAACAGATGAATACAGTAAAAATTTTGATGAATGCCACTAAAAAATTTAGAACATAAGTTTCAAAACATAAATTTCAAAACATCAATATTCATGAATACTGCTGCATAAATCGGATAGGAAAAAAATAGAAATTTCCATGCAAGAAAGGAGATGGAACCTGGTCGGATTCAATGGCAGGTGTGGTCGAATTCAATCATATATGCAAGTATGGCAAGCGAAGTTACTTGTATTTTTTGAAGTTGCTTTAATCGGAGTTGCTTCTTCAAACGTGGAACCCTAATGAAGGATTTGTATTTTGATAAAGATTTTAGAGGATGGAGAATTGAAGATTGGTGCCTAGGAGAGTTAAACGCCTAATAATGATCAGCTATAATTCTTAATTAGGTTTTCCTACTTCCCTATTTTCCAAGACGAACCTAATGATTATATAATAAAATTCTACAATTAAAATTTGAAATCCTTTAATAACTAAATCCGGCTCCGGTCTTACCATTGAATCGTCTACTAAGCTCTGATACCAACTGATACAGTTCCGAACCACTAATCAAGTTGAATACCGAGTATTTCAAGTAGAGAATCAAAGAAACGGATAATTCTTCTTCAAATCAAATATCAAAACTAAAAACTGACCAACGAGAATAATAATAGGAACATTATTTATAGGCTCAACTACAAGTTAATTAGGCATGAAACTTGGAAACCCAATCAAACTCTAATTCAAATATAACTTCTAACTTATTTAAATTTAAAAAGATAACTAATTTTTATAATAAAAGCTATTTATATAATAAAATAAATAATAAAAACCAACTTTCGGGCCACTGCTATCAGCAAGTAGGGTGTCGAACCACGAAAAATTTATGATTGGTGATAAAGTGCAATTAATAGTTAAACTACTATTTGACTAACAAAACTAAGAATTGTAAAATTTGTTATTTGATTGGTTTTTATTTAAAAGCTACGAATTGCATAAACATTCAAATTGGATTGTGAATAGTAATTGGAAAAATACGACCACCACTAGACTTTAGGTTTCTTAGCAAAATATATGATTTGGGTTACCTGTTATATTGAAAGGTTACATAGACATAACCAAAATTGACATCAATCGATAAGGATAAGAGCAACACTCTGTCCGGCCATGTTAACGGGGTGAGATGATTTAACCACCAAGAACACGAGCCAAGAAGTTATTATCTTCTATCTCCTAATTTTAATGAGACAAAATTAGATTACAAAAATTCAAAGTACTACGCTCATAACGAATTGAAAAATTGCATACACTAACTATAATCCAAATAAACAGTTGAATAGAATTAGAATGTGTTCAATACAATAGAAAACTTTAAAAAACTCACAAAAGAAACTCTACAGCTAGGGTTGATTGAAGCGAGTTTAGCCTAGCATATTAATAAATAAATCTAAGTACTATCACTAAAAGATTCATTATACTATAATAACATAATACAACCTATGGTATTAATTTTAAAACATAGTGTACAAGCTGTCAATGCATAATTTATAAGTTACAATACTTGATGCTCTCGGTACAACCACTCACTGCCGGAGAGAGCTTGAGGTTGTTTTTTCTTCTTCTGGCCCCACCCATGTTGCTGCCGTGTAGATTTTCTCGGGCTCCCTCTGCGTGATTTCAGGGAGAGGTGAGGCTGGCCTATTCAAAGACCGGGATTTCAGGGAGAGGCCACCGTCGTCCTTCTCTGATGTGGTTGTTCGCGATGTCACTGTTTCGTTACTGTACGCCCATCCCTTGCTTGATTGGTTCTTGCAACCTTTTCCTCATAAAACTAGGTACATATGTCATCCTTCTAACATTAGATTTATAATTTCTCAGGCTTTCGGACGATGGTGTTATGTAAAAGATTGGTGGCTATTGATTCAAACTTGGTGTTGTTAGAATTAAAAAAAACGCAGAAAATGAGATTCTCGCTGCTGTTCAAAATCTGAAATATGCAGGAATCATGATCGAGGTTTTGGTCCCTACTAACATGGCTCTACGTTAACTTTCACTCCATTCACTCAACAATCGCATAAGGTAAAACATTAATCTCCAGGCCCTAATTTGGATTTGAATTTTATGATCTAGAACCCGCTTGATTTGACAAATTCAATGTTTATGGTTTCGTTTTGGTAGATCCTGCTAAAAAGCCCTAATCTGGATCTGTATCTCATGATCTGGAACACACTTGATTTTACAAATTCATTGTTTAGGGTTTTGTTTTGCAATTCAATCCGTCAACACATCTGTATTTGATCTCCATAGAATGTGAAATATAAAATCTAATTTATAATTTAACAATTAAAACGAAGCTATGTTTTTTTAAATGGATTTTGTAGCGATTTCCTAGACTTCCTTACCTTTTTGTTTAGTTGTTGATGTGTGTATTTCCTGGATTTCTTAGGACTTCCTTATATAGACAAAGCGAATGTTTAAGCTCATGATACAAGTTCGCTTTGCACAAGCCTTTCATCTTCCCATTTACACACAATAATTCTTTTTCTTTTTGTTCATTCTTAGCTTCATTTGCAGACTTCATTTTGTTAATGTTTGTTTATCCTCTGATATTTAAGCTCTATTATGATACTAATATACTCTGGAAGCAAGATATAGTTATTAATTACTAACGTGCTGTGTGTTTATAATAGATATAAACTAAGTTTGAAGCAAGACAAATTTTCTTTTATGCTCTATGTTTGGGTATTTTCTTCCAAGAAAAGCATTTATAAAAGTTGATGGTAAAGACTTGAATGGAGAAAATGGCAGGGTATTAAAGTCTCAATCTTTAATATTTTAGTACAAAATTAGAGGTCCATATCATATTCTCTTTCACTTAAAGGAAATCAGAGTTATTACTAAATTACTTGACTACATATTTGAAGGCTGGAAATTTTAGAAAAGAATGGGATATTAAAATCTCAGTCTTCATACAAAACTGCAGGCCAATACTATCTTCTCTTCACTTAAAGGAAATCACAGTTAAGATTCTATTAGTTTACTGTTGACTGTTAATTTGATTGATTTTATTAAAAAGCTTACCAAATTTGACTTTTGTAAGGTCAAAGCTGATCTATGTTAGCGCACTGATATGATTCTCATATATTGCTATTCATTTTTTTTGTTTTTGCTTTACCATTTAGTTATCATGGATTTGAATCTTTGATGTTAAATGTGTACTGAAGCATACTAATACATCTATGCTACACATGTTATTGTATAAGATGTGCCAAACCTAATTATACTGCATCTATATTCATTTTGCATTGGAACAGTTGGTTAAATTCATTGACTTGCTAACTTCTAATGTTTGGAAACTGTTTTCTGTAAAGAAAAAAAAGTGTTTAGGTGTACAACTGTACATTATGGACATGTTACATGAAAATCAGGACAACAATCCACCCAAGCTGCTAAAAAAAGATCTAAGGACAAACCTAATGATACGAATGGGGCTTCAAGAGAAAATATGCAAATGATATTGCTAAACGCAGGTACCCGATTTTTTTAATCGCCGTACCAAATGTTTTTACATATAATTAGATGTAAAAGGATGATAAGTTGTGAGTTAAAAGAGGTTTGATGTAAATGTATTTTTGCTGGATTATTTAACTGGGTATGACCCATTCAAACCATGTAAATTCAATTTCCGTTTACGTCTACTATGTATGTATTCCAATGTATGTGGACTTAAGATTCTTTCTTTACTTATAGTTGGCCATAGGGTAAATTCTTGAGTTGATTAAAACACGTGTTATAGATTTGATTCCAGTATTTAGGTTAAATCTGTGTTAAAGAGATCAAAGAGTCTCAAAGCTTATTGATTGTATGACGTTGATGTTTTTGTCATAGGGATTCCAAATGGTATTCCTGGCCACTGTAGGGGTGGCTATCATGAGTTCAAAAATTTGTTGATCTGATGTCAAAACGGTTTGGTTAAGGTAATTTGTTAGAGTATGTGTTATTTCCCTAATTTCTAATTGTTGAGTTGTGTATATAATGATAGAATTGAATTTTTATGATTCTTTTTTATTTTCTTTTTATGCAGTGATCAAGGGGGTGATTATGGTATGCAAATAGAAATGCAATTGATAATTTGTACCTCTCATTCAGTTAAGGTAAGTTGTTAATTTATGTTTTAGTTTTTTAAAATTTATGTTGTATATATTAGACTATAATGGATGATTTTAGGCACAGTTCATGATCGCAATTCTGATGCTCAGTTTTTAGTTTTCACTGATGGATGGTAGGATCATGTATGTTAGTTACAGTTAAAGATTTGCATTTTGTTCATGATTTTATTGTGTCGTATGAACACTTCAACACTCGGACACTCGACATAAATCAATAAATATTCATATGGATGAGGTCATATTTATCAAAAATTACATTTTCAATTTTTCATGTACCTCTAATCAAAATTCTATTACATCTTTTGTTTTGATTAATTTGATATATATTTTATAATGTTACTGAGTTTTTGTAATCGTTCTTCTTCAATTCTTTTTGTTTCAGCATAGATCATATGATTGGTTGGCATTCAAGCTTGGTAAAAAGATTCGTATTGGATCTTTTGGAGAACATTATCCGGGTAAATTATCCTCTCTTTACACTTCAACAGGTAATTACACCATATTTGCTTCTAATAAAAAATTGCAAATATGAAATTAATGATGTTTATGTTTTCAAATTTTATTACTAAACCTCATCATACTTATGTTACCTCTTATTTCAAGGTTAACCTCGATTAGAGAATGTTAATGTTTCAGAATTTAAAACAAAGGAGGGTATATTGGAAACTAAGTTTGTGGTAAAGAAAAGGTGTACGGCTCCAACAGAAGGTATATCATTATTCATCAAGTCAACAAGGGTTCTTATATGTTTAGTGTCATATGTTAGTTCTTGGATGTATGCTATATTTCTCATCCTGCATTGCATTATGTGTTTTACATGGTAAGACTCTTACAGTAAAATTACAGCTCACAATTTATCAGGCTCACATATATTCTTTTTATAGATTCCAATGGTGCTGAGTTTCAGTTTAATTTTTATAAAGTTTAATTTGATTGTTATACTAAAAAAATTTATTGATGAATACCTTCTTTAATCATGTCACCCACACATTATCATCTTCTTGGGTGTCTTTTTGCTTAGTCTTATACGCCATTTTTGTTTAAGCTTATACTTCATTGATGCGTTTCGATTGGCTAACCGGGTTTCTTAAAGGGCATGTCCCGCCGCGAAGCGCGGGTTGCCCCACTTGTTACTAATAACAACCAACTGTTTCTCTTCAAACAGTTGTTTTTGAAACCCACGTTAAATGCATTCCTCAAAAGTATTAGCCGGCCCAACATCTTTAATAATATTTAATAGCGATATATTAGTCCATGAAACAAAGTCCATTTGCAGCCCAATTATTGATTATTCTTTTTTGTGTTGCATAGTTCATCCTAAAGGTGTACAAATTGGTTAACCCTTAAAATAATAATCGGTTTTTGAACCCCTAAAACAATAACCAGTGAAACCGGTTTAAAGGTTATTTTAACGGGTTAAAACTGATATTTTTAAAAAAAAAAGTATATAATTTTCAATAGGTTAACCAATAACCCGTTTTTTAACCGGTTCGTAACTTGGAAACCTCAAACCAGTTTCAAACCTACGGTTTCTATCGGTTCGTAACCGGTTTATACGGTATCAGTTAAAAACCGGTTCCATAATCCACTTCAACATAGTGATTATTATCATACTAAAAAAACATTTATACTTTAAATTAATTTATGATGATTAACTTAACTGTGTTAATTCTACTCATCAATTGACAAACACCTCAAACCTCACCAATGACATTATTTGTTTATTTGGTACCCTCAAAGCTCTTTGGGCTTGGGAAGCTTTTAGCGATCCAGGTTCGAATCTTTGGGGAGGGGGTTTTACCAGTGGCTGCTCACAGGCCAGGTTTCCCCCGAACTGGGGCAAGGAGGTGGTGTCCTGACTCGCTCGCACCCGCAGACTTGAGACACTCTTAGAGACACTGAGTCATCGTGGTGGGCTGAGCATCAGATTCGACTGAGAAATCGCTGTTTAAAAAAAAAATTGACAAACACCTAGTTCTTTACAATGTGGGCTTTAAGGTTAGCATTAGACGCTCCGATATAATTAGTTTGCTTTTTCATAGATTCTATGGTTGGTATTGTTTGTCATTATGACCGGGCAACGGTACAGATCGAGGAGTTATTCGTTGCCAACATTTTTTTGCCAAACATTATATCAACCAATAATTCAACAAACACTAAAAAGATACTCAAATTATTGAATAGAATCGAAACATACAACTTCAATTATTAATTTTAACATCATCATCACAAAATTTACAACTCAGCAACATGATTAATTATCCTCCTAACATGTCCCTTTCACACTCTACACAACATCATCAGAAAATGGAAGTCCAAGTTCCTCAATTGTATGTGTGATCACTAAAACCTTATTAATTCATCTCAAGTCAACGTAGTTTGACTTTCAACATCTTTCGTTACCACCGAAACCTCCACATCTTTCTCGTTTGAAGTCACAAATTTAAGGTAATGTTCGATGTCTTTTTCGGAGCTGCCGGACCTCCGGTGGAACCATTTCCGAACAGTTTTCGGCTTCCTGTCGCTGATAGCGATGGCAATGTCGTTCGGGAAGAGATCTCTCATCACGAAAGCTCGTAGAACCGTGGTTACGAGTAAGCCAAATACGGTTAGGGTTGCGATTGTCGAAAGGGAAACCGATAAAAGTTTGGTCAGGGTGTTTGAGACTTCGCTTGTGTATCGGATTGTCGCGATTGCAGCTCCGGTCATCGGAAAAGTGTACGCCCACCACGCCAACGAGAACTTGAATCCTCTGAAGAAGTTAACTCGAACCGCCTGTAAAATAACATAAAACAATTGTTTTTAGATGTTTGAAGCTGCAACTAACAGACAACCGTTTAACTTTTTCAAACTTTGACTTTAATTTATTTTCCAACTTTTTAAAATTTTTGAAAAAGTAAGAGTAACATTTACACATTTAAAAATATGAACAATTGTTTGAAAAGTTTGAAAAAGTTAAACAGTCATTGACACGACTTTAAATGGTCGTTTGAGGACGGCGTGAAATTTACTATGTCACACCCTCTTATTCTCAATAATAATAGATCTGTCTTTAACGTACCAGAGAAAAATAAAGAAACATGGCGATGAAGTAAGCGATTCGGGCCCCATAATCGAACGATCCATTAATCCTCGCCCAAGCCATCGAAGCAACACTAGGCGCCGCAACAAACAGAAAAAACACAGGATGAAGTTCTTTCGGCAAAGTCTCATTCGTCGGAAGTCTCTGATAAAGAGTAACAAACAACACCGTATAGTGCGCGATTCCTACCGCAAAGAAGAAAATCGGGCCTTCTTTCAACCCCATCGAGGCGCCCAACAACGCCCCGACAAAGTTCCCGACAACGGATAAATGGTTAGACGGATTCGCCACCTTCGACAACCGTCTCTGCCCACCCGACATCCACTGGCCGTAGATCTTGAGCTCCAAGATGAATATTGGTGCCATAAGAACATACCATAAGAAATGTGGTAGATTCGTAGCCACGGTTGTTGGGACTCCGATCGCCAAAAACAGTAACGCGATCCATGGAGCGAAGAAGAAGTTTACTCGGATCGGATGGTAGTATTCGCGACGAACGGCTTCGAAGTAGAAGATTAGTTTTAGAAGGTAAGTTGCGGCTACTACCGCGAACAAAACGACCGAAATGCACCAGAGGATGAGGTTCACTTTCGGGCTTACGTGAAGGAAATGTGTCGACTCGGTTAAGGCTAAGTTCTTCCACATGATGGCTTGGCTGCTAACGCCGAGACATATACCGAAGGATGAGATCGGGTACCGGAGAAGAAACGGCCATTTCTTGTCTTCCGGTAGAATTATTTCCTCTGATGGCTGTTAATTAAAAGGAAACAAGTTAGTTATTTCAATCATTTTTTTTATAATCAAAAAATTAAACCAAGAGCTTGCTTACAAAATGAGTCAAGCTAGTTTCAATTATACTCGGCTCGTTAAAATCAAATCAAGTTAACTTGTCGAGGTAGCTAGTTTTTGTTTTTTTTTGTTTTTTTTGTTTTTTTTTTTAAGTTGAAACTTTAAAGAAAATAAAGATATAATATTTTTAACATACTCATAATAAAAAATTTATAATTTATATATTTATTTTCAATTAAATAAATTAAAATTTTAAAAACCGATCTCGTAGATTTCGTTTCTTGTTCTAGTATAGTAATTTATGTTATTTTTTTAAAATATCCTATAACATTCATGGGAGGAGACATGTAAATAAACTTGTGGCTCAATTAGTTCTTTTAGTTCTCCAACTAAATTGGTTCTTAAATGTTCCTCTCCCTATGTAGGGTAGGTTCAAATAAGTTATAGTAACTTAAAAATCTACTATATGATAAAAAAAATTAATGTTATTCCACATTAATTTTCATAAAAAAACTTTTGTCTCCCTCTTATTAAATATCAATCTTCTATCCTCTTAAATACTAATTACTTTTAAATAATTAAATATCAAATATAAATCTTCTTATTTTAATAATTTTCTAAAACTTAATAAATTATAATAAGATTTCCATTATATGTTATCTTAAATTATATTTTTGTATAAATCTTAAATCTTTATTATTTTTTATCTATAACTTTAAATATTTCTTATTCCACGAGTATATGTTTAGAAAAGTTTGATTATTTCTTATACGTTTAGATTTAAAACTTTTACTTGAAAATATAAAATGGTTATATAAAAAGTTATTAGTTATAATATTATTTTTAAAACACCTCATGCAATACACGGGTTGCTACAATATGTTATAAATAATAAAACTTATAGCTTTTAACTTATATGTATGTATGTTAAAAAAAAAAATACATGTTTAACGGTTGAGCTACCAGGTTCTTTTCCGGTTCACATGTTGTCTACATAACCGGACCTACACAGTATCCGGTCCAACCGTTCTGAAAACACGGAATTAAAAAAGGACGGTGGAGCGTGCGTACCCTGAGAATATCCAACTCTGGTCCTTCCAAAGCATCAAAATACCGATGAACCGGCACATTCTCGCTCCGGGGAGTATTAACCGGCGGTTCACCCACCGGTTTTCCTCGTAAATTCGAGATCTGTCTCTCGAGTTTACCGGACCATGTTTTGAACGAGCTGTATCTTTCGTCTGTTAGCTTATCAATTCTTGGGTTTCGAACCGGCTGCTTCGGGAGTTTCCCGGCCGCTACCGGTTCTTCAAACCCGACCCCGGTTGGTAGGGGCTGGGAATGAAACGTGGCGGCGGAAATGGTGGGCGGTGCGTTATTTCCGGTGAGTTCCAAAACGACGTCGTCTGTGAATGCAACCCGTTTGGTGTTTTGCAGGTGGACTACTTCGGTTGGAGACGATGGCATGCTGATCGATATCGATGGGGTTCGATGGTGGCGCAAATCAACGTTCGAGATTTCTGGTTTGATCTTATTGTCTCCGGAATCCTAACAGAAATTAAATAAATAAATATTAGTTAATAAAAATAAAAACAACTATTTTCTAAAAAGAAAATAAAAAAGTAGGTATTATGCATTCCACAACGTCTATCATTATTTTTTCTCTTTTTTACTCACATTCACAATTAAATAATACATTTTTATATTATTTTAGTTTTTCTTCCACTCACAATCACATCTTAAATTTTACAGAATTAATAGTTTTTTTTATCAAAATATACAGATTTTTAATATTTTTTCTCTTTTTCCACTCACAATCACTTACAATCAAACTTTAAATTTTAAGAATCACACTCACATGATTATAAAGAACGGGCTGTAAATACGCTAAACCTCAATATAAACTTGTTTTTTATGTATGTGAACTATATGTTGATATATGGAAATCATGTGTTTATGTATATATAAACTTCTATTTACGTATGAACGTAAAACTATGTTTGCGACATTACATGGTTTTTTCGGACATGGTAATTATCATTTCATAAAAGTGATGAATATAATTATTTATAAAATTTAAAAATTTGTGGTGCAATAAAAATTTTCTTAAAAAACTGATTTTCTTGGTTATAAAAATGACGAACGCTACACTATTTACGAAAATAAGCAAATAATTCAGGCATCAAAAAGAAAAGAAAAAAACATACCATAAATTCAACATTTAACACGGATTGCTTCATAAGATTATCATCAAATCCCACAACTTCATTAGCATCTATAGATCTAATCAACGATGGGATTACTTCTTTCTTTGTTCCAAGATTCTGGGCGATTTCCATTACAGAATATATATTTTCCTGCTACAAAACAAATTAAAACAAGACTCATCAAGAACCAACTTGAAGTTAAACTAATAATTTATATATTTTATATTTAACTAATTTGGAATAAATGGTAATGGGCTTCTCTGTCATATTCTTGTTTTCTAGCTTGTTCATCATGACAAAAAGAACTCAAACAAGTTAAGAAATTTGCAGAAACAGATCAGTTGTACATTTATGAAAAATTGTGCATAAAGTAGTTGTACCTTTAGCACTCAAGAAGAACAAACAATCAATGTGTTTGAGGCTTGTTAAAGAAGGAGACAAGAAGGTCAAAGGGAGGGAGGAAAATGAAAAGAGGAGAAACACACACCTCATTCTGGTCATATGTGAAGCTGTATATATACTGCCCCAGTCCCAGACATTTCTTTTATTTTTAATTAAGTTTTTTAATATATTTTTTTTAGAATATTTAATTTGGTCTATCATAAAATAAAATGTAAAATAAGTGGGAACGTTCCAAAATACAGCTATTCTCCATAAACAGGTACATGTTTTTTGGTGTTCCATTGTTCATCAAAATAAACATGCTTTTGGGTGTTCAATATATTATTTTATATCTATTATAATACCGTATACCTTAAATCCATAATCGTATCTGGTCAATTCACGTAACCTAGAAAACTTAAATTTATACAAAATATATAGTTAAAAAAGCTCACACGGTGTTTTAGAGCATAAATATATGATATTTAGTTTATTTTCATTCATCATTAATGTATATTTAATTAAATTTTGTTTTACGGCAACATTATTATTATATGAAAAAAAAAAAGATATACACTATAGGGTTGGATAAAAATTCACCCACGAAATATTTAAATTTGAATTCATGTTCTAAATACAAGAAAAGGAAAAATTTTCCACCTCGTCAAAGATGAAAAGGAAAAATGTTCCACCTCTTCAAAGATGAAAGTCATTTGGTTAGACGATGAGTTGAAAACAATAGTGTTTTTGAATTTTTATAAGACCCACCGGGTTGTCATAACAATTCCTTAAATTATTTGTTTCTTTGACGATCTACGATATTGAGAGGTGATGGAATCAATAAGCTCTACAGAAAAGGAGTCACCGATTTAATAAAGATAAAGCAAGCCCAAATACATTACCATAGAGAAGATGAGGTGAGGCATGGTGTAAAAATGTGACGCCAATCCTCAATATTAAACCACAAACCGGACAAAGAATTGAGGGAAGATCCATTCATCCCTTATTGGTCAGATTAAGGAGTGGGGAGCCTATCAAGGAGTAAATGCCAAATATGAATGTTGACCTTTTTTTTTTTTTGAACGGCAATTTTATTCACCAAAAGAGAGGGAACAAACAAAAACTGCCCAGCCAGCGGCTGGACAAAACCACCAGAGGAACAATTACATCACCAAAGAAGAAAACAACTACTTAACAATGCAGGTACCCATCCTTTAACTCTACGTCTGATCTGCTATTAACCCACAACAACGAATAGCTTTTTATCTCCTTTATTATACCTGTAACTGATGGGGATTTCTGATTAAAAACGACTTCATTTCGCGTCTTCCATAACACCCAGCAAGAGATGAAAATCACAGCCTGCAGCGTCTTCCTTTTTCTCTTCTCCACCCTCACAGACTCGTTTATCTTCAGCAGATCGACCATCGAAAAAGCAAATAACGGGGGAATGTTGCACCACTCGGAGATTAAGCTCCAAACCATCGCAGCCACCTCGCAAGATAAAAAAAGATGATCGACTGATTCCGCCTCGCTTCCTGCCCAACGGACATAAACCCAGCCCAATCACGTTCCGTTTAGCGAGGCTGTCGAACGTGGCGATTCTTCCGAGTTGAGCCCTCCACAAAAAAATGTTAACTTTTAACGGCACCATTCTATTCCAATCCAAGACGAAAGTCGGCACTTGGATCCGGCTGTGAATCTTCTTTTTTAACAGAGACACTGACATCGTATCGATCGACCCGCTGCAAAACTCCGACAGATCCAAATCATATTTCCAAAAAGCTTCATTTATTTTTGCAAGGTTTCGCCAAACCCCCGTCGAGGAGATCCTATAGGGGATAGGCATAGTACCCCTTGGCATCCCGTGCAGCCCCGCTACCACTTTACGCCAAAGGCTCTCCGGCTCTAGGCGAAATCTCCACCACCATTTGGCGAGAAGACAAAGATTGATGTCGGCCAACGACTCCAGCCCTAGGCCTCCCACTTTCTTCGGCGTCGTCACCTTCTCCTAGCTAACCCAACAGATCTTAGTATTATCCTTGGAACCTCCCCAAAAAAACGTCCTCCGTAAACCCTCCAGTTTGTCGATAACCTTGATCGGGGCTTTAAAAAGAGAGAGGTAATACGTCGGAAGGCTTTCAAGGACCGATTTCAACAGCGTGAGACGCCCCCTATCGACAAGGATTCCGCCTTCCACAAGGAAAGCCTCTTTTCAAAGACTTCAACCACCGGTGCCCAAGAACTACACCAGTCGGCGTATCTCGTCATCAACAGACGCAACCACCGCCGACGACACGCCGACCACCACCTAAATCACCACTAAACACATTTTTGTTCACTCCGAGCTTTCCAGGTTCCAATTCTCGTTTGTTTTCTGATTACTTTTAGGAGATTAGCTAGTTTTGAATTTTTAGGTTAGCTTTTTTCTGTTATTTTCGTTGAACAACCGATATGGAACCGAATTGAGTGAGGAATGAGGTTGTCGGAGTGTGGTATTATATTGGACTGCTCGGTTTAAAACCGATTTCATTTTTTTGCGATTTGGATTGGGCGGCGTACCGCCTATCTTGCCAACATTTAGGGCGGTACGCCCCAAATCAAAATTAGGGTTCCTGCGATTCGAATTGGGCGGCGTACCGCCCTGTTTGATCAATTTTTGGGCGGTACGCCCTGGGGCTAATTTGACAGAATTTTTCAAATTTTTCTAAAACCCAATTTTGATTCGAGTTGATGTTCACTTTTAGTTTAGGTTTTCTTTTAAGTTTAATTTTTGTTTTTCGTTATAAAACTTTGAAAAAACCAAAAAAATTAAAAAATCGAAAAAAATCCAAAAATAGTTGTGAAAGTGGAGTTCAATTGCAGGAAGGCCCGGTTATTATTATCATTATTGTTGTTCTTGTGCTAACTTGTGTGAATCAGGATGTCGAACCAACAAGGGTCCAGTTCCTGGACACGAGGTCCCAAGCGGAGGAGACGGGGAGATCCGGATGCTTCTATTCCGGTCCCTCCATTCAGGAGGAGGATTATCGGCTACTGGGGACCGGAGATTTTGCCGGAGGCAGATATTCCAGCACCGTCGGTCGCGAGGAGGAACCATCAGCACCACTCGTTTCCGAGGTTCGAGCACGGGTCGAACGAGGAGAGGTAGATGAGGAGATTTGTAGTGATGCCACTGCTACATCACCGTACGATCGATTGGGGCCTGATTGCATAGATTGGGCAGCTTGAGATGATCAGAGGGCTGGTTACTGATAGATGGAGGAGGGCGTTGACCCCGGATGACCACCAGTATGTTGAGCTGACTGTGGAGTTCTTATCGACCTTTCAGGTGGGTCCGGGGAGGTTTGGAGACGGGAACGCCTTATCGTTTGCTTTATGCCGTCAGACTCATCACATGAGTATTCCGGAGTTTGCGGTCTAGTCTGGTTTATACACGCAGGAGGAGGTTGAGGCGCCGGCGTTTGCTGATCTGCCGCGTGGGGTTTTTAGCCGAGCACACCCCCAAGGGGTTACTGATTTACAGTTGGCGGCGTTCTGGGATAGGATTGGGGCGGTCCCGTATTTTGATAGTGTGATAGAGTCGCAGATTAGGGATCCAGTGATCAGATATTTACACAGGATTGTTGCGTGTACCATTCTCGGCCGTCGCTCTGGCGTCGAGAAGTGCACGAAGATGGATTTGGCAGTCTTGCGTTCGATTGTTGAGGGACATGACCTCAAGATTGCTGGTATTTTGATTTCATCATTTGCGAGGAGGAGGACATCAGGGAAGGGCGTTCATCTGAGTATGGGGCCCTATATGACTAGGTTAGCGAGGAGATTGGGAGTGTTTGAGCCAGGTAGGTATTTGGAGACTCATCTGACGATCGGGGCCGAGACTTCGCATTAGCTGGGTGATATGAGGTTGGCCTCGATGGTTACTATGACGGATCCCCCACAGTGGGATGCAGTTAGAGATGTGGTCGTTCAGGGGGATGAGGCTGCTAGGGCCGCGAGGCGGCATAGGATTTTACATCAGGTGGAGAGGCCGTTGAGGCAGAGACCAGAGAGGCCGCCGAGGGCTGATCAGTTGACCCTGGAGATGGTTCAGGAGACGGTCTTGGACTATGTGGATGTGAGGTTTGAGAGGATTGAGAGGGTGATGCGTTGTATGATGGCCCATCAGGGTATGGCTATCCCTAATTTCTTTCAGGAGCCCGAGGATGGTGATGATGGTGGTCATGATGAGGGAGGAGGTGATGAGGAGTTAGGTGCTGAGGGGGATCCAGATGCAGGAGCTGGTGAGGATGATGCTGGAGATGACGAGGAGTAGGATGCTATGATGCTGATTTCACTGCCATTGCCGATCGGTTTTGTTTCTTTTACCCTGTACTTTTTGGTTATTTTGTTTTTATCTGATCATGGTCTGTATGATATTATATTATACTATACCTGGGGGTACTGTATGGGGTAACCGGTTGGGTGGTTGTGATTTCCTTTTGTTATGTGTATATATCTGGTATGATGGTTATGTTTGTTGTTAGCACCGTGATTGAGATGTGATATTCCGACATTACTTCTTCCATCCGATTTCTGGAATTCACGATCTGGTACGAGAGGGCGTTGGCACGACTTCCGAGGAGCTTTCACGATGATATCAGGGGAGTCTGTTCCAACTTGTTCTTTTTATTTATTTCTTTTTCTTTTTAGTTATTGTCGCATTTTATTTTATTTTTAGTTTTATTTTATTTTTACCGTTCGTGTCTGTATATTCGTTATGTGCGTGTTTCCTATCACATTAAGGGCAATGTCGATCTCAAGTGTGGGGAGGGGGACATGACGTCATTTTTGGTCAAGTTGTTTGAATTTTTAGGTAGTTGTGTTTATTTTGAAAAAAAAATTGAATAACATAAAAAATCCAAAAAGATTTCTCATTTTTTGAGTCATTTTTAATTTTAGTGTTTTGAGTCAAATCTGTTTTGGGATAAATTGCCGGTACATGAAAAATGATAGTACAATTGGGAGTCGATTTTCAGAATAAAAATAAATAAAGAAAGGGAAAGTGATAGGAAAGGAAAGTATGGAAAATATATCTAATCTGTGATGTGTCGGTAGGCCCAGCTGATTTAGTAAAGCTTAATTATCCTTTGGTGTTTATTTTGTATAAATATGTAATTAAATTAGTTTGCCAGTGGGTTCCCATTTTAGGAGTTAGAGTGAGATTGAAACTGATGATTAGGAGGAAAGAGACATTTTTAGATTAGAGACTTATATATCCTCAGAATACCTGGCACGTTATGATCTTTTTGCGAAAGCAAATCCGAGAAATAACGACGCCTCATCTTTCCATATGTGAGCATAGTAGGTAATAAATTGGTTAATAAATTAGAGTGAAGGGACAAAATACTCATGTATGAACTAAGGATAGTATCTCGTGGTGAGTGCCTCTGATGATGCCCTGGATCTCGCGGGCAAAATACTCATGTATGATTCGGGGATAGCATCTTGCGAAAAGTACCTCTGATGATGTCTGTTGGTAAGTATAGTTAAAATTAACCAATTATATTATAAAATAAAATATTATAAAAAAAGAGAATAAAAAAAAGAGAAAATGGAAAAAATAGAAAGCAATAGTAGATGAATAAATGCTCAACAATTACACTCATCCATTCAAATTCATCATTCTTGGGATATATGAGTATCTGATTTAATTATGATTCCATGGCAATTTTCCCAATTATGATTCCATGGCAATTTTTCCGAGACGGAAAAAGTCAAGTGTGGGGATGTGATGTTAGTCCAATGTGTCGTCGTTATTGTTATTAATTTGTCATAATTATTTATAATAACGGTTGGATTATATTACATTTACACGGTTTTTGTGTTCTGAGGTACCAGGAGCTAAACATGTCAAATCTGGGCTTTTATGAAGAAGCAGAAGTTGATTGGTACAGTGGTCGTGAAATGAGCGGGAACGAGTGAAGACTTAGAAGAAAATCAAGAAACGTTCCTGAGATTCAAATCGGGGCGGTACGCCCAGGAGTGAAGAAGTTAGGGCGGTATGCCCTAAAGTTTAGAAACCAGCCAAGATTAGAATTCCGGGCGGTACGCCCAGAATTCCAAATTCTGGGGCGGTACGCCCCGAATTGGTCGACAGAGAAATAAAATTAGGGTTTAGGTATTTAAGTTTGTTTATCAAGTTTTTATAAACACAATTCGTCTTTTACGAACCAGAGACCTCTGGAGGCGATTTTCTGGAGTTCTTGTGACGGATTTGAAGCATTCGGATTGTTTGATTCATTAGGTATTCTTTGTTTAATGCAATTTTCATTCATAATCATGTTTTCATCGTTAGCCATGTCCGGCTAATCATATATAACTGCTTTTGGTGATTGATTGTGCAAAATCGTTCTATTCCTAACTGTTAACTATTGGTTGTTTCGGAATCCTTGCAACCGTTGAACACCCGCATGCTACAATTGTTCAACCTAACTAGTAAACTAGGGTTTTAATGGTCCCCTGACATGATCTAGCACTTTCTTGCGGCAGGAACTAATCAGCCCATTAGGAACCTAGGTTATTAGGTCAATTAGGCAATTGGGGAGTATGTCTATGTGCTATCAATAGTTGATTAAGTTTTGCCTAGATCGGTAGCCAATCAGGATCCAAAAGTAGTTATCTTTCTCACATTTGTTAGTTTAATCAATTCTCTAGTCAAGTTAGTTAATTTCTTGTTAATTCACCTTAACCAATCAAAACAGCCAAGTGGCAATTTAGTTTAATTTTAGGTTAATTGGTAATTTAGTTAAGTTAGTTAATAGGTAATCCATCAATTGATCAAGTTCCACATATTCCCTAGGTTCGATAACCCTAGCTTCCACTACTACAAAATTAATCTAAGTTGGGGATTTGAGACGGCCTGACAAACCGTTATCAAAAGCGTGCGGCAATGTTTTTCCCAATGCCACACGTAACGTGTGCAGATGGCATATAGAGAATAAAATCTTTAAAAACTGCAACACAGGGTTTGATAAGGATTGGTGGAAGCGGTTTTTGAAATTGTGGAGCAAACTCATAAACTCCAACACGGTGATAAACTACAACTTTCATTACAACTTACTATATCGAGAACTCGCCCAGCATCACAGAGGTAATGTTTCTCTAACCTCGTTTAGTACTAATATCGTTACATATGCATTAATAACACCATTACATTGTTTATTTAGGCGTCCTGTCGTACCTAAACCAGCAATGGCTTGAACCGCACCGGGAGAAGTTTGTGTCCGCCTGGAACGACAAGAAACGTAACTTCGGTAACTACACTACAAACCGGGTAGAGAGCCAGCACGCAAGGTTGAAAAGGGATCTCGACGACGCGACCAACTGCACTGCTGGACCAGTTTGTAACGTGTGTTAACGAAATCATCGATGGTCAGAAAAATTATATCGGTCGGAGTTTCACAACCAGCAAGATCAAGCGTATGAACGAGCATAACATACCCGTGTTGGCTGATCTCCTATGCGGTATGTCCCACACCGGCCTCAACATCCTTGTTAAGGAGGTCAATCGGATTGAAAAACTCATAAAGTACAATCGAGGTTGTTCATGTAACGTGTGGATGTCATGCGGTCGTCCTTGTTCATGCAAGTTGGGAAAGTACATACGGTCAGGATAGGAACCATCCATTACCTCGGTTTAGACTTTAACTATTTAAATTGTTGTGCTAAATCTCCCAACGTTAAACCATCCAGGTGATAGATTTCCTATTGATGAGATAGACCCCTACTAGACGAAGCTTGATGACCATCCGTTGATCGTCGGTGTCGGGGAAGCCTATGACGTGGAGCATGAGATGGATCAGGTCAGAAGACATTTACTGGTTCAACTGAAGCCGATTCAGAAGAATTTTATGGATCGGGTGTGGTCGATGATTAAACCTAAGAAAACCAACAAAGAGGCTCCTGCTACCAACCTGAAACCTCGAGGACGTCCCCCAAAGGGCAAGAAGGTGAATCAGGACACGCCTCCTCGGCACAGCTCCTATGTCCCCGAACGCCCGGTATTCCATGATGTACACGGTCAACAGCAAGGTCAAGGTGATTATAATTATTCTCTAGTGGTCTTGATTATACCGCTAGTGACATTGTATCACAGCTCTTCGCCACCCAGGAATCTGTAGGTCATGGATATACAAATGTTGATCCTTCTAGGCACAGTTCTCATGTTACACCAACCAAGACCTCAAAAAAGACCCTGAAGTCCAGAAAAGGTAAGGATCCCGAGGAAGAATGGATGCCGGGAGACGAGGAGGGGAACAATGCGGAATGCTTCAGACGTTGGGTACCTAAAACGATGCACAAGTACGTTGCAAGCACAACAGACGTGAAAGGTGACGGGAACTGTGGTTTCCGTGCTTTTGCTGTTGGATTAGGCCGGAGTGAACATGACTGGCGTACGATTCACACTGACATGTTATACGAGTTGGACACGCACAGACACGAATATATTGTGTCCTAGTACGATTGTCAAGAACTAAGAGACAACCTCATATATGATGATATCGCTTTTGCTCGCAGCAAAAGTGGCTACAAATGCCAGCATGGGGGGGGGGGGGGTTCGCTAACAGGTATACTTGTGTTCTTGTTTTTCTTGACTTATGTGCCGGTCAAAGTGCCACATTTTTTTCGACAAGGGTGTCCGCCGTAGACGTGGAGATTCACATATTTATTTCAATTTGTTACGGCAACAGCGATCATTATATCAACGTCAAATTGACATGGGACTTTCCATTACCTTTTTTGGCAAATATGTACAAACATAGAGAGGATCTATCTTTAGCAAGGGATTGGGTGATTATATACAAGGAACGTCTAGATAGATGTATAGCCTTAACGCCAACGAAACCCGCGTATTATTATTGAGAACTTCTGTAAATTTATTGTTGTTTGTATATACACATAAACACTCACGTTTATTATGAATCTTTGTGGTTAACAAGCGTTTTCATGTAAATTTAAATTACTAACGGCTATATTCCAACAGCTATATTTCCAACGGCTATATTACCAACGGCTATATTCCAACAGCTATATTTCCAACGGCTATAATATTATACAAATAAAACCACACATACAATAGCAGTTTCATTTCATCTCTCTAGAAAAAACAATGACTTCTTCAAACAGACCCGGATGGTGTTGCCGACCAGGTCATGGATGATGAGGGCGTCGAGGAGACTGACGACGAGGGGTAGTAGGACAAGGCTCATTAGGTTTTGTTATGTTTTATTTTGTGGTTGTGTTTGCTACAACATACTATTAGCTGTTTTTTGGTTTTATGTTTTGTGGTGATGATGTGTGTTATATGTTATCTATCGTGTTTTGCGTTCGTTGGTAACAAATTGTTTAAATTTCCATGATTGTCTAACGAAATAACTTATAAATTGTCGTATTTGCTAGTAAAATCCATAAATAAAAACTTTTGTAACAATCAACTGAAACTACTACAACACGACTACAAAACTTATTAATGACTTATATACAAAGTTTTAGGAGGATCTGAAAAAGTAAGATTTTTTTTTAATTTCAAAAGCCTAAAATATGTCGAATAACACTATCAATATTTTGAACAAAAACATGATTTCTAATTTTTTCTAACAAAATTACTTCAAAATGCTTGAAACGGCAAGTAAAATTATTAAACAATTTAAATTTTGGAAAAATTGAAGTGAAATTATTACAATGTGCCTTCAAAATTAATATATGATTCATTGGTGCTAATCAGAAATACTAAGAAAATAATTTCATTCAAAAGGCCTTAAAAAGCCATATAAAACCATCAAAAATCTTGAAAGTCAAATTCACAATGAACAAGTCATAAATGATATGATGTTATATTAGCATAAAAGATCTGCTACAATTATTCTGAAAATTACATCACCGATCAGAATACAAATACAGGAAATTACATCATAAACCTAAAGATAATTTTAATGATTCCAAGGGAAGTCCCAGTCGAGTTCGGGGGCGCGGTTAACCGGAGGACGAGGTGAATTAACCTGAGGACGAGGTGGATTAACAGAAGGACGGTGTGGATTCACCGAAGGACGAGGTGGATTCACCGGAGCATGATGTGGATTCACCGAAGGACGAGGTGGATTCACCGGAGGACGAGGTTGCGGGTAACCGCAAAATGGGTTAACACGTTGACGACGGCTATTTTCTGGAATGAGATCAACGTCAATGGGATTCATTTCATCACCCGAAACTGGTTCTTCCATAATACATAGAAATTCATCGTATGAGATACTGTATGTATAATCGTCTTCAGTTTCCTGATGACGGGAATAAGAATCCCTGTTTCGACGATTGGCCATTGACGATATGTAAACATTATGTGTACCAGTACTGATATATATATATATATATATATATATATATATATATATATATATATATCATATACTCTTTCCAACGACTATATTTTTTCCAACGGCTACATTTTCCCCAATGACTACATTTTTCCAACGGCTAGATTTCCCCAACGGCTACATTTTTTTTTGTTTTTAATAACTTTTTTGTGTAGTATAAGTTCAAAAAACGTTTTGTGATTTTTTTTGATTTTTTAAAAATACATCAATTTTTTAACAACGGTGGTTCATAATCATTTAACAACGGTGGTTCATAATCATTTGATAATCAGAGGTTAGTTACAATGGTTCAATTTTTACAAATGTTCAGTGTTAATTTTTAGTTTTGTACCCTCTGGATGATAGAGCTATTTTTATCTTATCAAGATCCTGCATTCTCATTTTGTATATTTTAAAGACAGTCGTAAGCAATCTAATAACTTTGCTTGCTCGGAAACTTTTCAGTTGGAGTTGATAAATCAAGATGTTGGTTGAAAATAATTCTTTGGTGATAGATTGTCAAGACTGGTGGAAGAGTTTCATTTTTTGTTCGATGATTTTTACTGTGTTTGACTTTTTGAATCAATTGAGGATATTACTGTATTTTACCATAGTAGAATATTATTGTATTTGTTTTAAGGCAGCGGCTAAATCCACATGTGGATGTGATAGAAAAGCATCCCCACGATCGTTTTGGAGAAAAACGATCGTTTGAGGGGTCGCTTGGCAACAAACGATCGTGTAAGGGGGGCTCCTGAATTTTAAAGTTTCGTTGTCGCGACACGTCAACCATTTTCGGTGCAAACGATTGTTTGCTATCAAACGGTCGTGGGAAAACTGTGAATTTAACAATTTAGGCTGTGTATAGTGATCCTTTTTTAAACGTCAGCCGTGCGATGCACGGGTATCAAAGACTTGTATATATAATATATATATATATATATATATCATATACTCTTTCCAACGATTATATTTTTTCCAACGGCTACATTTTCCCCAATGACTACATTTTTCCAACGGCTAGATTTCCCCAACGGCTACATTTTTCTTTTTTTGTTTTTAATAACTTTTTTGTGTAGTATAAGTTCAAAAAACGTTCTGTGATTTTTTTTGATTTTTTAAAAATACATCAATTTTTTTTCCCAATCTAAAATATGCTATATTAGCTAGGTTTTTTAGTGTTTTGTAAAAAAAATTATAATTTTTTTAAATAATGTTTGTGGTTTGTTAGTGGCCTATTGATGAAAATGACATCACCCTCCATGATTTTCTATGTACAACTTAGCCTGGTTTAAAAAATGTGTGGCCTTTTGACCCTTATCTAAGTGAATTAGTAGAGTGTCCATCTCTGTAGGTTAAACTAATTTTTGTAAAAATTTTGTGTTGTGCTAAGTGACCCGTTCTTCAAAAGTTATTCTCTGGGCTATCTCAAATGGGATATCAATCTCACCCACAGTGAGTAAGTAGACTATCCATCTCTATAGGTTAAACACAGCTTGTCATCAACTAATTTTTGGAGAAAGTTTCATGTTGTGCTCAGTGACTCAATCATCAACTAATTTTTGGAGAAATTTCATGTTGTGCTCAGTGACTCGTTCTTCAAAAGTTATTCTCTGAGCTATCTCAAATGGGATACCAATCTCACCCGCACCTTTATACGGGTCGCCCGTTTTGAAGATAGACGATAAAAAGAAACCTTATTAATTGATTTTCTTATACTACTCTATCGTTTAGAACCATAGTAGAAAAAAAAAACAAAATCTATTCCTACGGGCGTTTTGGGCAAAACGACCCGACCAAATTCTCTCGTAATCAGCGTAATCATTGTCAATTTAACGGTTTATTGTTTTTAAATTACTTTTGGCCCGTTTTGTTGTAAACGATCATTTTAGGATCGTTTCACATGAAACGATCGTGAGGATGAGGTGTTTTTAGTAAAAGCTTGGGGTGTCTATAGCCGGAGCTTAACTAAAACTAAAATAATAGATAGTAAGAGTAGATTAAATAACATCATTTGTATGAGTTCGAGTGTCATCCTCCCCCACTGGTTTCGAAGTTTTTAATAACCCACTCAAAATTTTCACTATGTATTCCAATTTTTTTTGGAACATACGTATTCCAATTTTGATGTGTAGTTTAGACAAAAATAACCCACTTGGCTGAATGGTTAGCGCATCCCCACACACACCCACCCACCCACTCACCCGGTCACCCCTTCCGTTCTGTTGTACTTTTTTAGACTTTTTTTCTTTCTATTTTTAGGATTTTCTTTTTTTTATTTAGTTTTTTTTAAAACGTTATTTCCTATATAGTCGAAGGATCAAATTACAATAAAGTGACAGGTAAACGGGAAACAAGTTACGCCGCAACCCCCTTTTGGACAACGAAATCGATTCTACTAAAAACAAAGCTACGATTTTTTGGGATCGAGAAATTGTTGTGCACGACCCGCTGAACTCTATTAAAGAAACTCACTGCCTCGGGATCAGGGACAATAGAGACACCTTGAATTTATACTCACACATTTTGTATATGGGATAGCCGTATTATATAATGTGATACATGTTTAAAGATACAGGTCGTATGGTATAATACGGTCGGTGTCTAAAGATGGGTCGTATTGGTCCATATCGCCCGTGTTTGTTAAAAATTTGAATTTTTTATTTTTTAAATTATTTGACTCAGATATATTATTATTCAATATTCATGCCGATTTGACATGACGTATTATTTCCTCAAAACTTTCTATAAATCGTTAAATGTTAATGAATTAAGATGTCGGAATGTTATCAAGTTAAGTTCTATACTCGTGAAATGAATAAACATATAACGATTTATATAAAAAGTTTGAATGAATAATACGTCACGTCAAATAATTGACACGGATATCAAATAATAATACATCGTGTCAAATAATTCTTAAAAAGATCAATTTTTAAAGAGACTCAAAACATATAGACCCATACGGCCCATCTTTGAACATGTGTTTTATTGTACAATACGGCCCATATCTTTAAATACGAGTCATATTTTTATAATACAACATGTATACAAAGTGTGTGACTATCATATCATATTCATATGCTATTTTAATTGTATGTTATTGTTCTATTTTTTTAATTTCTTTTATTATGGAACTAAAACGTTTTGTATATTATTTATGTAAATAATAAATAATTTTAAGTGGATAAAAACTATTTCTATTAGTTATAAATTAAATTTATTATTTTTATTATTTATTAATTAAATATTTAGCAAGTTAGATTTTCAATATTAAACTTGCTTAGGTTACAATAGGTCTTAATTAGTTTTATAGATAAAAGAATAAATATAATTATAAGGACTTGTTCGAGTGGTTACTAGTAATGAGAGGAGACTTGGGACTGATATGTCAAAAGTTCGAACACTGAGCTCTTAGGTTTTATCACCCGGCCGCCCGTGAATGTGGATTTGCTCTGAAATGAGCTCAATTAGTGTAAAACGTCTCTGGCTTTCTGGGGCATGTGTTGGTTGTTGAAAAAAAAATATTAAATACAAAGGTGTAATTCCGTGCGAAGTGTATGAAGAATTCGAGACCGTTGATTTCAACTGATTTAGGAAATCAATGGTCCAGATCTAATCCAGATTAAAAGAATGAAAGTTTAAGCGTGAAAAAGAGGTGAAGAGGTGAAATTGGTATTGCCTACTATTGTTGACCGTTTTTTTTTAAGTTACTCCCAATTGTTTTAAACGTCTTTAACTTTTCTATGACATCCTTAAAAAAATACCATAAAATCGAGCAGTTTATTCTCTTTAATTTGAGTAAGTATTGCTATACTTCTAATTTTTTTAAAAGAACTTAAAAAAACTCGTTTATGTGTTCTTATATAACTTGCGTGATTATGTATGTGTAATTATTCATATACCTTGCATGATTATCCATATAACTTGTATGATTATCCTTATATTTTACATAATTATTGTTTTACTATCTGGGTGTGATATTAAACATATATGTTGCGTAATTGTAAACATATAGCTTTCTTGATTATCATTAATTTGCGTAATTATTATCTTATGCACACGCGAACAATTTTACTATTTTCTAAAGTACAAGTGGCGCTCCCTAGTTACTTCGTACCCATTGCACCGAAAAGACACTTTATATAATTTCCCCCTATTTTTATATATCGGTTATAACATTTTTTGTTTTATTTAGCTAAATATTTTTGTTAGTTTCTTTAAATTAATATTTTAACTGATTATAATATTATTATTTATATTTTTACGGCTAAATCTATCTATATATCTATACTATTAAATACAAGTTTTAAAGTCCAAATGACATCTTCCCAATTTGTCACGTAGGAAAAAGCTGAGGTGTCATTTTCTTAGATTTTTTGATTAAAATATTTACTTAAACTCGACCAAAATTTGTGATGTCATCACAGAGAGAGAGAAAAAATTTATCTTCACAAATGGTAATGGTACATATGAATGTATATTTGAACTAGAACTTTAAACGATCATAACTCATTCACAACTAATTGATTATACTGATACGCTCGAAATTGAAAGACGATTCCAACTAGATGCATATTGATATGCTTTCTTGATAATTTGTAGATCCGAATTTGAGCATGGTGTTAGGATGAAGAACCGATGAACCGTTATAAATTCAATCTATACTCTAGCATTTCACAAGAAAAATGATTGTTGTAATTCAGAATAGAAAACCGATGGAATGAACCAGATTTGAAATATTATGATAAAGATTTGACAGTTCTATGATGAACTCAAACATGAACAATGAAGAATGAGCAAGAAACTGATTTTCGATCTAAACGTGATGAAATTCTAATATATCGATTGCAATGATCTTGCACGTCTAAACCAAGTAGAATGGAAGCAATTACGAATCAAATTAATGATCTATATGAGATCTGCCATGGATGAAGCTTCGAGGAAGAAGAACGTACTGTGATTTTTCAAATTCAACCAAAAATGAAATTGAAGTTATAAATTATTATTTATAAGTAATATTTGGGGTCTTTGAAGATTGAACACCAATTGGAATGTAAATAACTGCTAAGAGTCGATTCATTTGATTTGTTATATGTCAAAATAACTTTACATCAATTTCAGTCTTCTGCTTAAATAAGTCTAATGATTAGTAATCTAATGTAGTTAGTTTACTGAAAATTTACGATTGATTTCCTTGCAGTTTTGGTTTGAATGAGTTCTTGGGTAGTGGATGGCATTCATAATCTTGAAAATATTGGCATGCATCTCCAAGGTATTACACAATATACTGATTAATCAATATCGGTATGTGTATCAGTCCAACAAGGTAGTAAATAATTTTTCTAGAACAATGAACTTTTTTTTATTAATAGTATAAAAACCTAGGGAAGAGGCGGACAAGAGCAAATATATTACAAAGATAACAAAACCACATAATACATCATTCACATTAGACTAGAGAATTACACAAAATGAAGTTTAAAGCCACCAATAGCCTACATGAGCACCAGATTACTACGATCATAATATAGAATTTTTGCTAACCAAAGGATTTTTACTTTTCTTATTGTATCATAATTCATGCATTTGTAACATAATCGCATTTTTATAATCAATTGTTGGGCATAACTTTCTTAAAGGAGACGTTTTACAGTTCTATTTAGTTGAATCATATAAAGCATATCATCTTACACGTCAGTCATAACTATTATATTTCCCAAATAGAAGATTAAATTATCATCAACTGTTGGACATAACTTTTATAAACTTTAGTTGTAAACATTGCAATTCCCGTCATGAACAAGGTGATGCCATAAAAGGTAGTTTCATATCAATCATAACCATTTATGCTAATTTGAAATCATTTTTTAACACAAGTAGTTATTCATTTGATTATTACGCTTATACTTAAACTTAGCGAATACAATTTTTTTTATTTTTTTTAGAAAGTACAACTCTTTTTTGTGACTCTTTTTTTTTTTCTATAGAGATGAATGAACTCTAAATTTAATGGATTTTTCAATGTAGAGTTATAAATTAAGAGAGACAAAAAATTATTGAAGATTTAATCAAAGCTTGATAGCTAATTTCTTAGGAGGGTAACTATCTTTATTCTTAGATTGAGCTTTGAGTTAAAAAATTATAATATTCTAAAGATTAAATGCTCAATTATACTTTACAACTATACTTATAGTAATTATATCTTAGGCAATTCTATAATTGATACAGATCGGTGCAAGATTGCTCTGCAAAAAGAATTATGCATTCATAAGGCCATTTTATGATTGATCAATAAGATGGTATGTTTTTATTACATTGTATGCTTATCTATTTATATTCGCCAATGAAAGTAGCTATTGAATTCAATTGTATGGCTAATTATTAGTAGAATTTTGGTGTATTGTTTGTTAATTATGCTCATTGAATTTTATTTTAAGGACATGTCCGTTTAACTACAGAATTGGTGTCATCAATATGAAATTTGATTTTAAAGATTGATATGTATTTATTAATATGATATAATATATGTTAATTCCATTTCGGCTCTATTTACTAATTTACTTTGTTGTAGACTAAGAAGATTTGTTGTTCTTGATATTAAGAAATGTCGTATTACAATCACGAACAATTGAGTAGATACCTCCACCACATACCCATGTCTAAACAGTTTCCCTACAAACAACAACGAAGAGACATCATGTGCACATAGAGGATGTGGTGAGAGTGTCTTTTATTAGTTGGAGTAGCAAGGCCCACGGATCAGGTGGAACTAGAAAATTGTTTAAGGGGTAGCACAAATTTTTTAAAGGGTTCGGGGACGTGCTCGTGAGAGAGCGGGATCCAACAGACGGCAACCCCTGACGGGGTCGAACAAGATAAGCCTTTGACTGGGGTTGAGTATATAAATAAAAGACGAAGAAGTTTTAAACCGTCTTCGATCAATAAGTTGTTAACCTTTGACTGGGGTCTGGGTCCCTAATGCTCACACAAATTTAAAAAAAAAAAGAAAACATGATTTAAAATTTAAACACGAAGTTCAAACATTATTAAGATATTGGCTTAGTGGCCATGGACCCTAATTGCTTATTTTTGGACACAAGTTCGAAATTGTTTTAAACAACATAGTAATGTTTTTTTAATGCAGACAAGGTGACGACTTTGGTCTTTGGCTACTTCTAAAGCTGGAAAAAAAATGTAGCCTAAAGGAATAGAACACGGGACCTCTTTGGTTTAGATATGGACAACTTACCATTGTGCCAAAAAGTTTAGATATGGACAACTTACCATTGTGCCAAAAATCTAGCTTGTTTATATTGTTAACATAAGCCTATTTAAAGTGGGTTGCACAAATACTTAAAATTTAACAAAAAACTCAAAAACTTAAAAAAATTTCTACTTCCTATACGAGTTTAAGGGGTAGCACGTGCTACCCCTGGACCTTCACAAGGCCCGCCCTTGCCACGGATTATGTCTTATTTGTTGGAAAATATTTGAGAAAAAGCAGATCTTATTAGGGAGGGGGGAGTGGTAAAACCGTAAAATAGAAAGTTTTTGGAAGTTTTGATGGTAACCAATAGGAGTGTGCCACGCAGGAGAAAGAAAAAGAAAGAATTGAAGTAGAATATTTGAAGAATTTTAAGAGGGAGTGATATAATTTTGTAGGTTGAAAGTTTAATATATTTTAATAATTTCTTTATTTTTTAAGTTAAAACACATAATAATTAATTAAAATATTTTGATAAAAAAAACACATTACATTAAAAAAACGTACATAAATATTTTAAAAAACTACTAGTTCAATAAAAAAAACGGAACATGATTATTTAAAAAACTAGAAATCACACACCCAACCATATTTCGCCGCTATCTTTCATTTTTGGGCAAGTTTGATTTGCAAGTAGGAACCCGTCATGTGAGTGTGTGGAGCTATAAAAGTCTCCACATCGCGGTCGTATTGTTCTTGTTCGAGGATTGCCTTTTGCGTCTCTAACATCTCCTTTTGCCGCTCCATCGCCTCCGCAACCGACCTTTCTCGAGCAATTCGAACCGCCCTCAACTCCTCTCGCTCGACTCTTTTTCTTTCCATTTCACCCTCTTTCAAGAGTGTGAAATTTCTCACCTCGTCAACCAAACTTGTTGTGCTTGATGAGGACTCGGCCGACTTCTTCCCCTTCCTGTTAGGTGTGTTGGAGTTGAGTATTCGTTCAAGTCGGGAAGGTCACCGTCATTTGAAGTAGAAAATTGGCCCGACTCGGTATATTTTGTCCTTTTGGAGGATGACTCTCCAATTTGACCACACACCCTCTTAACAGGCGCCCATTTTAGATGGTCCTTCATTACTTGCCACGCTTCCATGTTCGAGAAATCCTTCTTCTCGTATAGCTTCTTGTACTGGTTTATGGTTTTCTGTATCAAATCCGCGTCCGAAGAACCACTAGGTCGGGTATGGTTCTGCATTAAGGAAATAAATATAATTAAAAAATAATACAAGATAATTACTTAAACTAAAAAACCATATTTAAAAAAAAATTACCAATTGTTGGTAGAGACAATTGAAATTGTTAACCTTTGTTAACATTTTGTTCCACTTCGAGTTGACTTGATGTACGGTTCAATTGGTACCACCGCGTTGTTTGTTGAAATGTTCAAGAACTCGACCCCAAAAGTGCTCGGACTTTTGTTGATTTCCAATAATCTTGTCTTCGGACACGTGGAGCCAAGCTCTTGCCAAACACGCCTCTTCTTCACCGGCCCAATTTGTGCGGGGTGCCCGATTAGAAAATTTAGTTGTAGGTGCTTGAGTTTCGGGAATTGATTCATCATCATGATCATCATCACCCAAGCCCACATACTCTTCATCTTCTTCGTCTTCATTTTCTTCGTCTTGTCGTCGGGGTTCACGATAAGGTTGATTTTGATAGTAGTTTTGTTGTGGTTGAGAGGAAAATTGGTTTGATTCGGGTAAAATAAAGTGGTCGGGTGAAACTTGAATCGACATTCCCGAATTAGGAGGGTAGTACGGGTATTGAAATGGGTTTGAACTTTGTTGTTGATAATCGAAAGATGGGGGTGGCATCGGATCGTTTGGAGGATTTAAAACTCGTGGACGAATTTTCTTTTTGTTTGGGTTTGGGTTTCGTTTGCCTTGACCCTTTGACGAGCTCGTAATTGAATGATCCATGGTAGAGGCTTAAAAATGATGAAGATTAGAAGTAGTAGAAAGAAGAATGGTAGGAGTTGAGTTGTGTGTGTAGAAGATGATGAATATGGAGTTTATAAAGGTTAAAAAAAATCTTTTTTTTTTTACTAAAAAGACCGTTTTACAACGGTCATATCCACCAAAAGAACCCCGGCTACTTGTAGCTGTTGCTACCACTTTTTCGCCGAAGCCGAGAGTGTGGCGACGGTGTTGCCGTTGAAGACAGCAGTGCCGCGGCACTAGCCGCTCACCACTCCGCCCCCTTACATGCTCATATGAGAGTAAGTTTAGAGTTGATGTTGAGAAAAATTAGAAAGCATCTTTAAGGGTTTTGAAGTTGTTTTAATGTTTGGGTAATATAAGGAGAAAAGGTTGTTGAGAGAAAAGTATTGTTTTTATCCAGTGAACTTCGTTTTTGGATCTCTTAGAGATTTACATTAATAAGGAGAAAGATTGAGTTTTTTAAGATTTGATGGAATTGAGAAAAATTGGAAAAAATCTTTAAAGGTTTTGATGGAAGTTTTTTTTTGAGTTGGTTTAACTTATGTTTATGTTCGTTTATGCTAATATTTCTATTCTATATGTTCATTTATAATTTATATATAAAATTTCATAACAAGTACTTGTGTTATGGAACTTTTTTTTTGTTGTAGGGACGTGAATATTTTTGTCAAGGTCTAACTCAATGGGTTGAATTTTTAAAGATCCGTGTGTATTTTAAAATTATCTTTAAATTAAGAAAGCTCACAAGGGGATATATGCATTTTTTCCTAAATTATTTTATTCAAAAAAAGGAACAAATGACACATATGATTTTTCCTATGTGTCATAAGTGATTTCATTAAAAAAAAATAAAGGAACAAATGACTCATATGATTTTTCCTATGTGTCACAAGTGGGAAGTAAGAAAAGTTATTTTTTGACTCAATATCAAAAGTGGATTGTGTTTTAAACTTTAATATCACAACTCTCACGTCAATAAGTTATTTTTAGTGATGCCCTCTTTTACATATGGGTTATCATTATAAAAATGAAATGCAACATTTTTTTTAACTATACATATTATTTATTATCTCTTTTATATACATGTTATTTTTTTATTATATTTAAAATTTCCGGGTATTCTTAGTGATTACCTTTTTTACTTATGAGTTAACATTATAAACATGAAATGAAATATTTTTTTAACCTTTCGGTTTTTATTTCATATTTTTCATATTACAATCTCGGGTATTTACCAGGTTATTGGCTATTTACACACTAAATAGACCACTCTCAAGTTTTAAACTTAAATCTCCACCAAAAATAACATTAAATTTTTATTGATTTACATATATAGGTTTCGATTTCTTTGGTTTTCCATGTGTTTTTAAGTATATTGGATTTATTCTATTTCTAATTTTGTGGAAAATTTTGTTGCAATATTATTTCTGTTTTTACCAATAACGTAAAATTAGAACACGTCATAAAGCGTGGACCTAATATTGTTATAAACTATCTTCAAAACTAAAATTTCTGTTAGACATTTTTAATTTATTTTATAAATAAACTTTTATCCACCTCTTTTAAAAAAATTTAAATATTAAAATATATTGTAGATAAAAAATATCCTAAAAAATATTAAAATATCATGTTTGATGTATGACATATTTTTGTCCGGGTGTGATGTTAATACTAGGAAAAAGGAAATTTGGCAACTAAAAACGACATGGCAATAAATATATGGGCCAAGGTTTATTCTAACATTTGCATTTTCTTTCGGTAAAAACCGTGATACTATACCCACACCACAAATATTTAATTTAACACTCATTTATTTTATAAGGTCATAAGGCCCTTTACACCCCCATAATACAAAAAATAAAAAAAAATAAAAATTTAACTGACACAAGACCGGTCAACCACCATACATTGTCTAATCCTACACCCCTTTACGGGGGTGTAAGACCATATGTCCCATATTAAACCTTTTTTTTTAGTTTTCTATTACTCTTATTATTAATGGCTATCGATAAAGACACAGAGGATTTTGATTTCTACACAGGATACAAACGGTCGTTTGTATATAAACGGTCGTTTATAGTTTTTTTTAAATGTTTTAAATTATTTAATTTTTATAAACATTAAAAATATTTATTTACCATATCTGATAAAAAGTACTTAAACGAACATAATATTGACTTAAAATAATAAATTTTGAGACCTAGAATCTTTGCCGGTACCGTCTCGATGGCATCTCGACAACCTTTTGTTTGAACTAAAACTTTGAGCTAAACTGGTTTTAGATGGGCAAATCATTGGGTGGTAATTTTTGACATAATATGAAATACGAGATGAGAAAAATAGGTTTTTGGTTTGGCATATATCCCATCTGTTTAAAAAACGGGTCATGTTTGGGTTGACATGTTTAACCCGTTTAGTTAAACAGATGAATCCGTCAAACGGTTTAGTGAAATAGGTCAACTTACCAACCTATTCCTGACCCGTTTAACATACTTTTTACAACCTATCAGCTTGTTTAACACATTAACAACTTGATTAGTACCCATTAACCCGTTTAACACATTTAAATAAATGGACGTCTAAACATGTTGTATCCGGATTACACGATTTATACGTGTGGAGGTTAGGTTGATATATTTTTACATGAAAAAAATACGGGTCATATTCGGACTAAACAATTCAACCCATTAGCCCGAAACGATTGACATTCTAATTGTTATTACTTTCTTTAGAAGTGTTAACTTACAATCTAATAGTTGTTTTAGATCTATATTTTGTCTATTATAAGATTTGAAGTTTTGACGATATAAAAATATATTTCAAGTTCTTAGCATATTGATACCAGAGCAAAGGCTTTTTAGTTATAAGTATAAAAAATAAATAATAAATAAATAATAAATAATAAATAATATGATAAAATACGAATTGATTATTCGAATTTATTTAAAAGGGAACTATATTATAATTTAAAAGAGACAAAAATATTTGGAAAAGAGAATAGAAGACGAGTGTATAAAGTCAAAATAGCATGCGTTTGCATTTGAAAGTGGTAAAGGGCTAAAAGATACAGCTGCTTTATGTGAAAACGACTGGCAATAGTAAAGGCTCCTATTTTTTTTTCTTTTTTGAACAGCAATTATATTCCATCACCAAAAAGCCAAACCCAACCCTAGCAAGAAGCTAGACTCGGGGGCAAACACAACACAATACAACATACAACAATTGTGCCAATAGATGACCCTTTTACATTTATTCTCACACCAAAGTTTGCTAAGGCATCTAATACTACTAACAACCTTACTAATCGACGGATCTCGGGTCTCAAACGTCACCTCATTTCTCTCCTTCCAAAGACACCAACACACCGTGAGGATAATGCCATAAATTACCTCCTTTCTATCCTCCTTAATACTCCTATCCATATGCATACGTAAAGGCTCCTATTACTTAACAACTTGTTTAAAGAATATATACGGGTGAGATTCTTTAAAAACAGTATTTTATCTAAAATTATAGAAATATATATTTTAATAACTTTTTTACCGGTTCATAGTTTTTCAAGATTTGTACTTTTTTGTTTTGTATAAATATATTTTTTACTGGTTTTACACTAAAATCTGTAAAATAGATCTTTTATAGTTTTTAAACAAAACATTGTTTTTATTTTCATTATATTCACATACATATATATAGAGATGAAATACCAAATACAAAGTCAATTTTGCATATAAAGTGTAGGAAAGATTCTGGATCATTGATTTAGGAAATCAATTGTTCAAATCTAATTAAGATTCTTTTTAACAGCACATTTTATTACCTCAAGGGTAAAAAGGAGAACAAGAGAAACACACCAGTCAGGAGCTGGACTAAACACAACACCACAGAAAGGGAAACAACATCACAACAATAGCGTACTAACCCAACCTTGCCCCTTCCTCTATAGTAATATTCGATCTACTATTAATGCATAGCAAACATGAGCACTTGATCTCCTTATTATGTTGGATATAGAGTGGTTCTTCATGTTGAAGGAGGCTTCATTTCTCAATTTCCATAACACCCAACATGTAATAAAAATAACAGCCTGCACCACCTCTTTTATCCTCCTCTCCAAACTAGACGAACAATGAAACTTCAGAAGGTCGTTCATTGAAAATGCGTAAACCGGGGGGGGGGGGGGGGGGTGCCGCACCAATCAGAAATGACACTCCACACCATGGCCGCAACCTCGCATTAAATAAAAAGGTGATCCACCGATTCTAACTCCTTTTTGCATAGCGGACATAAACCCGAGCCCCTCACTACGTTCCTTTTAGCCAGATTATCGAGCGTCGCGATTCTCCCCAATTGGGCTCTCCAAACAAGAATTGACTTTACACGGGACCATCCTATTCCAATCAAGAATGAAACTCGGGGGTTGGATCTGATTATGGAAAAATGACTTCAAGATGGAAACAGACACTGACCCATTATGCCTCTCGCCAACCGTGAGCAGATCGACATTCATCATATCAAAAGCCCCTTTTATTTTCACTATGTTACGCCACACTCCAGTGAAAGAAGTCTTCGAAGGAAGGGAATGATGGCTTAACGGTGTGCCGTGAAAACCCGTAATAATTTTACGCCATAACCCGTCCGGATCCTCAATAAAACGCCACCACCACTTGGCGAGGAGACACAAATTGATGTTACCCGAAGGTTCTAACCCCAGACCTCTAGCGTCCTTCGGCGTCGTGATCTTGTCCCAACTAACCCAGTTAATTTTCGCGGAGTCTTTAGAGCCTCCCTAAAAAAACGACCTCCTTAAGCTTTCAAGTTTATGTATAACATTGGCCGGCGCTTTGAACAGGGAGAAGTAGTACGTGGGTAAACTTTCCATGACCGATTTCAGAATCGTTAACCAAGCTCCGAAGGATCCGCCTTCCACCTTGACAACCTTTTTTCGAACACCTCAACGATCGCATTCCAAGAGTTAATCCTGTTCATGTTTGCCCCTATTTGGATACCAATATGGACAAAAGGCAACTCACCCAACCTACATTTAAGAAAGTTGGCAGCACTGCTTCTATCTTCTAAATCCACGTTTATCCCAAAGAGATGACACTTTGCTAGATTAACTCTCATTCCAGAGGCTAAGTAGAAGCACTGCAATAATCTATTGATATTATAGACACTATCTTCGTCCCATTCTCCTAAGAGGAGGGCGTCGTCGGCAAAGAGGACGTGCGACAAAACAATGTTCGAATTAGGAACCCGGATTCCTTTAAAAATACCCACATCTCCATCCCGCACAAACATCTGTTGGTCCAGAATCAACAACCGTTCACGATATTATCTAATCTAAACGTGCGGAATCCGTTTAGATTAGTGATTCAAGAAAGAGATGAGAAGAAAACTAAGAATACTGTGACAACTGCAACTTCCCAAGTTGACTCCGTTAACTTTTCCCGTTAGTTCCGTTAGTTCCGTTAGCGAACCCGAGACCCGTTATTTGAATGATTTAGTATTTATATATGATTACTTGTAAATTGACTTTAGTAACTTGTTTCGTAAACTCATTTCGTGACTTTATGTGTTAATTATGAAAATTTGCATCTTTATGTGAAACCGGGCTTTGTGTGTAAATTTGGATTTTTATGTACAAATGATTAAATTTATGTAACCCGACTAAATCGTACATGTTAAATGATTTAAAAACACTTAGAAACATTTTTAGAATTTTTACTCTACAACTTTTAGTTAAAAACCCACTTAAATGAGTTTTTATGCCTTATATGCTTAAAATGAAACTTGAGGGGCTTAAATGGTAATTTACACTTAATGAAAATCTGCACAAAGACTCAACCTCCACCCCCATTTCACGTTCATCTTCACTCTCTCTCTCCCTCTTCACGATTCACGCACACACCCACATACACACTTGCAAAAATTCGCGAAATCAAGCATCTAGGAGCAAGATTCGGAGTTGGGAAGCTAAATCAAGCTACAAGAACACTCAAGCAAGCTTCTTCTTCCTCCTCTCTATACGATTTGTACCTCAAACTTGTAAGCCCTAACTTTTGAAATCCGAAATTGGTAGTTGCATGTGTGTTCTTTAGTGTTTGAATGCTAAATGGTGAGCTATTATGCTCCAAATTCATGTGATAAGTTGAGATATGCTATATGTCTAATTGGGGACAGTTTTGGGTTCGGGTTTAGGGCTGGAATTTGGGTTAAATTTCTGCTATGTGAGTGTTCTTGAAGTTGTTATGTAGACAAAGCATGAAAACTAGGTGTATGTGCTTATAATGCTAGCCTTATGTTCAAATTTTGCTATGTTCTTGGTATGACCTTGTTCACTACAGAAATTACATGTTGAAATGGTTATAATTGTGTTAGTAGGTGTTGGATGACCAAATTGTTGCTCAAAGTTTGAAAACCGAAATTTTTGCAAACTATAAAAATTGGACAGATTCGGCCAGATTTTTAGGCCATTTTGCAGAGGTCATAACTTGCTCAATTTTTATCGAAAATCAGTTGATTCTTTTTCCCTAGTAAAGTATTATGTCTTAGCTTCGATTGGGCTACTCTCACGCGTTCTAAAACCTCCGTTTGGTCATCCAAAACACTGCTGCAAGTTCGGTGTGCAGGGCTGTGTTTTTCTGTGAAAAGTAGACTTTACATTTTGGTCGGGCATGATAACCTTGTTTTAATGAGGGGTTTATTAAACTAAAATGAGGCTTATATATTAAAAGTAAGATCTGGAAGGTTTGGTACCTAAACCCTAAGTTTTGAATGAGTTATGCAAATTTTAAACCTACTTTGACTATTTTGCAAAAAGCTGAAAATTGCCAACTTCCGATGCGCATAACTTTCTCGTTACTTAACTTTTTAAGTTGATTCTTTTTGAAACATTCCCTAAATTTTAAGTAGTCCATGCCTGCAAAATTTTAAAACTTAACTCCAAATATGGAGCAAATTAGGCATGCCACCAAATGGTGTGTCAAAGACAATAATGTTGATTTTTGCCAACTTCTAACACGCATAACTTTCTCATTTCTTAACATTTTTACTTGATTCTTTTTGCAACATTTCCTAAATGATGTGTAGTATATGTGTGTAAAATTTAAAGAGTTAACTCCAAGTAATGTGTATTTTAGCTATGTCACTAGTTAGATGCTTGAAGTTTGACTTTTTGGGTCAGCTTTAACTTAAGTTGCAATTACTTGATTTTCTCCCAAATCGGGACTTGTATGTGCATTATGTGACTTGTATCATCACATGAAACATGTTTAGATGCTTATATGCTATTTTCGTCTTATAGACAACCTCTAATTCGGTTAGACCATATTTACCCAAAAAAGGTCATTCATAGCCAATCTTTAAAGTCAAGTGTCGCGTACCAGTGCACCCTAAGGTGAGTTTCACTTACTATTTTTGTTGCATCCGGTAAGGGATGGCAACACACGGTAAAGGTATTTCTTTACTTGAGTAGTTATCCCACATATATCACATGTTTCACTGAATTGCTTTTAATATCAAAAGTCCTTACTTATCGGACCATTAATATAGAATAGCCAAGTAATGTTGAGTAGATCTACTGGGGATTGACACCCCCGCTCAGCGGTGCACAGGATGCACCCTCCCGACTGGCGGTCGGACTGAGACCAATATTAGCCTAGGACTACCGTGATCGGGAAAGACACGGGGAAGGCAAATTACATAGGTAAATACCTATCAAATACATTGTCAGCTTTGGTTTCGAACGTTCAGGTGAGCATAAGCATAGGTTAGCTACCTACTGATACGAATAATACTTGCAACTTGTATAACTAGAGTATGAATTGTTTCCTTACTATTCATATGCATTTTTGGTCTACATGGTGTTGTGCAGACTGTTTTAGTGAACTCACCAGCCTTTTAGCTGACACTTGATCGTTGATTTCTTTTCAGGTTGCTTGGAGGATCATGGATGGCACGGGCGTTGGCAATACTTACCATTTTGTGAAACCCTTTCGGAAATCATATTTCAGATACATTAGCAATCACTTTTGCTAAACAACAACTTTGTAAACTTTTAATGCTTCCGCTGATTTTGTGAATTGTAAACTCTGATTTATTAAATGTAATACATGACTAGTTTACCCTTCAACTATGGTTTGGTTGTAACTAAAGACTTGGATCTAGGTCTGGATCACACCCCATACGGTTATACTCTGTTAGTGGAAATTGGGGTGGTGACAAATACGATGAATATAAACGATAAAAACCTGATATTGCACACAAGATGAACTTGTCGGGTACAAAATCGTAATCGCAAACTAGCTCCTCTCGGGTTTACGATCGTAATCACCAATGCTTCTCTTGGAAATCGTAATCGAGCAACCCTTATGATGGTGAACTCATGGGGTTTATATAGCCACCCCATGAGTTTACAATTGGGCCCTTAAGCCCTAATGGTAAACCCAATCTTAAACCCCAAGCCCAATAGTAAACCCAAGTAAACTAGTCTACTAAACTAAATAAACCCTCTAAGCCTAGCCCAAACTATTTAATATTACAAGCCTCATAATCTAGCCTCAACAATCTTCCCCTAGGCTTGTGATATTAAATGTATTCAATTTTTGAAATTCTTCTTCTTGACTGGCTGGCATAGATGTTGATGAAGATTCTTTCCGCAGAAATCTTCAATGGGTTTCATGACGGGCACTTGGGACTTCCTCTTGATCAGCATCAACTTGAACTTCATGAAATGAACAAGCAATGAAATGGAGGACTCTAATTGACTTGATTTTCTTGAAAGAACTGGTTCTTACTGAATCCTCGGTAACTGTCTTGAAACTCCAAAAATTAGAGGGTAAAAATGAACTTGAAACCCCTAACTTTGGAGAACTTGATTGTTGATCTTGGATCTTCATGATCTCTAACTGCTCTCTGCATCATTTTCTTCATCAAAGATCGACTTGAAATCTTCAGCTTCCCCTAAACATGTGAACATCTTCTTTGAAGTTCTTTTGAAGCTTTTGAAAACTTGTAAGACACCAACAACTTCCCCTGAACAGTTGCTTTTCAGATGGAAGTCTTGTCCAGCTGGTTCTTTAACTTGAGTAGTAGCAACATGATGTGTCGGATTTGAACAAGAAAAACAGTCAAGTTAAAAAGGGATATTACTGAGTGACCAAATCACATACTAGGGCAAGCGTACCCGTCGTATGTAATATAGTATCGGGAAATACCCGGTATCAATCCACGGACACGTAATCAGACTCCCGATAATGTACCATCACTAATATTTAACCGATGTATTAGGAAAGTTGAATTAAGCAACTAAGCAAGAAATAAACAGTAGCAAATGAAGTGAACAACGGAGAATCAGAACGAGAGATATATCACCTAGCCTAGAATCCACTAAACCCAACAAAACCCCCGGAATGACTTAACAGCATGAAAACTATCACCAAATGAGAATAACTCAACCACAAGGACTATAGACACATCCTAAATAACCAAGCAATTCTAAATACGCACAGATAGCAAGATATGTAAATTTGCACAACGGTTTCACAGTTATGGTCAAAACTAGCAAAACACGCATATATCGGGAAACCACAAGAAAGGTCTTTCTATATGGAACCTAATGCATGCAATGATTCTAAATTTGATTACCTAGGACCTAAATATCACTAAACACGAATAAATAGGCTCAAATCTCGCGGTCACAAGTATTCTAACCTATCCAACAATGTCTAGTTAATAACTAGCAAGTGAAACAACTCGGTCAAGTTTATTCCACAAGGATGCACACAAAATCAGCTGCAAATCAATGATATATCATCATGTAGGAGGTATCCGGATCATGTGTTAACCCAAAAACTAAATTAAGTCTAAGGATCAACAATAAACTAACTAATAATGGTTGTAGTTCTACAATCCCTATCAATTAGCTCACACAACACATCATTAACAACAGCAAATTAAGCACACATAACCATCCAAGATCATCAAATTTAGAATCAAGAAGCAAAAATCACAAATTCATGTTGAAAAGTCAAACCGAAAAGTCAAATTGGATCTAGTTTCATCTAAACAAGGTGATATCAATGAAATCAGCCACTCATCATGTATCTAACAGTGACATCAATACAATCTAAGTGAAACATGAGTGAACAAGCAAGAACAATGGAGAAGAAACCAAAATGAAATGAAGAAATCTCAAACCGAGCCTCTAAATCTCCACTCTAGAATCTTCAATCTCGGCCTTGATTGCTCCCAAATAGCTCTCCTGAACTCGTTCTGTGCTCCCTGGTCGAACTCCTAAACCCTAGGCTCCCAAAAATGCTTAAATACACGTTTTGGAATTTTTAGCCGACTGCCCAGTGGTCGCGGACTGCCAGAAATTGACTTCTGGGACTGGCTGGCCGCGACTGGCACTTTACTGATTTCTGGAATGCTGATTCGCGGACAGGCAGGAATTTAGGCAAGGGAGTGGCTGTCCGCGACAGGCACTTTTCTTCTTTTCCAAGCAAAAAAAAACTCGCGGACAGCCAGAAATATATGCGTGGGAGTGGCTGTCCGTGACTCGGCTACTGTAGTAAATTTTCAAAGTCTTCTATCTTTTTCTCCCGGACTCCGATTCACGTTCTGTTTCCACCATAAATCACCATACATCAACAAATCATCACCGGATCTCCTGAAATTCAACATATGAACAATTAAGTATCCAAATCTCCTTAAAATTTAATCAAAAGCCGGTTAAAATGCGGGATTAAACTCTCGAAAACATGTATAAGATGCGGTGCATCACAACACCTTTCTATCATTAACCTGTCTGACACACATTTGAAAAAATATACTCCACCAGACATTTGATGACTGGTCTTTGGGTAAGAGGATAATTAATATTGTAAAACCCAATTATCATCTGTTCAGTTGATGATAATATATATTTTAACCAAAAGCCCGAAGTTAATTATCATCTGTTCAGTTGATAATATATAACTTCCCTTGAACCCAAGACCTCTAATGACTTCCCCTTAGCTGATAACTTCCCCTCAGCTAAGGACTTCCCATGATATAATACATATTATTTTCGAGTTCCCTTCAGATACTATGTATTATGGAAGTCTTTTCATTAGATAATAAGTATCATCCTCGAGTTTCCTTCGGATAATACTTATTATCCCCTCTCCTTCCCCTAAAAATTTGTCAAGATCTGCAGGGGGGCATACTGTCATGCATCAAAACCCATGAAAACACATTTTGACTTCTCAAATTAACCTGGCGAAGACGTAAACACAACCAAAAAGAACTTAAAGACTCACACATGAAAGATAAAAATAAACAAATACTTACCAATATCAAACATGAGAAAGTTTACAAGGGATCAAACCGTATGAATCTGACTGAGGAACCCTTTTCAGCTTCAGTTACTCGACTAGTCCAGACGATTGCCGGTATGTTTGTCCGTTTTAAACTCAGACCCGTTTAAACCCAACCAAATGCATCATGCTTAAAAGATTACTAATTACCAGCATGTTTAATCGTCCCCACACCCAATTGTACATAGCAAAACCTACCCAACCTCAGAGTTTATTGAGGATTCACAACCCCCCAACTTGAGGAACCGTGCAACACCGTTATGACTACCACTTATTTCATTAATCATCAGTTGGTGATCAGGTCGGCCGCATAAGCACGCAAAGAAGACCAAACTGAATGATTATTTTTCATTTTCTTTTTCTTTTCTTTTTCATCTCTTATTCATTTCTTTTTCATTTCTTTTTATTATGTGGTGTAGTCATAACAGCATAAACATGACGTGTGAGAGAGTGAATACTAGGCATAATTACCACTCTCAACCTGTTTTTGCTGGGACTCAGGTTTTTTAAACCATGCAAACTGAGATGGGAAACTAAATATATATATATATATATATATATATATATATATATATATATATATATATTTTAAGTTCATTGCACTTACATTGGTGGTCATAAGATTTGGTCGAGCCTACCGAGTATATCACCGTGGAGTTTGCTTTTCACTTCCGCTTTACACGTGTCAGTCATCTCCAATCCGGCCATATTTCACTTCTCAGAAACAAAACACAAACAATTAAAAATTGAAAAGCACACTATTTTTTTAGGGGTCAACTTTTTCTTCATCTTTACATTTCTTCCCCTTGCTTTATAATTTTTAATGTCACAACTTTTGTGAACATCATTATTATTATTATTTATTTTATTTATTTATTTATTTTTTAAACACGAACACATAAGCAAAGCAAATTACTTCACACACATCTGGCCAAGCTAACCTTCCAAGTATGTATTTGAATTTTTTTAGAAAAGGGGTTTCATGACTGCACACTAAATTGCATTAGAAGTCAAACACTTCAACAAACAAGCACCAAGTGAAAATTTTAAGAAATTTGGTTTAACACAAACACCCTTTACCGCTTCATCAAACAAACAACCAAGTTAAGAACATTACCTTTCATGCTGAATTTGACCTTTTACCTCTCAAGGAAACATATCCTCTATAAAATTTGCTTGTCATGACATGAAGATACGTCTCCTAAACTGTGCCTGGAACAATCACTTATCAATAAACAAATTAATAATAAAAATGTTAGTGATAATCCTCCTTGACTGTTCCTGCACATAATGAGAGATTAGTTAGCCAATGGTACCCAGGCCATTGTTTTTTCTGGGTACACCCGAGGAATCAATAAAAGGTACTTCTTGTAAGAACATCCCCTTTGAGAAATCAGGAAGTTGGGTTGGAGCTGCCTTGATTTTTGGTTTCCAAGTTCCAGGTGATTTAACATTTGTTTTAGTCACTTTTGGAGTTGTGACTTTAGGTGTTTCAACCTTCTTCGTTTTAGATTCATTTTTTCAAAACAGTTTTTGTTTTAGTCACCTTTGGAGTTGTGACTTTAGGTATTTCAACATTCTTCATTTTAGAATCATTTCTCAAAACAGTTTTAGTTACCTTGGGATGGATAACTTTGGGTTTTTCAAGCTTTGGTTGTTTTGAAAATGGTTTCTTCACCTTTTTCTGAAAATTTTGGTAACTTGGAAAGCTGTTGTTTTGATTTAAAGATTTTCTTTCAGCTTTGGCAGCACCCCAATGTTGATCAGAGGGTTTAACCTTATGAGTAACATTCTTCATTGCCTTAGGTTTTTGCATCATCATCGGCTTAGACTTCACAGACTCCTGAGATGAAACCCTTTGACTTTTCGGATAATAGGGTTCATAGGGGTGATAAAGACAGTTTCTAGCAATATGACCAGCAATGCCACAATTAAAGCAAGTCTGCTTATTTAGATAGAAGTCAGATTTGACTTTCTGCTGGTTCCTCGAAGCCTGTGTTGAACCTGTCTTTACTGTCTTTATGCTTCCTTGATTCTGTGACGTTGAAGCATCATTCTTGCAATTACAACGGCAACTGCATGATCCAACTGAAGAAATGGGAGACACAACTACTCCCTTGAGTTTTTCATTCTTCACTTCAGCTGTTGGTTTCATACTCGAATGCTTGATGGTGATCTTTGGCCTCTCAAATTCAGCTTTACTTATGACTCCATCAGTTATTCCCTTGAACTTGGAGGAGAAGGATGGTGGATCATATCCAATGTCTGGTTCTTGGTCAAATATTGATCCAGATGTCATAAAGATCTTCCCCTCAGGCCATGTCGTCAAGATCACCTTTTCCCTTTTGACTTCGTCAATTACTTTGAAGTATGGGGTTTCAATTTTAGGATATGGTTTCAACTCTATCCCAGCATCATCAGACTCAGAGTTATGACACCTGTCATATTTCTGGCACTCAGCATCATTGTCTGATATATCCTTTACTCTCCCTTCACCATAAGCCATGTTTGCCTCATTATCAATTTCTTCTTGAGTCAACGGTGTAGTTCCAACCAAGACACTATCCAAAGGAGGAGGAGCTTCTTTATAATCAGACTTGATTCGTTCAACTTGATCCTCACTAAGAAGTATTCCTATAATGTCTCTGGGAACTGGTGGAGGAATAATGCTGTTTGCAGCCAAGGACTTATCAGATTTCTCTAATCTGAACCCAGTTGTGTCTTTCTCAACTTGACCAGTTACAACAGCATGTGACAATTCCTTTCCAGTATTTAGCAGGTTTACGATAGAACACATGAAGAAATTGATAGGATGAATTTTTCTTGGTTCTCACGATATTGATTCAAGAGATCTAACGGTTTTTGTGAGTTTTTCTTGAGTTTTTCAGGTTTACGATTGTGACACCCGAGAATTTCAAGGTTAACTTCCGTTAGACAAACCCGTTAGTTACGTTATAAGTGTTAACTTAGTAACTAATGCTTAACTAGGCCGAATACGTCCACGACCTTTGGTTGATCACCGAACCCGTCCATATGTGTTATGTGTTCATCATTGATTGTCTTTATGTGCAATGTAATTTAAATACATGACTTATTATTGTGAATAGCATGATTAATTGTAAATACTTGATTATGTGAAAATTGCCTAAAATTGGTAGTCAGCGAAACTACCGAGCGAAACTACAGATTCGCCCGGTAGCAGGCTAGACTGATCAAAGTACCCGAGACCAGAGCTAGTTTCGCCTGGCCAGCGAAACTGCCAGCGAAACTAGCCTCTGATATAAATAAACTTAATGAACCCTAGTAGCCTCATTTGCCTCATTTCACAACCAACACACACATACACTTCTCTGGAATCTGGTCAGCCGAGGATACCATCAAGGGACCGAGATCTCAGCCTCTAGACCATCATCTCATCTCATCTATCGATTCTTGAACCAAACGTGAGTCCCAAAAACCTTTATTTATGTGTTTTCTATGTGTTTCTTTATAAAGTATGCTCAAACCTTCATGAAAACTTGTATGCTTCTGAGATAGTGCTTAGGGATGCTAGATCTACCTTAAAGTCAGCAACTTTACGTTTAAAAACAAACCATGATGATGATTTATGCAATTTTGGTCATTTTAGGGTTTAGAAGTGTTTTTAGAGATTTGATGATTAAAATGCATGTTAAACATGATAAAGCTGCTTGATTTATGTTGGTAAATGCCTATGGATGCTAGATAATGAATTGCATGTATGATCAGAAGCTGTTAGGTTGATTTTTAGGCAAATCCGTATGTTTTTCGCGACCAGCGAAACTGTCTGTTCTCTGGGCGAAACTAAGTAGCGAAATTATATCTCCTTCCAGCGACACTGACCAGCGAAACTATAGTGTCGCCGGGAAACCTGACCAGACCAGCTCGAGCGAATCTACCGAGCGAAATACCTGAACGAAAGTTCAAACCAGTTTCCCTGCGAAACTAGGCTAGCGAAACTAGCCTAGCGAAACTGTGTCACCGGGCATTGCCTAGCGAAAGTGCTGCCCGTGCACCCAGCGAAACTGCCTAGCGAAACTATGCTAGCGAAACTAAGACCTGACCTAAAAACCAAACTTGTGAAATTTGCTTAAGTGTTATGCCATGACTTACATGATTATACCATGATGAAACATGCTTGATATCTGATTTATATGAACCCTTGTTTATGATCAACCATTGGTGTCGTGTGTCGGTATGTCGAGTCATAGTTGCAACGTGCTATGTTATGGGCCATAGTGACGTTAAGTAAAGATTAGACACGAAACTAATACTTAAGACCTAAACGTGTTCTAGGTCTTCGTTAAACAACAATATTTGGATTACTTGAAGTGTAGCAGTGCAACCAAAGGTGAGTGTCACAAACCCGTTTACCGTGAGCCTGTTTGGGCCACACCGAATAACTTAACGAAAAACAATGCTGATAAACTCGAGAGTGCTAGGCACCTCACTGATAAACTTGAGAACTCGGGATGCTCGGCACCCACTTGATGAACTGAAGTGTTTTATGGGAACACTTGTGAACTCTGAACAAACTGTTTTTCTAAAGCAAAACTGAAAACGTTTTAATATGGCTAGTGTAGGTTAAAGTCTAAACCATATGATATCACATGTTTTCTAAGGATGCCTTATAACTTAAAAGTCCTCAACTTAAATTGTGCCATTAATTTGTGAAAGCGAGGGGATGTTGGGTAGATCTACTGGAGTTTGACAAACTCCGCCCCGTGGCACGGGGAGTGCACGGAGGAACAATATCAGCCTATTTGACCGTAGTCCCGGGGAGGACACGGGGGAGGCAAAAACCGCGATGACTATGTCCGCACTGTACGGGATGGCTCGGCCCCCACAAAATAAGTCAGCTTTGGTACAAACTTCCTTAGAGCATGGAACAACGGATTAGCTACCCGCGATATCGGTTGAGTCCTTTAACTTTACGGAACTAGTACATACCCGATGACGTAGGTCACGGACAAACTATTTATAAACTGAGAATTAATTACGAGCATTGCTTTTCACAAATAAATAACTTGTAGGTATACCTTGACACGAATTATGATTATGAGACCGGGCCAATGCATGACAAGCCCACTGTGAACTCACCAACCGTTAGGTTGACACTTGTGTGGTTTAAACTTTTGCAGATCGCTAAGGAGTATCCGCTGGAGGTTGGCATGGCACTTGAAGACCTTTTGTTTTGCTTAAACTAAACTTGGGGATTTTAAAACAATGTTTGTGTAAGGCACGTGGCTAGTGCTAAGATAATATTTTTCCGCTGCGTTGTAATTGAGACTTTATTTATGACTTGTGTTTGGACTAACCCTGATTCGTTTAGTATTTGTAACTATGGTTGTGGATCCTGGTCTAGTCGCGCCCCTTATCGGTATAAACTCCGTTAGTGGTATTTTGGGGGTGCGACAACGATCGAGTTTTCTGAGTTTTCTGGGCAGTTTATGGTGTTTACGACATTTTCTGGGCAGTTTTTGGTGTTTACGATTTGGTGTTCTTCGTGTTCTTCATTAACTTTGTGTTTACGACCTGGAAATTAGAGTTTACGACATCAAGACGCGATCTTTGGATGTTTACGATCGAGAAATTCGAGTTTACGACTTCAAGATCCGAGCTTTGAGTGTTTACGATTTTTCTCAATCGGAATCGCGTTTACGACTTTTCTCAATCGGAATCGAGTTTACGATTTTTCTCAATCGGAATCGTGTTTACGACTTGTCTGAATCGGAATCGTTGTTTACGACTGTTCTCGATCGGAATCTGTTTCACGACCGAGTTTACGATCCGGAGGTGTTTACGATCGGAAATAGGGTTTACGATCGGAAACTAGTTTGCGGCAAAAAGTCATCATTTCACACTTTCACGGAAACGGACATAATATTTGACTCGTTTGGAGATAGAAGCTCAAATTTTAACACGACGTTCGTGACAACAAGCCCCAGAATTACCCAGGACTAACGTCCAGGGGAGCTCGTTTGGACCCCAAAATTCCACTCCGAAGGCCTCCGTTTTCGCGTTTTAAGTTTTTGACACTATTCTTTGAATAGTACTTTTGCCGTTTTTGCCGATTTTTTAAAATTTTCAAAGGCTGCATATCTAAAGAAAGAAAATGAGTTCAGTGGTTGAAGAAAAGAATATGGTTGAGGACAAGGATGCTTTCGCAGATGAAGTTGACAAAACTAAGATATGCCCCAATCCTACTTGTGCTCGTTTAATTCCTGGCCTTAGACAACTTTAGAAAAATAGTGAGATAGAATTATTTGATATGCAATGTTCTAGAAGTTCATTTAAGGGCAGATGGGAGAAGAGTGAAGAGAAGGTGAAAGCTAAAAAATTAGACATTGAGAAATATCAAAAGCTAGCAACGGAGAAGACTATCTTATATGATTAGGCTAGGATTGAGATATCTGAGCTGACACAGAAATTAACTGAACTGCAGCAAAAATATGATGAGCTGCAGGTCAAGTATGATTGCAATCAGGAAAGAAATAAGCGGCGACTGTGGCATACTTCAGGTTTCCGTCTCTTAGTAGTCTTTGACCTAGGAGCTTTACCCTTTATTGGTGTTTTCAGCTTTAGGGAGTTCCATGTTCTTCATATGCCTCTTTTGGGCTTTGTTGAACTCCCATGATTTTGTCATATTTGCGAAGGCCGGTAGCCTTGCCTGGCGTTCGTCGACTGTGGCAAGTTACCTTTGATCTGTCTTATTTGTCATAGATATTTGTCTTGGCATTGTTGGCTAGAGCACGTTGACAACTTGCTTCGTTAGCTGAGGAGATTTGTTGGGTTAATGTTGTCCCAAAACGGGTTGTGAGGTTGCCTTGATCTTTTCTTATTCCCTTCCTTGGTCCATCCCTAGTCAAGCTACTGGGCTTAAGGCCGAGGTTTGAGTGGGAAATTCCTTCTGTCATCAGTACATTTTGAGTATCTTAATATAGTGAATAATATTTGATTTTACTATATTTTAAGTGTGTTTAGTGTATCTTACCTTTAAAAGAGTAATTTAACTATTAAATCTTGTGGCTCTTAAATCCGGTGCAACTGGCCTCATTAGAATTGAAATGCCTAATTTTATTTTCTGTTTCAGACTCTGAAAAAAAAAAAGAAAAAAAATCTTTAATGTGTTCCCGAGTTTCAATTTGGAAGCAAAACTCAAAAACAAAATACTTTTCACTTTCTTTCTAATTCTTTTTATTCTCTTTTCTTTCCCTTATGAAATAAAATTCAAAAACAGAGTGTTAAGCCCCCAAATTTATTAAGATGAATATAACAACGACAATGGGTTATGTGATGGAGGCTGATAACGACAAAATATACGGTGATGGTTGGAGCCTTGGAGGAATTGATCGGTGACAACAACTCTTACACAGTAAAACCTCTATAAATTAATAATGTTGGGACCGGGATTTGTTATTAATTTAGTTAGATATTATTATATCGATAAATTAATAAATTCTTAATTCAAAGAGTTGGCTTATATTCGTGAGCAATTCTCAAATTCATACATCGACCTTCAAAATTTCTATGTCCGTTCACTTACCTATTTTAATAAAACAGAAACAAGGACCTACAAAATTCTCATGTACATTCACAAATTAATAAACTTGTCAAGTTCAATGTACATAGATCTAGATTGATCACTATAAAATGTCTAGATTGATCACTATAAAATATCTAATGATACCCGTAAAAGAAAACTTTGAAATATATAAAAAAAAAATTATTCATGTGACGCCCACTCCGAGACTTGGCACCAGGAGGGGTCACTAATCGGATTTACTCATGAACGCATGGTACAACATATATAACTAAGCAGCGGAAATTAAAAACTTTTCATTTTTATATAAACCAAGTACAATAGTAAGGAAGATACAACATAATCTAACAGCTAGATCTTATCTATGTCTATTGTCAGTTCACTACCGAGTCCTTTCCTGATAGCTTGCCCACCTTCTGCCCTCACCAAAGCCCTTTCCTTGCTACCTTAAACATCGTCATCACCTGACATACATATGTTTTTGTAAAGGTCATCTTACGTTGGTGAGTTCTACGTTTTTTAAAAATGTTACCTTTGTCTCGAAAGTTTATTCCAACGCTTAGGCCTAACGGCCCCCTTTTATCAAACATTTATCAAGTATAAAACATAACAGAATTATACTATAACTTTAAAACCATTATTCTTTAAACATTTATCAGGTATAAAACGTTATACCAAAATATAAACTTTAAACATTTATCAGGTATAAAACGTTATACCAAAATATAACCTTTAAACCGTTTAGTACTCAAAGTACTCTGGGTCTCCTAGACCCTCTCTTGTGCAAATAATCATTAGGTATAAAACATAAAAGAGTTATACGAAATATTAGAAGCAATCATTTGTTTACTAAGCATTGTCTATTGGAACCACATTAGTTCCTCGGACAACCATTGCCACCCGAATACCTTTTCAATAGAGTAGTCGTCGCTACCGCGAAGAACCGACATTCTCCGCTTTTAGTTGTACAACCATAATCTTCCTTCTTACATAGGCAATATCCCTTTAGATCAAAACCTTTTCAACCTTTTCAACCTTTCCAACCTTTACAAAAGTCCATTTAAATAACCTTTGTATTTGGACTCATAACCTTTTTAATACTAGTCCATTACCCGTATATGGAAATAAGCGTTTTATAAATATAATCTTATGGGTCTTGTTAAACTTCAGTGAAACCTACATTGGACTGATTCTATAACATTTCCTATTGTATTACACGTGTATATATATAGGAAGTACCGCAGCGTATCCACCACACCTTAAATACAAACGGATATGATATAGAATCATCCCAATATAGATTACATATTACAATCACAACAAGACTAATAAGATCATATTTATCTGACACTTATTCACATACATAAGTTTAGGCCAAACATTCACATTTCTATTTCTCAAAACTCTATATAAAAGTTCCATCCTTTACATTACACGTTTATTCTAACCTTCCCGAAAAACACTTTATAACAGGTAATCATCGTTTATAACGATTATAGGCCTTAAAACATTTCACGTAAGTGCATTGGCACAAAACATGTAAAAGACATTTTAACGCATTCCCTGAACATTTCCCATATATATCATTCCTAAAGCAATTTAGCAGTTTAACAGTTTAGGACATTTCACCTGTAAATATTATCATAATCTTTTCACGTATATTTCAAATCAACAGTCATTTAACAGTTTAATACTGCAAAGCATTTCATCAATAGTCATATTCATAACATTTTCATAACCTTTCACGTATATATCAATCAAAAACCTTTTAACAATTCTAACAGTTAAAATAGGCAATATTTCGGTTATAAACAATTTGCAGATATTTTCAGAGCATTTGTATGTATATTAGCCCGAAAACATTTAAAACATTTAAAGAGTGGGCTCATAGAACTTACCTTATACTCTTAAGCAGTTAATTCAGGCAAAACCTCCGCTATGCCTTCCAATTAAACCTAATCGCGTATTCTATGGCGCTAACGCAAGGTTTGATATAATAAACACTTCCTATGTTTATTTTAACATCCTATTATCTTAATTATATTCAATTATTAAGTTTATTCTTTTTAAATGACCAAAATGCCCTTTAGGCAGCTATCCTTTTCTTTTAACGATAATACGAAGACGCACATTCCTATAAGTAAACGCTCATTCCGTGTCACATCCCGGACAAAGGATTGGGTGTGAGCGAGATGGAATCATAGTCACAGATATACAGAACAACTACTACTAAATTCAAACGTTAATTAAAACATAATATCATTAATTGTTACAGCGGAGAGAGTGGTAAACGATATTGTCTTACATTTGAACTTAAAAGTCTTGTTCATTTATTGAAAAACATAAAGTTGTTATTTAAGATAGATAGGGACTAGGATTCCAACGAAGCAGGTCCGAATATAAAGGCGAAGTCACATTTGCACGGCTTCAATGATCAGCTTAATTACCTGAGAAATCATGAATTTAAAAGGTCAACATAAAGTTGGTGAGGTTCACAGGTTTAGGACTCGAGAGTAAGATTGTAAAACAGTTTTCAGAAAACTCAGAATGTTACATTGGCTTACTTTTGTAGTTGTATAATCTCACCTGAACCTTGATTTCAAATACTAACGGTTTACCCACCCATGGTATCCTCGCCCGAGAGATACCGAACATAGCAGAATAACTGACATGTACCCCAGACAGTTACCGGTGTCAGGATTGGAGCGACCAAACATGGGCAGGGTTGTCAACCCAGATAGATCTATTCACTAGTTATCGTTTCGAGCATAACTAATTGAAATCAACTAATGGTGGGATTCAGTTGTATGAACGTTTATAATGATAAAGTACCAGATATGGGCAATCAGTAAGAGAACAGACAGTCATACAGCTAACAGTAGACCATAACATTAAGTTAAAACATTTTATCAGTTCATGATTTCTCCCCCATAAGTGTAAAACAGTTGTAAAGAAAAGGGGTCGTGAAACTCACTTGTTTCAGTGATGATGTAGGACTGCCGAGTGGCAACTAGCAAGTAAAGTCCTATTAAAAACATAAGACAATATGCATAAGGGTCCACATAATCTTTTGAGTAACGAATGTTACCCAAATGATACCGGTCAAGTCTTGACGTATAATCCCATTTGTAGCGTTTTGAAAACCCATTAGTTAATCAGTTTACAGAATCAGTAAATGCAATCGTTCACGTATATAAGCATTTATATAAATAAATACAAGGAATGAACATTCGATAAAATATCATGAAGACCAGTTCAATCAATTCTTGAATATTGTTTTAAATAACAATATTTATTATTATTTTTAAGTTCGTCCGATCGATTGAATAATTGATCGTGTTAAGTTATAATATATAGTTTTGTGAAAGAAAGCTAGGTCCCTTACCGAGAAGGCAAAAATAGGTAATGATTTGATCTCGACTGCCATGGAATTCCATACCTCTATAGTCCACCAACATGCTGTGAAAAGGTGTTCATGAGTTTCTAAAGTTTCCAAACATAAGGGACAAAGTGTTGAAGCCGGAGTAATTAATCCTTTGTTTGTCAAAGCTGTTAAAGTTGGTATTCTCCCTTGAATTGCTCGCTACATATGAATGTTGGTTCTGATTGGAACCCAATTGTTTCCTTCTAGAATTTCCTGTGCAGGTTCATCCTCAATATTGTTGATCAACTTTTTGATGTGACTGGATTGAAAATCGACACCATGATCTTCCAAAATTTCGTTGAGGTTGATGTTGTGTTCAATAAGTGTTTTCTTTGTCTTTGCGATTGCTTTCCAGGCACCCGACAAGCTTGTTGAAACCGGAATTGCATGACCTGTAGTGTTCTTGTTGTATTTTATAGATAAAAGTCCCCATGCACCAATTAATGTGTTAAGCTATAAAATACAATAAGGACTTTTATCTATTCCTTATTGTATTCTATGGCTTAACACATTTAATGTTATTTTTTATGTATTAGATAACTTATTGTTATTTTATTATTGTATTTTACATATACAATGGTGTTAATATTTTACAATTATGTTGGTCAGAACTAATGATTTTAGAAAAACACAACCAAGAAAAAATGCATAATGACGCAATAGAAAACCCAAAGAGCTGAAAACGTACTTTTTAATTTTGTATATATCGTTTTAGAGACAAAAAACACTCTTTTTAATGGTGTAATTTGAAAAAAAAAATATAATAATTTCGTATATAAAAGTTATGAACGTTTAAAAAATAAAGAAACTTAATAAAAAGTAAACAAAAGTTGCTAAAACTAAAATATATCTTCATTGTTTTCTACACAAATTTAATCTGAACAATTAATTAGATCTTAATAATAAAATTAATGACCTAAATCTTTCTTAGTTTTTTTAGATTAAACAAACTTCTTAAAATAACTGCTTCGTTATAAACAAATATAAAACTATAGAATAAGATGTAAACAATAAACAAATCTTCCTACTCTAATAAACAATTACAATTGTTGACACTTGTCAACACAAGAATCATTCTCACACAAATTTTCCCTCCTAAATCTACTCCCTAATAAATTCTTTTTTTTTTGGAAATTATATCCCTTATAATCATGATATATTTTTATTTAATTATATTTATGGAATTATGACAATCATATATTAATTTACATCTAATTTTTATTTAAAATTATTTTTAAAACTATTATTATTTTTATTTAATAAATATTTAAAAAACTTATAAAATATCAATAGACACTTATTTACCGTGTTTTTCAAATATAATTAAGCAAATCATATTTAATATTATAATTAATGAATAACTAATATTGTTTTACAAATCAATCAACATTGTGGATGATACTATTTATAAAGAAATCCGTAAACAATAAAATTTATGTTCATAATATCCAATATTATATAATTTTTCTATCATATCAAATGATCATTGTTCATTCACATTAGAATTTTTAAACATCATGACTAATACAATTGTACGTTTTCTAATATATACCAAGATAAATATTTTTTTATTGATTTAAAATTATAATATTCTGATTATAATTTAGACTTTATACTCAACAATTAGAATATGTTCATTATAATTTTGATAAAATTTTATACTCACCTAACTTTCTATCGAGACTTAAAGTCTCAAGTTTGTCAAATCATAAGTTAGTGTTAGTCACTATTCAAGGTTGGATTGTTTTTCTAACAACCATTTTTTAAAAATGATCATGTCTATGTTGTATTTTTTTCCAAATATACAAGTAGAGACATGCTCTAAATATTTTTTTATGAAGATGATAAAGTCACCAATACCATATTATGAATTATAATTTTATTAAATGTAATGTAATACATTATTCGGGTAATAAAACGAGTATGCATGAATTATCAATTATATATATTTTCTAATGATTTAACCCGTATAACCATTTACCCAAAAAAATTTGATTTAACCCGTATAACATACGGGTTCTATCCTAGTATAATACTATAGAATAGAATAAGAATGGTCAAGGGTTTTGCGTAAAAATATAATCCCAAAATCAAGGGATACAACTATTAGCGTATGGAAATGAATATGAATATTGTCAACATCATATCCATCTAATTCTATATCAAGTCTATACTTTCTTATTAAACATCACAAAATACTACAACCTTTCTATTAGTAATGGTTTTCGTTGAGTATTAAATCACGTCTTATTTTTATCCAAGCCTCATTCCGTGTTGAAAAACTAAAGTAGACTTCTAACTATTCAAGTCTTGTTTGTTTATGAAGCCTGACTCAAATTCGATTCATTAGTCATTTTACTAGCTTTGATTCGATTCACCTATTGTTTTTATGTTAGTTCATTATTTTTATGTATATAGTATATTTATGATAATAATCATAATCATAATTATATATATAATAACTATTTAGTTTCTTTTAATTATACATATATATGTTACATTGTTACTTATGAATATTATATAATATATTGATATAAATATAAATTCATTTAGTTTCGCGAGCGAGAAACTCTGACTTGAGATCTAATAAATTTGTCTTAAACAACTATCAAACAGTTTAGCTTGTTTATTGAATATTAAACTAAATATTAGTAGATAATAGTCCAATGATAAGTTTTGTAAATAGGCAAAGTCAGATTTAGAATCGATGTATTATGTATTTAGTTGAGAGTCTATTATGTCAAGTTTTAAAATTTATAACTAGTTATTAGGGAGGCAATGTTTCTAGTATGAAAACGTTGTCTGAGTGTGTATCATAACTATAAAGTGTCAGAATATTAGAAGTCAAAATCAAGAAATTGTTTATGTACTTTGTAAATTCTCTATTCGATTATTGTTCATATTTTCGTTGTTCCAATCTCTCATTTACCAACATTGTTTATAATGCTTCAAACTTTATAATATAACCTTGATCTTTACTATTTATTACGTTAGTAACCCGTGTAATACACGGGTTGAATATTAGGTTCATAAGATGAGGTCAATACAAAAAAAATAATTAAGAGCGTTAAAAATTATGAATGACATAATTCGTTATCAATTTTGGCTATTAAACCAGGGTTGAGTTCGTTTAAATTTAAGAGTTATGGTTATATGAATTTTATTTATCAAGTAACAAATCAAGTAATTACTGTATTCATGTTTAACCGATTTAATATTTATTTTTAATGTTGTAGTTTAGGTTAGATAGTCGACATTTTACCGACCAATATTGTCATGTTTCAAATCTGGCTTTATAAAACAGCATGACCACCGACACTACCATTTTAATTGTTAAAGCATATCAAATAGTTATCTTATAGTTGCTAACTAAAATGAAGGATTTGTTGACCATTACAATAACTATTGTATAGTGAATAATAGAGAATATTTTCAAATAGAATAAACCAACACACAACATTAGAAACTTTAACAATATCATAAAAAAACCTAATTAAAATAAAATTAATCAACATAACAATATCCGAAAAGTAAATTGTAACAATGATTATTTTTCACATGAAGGATAATTATTTTTATTGATTTTGCATAAATATTAATTTTTAATATAAAATAAAGTATTTAGTTTTGTATTAAATGTAATTTTAATTGTACATTTTGAAATTTTTGTATTAAATATAATGTTGAATTGTATTTTTGGAACTTTAATTTTCATTACGATGTTAACAAGTGGAATGGTGATGTAAAGGCTCTAGAAAAAAGACATATGAACATCGCTTTAATGCTTTACTAAAGTGAAAAATCATGTTCTTCATAGTTTCTTTTGGTTTTAAAATGAAAATATACACTCATCTAAATATATATGTTTATCACAGTATTCAAACTCGATCTCAATCTTATAAGAAAGAATATATGTGTATCATGATTTTCATAGTTAACGTGTGTAGAAGAAATAATACTTTACTTTTTTTATTGGTAGACTGCATGCATGTGCAAGCCATAGCCGCGGAAAATATACATGGTTCCTCTAAACTCCAGCTGGTGATTTTATGTATGACATTCCAATATCTTCCTAGAATGGCTGCTGTGTATGCCCCAGCTGTTACTAAAAAAGAAAAAAAAAAACTGAACTCCAGCTGTAGAGTTTTCTTTGAATTCTACACTAATTTTTTAATTAACTATATCTCTTAAATTTAATCATCTTCAGCTTGCGTGGACTAGAACCCAACTGGACTCCAGCTGTATAGTTAGTTAACAGAACCAAACCATCAGGAAGTTTCGGTGCCCAAACTTCATAATATTTGGGTCCACAACTAAACTTTCTTGGGGACTGTAGAGGTGCAAATTCCAAACCGGTTTGGGTCTTTAAACCGGTTTTCAAACCGGTCAATCGGTTTTGACCAAGTCGGTTCTCAAACCGGTCAAACCGAACCGGTTTCAGACGGTTAGGGGTATTTGTGAAGAAACCGGTTTGGTCCAAACCGGTTTGAAACCGGTTTCTTCACATTTCTTGAACCAAAAATCTAGTTGTTTTATAGCCGTTGTAAACAGTCATATAGCCATTTTTTTGACCGTTTGAGGGGTGTTTGAGCCTAAAAATTGGTATATATACACCTTGATGTGTTCTAAACATTACCCCACTTCTCAATCTCTAAAAAAACTCTTAAATTAACAAAGATTACCACACATTCCACTACTCATTCACTCAAAAAATGGCCTCTTCAAGTGCTCAAAGCAACGTTACGTTCAATGTTGGTAGTGGTAGTGGCGATGAATTCGGCATCGGAAAGTACTTCAAAATGTTTTAATTCACATTTTCAAAGCATCCGGTGTGGATGTATTAATTGATGATATCTCCAACGCTTAGAACTTAAACGATGAAAATCCTAATTTTAGTTAAGTTGCAAAACAACGTTCTAATTCACATTTTCAAAGCATGTATGAAGTCTATTACCAAAAGTATGGTAATATAAGCAACATACATGAGACGATGAATTCGGCATCGGAAAGTACTTCAAAATCTAAAACTAGCAAAAGTCTTTTGAACACGTTAAGAAACATCGGTAGTAAACGAGCCAAGAGTTCCACCCCAAGTAGTGAGTTTGGAAGATACACCAGGACCAATTATCTTCCACTCCTAAATGAGGATGAATTTGATGACTTTGATATTTTGGGTTGGTGGAAAGGAAATCAAACAAATTACCCGGTCCTTTCCGCCATGGCTCGAGACCTACTAAGTGTCCAAGCTTCCACGGTAGCTTCGGAATCGGCTTTTTCTCTTAGTGGCAGGGTGTTATCCATTCGGAGGACTAGGCTCACCGCGTTGTCGCTTGAGACTTGCATTTGCTTGAAGGATCACTTGGACGCAATGGAACGTATACAAAACGTTTCTAATCTTGAAGGTCAATTTGAGGCGGAGGTGATTGTACACGAAGATGAGGTAGCGGCGGGGACGGCGTTTCCACTTTCCGATGAAGAGGTTGAAGCCGATGCAAGACAAGCAAAACAACGAAAAAGGGTGGCGGCGGAAATGGTTTGAACTCGACTACCCGAACAATAATGTTTAATCTAGTTAAAATAATTTATATTTTCTTTCAAATTAGGTATTTTTGCAATCGTTTAGGTGTGAACTTCTTCTCTTTTGTAATGTTTTATGTTTTTTTCCAATAAAAAGTATGTTTTTTAGTTTTTATAAAGTTTTAAAAAATATATATATATATACAAAACCGGTTCAAACCGGTTTGAGATCCCAAATCGGTTCGGTTTGAAACCGAAACTGGTTTCATCGGTTTCCAGGAGTCGTGCTTAAAACCGGTTTGGTCTCAAACCGGTTTTAACCAAAACCGATTATGGTCAAAACCGATTTGAGAACCGAACCGGTTTGGTTTTCAAACCGGTTTTTACACCTCTAGTGGGGAGTAAACTATATGCACTATTTCTTTGACATACTTTTTGTCCTTCTAGAAGACAAGAAAATACACTACATTCCTTTTTACCTGTTTTGACCCGAAGAAAAATAGGGTAAAATCACTTAAGTGTTCTATTTGTATAGAGGTGTTAGGTGAGGAGGAGTGGGCTTCGGCAAGCCTTGCGGCGCCGGCGGCTAGCTCGGCAACACCGCCGCCGGTCTCGCGGCTTCGACAAAAAGCAAGACACAACGGCTACAAGTAGCCGATCTCCTTTCCTTCTCCCAATGCTAAAGAGCCGTTGTAACGGCTATTTTATAAAAATAAAAAATTTATTTATTTATTTTATTTAATTACTATATATACATAACCAAATCAAACAAATTTCTAATCATTTCTTCCTCATTTCTCTCCTACAATTCTTCAACCTAAAACTCAAAATGATGATTCGGTTTCCAATTTTACCACCTGACTCTCCAACCACTTCCGAATCCTCGGACGAAGACATCGAAGATGTTAACTTTCTTTCACTAGTTGTGGCGGCCGCTGAGAAACAACAGGTTCGTCCGCTACTAACAAGACGTTATGTTGAACGGGATCGTATAGATGCTAAAGAGCGTCTTATGAGGCACTACTATAACGAAAATCCGGTCTACAACGAGGAGGTGTTTAAGGAAAGGTTCCGGATGTCCAAAAGATTGTTTCTGAAGATTGTTGCTGACGTCACGGCACATAACAATTACTTTGAGGAAAGGATGGACGCCAAAGAGAGGGAAAGCTTTTCTGCTATACACATATGCACATCTGCCATTCGTCAACTCGCATACGGTAACGTTTTCGATGAATATGATGAATATTTAGCTATGGCTGAGAGAACCTCACGTGAAACACTAGATCATTTTGTCACGTCTGTTTTTCACTTGTATAAGGATGAGTTTTTGCGTGCCCCTACGAGCCATGACATTGTAGTTTTATATCAGGCACATGAAGCGTATCATGGTATGCCCGACATGCTAGGCAACATTGATTGCACGCATTGGGATTGGAGAAACTGCCCCAAGAAATATCGGGGGCAATTTCATCGAGGTAATCACAAGTATCCAACCATCATACTTGAAGTCATAGCCTCACAGGATCGTTGGTGTCGGCACGGGTACTTTGGTGTTGCGGGTTCAAACAATGACATCAATGTTTTGAATCAATCCCCATTGTTTAGTAACAAGATGCATGGGATTGCACAAGGTGTCTGTTTCATTTTAACGGTCGTGAGTACAAGAGGGGCTATTACCTTACCGACAGTATCTACCCAACTTGGTTCACTTTTGTGAGAGCATATCATCATCCGGTGGAAATAATTGATAAAAAAATCAACAAGCTTCAAAAGACGACAAGTCGGGACGTCGAACGTTTCTTGGGTACATTGAAATGTAAATGGAGAATACTTTTATGAGGCGCTCGAGCGATGACACGAGAAAAGATTGCAAGAATTATGTATGCAATATTGTAAACAACATAAGAGAAATATATAGTCTATTATATACGCATTCTTAGAGGTGCGATTTCACACAGTTAAGAGTTTTGGCTGGTTTTCGGTGTTTCTTCGTGATTTCTTCCCGTAATCCTTCCCTAGATCATGTCTAGATCTAGGGAATCTGATGTGTTCACTAAGCCGTTGAATCATACGAGTGATAGGATGGATCCGGGTGATCGAAATAGGAATATTCTGAAGGATTCTGCTGTTGAGCGGCCTGAGAAAGTTATGGTTATTGATTTCTCGAAGTATAGCCCTAAATCCTCTGATCTGCTTGAGCAGGGTGAAGGCAGAAGTCAGTCGAGGGTCTATGAGCCTCAGAATTTTCAGAAATTAATGGATACGTCTCTAAATGAGGTTCTGAATGCTCGGAGCTTAGATCCTGCATTGATGGAGGCTTCGATTAATGCACTTAATGTGCCGGATAAGGGATTGAATTTGTATAGTGACATGAATGAGCCTGCAATTATTGGGGATCTGATTTGCTCTGAAGAGAATTCTGTTTTACCAACTGGTATGATTAATGATAGCAATCTGTCTGCTAATGAGGTAGTATCTGATTCAATTTCGCTTGGTAAGTCTGATTTTGTGATTGATAATGATAATGATGTTTTGATTAATGCTGGGGATGGACGGTGTGAGTTTAGCAATTTTAAAATTGAAAGTAGAGCTCAGTTGTTTGTTTCGGCTACTATGTGCCGAATTTCTCATAGATTGAATGCTGGATTGATGAATCAGGGTGGGTCTAAGGATAAGGATGTTGTTAATTCTGGGCTAAGCTCCATTTCTGCTACTAATGAAGAAGTTGATGCTGCTATGGGTGATTTTTTTAGGCTTACAAATTCGGATCCTGAGTTTTTGAGTGCTATGGTTGAATTTGTTGTTTTACATCAGGATGAGTTTGGATTTGCTGAGAGATACCATGGTTACCTTAGCAATATCACTATGCTAAGTAATGTTGCTCGGCAAATGGAGGGTAATTTTGAGATTTTCATTATGCCATTGGCTGCTAAGTGTGTTCTTATTTCTGCTGAGGGCTTTGAAACTCTTATTCCTGTGGAGTCTAGCTGGATTAATAGATATACACACCTCAAGTACAGTAAAATCTTTGCTAGCCCTTCTGAATTATCTTGTGAATGTTTGTTTCGGGTAAAGGAATGGTAATTCTCATTAAACAAAATAATACAAGGCTCCTATTTATATCTATACATAATAAATACTAAACCCTCTACTAATACATAATTACAATTCTGTCTAATACACCCCCGCAGTTGGAGCGTGTAAGGAACGAACGCTCAAACTGGAGCGAAACCCCTGAAATAAAATGCGAGGGAGACCCTTTGTAAAAATATCTGCATACTGATGTTCAGAGGGTATGTGGAGCACACGAATATTACCAATGCGAACCTGCTCGCGCACAAAGTGGATATCAATCTCCAGGTGTTTGGTTCGCTGATGATGAACCGGATTACCTGACAAGTAAACGGCGGAGACATTGTCACAGTAGACAACAGTGGCGGTGCGAATGGGAACCCGTAGTTCCAAGAGCAGGTTGCGAATCCATGTAACCTCAGCAACCGAGTTCGCCACAGCCCGATATTCTGCTTCTGCACTGGAGCGGGACACCGTAGACTGCATTTTGGAGGACCAAGAGATAAGATTATCTCCTAAAAACACACAATAACCAGATGTGGAGCGTCGCGAGTCCGGGCAACCCCCCCAATCAGCATCTGAATAAGCTGTCAAAGTGGTACAAGCCGATGGTTGAATTTGTATTCCATAATCAATAGTGCCCTGGACATATCTCAGAATGCGTTTCATGAATGCCAGGTGCGATTCACACGGAGAATGCATAAATAGACAAATCTGCTGCACTGCATACGATATATCTGGTCTAGTGAACGTCAAATACTGCAACGCACCTGCAAGACTACGATAAAGAGTACCATCAGCTAAGGGTGGTCCATCATCGGCACTTAGTTTTCCGTTCGTATCAACTGGAGTAGCACTCGGTTTACAATTAGACATTTCGCCCGGGCGAGAATATCTCTGGCATACTGCGACTGAGAAAGAAAGAACCCATTACTGTCACGTGTGACAGCAATCCCCAAAAAATGGTGAAGATCACCCAGGTCAGTCATAGCAAATTCCCGAGAGAGGGAGCGAATAATATTCTGCAGTAAAGATGAGTCAGACGCCGTGAGGATAATATCATCTACATAGAGTAACAAATACGCCAATCGATCCCCATTAGCATAAATAAACAGTGACGTGTCACAGCTGCTACTGCGAAATCCATGACTTAACAGAAAGGTTGCAAACCGAGTGTACCATGCCCGTGGTGCCTGTTTTAATCCATAAAGCGATCGCTTAAGCCTGCACACATAATCAGGAAATCGAGTATCATTAAAGCCAGGTGGTTGAGACATATAAACAGTCTCAGCGAGATCGCCGTGTAAGAAGGCATTTTTTACGTCCAGCTGATGAACTGGCCAACTCTTAGACAAAGCCAGAGATAAGACTGTGCGAATGGTTGCCGGTTTAACAACCGGACTAAAAGTTTCCGTGCAATCAATCCCCACCGTCTGTGATTTACCATTCGCAACCAGTCGCGCTTTATAGCGCTCTAGAGACCCATCCGACTTGAATTTATGTCGGAATAACCACATACAACGAATTACCGGGTGGTTCTGAGGTCTCGGTACTAACTCCCAAGTATCGTTGTCCTGCAAAGCTTTAAATTCAGTTAGCATGGCATTGTGCCAATTAGGATCTGAAAGGGCAGTTTGATAGGAGTGTGGAACTGGAGAAATGGGTGAGGAATTTATATTAAGATTTAATCGTTGAACAGGTTTAAAAACACCGGCTTTTGATCGGGTAAGCATGGGATGTTGGTTAATGTTTTCGGGAGTAGAGTCGGCAGAAGATGAATTTGTGGAGGGGGTTGTGGCGGGAGAAGTGTGGGCCGAGGAGTGGGTAGGCGTTTGTGGGCTGTTGGGTGTTTGAACGGATGGGCTTGGGATGGGGAAAGGTTGGGTCGTAGGTGAGTTATTGGGTGGGGTTGTGGTGTGGGCCGTTTGATGGGTAACAGATTGGGTAGTTGAAGCCGTAGATTGGGCCTGGGGAGATGTGGGAGCGGGTTGTGGAATGTGGGCTTGGTCCGATGAAGCTTCTGTTTCCATCGAAGGAACATTGTGATGTGTGGGATATTGATTAAATTCAGTTGGGAGAGGCTGACCATACGGAAATAGTTGTTCATCAAAAATTACATGCCTTGACAAGTGGACACGACCCGTTGTTGGGTCCAGACATCTATACCCTCGAAAATTTGAGGGGTAGCCCAAAAATATGCAACGGACTGATCTTTGGCTCAATTTATGTGGTGTGGTGCTGGATAAATTCGGGTAACATGCACACCCAAACACCCGTAGGTGATCGTAGGTGGGATGACGATGGAACAAGGCAAAGGTTGGTGTAAGAAGGTTGAGACGTTTGGTAGGCAAAATGTTGTGTAAATAGGCAGCCGTGTGAAGTGCCTCTACCCAGAACGGGGGGGGGGGGGAAGATTTGCTTGATTTAAAAGAGCCCGTATTATGTCATTAAGCCGACGAAGCATACGCTCGGCTCTCCCGTTCTGAGGTGATGTCTGTGGACAAGAGAACCGGAAAACTAATCCATTTTGACTCGCAAAGTTTGCAAATTCGTTGTTGTCAAATTCACCCCCAAGGTCACACTGAAAAGATTTTATTGATTTGTTGAACTGAGTTTGGATTAGTTTGTGAAATTTGCGAAAAGTTTGAAACGTGTCGGACTTGAATTTCAAAGGGTAAACCCACACAAATTGAGTAAAGTTATCAACCAATACCATATAATATTTATACCCAGACTTACTAAGAACTGGGGATGTCCACAAGTCACAATGAATTATATCAAAGGGATTAAATGTAATAGACAAAGATTCAACAAAAGGTAATCGTTTGCTATTAGATAGCTGACACGAATGACAAATAGACGCATGTTTGTCTTTATTACATTTGATAAATGAATGACTGGAAAGAAAATCCAAGATGTGAGCCCCCGGATGACCCAATCTTGTATGCCATAAAAACGAGTTGGAGTTGGTGGTGAGGTAGGCCGTTGGTGAAGGTGGAGGTGTGGTGACCGGGTACAGTCCGTCAGTACTACTGTGGCGGGAAAGGAGCTCTCCAGTCTTGAGATCCTTCACAGAAAAACCATACGGGTCAAATGCAACGATAACTTGATTATCAATAGTAAACTGACGGACTGAAAGTAAGTTTTTGACAATTTTAGGGGTGACAAGGATATTATTGAGTTGGTATTGGTGGTTTGGTGTGGTAAGTTTGGAATTTCCAGATCCTGAAATCGACACTTTATGACCATTGCCAACGAAAATATCACTTATGTTAGGACTAAATACTGAGGATTGTACCATACCTGGATTTGGAGTGACATGGTTGGAGGCTCCCGAATCCATGATCCATGTCTGATCCGGTGTCTGCATCTGGTTCCCCTGGTAGGCAGCAGCAATATCTGATGGATTCAATGCATTAAATGGAGAATAAGCACCAGAAGTGTAGTTGGCACTAGGATACTGCGGAGGAGGTTGTGATGGCCATTGATTTGGTGCAGTGGGATAAGGGCATGGTGGGGCGTTCCACCACCCCCATTGTGGTGTAGGAGAGTAACCAGCGGGCGGGCGTTGGTTGTTGTTTCGGTTTCCACGACCGCCACGATAGTTGTTACGCCTGTTTGGATTGCGGCCTCGGTATTGTTGACGGTTGTTATTTTGGTTTTGGTAGGCTTGAGGTGAAAAATTAGGCTGTTGGTTGTAATAATTATTAGGCTGTTGGGGTGGGTTGGGGTAGCCGTAGGCATTAGGTGGCGGGTTGGGGAATTGGGTTGGGTTTTGAGGTTGAGTATTGTTTGGTGGTAGTTGTGCATTATTATTATTGACATGAAGAACGTTTTGAGCAGGTGGGGTGGGTTCTTGTCTGGCCGACAACCTATGCAATTCCAATTGAACCATGTTCCTAGCAGTATCCCAGTTTGGTGAACTTTGATTAATAAAGGAAGCTACCATATCGTATTCCCTTGTTAGTCCTCTAACAAGCTGCATGACCAATCTATTTTCATCAACCGGGCGATCACAGTCACCCAGTTGGTCAGACAATTCTTGCAATTTCTGAAGATAATCATCCATAGATGAGCATCCTGCAAGGGTTGAAGTGGTGAATTCCTGCTCCAAGGCAGCAGCACGGGAGCCTTTATTATTCAAATAAATTTCCTGTAATTTTAACCAGGCTTGTCTCGCGGTCATATCATCCTTAAGAACACGCGGGAGCACTTTGGGACCTAAAGTGCTATAGATCCACTGGAGTACCAGTGCATCAATATCAGACCACAACGCGTACGTTGCATGATTTTCAGCGGGTGGAGCGGTTCCATCAATGTGATCAGAAACTTTATATGCACGAGCATGATTTTTAAATAATCTTACCCAGGATTGGTAGGTTACCGTGGTTCCATCCAAAGGTTTCACACGAATCACGATATTCGTGACGGAGTATGCTTGTTGCAACACCTTCTCAAGGGCTGCCACCTTCGCTGCATCTTGATTAACGGTTGCCATGAAGTCGACTTCGGAAACAGTGGGCGATGGACTGCGAGACCGAACAGGGGAGTTGACCGGGGACGGGGAGGTGCTGCTGGAACCCGTCGAACCAGAACTGGGGGCAGCCGTAGCTGCCGGAATTGAGGAGAAAGTCGCCGGCGGCGACTATACTTGATGCAAAAGTTACGTGAAAAAAATTTAGGGTTTTTAGGATGGAACGATTTGTAGCTCTGATGCCATAAAGGAATGGTAATTCTCATTAAACAAAATAATACAAGGCTCCTATTTATATCTATACATAATAAATACTAAACCCTCTACTAATACATAATTACAATTCTGTCTAATATCGGGAGGATGACCCGATGTTGTTAGCTTTATTCAAATTTTACTCAGCAAATGTTTTAAGGAAAATGGCTGCTAAAGTTAAGAGGAGAATTGAGTATACTGAGAAGAATTTGTTTGCTCTTCAGAATAGGTTCTTGGATGTGCTTCCTATTGAGTTCAAAGTTGGAAGGGATAAGAAACTTAAGGAGTTTGCTGCTACTGGGGATGGGAAAAGTTCTATGTACATTGATCCTGTGTTGGGGAGAAGGATGGTTAGTTTAAGCCAAACTAAGTCTAAACTGGAAAGCCTGATATCTACTTATGATCTTATTTCCTCTTCACTTACTTGTGTTACCTTCAACTTGGGTAAGTCCAATGATTCCCCTGATTATCACCCATCTGCCATGCTTGAGACTGATGTGATCAAGGTCCAGAATAACATGGAGGAAGGCAATAGTGAGGGTATGGTGCCTATTCCCATTATCAAGTATGAGCATGTTAGAAGCTATAAGAAAAGCATGAAGGAGATTATGGTTGAGCAACAAAATAAAGTTGCTAAGGCTAAGCGATTGAGTAGGGATGTTATTTTGAAAATTAAAGCTGCCCCGTTTGGTAATTCTAGATGTGAGGCTTTTGAGAATATTCCTACTGATGCTGTAGCTGTTTTTGCTGCTAAGAATGCCTCTAATGGGGATGTTGCTGGTTTTATTAAGAAGCAACTTGATAAGGAAGAGAGGCTTAAGAAGGAGGAGGCAAAGAAGAAGGAAGAGAAACGGTCTTATGCTAATGCTGTTCAGAGTGATGAGGTTGATCAGGAAGTAAGAGAAGTTAAGTATATACCTCCGGCTATTCTTCCAAATGGAGAGAAGGTTATGATAATAAATCCCAAGTTTATTGAGCAAACTAGGAAGGTGTACAAAAACCACTTGTATGGGTATTTTATTGGCACAGTGTGCATGATTGGTTGGGTGAGATTCCATATATATAAAATGTGGAAGCACTTTGGGATTGAAGAGGTGACAACCAATGGAAATGGTATCTTTTACTTTAAGTTCAAGAATTGATAAACCACGAGATGATCTTACTACAGCATGATTTGGTAATCGGATAACAACAAGATGTAAATAAAGCTTTGCTTTATTGATTCACTTAGAGAATACAAGCTAGAGAGAGAAACACCTTCAGTTACACACAGTTAAGAGATACAGAAATGACAGAACTAATAACTCTCTCTAACATGGACTATTTATAGTTACTTAGTCATAAGCCAGCGGATCACTAGCAGACCATCTGGTCCGCCGTATCAACTGGTCCGGCGGATCATGTGATCCGGCCAGATGACTAACTGACTCACACAGAAGCTCTTGACTAGATACAATACACGAGACACAACGTTAGCATAGGAATATGCTCTAACAAACTCCCCCTTAACGTGTAGTGTATCTATATTCCAACTAAACTTCAGTCTTCAATCTGCAACATTGCTGCATCCGATCTTTGACTTGAAATTATGTTAGAAACAGAGCTTGCATGGCTGGATCAATCTTGAACAGACTTTGAACTTCAAGATCCACTTGCGAAAGATATAACATACTCCCCCTTTCACCATGCTTGAGTCTACTCACTCAAATAACCTGCAATATCAGAAGACAGAAACGCGGCTTTCCTTTCTTTTGAAAAAATAATTTAATCTTGGCGCAAAACTTCTCTTCGAGAATCCAAGATATAGTTTTGAAATTTTGAATTTGTATCATGTATCGGTCGGTCGAAAACAAATAAGAAATAAAATCTTTTTGGCTTTTTGAAACTTTATATCAAAACACACCTAAAATCTTTTTGAATTTTCAGATATGAAAAATAAATGCAACACAGAAATGAAATACTGAATCACACACTATTTTTGTCTTTTGCGAGAAAGATCACAACTTGGGATCATATTGGTCATAACATGCTGAACTACACTTCAATTTCAATTACTTCAGCACATAAGTCATGTCGATTACTGATATAATTTGTCCATTCTAAACTCAGGCACAATCATACTCATACCATCTGGATATGTTATTGAATTGATTAAGTTTGCATTGACCAGTGTACCCCACACTATCAGACATACTCAGATATGTTTTTGCTTTTTTATATCACACTTTGTGATTTCATTTGTGATTTAATCACACAATGATTGTATTCATGATTCAGTCAACTGTGTTCCATGCAAAAAGAAATAAGAACGTTAAATCGTCTACCTTAAGGTCGATCTTTCGATACGCAGATAAGGCCTCGGATTTAACAAAATAAGAAAATAAAACAAGTTGAAATTGTATAACCCAACAACAATCAGGTCGGTACTCCCGTACACGCAGAGAAAGTCCGATGAGTTATACGAAACACCAAAGAAAATAAAGCAGAACGTCAAACGAACAACAATCAGGTCGGTCTTTCGACACGCAGAGAAAGTCCGATCGTTTGACAAAATAAAGAAAATCAAACAAGTTTAAATCTTTGTAAAATGAACACATGTATACACAGTGACTTCTCATTTTCTTTCTCACATATCTTTTCTTGATCTATCATGAGCTATGCATCAAGATGTTGTCCACTTGGTCAAGCATTAGTATTTAATATGTTTATCACATCTGAATACTTTCTGATTTAATGCCGAGCCTACCAAGTACATCAAACAATGATCTTATGGCTTTATCATCTATTTTATCCATGAGTCAGACACGTAAGCCAATGTACCATCATTTCCCAATCATGTCAGATACAATTTCTCATTTTTCAATGTTTTTGTATTTTTCCATTTTTCGATGTTTTTGTATTTTTCATTTTCTCCCCCTTAAAATGAAAACTCTATTTTTGGATTTTCATTTTAACAAAAACAAAAACACAACGACACTATTTTTGGCTTTTCAATTTTCTCTGCCTAAACTACATATGAAATGTAACAGAAAGAAAATTGACCAATCGATACTGATACCTGTTCAGTTTAAGCTTTCAGAAAAACTTCTAGTTTAGAAATATGAAGCATTCAATTTAAATTAAGAACACAGAGTACTCCTCCATCAGCAACTTTGCAATCACCAACGGGTCTTCTAGGAATACCTGCACACTGGTTTAAATGATTAGTATTCAAATGACCCGAAGCACACAGCTTCTGGTCGACCAGTGTCTTCCACAAAGTCAGTTGCAGCTTTGCTGACGACTTTAGGTCGCCACTGCATCTTTGCAGGTGCAGTTTCCACAGAAACATCATCTTGTGATGAATCACCGACACTAGACTCACTTTTGAAATGTTTTGATTTAAAAGGTGATGTTGGTGAGTCACTAAAAATTATGCCGGATTCATCAATTATCGTGGCAGTTTTTCCAGAAAATTTTCTTTTAACAGTGACAGAACAATCTTGTGCTATATGTCCCTGTTGGCGACATTGATAGCACAAACGATATGATCGTTTAGATTGTGACCTGTCCTGAACTGGACGACATTTATCAGAAAATTCAGACTCATCAGAAACATCATCAAAAACCTGAAATCGGTTAGAATGTACCCATTTCGAAGTAGGACTCTGAGGTGTAGCATTAGAACCAGATGAAGAAGATTCGTTCGGTGAACTTGCAGATGAATCTTTCTTCTTTTGCTTCCCTCCAAATCCTTTCTCCATTGTTGAAATGAATAGTTGAGCTAGATGATATATTTGCTCCAGGCTTGTATCTTTCTTTTCCTTCTTAACCGTCTTTGGCATGTTCTGCTGCTTTGGAACTTTCTTGCCTTTACTACCCAACCCAGATTGTTTGTAACCAGGCAATTTAGAAACATCTATTGTAGCCCTTGAAGAACCCGATTTAGCAGACTGTGTAAATTTAGCTTTAATGCCTTTCAAATTGTTTTCTTCAACCAACTTAGCATCCACTTCTGCTTCATTCAACGTCTTTTCATTCTTCTCAACGTTTTCACCATCAGATATTTCTTTGGCACACATACCACTTTCACTTGAAACAAATTTAACAAACATAGGTGTATCAGATGTTGCAGAGGTTACCTTTTTGTTGCAAATTTTTGAATTCTTCGCCTCCAAATTCTCAGATACAAAATCAGAGTAATCTTGTTTTACCACTGGAGTGCTTAAATCAACAACAGACTCTGTTTGAATCACTGGATGAGGAATTTGATTAAAATCATCACCGCCAAAAACCTTCTTGAAGTTGTCTTCTTGACACAAATAACTTGTAAAAGAATGAGAATTCTTCAAGTTATGCAATTGACGATTGAGATCAAGAATTTCAACTTTCAAATCCGCTATGATCTTCTGAGCTTCAGCAAGAACTTTTTCTGATTGAATCAATTTCTCAGATGTGGTGTTGACTAATGATTTTTCTCGTCTCATCCCATCATGAGCAGCATGCACTTCTTTGGTAACTTTATCCACTCTTTCCTTATAAATCTCAATATTCCTTGCTAATAAATTTTTATCTTTCTTCAAAGAAGTGATTGTATCTTGCAATTCAGACTGAACAATCTGATATTGAGTTCTATCAGCAGTAACTTCATTCAATGCCTTATGAAGTTCATCATTCGATGTCTGAAGCACTTCAACCTTTTTGATAGACTTTTGAAATAACTGTTCAAAATCTTCACTAACATCTTGAGCTTGAGACTTATATTCTGCAACCTCCTTGACCAGCTTTTCATTGACCGAAGTAAGCCTGACAATTTTTGACATGAACTCCTCATTCTCGTGTTGAAGTTGTAACTTTTGTTGATCATTCTGAATACAACTTTCTGACAATTGTTTCTGAACATTCGCTAATTCTATCACCAGCACACTCTTTTCCTTGAGTAACTCTGCATTTGTTTTGCAAACTTCATTAAATTCCTGACATTTCTTGATGAAACTCTCCAATTCTTCATCCTTTCGTTTAATTTCAACAGATTGACATTCTAGTTCCTTTATCAATCCTTTAATTCGACTATCCTTATGTGAACAAAATTCACACACGGATTCATAATCACTCATTTCGGAATCAGAATGACTTGAATCAAATTTACTGGTCTCAGATATATACCCACTCGATTCAACCTCAATATTCGCCATCAATGCATAACTGTCTTGAGAATGAACCACGAATGCAGATTCATCTGGAAAATCTTTAGCCCAATCATAACCTTCATCAGTTTGAGATATCATAGCTTTAACATCTTTATCTTGACCATTCTTATTGGAAATATCCTTGTCAGATGACTTGGTAGGACAATCACGAGCAAAATGTCCATGTTTGGCACATTTAAAACACTTAATCGTTTTTCTATCTAAGCCAAGCGTTTGACCTTGAAAAATAGATGTCTTACCATGCTTCTTCATAAATCTCTTTCCTTTTTCCACGACCATAGCAAATTGCCATTCCAAATCGAGTTTATTCAATTGATCGTCATCCAGATGATTTAAATCCTCGCCATACAAACAAGACTGACCAATTTGATGAAATATAGCTCCAGACGAAGAAGATATAAAAGCAGATAGCAAGGCAGCTAGATCTTCGGTTGCTTGATTAGAAGTTGACTTGCTTGATGATTTATCAGGAATAGTAAAACTACAACCTGAAGAATATCCACCATTATCTGACTTTCCAGCAAGAAATGCTGTTACTGGTGGATTACTGCTTGAAATAGAATTTGATTTAGCTTTAGCATGAGCAGTAGCAGAATTCTCTCCAAAATAAACTGCAGGATTCTGAACTGATGGAATTGCTGATTTCTTTACAAGTAATTCCATTTCTCGAGCTTGTAACTTGCTTAATAATTGATTGAAAGTCCAACTTGAATAATTTGGATCATTAGCAAGCATCATAACAAAATTCTCCCATGTTTCCGGTAAAGCTTCCAGAAATTTTTCCTTCAAGTCATCTTTTTCTTTCTGGACTCCGACAATATCGAGTTCATTAATCAGATGAGAAAATCTAGAAATCAAATCTGCAATACTCTCTTTTTCACAATGCTGGAAGTTATCAAACTCCTTTAACAAAACTTTCTTTCGACTCTTCTTATATTGCTCGTTTCCTGCACATCTATCCTTCAATGCATCCCATAAGGTTTTTGATGTTGTGCAGTTTTTGAATTGATGCAAAAGTTCTCTTGGTAATGCCATTGTGAGATTTGCATAAGTTTTCTTTTCTCTGGCATAAACTTTCCTTTGATCTTCATCAAGATCACTTCGTGGAATTAGTTCTCCATTTTTCTTAGGATATGTATAATCTTGTTCAATAGAAATCCACAAATCAATGTCAAGAGCATTAACAAATGATTCAAATCGTTGCTTCCAATTCTCGTAATCCTCCAATCGAAGTAACTTAGGAACTTTCTGAGTTGTTCCTATCTCGTTATCATAGTTCAATATGGCTTGCATTGATGATTGAACAGCTGAAAAAGCGTGAAAATCGCTCATTTTGAAATTTCAATACCGAACGCGAAAACTTAAAACTGAAAAACGGGCGTCTTCCAAGCGGATTTCGGGGGTCAAACTGGGGGGTACAGACCTTTCAGGTTAATACACGTCTAGATCTCGGAAAGACGAACGTTTTGACTGGTATTGGGTTCCGTAACTCCAAACGGTTTGCAAGTTACGTCAGTTTTAGTGAAGATATGTTTTCTGCCAGCGGACCAACACAACTTGGCGGATCAAAATACTATCAGCGGACCAGTTCCGGATCAAATTAACAAGACGGATCAGATTTGTACTAGCGGACCAGATTCCGGATCAGATTTCGTCCGGCGGACCAAATTTCGTACGGCGGATCAGATTTTGATACGGCGGATCAAAAACTGGTACGGCGGACTAGATTTTTCAGCGGATCACACTGGTACGCTGTAACTGCCGCGGATCAGACTGATGAAGATTGCTGGGCGGACCAAACGGCGGATCAGATGCAGAAAAACACAAAAATCGACTGATTTTCACAGATTTCGACAATTGAAGCTAGATACTGGATCAGTATGATGCGAAAACACTCCAGGAACATCCAGAAATCATTTTTATCCTCGGAATCACTCAGAATTATGAAAAATTGATGAAAAACGTAGAAAACCCAAACTTTCTCTCTCTAGAATTTCGAAAACTTACCAAATCACAGCAGTAGAACAACCTGGATTACTCTGATACCACTTGATAAACCACGAGATGATCTTACTACAGCATGATTTGGTAATCGGATAACAACAAGATGTAAATAAAGCTTTGCTTTATTGATTCACTTAGAGAATACAAGCTAGAGAGAGAAACACCTTCAGTTACACACAGTTAAGAGATACAGAAATGACAGAACTAATAACTCTCTCTAACATGGACTATTTATAGTTACTTAGTCATAAGCCAGCGGATCACTAGCAGACCATCTGGTCCGCCGTATCAACTGGTCCGGCGGATCATGTGATCTGGCCTGATGACTAACTGACTCACACAGAAGCTCTTGACTAGATACAATACACGAGACACAACGTTAGCATAGGAATATGCTCTAACAAGAATGAAGAGGGGCCGTTAAATGTGTTGAAAGCTGGTCCTTGGGCTATTAGGAGTATACCTCTTTGTGTTAATAAGTGGGAAGCTGGTATGGTTCTGAGGAGGGTTGAGCCTAAATGTGTTCCTAATTGGGTTACATTTCATGGTTTGCCTCTTGAAATGTGGAACATAGAGAGCATTTGTAGTATTGCTAGTTGTGTTGGTAAGCCAATTACTTTGGATAGTATAACAGCAGAAAAATGCAGTAAGAGGGAGAATGCTAGTTTTGCTAGAGTTCTTATTGATGTCCCTGTATTTGAACATTTTCCTGCTTCTGTTAAGGCTTTTTACCCTATTGACGAGTTTGGAGTTCAGAAAAATATTGACATTGATATTGAGTTTTCTAGATTGCCAGTTAGTTGCCATCACTGTTTGGTATATGGCCACTCTTTTGAAGCATGTGGTAACAGAATGCTAACAGAGGTTGAGGCTTTAGAAAGGGAAAAAGCTGCTGAAACAGGTGAAACGGGTAAGGAGCCTTCTGCTATGGTCAATGGGGTGGATGCTGATGGCTTTCAGCCTGTGGTTAGTAAAAAGAATCCTCAGATGGTAAAAGTTGATGAGAGTAAGGGGAATGTTGGTAGTAGTGCTGCTAAATCTCCTGGGCTGGGCAACCTTCAAAGTGTCTCTTCGGGGGGCAAAGCTACCTACAATCAAGGTGATAATGGGAGTGGCAAGAATGGTGGTAGCAGTTCTACATCAAATCAGCAGAATCAGTACAATGCAGGTAATGGTAGTACTTCCAAAGACCAAGCTCAGGATACTAAAGGTGAGAATATTAGGGACAAGAATGATGGGCAGAAATTTGCAAATAGGAATATGCAAAGGAACAATGGTAATGGAAAGAATGAGGGGAATGCTGTGAAGGGGAATGTGAGGCCTGATATTGTGAGGAAGGCAAGTGACAATAAAGGGGTTCAGAATAGGGTGTATATTCCTAAGGGGCAAAAGCAGAGTCGAAATTTTGTTCCTCCTGATAAAAAGGAACCTATTGAGGTATCTAATCCTTTTAAGGTTTTGGAGGACATTACCACTGATATCACCAATGCTACTCAAAGTACTTCTATTCTGCAACCAAATGATGGGTTTATCCCTGTTAATAAGACTAAAATTCCCATTACTGCTCTTGACAGTTACTATAAGAGTCTGTCGCAGGAAGAAAAGGATGAAGTTATGGTCTATATTACTAACAAGTTGGTGCCTCCTTTTGAAAGAAGGAGTATTTGGAATTTTGCTCAGAGGAAGCTTTTTATGATATTGTGTAACAAACATGGGTTTGATAAGGGTATGGAATGTATTCTTGAGGATGAGAGGAATATTGAAGAAATTTGTGATGAAAGTCAGGAGAATGATGAAAATCAGGAGAATGAGGTGGGGGTTTCTGGTTCTAAGTCTGATCAGTTACAATGAAGATCATGTCTTGGAATGTTAGATGATTGAATAATCTTGACAGGTTGGTGGAGACTAGAAGGGTTTTAAGGGAGCATGGTATTTGTATGTGTGGCTTTACTGAAACCAGATTGAATGCTGCTAAGATTGATTCTGTTACTGTTCAGATTAGGAATCAATGGAGGTGGTGTTCTAATGTTACTTGTTGTAGGGACTGGGCTAGAATTGTCATTGGCTGGGATATAAATAAGGTGGATGTTCAAATTCTTGATATGAATGATCAAAGTATTCATTGTATTATCAATTCTCTTGAGAGTAATGACAGTTTTTTGTGCTCTTTTGTGTATGGTCATATCACCCCTGTTCTAAGGAAGGCTTTGTGGATGGACCTTATTTGTCATAGCAAAATGATTCAAGATCTGCCTTGGGTTTGCATGGGGGATTTTAATACTATTCTTGACCCTTCTGAGGCCACTTTTGTGAATTCTAAACTCAGCACCTCTATTAATCAGTTTAGAGATTGCATTATTTCTTGTGGTCTGACTGATTGTAAGTCTTATGGGTTGAAGTACACTTGGACTAGTAAGCCTAAGAGAGGTAATGGTATTCTTAAAAAGCTTGATAGAGTGGTGGCTAATCAGGAGTTCTTTGATTCTTTTGAGAAAGCTATGGTGGAATTCCTTCCTTTTTACACTTCTGATCACTCGCCTATGATACTTTTCTTGCAGGGAAATTCTCCTAAAGTTGCTAAATCATTTAGGTTCATGAATTATTTGACTAGGAAGCCTGACTTTTTGAAGATTGTGGGAGAAGGATGGAATAGGCAGGTTGAGGGTTTTAAAATGTTTAGTTTGGTTTCTAAGTTGAAGGGGCTAAAAAAGCCTTTGAGGAATCTTAATTTTCAACAGGGAAATGTTTTTGATAGAACTCAAAGGATTAAGATTGAATTGGAGAGAATTCAGAGGGAAATGGTTGAGGATCCTAGTAATGGGCTGTTAAGGGATGAAGAGTTTGTGTACCTTAATGCTTATAAAGATGCTTTGATTGATGAGTATCACTTCAACAAGCAGCAAGCTAAGATTAACTGGTTGAGGGATGGTGACAGTAACTCTAAGTTTTTTCATGCTGTTGTTAAAGAAAGGAAGCATAGGAATAAAGTTACTAGGATATTAGATAGTGAGGGTGAGGAGTACTTTGGAGAACAGATAGGAGAGGCTTTTGTTAAGCATTTTAGTGATTTTTTGGGAAGGAAGTGTAATGTTAGTGATATAAATGAACCAGAGTCTTTGTTTACAAGATTTGTTCCTGCTGAAATGGCTGATTGTATGGTCCTTCCTGTGTCTAAATTGGAAATTAAGGAGGCTCTCATGAGCATTGATGATGACAAAGCTCCTGGTCCGGATGGCTTTACTGCCAAATTTTTTAAAGCTGCTTGGGGTGTTATAGGTGATGAGTTTTGTGATGCTATATTTGAGTTTTTCAAGAGTGGAAAGTTACTTAAAGAGGTTAATGCTACTTGTATTTCTTTGGTGCCTAAAGTTGCTAGTCCTGTGAATGTTGCTGAATTTAGGCCTATTGCTTGTTGTAATGTGGTGTACAAGTGTATAAGCAAAGTTTTGTGCAATAGAATTAAAGGGGTGTTGGGGGTTATAGTTGATGAAAACCAAAGTGCTTTTATCCCTGGTAGGCAGATTAGTGATAATGTGTTACTTGCTCAGGAACTTGTAAGACACTATAAGAGGAAAAAGGGGTGTGGTAAGGTGGCTTACAAGATTGACATCCAGAAAGCTTATGACACTGTTGATTTGGATTTCTTGAGATTCATTCTTATCAAATTTGGGTTCCCTGGGGTCATGGTTACATGGATTATGGAATGTGTTTCAACAGCATCTTTTTCTATCAATGTCAATGGGAAACTTCATGGGTATTTTCAAGGTAAAAGGGGATTAAGGCAGGGGGACCCCTTGTCTCCTTACCTGTTCACTCTGGTGATGGAAGTCCTTAATCTAATTATCAAGAGGAAAATCAGTTGTAATAATGATTTTCAATTTCACTGGAGATGTAAGAAATTACAGATTACTCATCTTTGTTTTGCTGATGACCTTTTATTATTTTGTAATGCTGATAGCAGGTCTGTTCTTGTGCTTAAAGAGGCTCTTTCTGAATTCAGCAGTGTTTCTGGTCTCATCCCTAATTTGCTGAAAAGTACTGTGTTTTATGGAAGTGTGAATGAGGCTACCAAATAGGTTTTAAATTCTATCATGCCTTTTCAAGTTGGTAAGCTTCCTGTCCGGTACCTTGGTGTTCCCCTCTTGTCCAGTAGACTTTTATATAAGGACTGCACTTTACTGATTGAAAAAGTTAAAAAGAGGTTAAATAGTTGGAAGAATAAGTTTCTATCTTTTGCTGGCAGGTTGCAGCTTGTGAAATCTGTTCTGTTTTCAATTGGTATTTATTGGACTTCCATGTTTATTCTGCCTGCTAAAGTGTTGGATGAGGTTGAGGGGTTGATGAGAAGTTTTTTATGGGATCAGGAGGTTAAAGCTAGGGGTAAGGTTAGAGTTAAATGGCAGAATGTTTGTCAAAGTTGGAAAGCTGGGGGTCTTGGGATTAAATCTTTAAAAACTATGAATGTTGCTCTTATTGCTAAACATGTTTGGAATCTCATTTCAGGTAAGAATTCAATTTGGGTGAAATGGGTAAGTCTTTATTTGGTTGGTGATAGGAACTTTTGGACATTACAACCAAAAGATGGTTTGAGTTGGTCATGGAGGAAAATCCTACATTGTAGGAAGATGATAATGCCCCACATTCTCTATGAGGTTGGGTCTGGGAGGAGTTTGAGTGCTTGGCATGACAGATGGCATGAATTGGGGCCGCTTGATATGTACATACCAAGAAGAGAAATTTTAAGGGCTGGGTTCTTAGATAGTACTACTGTGCATGAGATTGTGAATGAAAATGGGTGGAAATGGCCAGTTGAGTGGTTTATTAAGTATCCTGTTTTAAATTGGATACAATGTCCTAGGATAGTGGAGGAAAAGGATGACAGGGTTAATTGGACAAGCAGGGATGGGAGCTTGGTGGAGTTTAGTGTCTCAGGTTGTTATAATGACTTGAGTGACCTAAAGCCTGATGTTAAGTGGGCTCCTAATGTTTGGTTTTCTCATAGAATTCCTAAACATGCTTTTGTCTTATGGATGGCTTTACAATTCAAGCTGCTTACTCAAGATAGGCTGGATAGGTGGAATGGGGGGGATAGTCTTAAATGTGCTTTTTGTGAAAATGTTTCTGATAGTCATAACCATCTGTTTTTTGAATGTTATTTTTCTGCTCAGGTTTGGTTGAGACTGAAGAGGAAAGCTAAGATGATGGATGCTCCTGATAATTGGAACCTTGTCAAAGATTATATTAGTTGTTTGCCTAGGAGTAAGTCTATTTGGAATGTTATTAAGAAACTAACTATTGCTGCTGTTGTGTATTTCATTTGGCAGGAAAGGAATATGAGGCTGTTTCAGAATAAAAGCAGACCTTTGGATGTGGTGGAGGGCTTGATTATTGAGGCTGTTAGGCTTAAGTTGAAGGTTACTATGATGAAGTTTTCAACTCAGGTCTTGAAAGCTGATGAGGAATGGAAGTTTCTGCCTTTTCATTTATCAAATGAGGTACATATGTAATATGCTTTTGTTGGGGTGGGGTGTTTGTGTTATTGGATTCTTGTATTGGTGGTTGGATGATTGGATGGGATTTCTTGATTGGTCCTTCTTGGGTGGGGGGTCTCTTTGGGATTTGATTTTTGATGATGGGTTCTGCTGTATTGCTTGGGTAGTAATCTGGTGCAGTAATGCATTTCCCCCTCTAAAATTTTTTAATTCTGAGTTATTTTGGTTTTGGGTCATTCTTGTAATGTGGAGTTTTGGTAACATGGCTCTCATTGCTTCTGCTATGATTTGGAGGTGGATAGGACATTGGTGGCAACAGTGTTGCATTAGCCTTTTTGTGGATGATGAGTGGTGTAACTTGAGTGGTAGGATGACCCTTCCCTCTTCAAATTGTTGTTTTTTTAGTCCATCCTCAAGTTACACAATCCTTTTTCATCACTTGTGTGATGCTGCCTTTTTTATTTTGGTCTTTGTGGTCGTTCTGGTCTGTTTGTGTCTGCCTGCTTGGGCTTTGGGTGGGGGGAATTTATGGGATGGAAGGTGGTGGAGAGGATGGGCTCCAAGTAATTTGGTGAGATTTGGGGATGGGTTCGGGGGGGATTATGGTACACCTTGCACACATTTCACTTTCTTTGGCAATCTTAGAGGGGTGGAGAGAGTGAGGTATGGTGGCAATTTAAAGGGAGGAGTGGAGGAGATAAGTGATATTAGTTGTTTTAGGACTTGGGATGGTGGGAATAACTGGGCCAGTACAAATGATGTTGGGTCTCACTATAAAGCTGGGGTAGTAATCTGGTGCATTTATGCATCATCCCTGTTTCTTTCTATGGTTCTTTGTTTATTTTTGTTAATAAATGTCTTGAGGCATTTATTGGTTTGTTTGGATTGTTTCGTTGATCATTTGGGCTGCATTTGGCTGTTGATCAATTCTGCTTCTTATGATTGGTGGTTAGGTTGGAAATGGCACTGGTGGTGCATTCACCCTGGAGAGATAAGGTTGGTTGGCACCAGGGACTTTAGGACATTACTCTCTCCCTCTAATTTTTATTTTTGTAGAACCTGTTCTTAGTGCCTGATCCCTGTTGTCCTTTTTATTGAGTCAGCCTTCTTTGATTTGTTTTTTTGGAGTCTTTCTTACTTTTGGAGGTGGGAATGGGGGGTATGTGGGTTGCTTCATGATGTTGGGGTGGCACTATTGGAAGGGTAAGTTGAATAATAGTTACTGTAGCTGTTGCTTGTTATGGAAGGTTTGGAGGAACTCTGATTGCAATTTTAAGAGTGTCCTGAGTTCTTATCTTGTTGCTGCTGGCTGGATGTTTAAGGTGAATGCTGTTAAGGGTTATTATAAGGGTTATGGAATCTGCTGGTTTAAAGGTTGGAGTTCTCAATATTGGGTCTTGTGGTTTGCTGTTGTGATTAGATGGCACATGAGTGTCTGTTGGAGTAGGGATTGGTACGTACTGGATGGCAATAACTTTAGTCTTAATGTTGATTTAGGGGTGCTTGAGGGGGGTATATATTACTTGAAGCATGCTTGTGTTGGCCTCCTTCAGTTTGAGTGTTGGATAAGTGAAGAGTTTCATCTGATGCTTATTGGTTCCCATGGGAATGATTATTGTATTCCTCTCGGCGTTAATAATGGGTATAGTTGGATTATTATGGATGTAACCAACAGGAAGCTACTGATTTTTTTTCTGAATATGGCTAACAAAAGATGTTATTTGGGGAGGTTTATATGTTGCTGTAATTGGTTGGCTGCTAATAGAAAGTTGGGTTGCCTTGATTGGAAGAGGATGATATTGTTTCAACAAAATTGTAATTTCATGAAAATGATTGGGTTGTTTTGGATATTGAGTTGCTTTTTGACTGATGTAATCAGAAGGGGTGCTGTGTTTGTTTCTAATATTGACATTAGGATGCTGTCGTGGGCTGAGTTACTGATTGGCTTGGTGGATTTCTTGGCAATTCTGGTTTATTGGTTTATATGTGTTGGGTTTTGGATACCAACTATAAAAAGTTTTGGGCTGCTTGGTTTGGAAATGGAAGGTTGGTTATCATTACAGGAGACTTTCCTTGAAGCTTATTTAGTTGCTAAGGAGAACTGCTATTTATTTGGTTGTTTGAGTTGGTGGTGTTTTATTATGGTTATTTTGTGTTTT
>JBCNJP010000018.1:10758880-10845506 GCA_039602395.1 Deinandra increscens subsp. villosa | reverse complement strand
AGCGAAGTTTCGGGTTTGTATATAGGAATTTTGAGAGATAGATTCATGAAATTAAAGACTGATATCGAATGATTGAAGCTGGTATTTATAGTAACAGAGACGAAATGATGTTAGGACACGAGTTCAGGTGACTAATCGACGAAATGGACACTAATCAGATGGTTAAACGAGGCTGCAACACGTAAACAGCCAAGAAACACGTCTGCACATTCTGGGGCGTAACGCCCAGAACTTAGACATTTGGGGCGTACCGCCCTAAAGTGACATTTTGGGGAGTACCGCCCAGAAGTTAGACATTTGGGGCGTACCGCCCAGGAGTGATTTTGGCAGATTTACACTTTTAGCCCCTGAAGTTTCATTTTTGCAGTTTTAGCCCCTGAACTTTGATAAATTGACACTATTAACCCGAAAATTATAAAAATTCATTTTTCTTTATATTTGATCTTTAGGATTTCAAATATTATATTTTTATAATTTGCGAGATTTCCGGTTAACACCGAAATTAGCGTCAAAGATTATATTTTCTTTATTTCGCATTTTAGCCTCAAACTTTTCGGGAAACCTTACATTTATTTACTCGTGCTTATTATTTCACACAAGTACTATATATGTTTGGTTTGCTCAAGTTTTCGGGTTTAATGGAAATAAAAATAACTGAAATAGAATTTCGAATTCGGGTCGGGTTTAAATGAATATGGATTGACCGAGTTGTCACAAGTAAAATGAATGTCCGGGTTGGAGATGGCTGACACGCGTAAGGCGAAGTGAAAGGCAAGCTCCACGGTGATATGTTCGGTAGGCTCGACCTAAACTTATGACCTCCAATGAAAGTGCAGTGAACTTTAAAGATATATATGTTTAGTTTCCCATCCCAGGTTGCATGGTTTAAAAGACTGAGTCCCAGCAAAAACGGGTTGAGAGTGGTAATTATACCTAGTATTCACTCTCTCACACGCCATGTTTCTGCTATTATGACTACACCACATGAGAAAAAGAAATAAAAAAAATGGAAAAAGAAATGAAAAAAATGGAAAAAGAAATGAAAAAGAAAAGAGAGTAAATAATCACTCAGTTAGTCTTCTTTGCGTGCTTAGCGGCCGACCTGATCACCAACTGATGGTTAATGAAAATAAGTGGTAGTCATAGCCGTGGTGCATGGTTCCTCAAGTTGGGGGTTTGTGAATCCTCAATAAACTCTGAGGTTGGGTAGGTTTTGCTGTGTACGCTTGGGTGTGGGGATAATTAAACATGACGGTAATATTGTACTATATTAAACATGACGCATTCGGTTGGGATTAAACGGGTTTGAGTTTAAAGCGGACAAACATACCGGCAATCACCTGGACTAGTTGAGTAACTGAAGCTGAAAAGGGTTCCTCAGTCAGATTCATACGATTTGATCCCTTGTAAACTTTCTCATGTTTGATATTGGTAAGTATTTGTTTGTTTTTATCTTTCGTGTGTGAGTCGTTAAGTTCTTTTTGGTATGTTTTTGTCTTGGCCAGGTTGATTTGAGAAGTCAAAATGTGTTTTTCATGGGTTTTAATGCATGACAATATGCCCCCGACAGATCTTGACAAATTTTTAGGGGAAGGAGTATGGGATAATAAGTATTATCCGAAGGGAGCTCGAGGATGATACTTATTATCTAATGGAAAAGACTTCCTCCGTCAGATCTTGACAAATTTTTAGGGGAAGGAGGGAGGATAATAAGTATTATCCGAAAAGACTTCCATAATACATAGTATCTGAAGGGAACTCGAAGATAATATGTATTATCTCAGGGGAAGTCCTTAGCTGAGGGGAAGTTATCAGCTAAGGGGAAGTCTTTAGAGGTCTTGGGTTCAGGGGAAGTTTTATAGAAAACCCGTAATCTATATTAGGGTTTTTGGTTAAAATGATGTTAATTTGAATCAACTGAACAAATGATAATTACCTTCTAACCTAAAGACCAGTCATCAATTGTCTGGTGGAGTATATTTTTTCAAATGTGTGTCAGACAGGTTGATGATAGAAAGATGCTGCTGATGCTACTGCTGCTCAAAGTTAAAGACCCAGCCGGACAAGATTTCCATCTGAAAAGCAACTGTTCAGGGGAAGTTGTTGGTGTCTTTACAAGTTTCCAAAAGCCTCAAAAGAGCTTCAAAGAAGATGTTCACATGTTTAGGGGAAGCTGAAGTTTTCAAGTCGATCTTTGATGAAGAAAATGATGCAGAGAGCAGTCAGAGATCATGAAGATCCAAGTTCAACAATCAAATTCTTCAAAGTTAGGGGTTTTCAAAATTTCAACCCTCTAATTTATGAAGATTCAAGACAGTTACCGAAGATTCGGCAAGAACCAGTTCTTTCAAGAAAAGCAAGTCAATGAGAGTCCTCCATTTTATTGCTTGTTCATTTCAAGAAGTTCAAGCTGATGTTGATCAAGAGGAAGTCCCAAGTGCCCGTCATGAAACTCAATGAAGATTTTTGCGGAAAGAATCTTCATCAACGTCTTTGCCAGCCAGTCAAGAAGAAGATTCTCAAAGATCGAAGACATTTAATATCACAAGCCTAGGGGAAGATTGTTGAGGCTAGATTATGAGGCTTGTAATATTAAATAGTTTGAGCTAGGCTTAGAGGGTTTCATTAGAATCATAGGCTAGTTTGGTTATTGTATTTAGGCTAGTTTATGATTGGGCTTGGGTTTACTATTGGGTTTATGATCCAAAAGGGGCCCAATAGTAAACCCAATGGTGGTCTATATATAGACCACTTGACCTCCTTATTTGAGGTTGGCTGATTACGATTGAGTGGAGAGCCAAGGAGGCTTACGATTTGTGTTTTGTACCCGACAAGTTTACTTGTGTGCAATATCAAACTTTTATCGTTCATTCATCATTTTCTTGTGTTCTCTTCATCTTTATTCTTGAATCGGTCTTGTACAAGGATTCCGCACTTGTACTAGATTAAAATATCGTGATTAGGTGAAATTCCCGGACCTACATAGATCCCGATTGAGCTCGGGTGGTTGGGGTTCGGGTGGGTTCCGAGACGGCGTCCCAAAAACCGGCGTACCAGCGTAACCGACGTACCAGAAAACCACGTACCGTAACACTGGTACGGAGCCTAAACTGGTACGGGGGGGGGGGGGTGGTCCTACGAACAACGAGCAGTGCAACCGGCGTACCAAAGCCTGGTACGGCGGACCGTTGGGGGGGGGGGGGGGTGGTCCGTCGCCGCCCGAAAGCCGATGAAAGAAGGCAAAAGGTGCTAGGGTAGAAGGTGATGGGGGTGGGCGGGAATCGGAGAAGGGGGGGGGGGGATGGTGGTTGGCCGGGAAGGGTTTGGGGCTGCAGTAGGGGGGAGCGGCGGCGGCGATAGAGAAACCGAAGGAGGGGAGGGGGCGAGGAAGGGGAGAGTGGCGATGGTAGCAGGGGGGCTAGGCTAGGGGCAGAGGAAAAAGGCGGCCGACAAGGGAGGAAGGGGGCGGAGGAGGTCGGAGCGAGGGAGGAAGGGGGCGAAGGAGGTCGGGGCGAGCGAGGGAGGAAGGGGGCTAGCGAAGAGTGGAAAAAGACAAGAAATACTATTTACGTACAATAACGTGAATTCTCTTATAACTTTATTTTAATCTAAACCCTAAATACTTAATAGACCCGCAAACTTATAACAATAAACCCTAGTATTATAATACATTCTAATATTAGCTAGTTTACTAAAATATTTAACTTTATAAACTATATATCTATCATGATATTTACTAAAAGAACTAACAAATGTAAAAGCAAAACATAGTGGTGGGGTTTTTTGTGGTCAAGAGTCGACGATAATAGAAGCAAATATAGGCCACTTTTTTCAAGCACTAAGAATTCGGTATGAAATCTTGGTTAATTGTGATGGAGGATCAAGGTAAGATATGATGATGTCGAAGTTGTACACTAGATAAGAGTCGATCCAATTGCTATCTATCACAATTCACAAGTTATAGTCGCATTGACACCACTAGCTAGCTAGGTTTCAACTTAAATGAATTTGGCATGGTTATTTTGTCGACCAAATTCCATAAAATTTAGTGATCCACGACATCATTCTCATTGTATAAGATCATCAAAGAAATGATAATAGCTCTAAACAATTTCGTGATATCCATTCTTGATAAACGCGTCTTAGAAACTACACTATCTTTTCAATCAGGTTCTTGGTATATTTGACGAGCTCGTAACGAGAAAATCTTTAAAGATATGACTCGTTTTCTAGGATCGCTTTATGAAGAAAAAAACAAAAAGATTTTTTATGTAAAAAAAAGCAAAATTTCGGCTTTTAAATTAATGGTCAAACTTGCGTAATTTCACTGTTGATTTTGTTAGCTTCTAAGTGAAGTATACCTTAATTTTTTATCACATACCAACTAATAAATTCATAAATGATTTCTCAATATACTACCATAATGGGTTTTTTCATCTACCTAGTATTATATATTTTTTGTATTCACCGGTTCCTTGCCAAAATTGCAATATCAATAAATTTTCTACCGTTAATAATAACCATAAATTAATTTTTTTAAACGTTATTCTTTTAAATGCCGCTTTCTTAAACGTCTTTTTCTTATTTAAAATTGTTTGTTTTTAAAAGACTTTTTAATGTTGTTTTTTTTAGAAACGGTCTTGATAAGTTTTCAAACACGGATGCTCGCCTCAAATTCTAATTGTCGTTTATATAAAACTAGTTATACCAACCCGTGAATTACACATGATGTTTTAAACAATAATATAGTTATTAACTTTGTATATAATTACTTTTATTATAATTTTAAGCAAAAGTTTAAACATAAACCTATAAGTAATAATGAAACTTTTTAACCATACACCCGTGAAATAAAAAATGAATAATTAAAATTATAAATAACAAATAATAAAAATTTAAGAATTACAAAATTATATATTTTTATTTATAACAATGAAATTTCATTGTTAAATAGTTATCTTTTAGTTTTTCTTAAATTTACCACCACTTTTCTTTCTTTCTTGCATTTTGACCACACGTTTTTCCTTTGTTGGCAACTTTGGTCCTCTGTTATTTCTTGCGATATATAAAAGGTTCCTTTTCCATTTTCTTCTTCAGTCTGCTTTTTTCGCCGGAGGATTCTATTTCGCCGCCTGTTCGCCGTTTCTTTTCGACGTCTTTCCGCCGTCTCTCTGCCAGGTTTGTTTCAATGTTTTCGTGGTCTAATTGATTTCTGCTTGATTTGATTTTGTCATTGTGTTCTGCATGTAGCATCTGATTTCGGTTTTCAGTGTCTATTGCGATCGATTTCATCTTTCTTTGTTTCTAATGGTTTTTTCCTGTTCGATTTCCTGTTTGAGTTCTACATTTGTTTTTGCTTTTCTTGGTCTCATTGATTGGATTTTCTCATTGAGTTCTGCATGTAGCATCTGATTTTGCTTTTAGGTATGTAATTGATTTTGCGATTGAATTCATGTTTCTTTGTTTCTAATTGATTTTTCGATTTCGTTTTCTGATTGAGTTCTGCCGGGTTAATTGACTCTCTAGACACCGCTGCATGTGGTGGTGGTTATCGGTGCTTTGAAGGTCTATTTGATTTATGTGTGCTTGCCGCCTGTGGCGCTGTGGTCGCTGTCGCTTTGTCGCCGGCGGTATTTGGTTTACCGGTTGTGTGTCGGTGGTTTTCGGTGGCTCGGTAGTGTACTCGATTTGTGTGTCGTCTGTTTCTTCGCCCTGCAGCTGCTCTTCGGTGGTGTCTAGGGTTTCAGAAATTTGCTCTATACTAAGGTATGTTCACTTCGCCTCTCTTCATTTGGTTTTTTTGTGCTTAATTTGCCGATTTAACATTGTTTAGGCTATAACGCTTATTGCACGTTTGACTTTAAAGATTGGGATTATTGTGTTTAATTATTTGGCTTATTGCATGTAATTAATTTGGTTTACGATTTTGTAGATGGAGATTACGAGTGTTTGGTGGATTTTTTGGGTTGTAACTTTTTTGTTGTTTTGTAGATGTTTGAAAGTTTGTTTTAGTGCTTTTCTTTGTTTTATGGTAAGTGTTGAAGTTCTTTATTCATGGTATATACTCTTTTAGTCCATGTTCATTTAGATTTCTGTTTCTAAAGAATGATATGTTTTCTGATGTTTGTTTACTTTGATCTTCATTTGAGGTGATTTAACTAATTTCAAATTATTTATAGTTGCTTCATATTTGCATGTGTATGAATATCAAACATGTTGGGAGAGAGGTATGTGCCACCGTTAGTGTTCTTTTTGTTATCCTGTTTTTTGTGTAGGCTACTCATTAATTTGATATTTTTACAGTGATGATCAGGCCAGATTCTCAGGCAAGTAATTCCTACTGTTACTTTATTATGGTTCACCATCTCATATTTTTGGGTCTTTAATTTGGTTTATTGGGTTGTATGTATTCTAATCGTTTGTCTCACACATGGTTATCTTTTTATGTAGTTTGATTTGGCTTTTCTTTTCCAAGTGTGTAACTGTTGATTTAATTAGTGAAAACAACTCCATTATAAGGAAATGTACCGGAGATTGACCTCCGAATGTGAACATGTAATATATTTTTGGTTTGCAGTTATTTTTTGAAATTTGATCTATGTAGCATCTCAAGTTTGTTGTTCTTACATTTGAGGATATCCGAAAGCTAGAACTATATTGGCCATTATTGTGGAACTTGATTCAACATGTTGGAATAGTAGTTTGCAATGATACGCGGGTGATTGGTTGAGACTTCAAATATGAAATCTTTTTAAGAATTGAATTTGCCCAGGACCACCTTCACCCAGGACTACTCATACAACTGCTGCTATTGGAGCCACTGTTGTTTTCTAGGTAAGTGTAGACGAGCCGAAGTAAAAAAAAAAGGTGTTATTTTTTATGTTCTTACTTCTGTTTGATTTTTTATATGTTGACACTAAATTGCGACGGTGAAATAGGTGCAATCGGAGATTTCAAGTTATGATCTTTATATGCGTGACATAAGTAATAATAAATACAAATGCTTTCCAACTAATTTGGGCAGATTTTGGACATCTTTGGCACTCCCTTTATATCCCCTAAAGGATTCTTGCCTCAAGTATAAGGGAAGATGTGTAAGTTAATTAGTTTTGTCATTTTTGCTACACTTTACTTATCTTTTTACTTGAATCTTGAATTTTTTGAAGTGTTCTAATTTAATTTTATATTTTTTTTCCTAAATGACATCCAAAACAGATTGTGGAAACAAGCTTTCAAATTACTAGAGCCAAAGCGGATTTGTTGAAGAATGCAGAATAGTATTTATCAGACTCAGATACAAAGCAATAGTGGGGGTGGGGGGTGGGGGTGGGGGGGGCACCTGCTGCAACGCGGAACCTTTTATGTTTTTGCTGCTCCTGATGATGGTTCATGCTAGGCAAATTGCTGTACATATAGTTGATTATACTAAGCATGAAACGACCATGTTTTATCATAGCAGTTATCAAATATGACATATAGATGATTATAATAAGACATTTACCAAACGTGATGACCAGGAGGCCATACTAGGTGTTTATCATACTTAGTACCAAATATTCATATCAGTGTGTCTTACATATAGGTGATGATTTTGAATCTTTCGTACGCGTTAGGATTGGGTTGTTTTGTGTTCTGTGGGCTGATATCTATTTTTGGGTAGCACAGATAGCATTCTGCGGGTTTATTTATTTGGTTTTGGCATGTATCACAGGTAGCTCTGGCAAAAACTCATCCTCTGGAGCACAATAGAAGATTAATGTTCAAACAAAACAATTGTAGGATGATATGGCTAGAGAGGAGGCAGTTCGATGAAGCACACATTTATTAAGAAAGACATCAAAAGGGTCCTCAGGTTACATTCTTAAGTTCTTAACAACTTATTTTATGAGCATTTTTATATTGAATGAATATCAAATGTCTTCGGACTAGATATCAGAAAAAGAAATGAGCACACACAATTGATAAAATCCTATAGAAACAAAATACGTATTTTTTGTTCCACATGAACTAGACTGTAGACTTTATCAAATAAACTTTCACAATCAATTTTCTTCTATACAGTTAAGAGCTATTAAACCCAAACTCACATGCAGAGACCCACCTTCTTATGATTGATATGCTTTAGTCTGCTTTAATAAGTTTCTTGATCTTATATTACATAACTAATTTATAACTAACCACCTTCTTATGAACCCAAAACTTACACCTCCATAAACTATAAGAAACATCCTCACTGCAATTGAAACAGAAACAGATTCTGTTCCTATATTACTACACTGACTTCACTTACTTTAAATTAATTTCTTAATTTTATGTTTTTAAAACATCAACTTACATTTCATTTCTTAACAGGTTAGCAATGGGTCCCTCATTCTGGCAAATACTTTTCAGCACCAGATCAAAACGCTTGGTAAAGTGTCTATAAATACAGTTAGTATACACATTTGTTAACGTTTTTAATTTCCATAACACTAATGTTCTACTTTGCATTAAATTTCATGAACTAGCGACTACCAACTGAATTCTGTAAGAGACACTACAACAACAAAGCACCATCACACCCAATCACAATTGTGTTCACAGAAGATCAGCAATGGAACATAAAAATCAGAAAAATCAGGGGTGACCTATACATCTGTGATAAATGGAAAAACATTGTGGATGAAATACCACTCAGATTTGCCTATTACATGCTATTCACCTATGAAAATGCCACAACCATACATCTACATGTCTTTTCTCCAAACGGTTGCAGTGTACATGGTGTGCCACCTTCCGCAAATCTCATACGAACCCTTGAAGAAATCATGGCAGACACTGACAATGAAAATGATAATGAAAACCATCAGAGCGACAGTGCTACAGAAACAGAAACTGATACTGAACATGAATCACCTCTCCTCTTCAGCAAAACTGTCTTCGCTAGAAAGAACTTTGTAAGTTATACCACACTTCAATTTCAAAAACTACAACACATAAAACGACATGTAAACTTTAATTAACATATCTATTATACAGCGTCTCCCAGCAGATCTTGCAAGGTTTGCCAATTTCTACAATGGAAAAGAACTTCAGGTCATTTATGAAGAATGTGAAGCTGAAACACATAGCCTCATCGCTGAAAAGAATATGAAGTACACAAGGTAACGTTCACTAAACCAATTCTGATTATTAAAACATGCAAAACACAACTCCTTGCCAATAAAAACATATTTGATAATGTACTGATAATAACACTTCAAACACCAGTAATATGCCAATCACCTTCAAAATCTAAACAAAATGATAAATTACTATCAAGACCTCAACTTTATAATAGTAAAATTCTGTTACAATGATAAAGTCATGATAGTACAATTATGCCTGCTTTCACATAACTATACAATTCATACAACAACACCAAAGATCACAGGTACACTTGCAGCTGACTTACCAACCACTGACCTGCAGGTACAACATAAGCAACTGGAAATCTTTTGCAAGGCAACACCACATCAAGTTGATCAGAAAATTCACATCCAGTATGTTCGCAACCTCACAACTCTGATCATATCTAAAGAAGAATGATAAAAGTTGCAGCTCTAATCATCTTGCCTGCACATTTTGGAAGTCTTTTGTAAAAGACAATCTACTTATATTAAATGTATTTTGGCAGGCATGTAAAAAAAACTTAAAACGTACGTCACTCTACTACTACCGTTCTTCAATTTTAGGAATCACTATACTACTACCGTTGTTCAATTTTAGCAATCACTAAACACACGTCGCTTACTAAACCCCGCAGCAACGCGCGGAAGGGGTCTCCATCTTGTTATAATAAAAGATAGTTGAAGTCTTAGTATAATTTATTAAGTTTAAACATTATTAGAATAATTAAATTTAGAGTAAATTACGGCTATCGTCCCTGTGGTTTGCACGAATTTCACCTATAGTCCCTAGTTTTCATTTATTACGGGTATGGTCCCAAGGTTTTGCCAAATCGTTGCGGATATGGTCCCTATGACTAACATCTGTTAAAAAAGTCTGTTAAATGCATGTAAAAAGACTGTTATACCCTTCTCTTTAAAACAAATTACAAATTAAAAACTCATCTTCTTTATCAAACCCTAAAAGTTTCTCCGGCCACCTCCTGCCAAATTCGGCGACCCTTTCTCCGGTCAAATCCGGCGGTCATGGCAGCGCCTCGCGACGGCGAGCCAACACTTCACCCCTACCCTTCTTCTCGTTTGTTTCTAGTTTCGAATTCAAGGCCCCGAGCTTGTTTCTGTTCACCACCAAATTAAATTACCCCAAAGCATGCTAAATGTGCAAAAAGTAAAGAAATTTATGTACAGATCATAATTCGGTTAACTCCAAGATGCCAAGAACCCTAGGGACATCTTCCTTCATGAGCCGCCTCCTCAAATATTTACAATACAATACATCAATCTAATTGACTCAATATAAACTTCAATATCATCTCAATCAGAAATCTCAACAATGTAGGGTGGTTGACCTTGTTGACCAACTTTCCACCTACAATTATCCAACAATTCAACCACGAAAAACCGACTATGACTCACCAAGATTAAAGATTTCTCGACAGGCGCCGACGATTGGGATAAAGATTACGGTAGCGGACGCACCGCCGGAGAATCTGAACTGGGTGAGGGTTTGTTTGAGGAGACGGCGGAGGGGCAGCACCAAGAACTGTTTTCCGGCGAGACAACAGAGGGGTGGTGGTGGTGTTTTTCTCTGAGACGACGACATTTGAAGTTAACGACGCCGTGGAGATGAATGATTTTATGGTGGTCCTGTAGAGGCGGTAGCTGCTGCCATGTGAGTGGGTTTTGGGGGTTTGTATTTTAGGCAAAGAAAAAGAAAGTATTTAATTTCTTTTTTTATTAAATTTAAATGGGTAAGGGCATATTAGTCATTTTAAAAAAGCTAACAGATTGTTTTTAACGTTCGTTAGTCATAAGGACTATAGTCGCAACGATTTGACAAAACCTTGGGACCATACCCGTAATAAATGAAAACTAGGGACTATAGGTGAAATTCGTGCAAACCACAGGGACGAAAGCCGTAATTTACTCCCTTTATCAAAACGTTTGTATATAATTTTGTAATTCTTAAATTTTTATTATTTGTTATTTATAATTTTAAATATTCATTTTTTTCATTTATAATTTTAAACTTATTTGTATATAATAGGAAAGGGAGTTAATATTTAATAGAAGATAAAGATAAAAACGTTTTGATAAAGGGAGTTAATATTTAATAAAAGATAAAGACAGAAACGTTTTGATAAGAGTGAATGTGAAAATGACACATGACACTAAGAATTTTTATTTATTATATAGTAAAATAAGTTTTGCTTGCTTAATTAAAAAAAAGTAAATTAATTTGCGACGCTTGTAAAGTGTTTAAGAGAAACCATTTAGGCTCAAATTATATTTGAAGTGGGATGTTGGGCTAAAATAAAAGATGGTAAATTGTAGTTGGGCCTAGTCGGTCCAAATCAATTCAAGTATTTCATAACTCGATTATGAATATAGAAAAGTAGATGAAAAAACCTATTATGGCAGTATATTGAGAAATCATGATAAAAGACGGTTGTTCTAGCAATGGATATGTATTTAGAAAATGGATATAAAATATATTTGACTCGCCGTGTATTAAATAAAACTTAGGTCAAAATTCAAATAAAAAATGTGCATCATCTCCATTTTAAATAAAATTTATGTCAAAATGGTGATCAAAATAAAGTTATCGTATATTGGTGTTTCAACTAAACTAAATATGTCAGTGTGGGACTACACCCACTTGATAGAGACTTTGTTTTTTAGGTGAGTGTTCTTAGTTTAAACCCAGACAGTAGTATAATTTAATTTGTGGAGTAGCTTATGAATAAGATAGATTAGTCGTCAAACAATAAAAAATAAAAAAAATAAAAAATAAAAAAACTAAACATATTTATTATTATCAATACAAGGGTAAAAATTTTTTGAACAACCGAATATAATAACACCAAGGATGCTCCACTACTCCACTAGCAAGTCGTTAGAAAATGCAAAACCCCAAAAGCCCCGAAGGGTTACATGAAACTACAATAGTCCCAAGGGTAGTTAAGTCATTATTGTTTAGTATGTAAAGGGTGATAAGTATAATTGTATCTTGAAGCGTTGCAAATTCATAGACAACGGTTCTAGAGTTATATGTACTCATAAATCAAGTTTCTGTGATAAAGTTCTTTGTTTTTATATATTTTCATCAAGCTCATTACCTACTATTAATTGGTATGAGAGCGGTTTAATTGATAAGAAAACAACTAAGATGGAATAAGAAAACAGCTAAGATGGAAGTGACAAAATTGGAAATTGCATGCATCAAATTCTAATTTCAAAGGCATGTCAATATCATAGTTAGTATGTGCCAATCAATTACTAATTTCAATTTCAAAGGAATGTGAGTGTCAAAATCTTGTGGCGGTGCACAAATCTTCATACCGAGAGGATTTCATTTACAACAAAAAAAAGGTGGCTACTAAAAGGCTGTTTAATAGTTGCTAATCGGGTGACTTAAAGCTAGCTGAGTAATAAGTTGACTGAGTAAGAAGCTTTGCCTGAAAGCCTGAAACTTGACTGTTTGATAGTTGCTGACTGAGTAAGAGCTGACTAATGAATTATATGGGTATTTGTTTTTAATGTATTAAAAATTAAAAACACTTTTTAGAAAATAACTTAAAATTAAAAATTTTGAAACAAAACACCAATACAATAATTTTTGTTGCACGTCTTAAAAAAGAAATGAAACACATTTTTTAGAAAAAGAAAACAAATATTTTTTTTAATTAAATGGAAATACTTTTTTTTTAAATTTAAAATCATAATTGTATCTTTATTTATAAAAAAAACCAAATCAAACATAAACCTATTTTATCTTGTGTTCAGTAATTATTAAAAATAATCAACTTTAAAACAAACATAATAGTTTAAAAGTCAAAATGTCATACAAAATCCAAATCAAACATAAATCTTATAAATTTAACTTGAAGCACTTGAAAATAGTTTATTAGAAATCTAGTTACGCAATGTAGTTATACATTCAATGTCTTCTGAACCCCATTCTATGCCCTTACTTCCTCCACCTTGTACATCAGAACTCATAGTTTAGAGTTAGAACTCAGAACTCAAGAACCACGAGTTCTCTCGTATGTTCTTCAGATTGAAACAAGCATTTCGTTTTCGTCGCCTCATGATATATCTTCCGAGAAGGCATTTAATCTCCTTCGCCAATCGATTTTTGGAATCTCTCATCATGATATATCATCTTCCCAGAAGGGCAAACGCAACTTTCCAAGTTCCTCACGGGAGACAACGTCGCCCCTCTTTTCGTTTAATCTCCCCACGCACTTATCTTTTAGCGATCGTTATATCTCTGGACTCTCACAAGCACGGTTATAACGAATTGGACATTTGGGCCGCCCTGGTCATTGTCTTATTTTTTTTTCCTAATATACATATGGATCTGCTTAAAAAATTGGGGGCCTTAGAATTTTAGGGGCCCTAAACCCTAGCTTGGGCTGCTTGACCCATTGGGTTGACCCTACTCAAACCCAACTCAAAGCATTCAACTATGTTTTTTTCTTCGAAATTTGTTTAGTCTTTTCCTTTACATGGTCTGGACCAAGCAATCCCATGCTCCAAAATTACACGGATATTTATTGTAGTTAGCCAAAATTACAGAAACCTTGGGACTTATGAAAAGAAGTCAGTATATATGAATCACCAAAAGTATACATGTACAACAATACATATACTCATCATACTCGATCCGTTAGTTTCATAAAATTCATTATACTTGCATGCATATCAGTCCAAAAATGTTTTTTTTTTGTAGTTAGCCAAAATTACAGAGACCTTGGGACTTATGAAAAGAAGTCAGTATATATGAATCACCAAAAGTATACATGTACAACAATACATATACTCATCATACTCGATCCGTTAATTTCATAAAATTCATTATACTTTCATGCATATCAGTCCAAAAAGGTTTTTTTTCTTTGTGGTATTGAAAAAACCCCGGTCCCTGATGGGTTTAATTTCGGTTTTTTCAAGCATTATAGGGGGCTGTTTGAACATGATTTTTACGCCATTCTGGAGATATTCCATGAGAAATGGGTGATAAGCAAGGGATGTGGCTCGTCATTTATTCACTTAATCCCCATGAATAACGATCCTCAATCCCTGGACGACTTCAGACCCATCAGTTTAGTTGGGTGTGTGACAAAGGTGATTTCGAAGGTGTTGGCGAATCGTTTGAAGATGGTCATTGGTAAGGTGGTGTCCGACAATCAAATGGCATTTATCTCCAAAAGAAATATCATCGATGGCTCGCTTATGGTTAACGAAATCATTGCGTGAAGTAAAAGAGTAAAATACAAGTTGATGCTATTCAAAATCGATTTTGAAAAGGCATTTGACTCAGTGGATTGGGACTTCCTTATGTCGATTATGGAGCAGATGCGTTTCCCGGATAAATGGAGATTATGGGTGATGGGTTGTCTTAGATCTTCCCGTTCGTCTGTCCTGGTCAATGGTTCTCCGACTTTGAAATTTCAATGTGAACGGGGATTGCGTCAAGGAGACCCTCTCTTGCCCTTTCTTTTCTTATTAGTGATGGAAGCCTTGTCTCTTTTGCTGGATAAAGCCGTCAACTTAGGCATTTTTTCCGATGTTCGTTTACCCGGTGGTGGGCCTGTCATCTCCAGTGTCCTGTTCGCTGACGATGCCTGATTTTGGGATCATGGACAGAAGCTAATATTCTGAATTTGGGAAGACTTTTAAGGGCGTTTTATCTTAAATCTGGTCTCAAAGTTAATCTTAGCAAATGCTCGATTACGGGGATCAACTGTGATTTGGACGCTATTTCGAACATGGCTAGAAGGATGAAGTGTAAGGTCTCGCAGAACTCATTCAAACATCTGGGTCTCCCTGTGGGCTGTAACATGAACCTTGTCAGAAGCTGGGATCCGGTAATCAAAGCTTTTGAAGCAAAACTTTCGAAGTGGAAGGCTCGTTTACTTTCTTTTGCAGGTCGTATCGTCCTTGTTAAATCGGTGTTGGACTGCATACCTCTTTACTACTTCTCGCTATTTAAAGCCCCTGCGAAGGTTATTAACAAGCTGGAGAGCATTCGTTTCAACTTCTTATGGGGTGGGGATTTGAATGTGAAAAAGATACACTGGGTAAGAAAGGAGCTGCTCTTCCTTCCTATTGACAGGGACGGCCTCGGAATTAAATCCCTGAAAGACTCGAACCTGGCTTTCCTTACTAAATGGCTATGGAGGTACAACACGAAGGATAATAAACTGTGGCGCAGGGTGATTGAAGGGATCCATCAGACTGGTTCTTCGAGAGGGTTGGTTCCGGTCAGAAAAGGGTGCAGAGGGGTCTGGTCGGTCGTCGCGAAGACGAAGACTTTGCTCCTCAAAAGGGAGTTCCGGCTGGATGTTTTTATGGTTAAAGAGCATAAGCGTTGGGTTTGGAAAGGAGACGGGACTGGACATTTTTCGGTCAGTGGAGTCAGAGATCTCCTCATCAAGGTTAGGGACGAAGGGCAGGTGGAGATTGTTAAGTGGTGTAGGATGGCCCCTGCGAAGGCCAACCTGCTTTTTTGGAGGATGGTGATCGGAATACTCCCCACTTTATCGGGTCTGGTTCGTAGAGGTGTTCATATCCCTTTCGTTCTCTGCCAGTTGTGCGAGGTGGGTTTCGAAACAGAGGATCATCTTTTCACCGGGTGTCAATTTGCCAACCTGGTCTGGTCGATTGTGGTTCAGTGGGTGGAAATCCCCCTTGCTTTCTTCTTTAGTACGAAAGACCTTGCGGATGGAGAGAACTTTGGGCAGATGGGTAGCAGGAAAAGAGCGATGTTGGAGCTGATTTTGTTGGAGCTGATTTTCAGAGCCGGAACTTGGGTTATATGGAAATGGAGGAATGATCAAGTCTTCAACAGGAAAAAACCTTCCTTGGAAGGGGCGATTGCTGAGATCAAATCTGTTAGCTTGTTTTGGCTCAACTGTAGATCACCGAAGAATAAAGTTAGTTGGGAGGATTGGTGTATCTCTCCTTTTTGATGTAATCGTTGCTGTTTTTGGGTGCCGGTTGTAGTCCAAAAAGGTAAAATAGGTTCTAGACTCTCACATGGGATCGGTACGTAGCTAATGAATACCATAGTAGTTTGATCTTGATACTAATGAAAGATTTAGATTCCTAAGAAAACACTATCAAGGTTCACATGTGAAACTAGGTTAACTTTCGTAGAGATTAGGGTACATCATAAATCCTAAGATTCGTGTAAACTTTCGTACGAAACATTATATCATATCTCGTACGAAACTTCAACTTTGTATGGAACTTTGTACGAAACATTATAAAGTTTTGCACTAAACTAGACTTATTTATGTGTATTGAAGAAACTTAATTACCAAAACCCCTTAAATTGACAATTTTCAAGATCTAATCCTAACCGTGTCAAGCTTCAGCATTTATTCATTAAAACACATCAAAACTCTCATATAATATCATTCCAAGCTATGCTAATCGTTTAAAACCTCACCTTTGTGTAACAATAGACCCGTTTCTTCTACTTTGAGGAAAATGATGAAGATATGACTTCATAACTTATGATTGGATGTTGCTAACACTGATATGGATTGGGTCATGTATTGATCGGAGCTTATCAGTTTTGGATGGTTGTGGTGAAGGTTTTTTCGATCTAGGGCTTTGAACGGGTAGATCGTGGCGGCTTTTAGGTCCTTATCGTGCCTGGCTAGTAATCATCTACAATGTCTGTTGGCAGGGTGTGTGCTTGAGGGGGTGGCCGGTCACTGGTGGCGATTAGGGTTGGTGGTACACCCTAGGGTTTGCATGGGTTTACGGGGACGATAAGTCACGAGTGCTAATTCGAGGGGGCGATTCTTTCTATAAATAATTTTTTTGGAAAAAATCATAAAAAATTAGTACTATGGGACGAAAAAACCGGAGGGTCCCCCCCTCCCCCCCCCCCCCCCCCACTAAGCTTCGCCTATGGGTCTCACATCGGGTTAGATGGGTGGTCGGATCAGGTGGATGGTACCGGATTGACCGGTTGTACTTGTAGCATGATCATATCGGGTTGCCCGGTTCGGTTGATGATCGGATTTAGAATCTTGTTTGGTAATATTTTTGGACGCTAATGTGTCGCCATTGTTTGGATCATTAGTGTGAGTTTATTTTGTCACAAATTCACAATTTCTCAATTTAGTCGCTAATGGTCTTAAGTGGTTGGAGGTTGCATTACACGTGATGGGTGGCAGATTTATTGCTTGTCGGTTGGGTTTAAAGGTTCACATGGCTTGATTTTTTGGACCTGCTTGCGAGTTAGGCTACTTTGTATTCGGCTCAATCATTTTTGTTGGGCTTTTGGGCTTTTGTGGCTTGGTTTGGGCCTGATGGATCGCATTGGGCTTGTTAGGTTAGGCCGTGGCCATGTTTGATTGTTTTGCTTGCTCTTGGTTTTCAATATTATGGCTACTTCGGGTTTCGATTATGCTTAGATGTAGAGGTGTACAAAAAAACCGGTTTGCAAACCGAACCGGTATAAAAACCGAAACCGGTTCAGGATAAAAACCGGTTTTAAGAAAACCGGTTCGGTTCGAGTATAAACTGGCGGTTCCACATCGATTTGACATTCTCATCTAGCGAACCGGTTCCAAACCGGTTGTCTTTGAAACCAATTTGGAACCGGTTTAAAAACCGGTTTGGAACCGGTGTAGAAACCGGTTTGAAACCGCTTTAGAACCCATCTCCTTTTTCTAATTTCAGTTAACCATTAATCTCTTAAATGCTATTAGCCGTAATTAGATGGATCTTAATTGAAATAGCCGTTGCATTTTAAAGAAGATTTCTCAATTAGGCTTAAGTGACAGTGTCAACTTTTAATTACATTGTAAATAATTGAATTAGCCATTGAACATTTTATATACGTTAGAAAGAAAATTTCTTTTTACTAGCAGAACTTAGTCCGTTACAAATAAAAGTATTACATTTTTAGTTCTACGAATACTTGTAGCCTGCCTTTGGTGTTCAAGCTTTAGAATTTTAAGCTTTGGAATTTTAGTAATGCATTTTTAGCCATTTTTTTTCTCTTATATTAAGCCTTAAATTTTGTTTAAGTGATTACTTAAGAGAATTAAAATAAAAACCGGTTTTTTTTACAAACCGGTTCAACCCAAACCGGTTTCAAACTGAACTGATTCAGTTCTATAGGTTTGAGGTCTTGTTGCTTCAAACTGGTTTGTAACCCGAACCGATTTTGACCGAACCGGTTCTGACCAAAGTTGACCAAACCGGTTTCGATTTACAACCCGAACCGGTTTAGAAAAAAACCGGTTTTGTACACCTCTACTTAGATGGGTACGGATTGGAGTCCTATGGGATCAACTCCATGTCTACTTGATTATAGGTGGTTATCCTCCTATTTGGGTATAGATATTGACGCTATTTTGAGGATGTTTTTTTTTATTTCTACGAGAGCTTATTCGTTTACGCCGATTTGATGAATTTACTTGAAGCCTCAATGAGGTTATATGATCGTCATGGTTTCGGGAGGACCTCAAATAGAACCGGGCTATACCCTTTGTTGCCGCTTAGATTGAAGACCTATTTAGTTTTAGCTACTAGTTGGCTAGGTCTAGATTTGTTTTTCTGTTTGTTTCAGGTCTGAGTGCCTTTGATTGTCTCATTTAGCTTATGTGGTTCCCCCTTTATGGTAAAACGCCTATTAGGGGGGGGGGTGGGGGGTGGGGGGTGGGGGTGTGGGTGGGGGCGTGGGGGGGGGGGTGGGGGATGCACTTGTTTGTAACACCGGGGGGTTGGGGTCTCGCTTGAGACTTGTCTAATACTGTTCTTAATCCCATTTATTCTTTCTTAATAAGGTGGCGTTTGGTTCGTGGAATTCAATAAAATTGAAATTGATATATTTTCTTTCAAAATTGTTCTTGATTGGGTAACGAAGAAACTTGAAATGCAATAAATTCCTTTAGTCAATGAAATTTAGTACTATTTTAACATGATTTTGAAATCCTTCACTTTAATGAAGAAAAGTTACATTACCTCAAATTTAATTGATAAAAGGAATTCGTTCCAATTTAAATTTATCCATAACCCAACTAAGCACAACTTTCAAAGGAAAACTTTGCAATTCCAATTCCATTGAATTTCCACGAACCAAACGCCACCTAAATGTTTGCCATTGGCATTACACATTTACCAAAATCTATAACTATTGTACCATTAGTCTAGTAGGTTACGAATTTTCCATAGACCGGATGCCCATACTCCTAGGCGAGTTCAATGTTATCCATAGGATACACTAGTTAAACCAGAATCATGCACACATTGATTGCGAGTAGGGGTGTTCAGATTTCGAATCCGATTCGAAGAACTCGAAACTCGGTTCGATTCAATTCGAAAATATGCAGTTCGAAATCCGGTTCGAAATTTCAGATCCGAATTCGATTCGATTCGACGTCTAATATCGAACTTCGAATCGAATTAGAATTTGAGATTTTCTATTCGATTATCGAGTCGAATTCTGAATTAGGAATATATATATATATATATATATATATATATATATATATATATATATATATCGATAATATAATATTCATAAAAATATTTTGAATTAGTTTAACTTATTATAACTTTTTCCCTATTTTAAAAGTTTTAAAATTTATATATATAACAAAAGTAATTGGGGTGTTTACTCACAAATTACTGTACTTCATTCTCACCAATTACATTTTCACATGATATTTATCCCTCCAATCATCTTTTGCCACCTAAAAACCATTTGTCCTACATTTCTCACGCATGTTAAGTGTTAACTGTCAGATTCTCTTTCACATTTTCACCAAACCTCTCTCTCATTGAAGAAAAACAAAAAAAGCCTTAATTTTTCTTTGAACCTAGCCTTGAATATAAGGGTATGCGTAATACAGACGTCGTGATATGCGATGATGGTAAGCTGGAGGCGGTGACGGCGGAACACCGCTACATGCGGTGTTACGACGTGCGGTGTCACGCCGCGTTTTTTCGGCCCTGCTGTGGAGGTCAATTCCGCATAGAATCTCTCTTCTCCTCTCTCTATCTCTATCCTCCTTTCTCTTTCCCCTTATTTTTTTATGTAATTTGTGAAGAAAAAGTTGATCAGAACTTTAAACGGAATTTCTGTGGGAGCTTTTCTCCTTCTAGTTGCAAAGAAGAAGAAGATGGATAAATAATATTTTTTTTATTAATTATTATATATAACAATAAAATTTGAAGGTGAATAGGAGACTTTCTATTTCTCATAGTTTGGCCACCAAACTTTGGGGTTTTGACAGTTTCTACCCTTTATACTTTTAGACACTTTTTGAGACTTTCTATTTCTCATAGTTTGGCCACCAAACTTTGGGGTTTTGACAGTTTCTACCCTTTATACTTATAACGAAATAGTAAAGTTTTGGTTTTCGTAGTTTAGTCACATATGTTTCATACTCTTACGTTTTGTACCCTTTAACTTTTAAAGTTTTATTGCTTTCTACTTTGGCCACGCAACTTTTAACTTTTCTACTTTCGTTTTTAGTATATTATTATAGTTTTATACTTTCACTTCAAGACTTTTAGACTTTTACGTTTTATACCCCTTAACTTTTTAACCCTCTAACTTTTAAAGTTTTTTTTTTTAATTTTAAGTTTTGTTGTCTTCTACTTTGGCCACGAAACTTTTAACTTTTCAACTTTCGTTTTTTGTATACTTTTATTAGTTTTATACTTTCAACATGAGACTTTTAGATTTTTACGTTTTATACTCCTTAACTTAGTATATTTTTATAGTTTTATACTTTCACCACGAGACTTTTAGACTTTTACGTTTTATACTCCTTAACTTTTTAACCCTCTAACTTTTAAAGTTTTTATTTTTGTTTTAAGTTTCTTTGTCTTCTACTTTTGCCACGAAACTTTTAACTTTTCTACTTTCGCTTTTAGTATACTTCTATAGTTTTATACTTTCACCACGAGACTTTTAAACTTTTACATTTTATACCACTTAACTTTTTGACTTTCGTTCAGTATACAAATTCAACCCCGCAGCAACGCGCGGGGTGGTAAACATCTCGCTTACTTTATAGGAAGTTGTAGTTTATTTATAGATGACAACTTTTCACTTTCTTACCGAAACATTGAAAGTTGCAATTTGATTTACTTTTATATTAATTTTTTTACTTCAAGTTATTTTACATATGATTATTTTGTTCCTTTTTTTATTCGTTTAGTTTAGATTTTTTATTAGTATGAGAAAAAATAATAATAAAAAATTAAAGTGTGGGTTGAAAAAATGAAGTGTAACTATTAAATAGGAAAATGGTAAAAGTGTAGTAAAGTGATATAACACGGTGTGACAAAAAAAAAGTATGGTGAATGAAAAGTGTGGTATACCCATTACCAGCATTTAGTGTTCAAAGAAAACAGAATGAGTTATTTAATAAGATATGTTCCCTATGATTTATACTCTCTTGGGGTTTTTGGGTTTATCGGCTATGATGTTTTTTCTAATAAGGTGATGACGTTTATCTCAACCCGATATCGGATCTGAGCCGTATGAGTTATATTGATATTGATAAATATAACAAAAGCAATTGCTTAGTTGCCTGAGGACTTTACTGTGCTATGTTTGATACATTCAGAACTTTATAAATAAATTAGCGTTCTATCTAGGCAATGATGATTTTTCTCTTAATGGTTTTAGACTCGATTGGTTTTGGCAACAACATGTTTTCAAATTTTTTGTTGTTACCCCACTTGAGTTCCGTATACGATCTAGAGCGATTATCGCTATGATGATTGACATATAATCTAAGCCTAATTCACTACTATTAAGAACCTACCGCCGCAACACGCGGTTTGGTCTATTTCTTGTTTTATATATTTAAAATATACCTTGAAAGTTGAAACGTTTTCTTCCAATTCACTATTCCATTTCTCAGAAAATTTTAAATTTTAAATCTTTTAGGTGTTTATTAATTTTACACTTATATAGATTTGTATATTTTACTTTAATAATTTAAGTTTTTAGTAGTTTTGAAAATAAAGCTAAAACATGTTTTTTTTGTTCAATTCAAAATGAGTTTATTCGGTTTTGATTCGTATTTGATTTGTATTCGATTTGAATTCGAAAACTAAATTCAAATCGAATCGAATTGGATTTTTATATCGAGTGCGATTCGATTCGACGTATCTATTTCGAATTTGAATCGAATTTCGAATCCAGGTTTTAAGAATTGAAATTCGAATAATTCGATTCGTATTACTCGGGTATTCAAAATTTGATTTGTTGAACACCTCTAATTGCGAGTACTAGATGGATGTATCACCAACGTATATATAAATCTTTGAAATTATCAATAACTAGAATTTATAATTCGCGGGTTGCTGCGAGGATAATGTGAGTATACAAAACCGTTGTATTGATAAAGCGCAATGTAAAGAAAAAAAAATAAAAAAAAAGACAATGCAACAATGTAAAATTTAGAAACATGATTAAATATAACACTACAAATAATCACATATATAAAGGCAATAACGTGAACTAAAATTAAAACTAGCACCAACGGTCCAACCCCTTTGCTAGTCATAGAGCTTGGATAAAAAAAATTCATACTACACGACTATACTTAAAAAAAAAGTTTATGTTATATGACTATACATATTACATCACTAACTCTTTTGCTAAATTCGTTGAGTTGGGGTAAAAAAACAAAAACAAATAAAGGAAAAGAAAAACTAAAAAATATATAAAAAAGAAGTAAAAAACCCGCTAATTGAGATCTAGGCTTAAGAAGTGTATATAGTGTACAATAGTAACAACCTATAAACATAAGAGACTTGTATATAATGTAAGAGGCAGAGTACAATAGGTTATGTTTATATAAAATATTAAAATTAAAATACCATGCATGTGATATTAACATTCAAGTCTTTAAAAAAAAAGCATCGATACTAGGAGGATTCAAGAAATAGAGTGCATAACTAGTTAAAGTGGTTGTTGCATCTAGAATCGAAATTAGAACACGACTGATCATAACAAACATGATTTAAGTTGTTTAGAAACTGATTCGAACAAGAATTTGATACAAAGAAAATAGAAGAAAGAAAACTGGAAAAATTAGAAGAACTAGCTCGAACAGTAGATCCACCCGGATTATATCGCCAACGGCTACCAACGGAAATCTGAGAACTTTCACTTCAGCCCCTGCACTTCTATCCAACTATCACTTTGACCCTAAACATTATCAACCCAATTCGCTATGTAAAAGAATTACATAACAGACCCTTAAACATTAAGAAATGTTATAGCAGTCACTCAAACCTTGTAACAACTTTATTTACCCTTTTGATTTTAGATCAATCCAACATTCTCCACCTTGAGATCAAATCAAAAGTTCATCAACACTTTATCAAAGGAGAAAACCCATCTTAGTTATAATTGTGACAAATTGACATTAGCAATTGATAACAGTGATTCCATAGAATTTGATGATCAATTGTGCCAAGATCCCACTCTTAATAACACTATGGGAAAACCTTTGATTTAAATCAATTCAACCAATTCCAGCTGCCCCAAAACAAAATTCAAACTTGCTACCTGGCAGCACCTTGGTAAGCATATCTGCAGGGTTATCATCTGTATGAATCTTCTCAACATACACTTCCTTTGAATTCACAATATCCCTAATGAAATGCCACTTTACTAAAACATGCTTGGTTTTATCATGAAACACTGCATTATTTGACATGTGCACAGCACTTTGACTGTCACAGAATACTACACTTTTGCAGATTCTTTCTCCAATGTCCTTGAGAAATCTGCTAAGCCATAATGACTCCTTTACACCTTCAGTCAAAGCTATGTATTCAGCCTCAGTTGTACTAAGAGCAACCACAGGCTGAAGCTGAGCTTTCCAACTTACCACACTTCCTGCAACTTTGAACAGGTAACCAGTGATAGACCTGCCTTTGTCCAAATCTTTGGCAAAGTCAGAGTCAACATACCCAATAACCTGATCAACATACTCCCTATCAGCTCCAAAAACCAATCCTTTATCCCTGGTACCAGCAAGATACCTTAGTATCCATTTCACTGCATTCCAATGAGATTTTCCTGGCCTGGAGATGTATCTACTGACAAGACTCACAGAGTATCCTAAATCAGGTCTAGTACAAACCAAAATATACATCAAACTACCTACAGCATTAGCATAAGGTATTTTATCCATATATCTGATATCTTGATCACTCTTAGCAGAATCTTGAGCAGAAAGCTTAAATTGAGGTCCTAAAGGAGTCTTAACAACTTTACAATCCTCCATACCATAGTTAGTTAATACCTTCTTAATGTAGCTAGCCTGAGACAACTTAATGACCTTTTTACCCCTGTCTCTACTAATCTCCATTCCTAGAATTTTCTTAGCCTCCCCTAACTCCTTCATTTCAAACTCCATCATTAACAACTTCTTTGTTTCATTTATGATATCTTGATCCTTACAAGCTATTAGCATGTCATCAACATACAAGAGAAGGTAAACAATACAGTTTTCATCATGGTTCCTAAAATAGACACAGCTGTCATATTGACTCCTCTTGAATCCCTTAGACACAACATAATCATCAAACCTCTTATACCATTGCCTAGGGGACTGCTTTAAACCATATAAGGATCTTTGAAGTAAACATACCTTATCCTCTTGTCCACTAACTTCAAATCCCTCTGGTTGGGTCATATAAATTGTTTCCTCTAAATTTCCATGAAGGAATGCTGTCTTAACATCTAATTGCTCTAACTCAAGGTCATAAAAGGCAGTTAAAGCTAAGATAACTCTAATGGATGTGTGCTTCACAACAGGGGAATAAATTTCATTATAATCAATCCCTGGTTTCTGAGTAAACCCCTTAGCTACAAGCCTAGCTTTATATCTAGGAGGTTCACTTTCACTAAAACCCTCCTTCAACTTAAACAACCATTTACAAGCAACAGGTTTTTGTTCTATAGGTTTATCAACAAGAGTCCAGGTCTTATTCTTATACAAAGATGCCATCTCCTCCTGCATAGCCTTTATCCACTTATCCCTATCCTCTACACTAACAGCCTCCCTATAAGAGATGGGTTCAAACAAGCTCTCTTCTTCAGCAGCATTGAAAGCCACTGCAGTAAGATCATCATCATCTCTAAATCTTATAGGCTTAATAATTTGTCTTCTAGGCCTACTTTGAGCTAAGGAATAAGACTGACCCTGAGAACTACTACCTTGGCTCATGGTAACACTAGCCCTTTTATCACCAACACTGCCCATGACCTCCACCTCAGACTCAACCCTATGACTATCTTCATTGGTATTACTATCAGGGGTATCTAAGTCATCATCAAGCACAACCTGGGTTTTACCAAACACATCCTTGTACATTATTTCCTCTTTAAACACAACACTCCTGCTTACCATAACTTTGGGCCTTCCCTCATCAATTCTCCAAACCCTATAGCCTTTAACTCCATTAGGATATCCCAGAAATACACACTTAATGGCTCTTGGTTCTAATTTTCCATGACTCACATGAGCATAGCACAGAGATCCAAATACCCTAAGACCATCATATTCCTGATTTTCTCCTGTCCATAATTTCATAGGAGTTTGATTATCTATAGCTCTAGATGGAGATCTATTAATCAAATAAACTGCTGTATTAGCAGCTTCTGCCCAAAACCTTTTTGGCATTCCAGCAGCAGTAAGCATACATCTAACTCTTTCAAGAATGGTTCTATTCATCCTCTCAGCTAACCCATTCTGCTGAGGGGTACCTGGTATGGTCAAGTGCCTAGCAATTCCATTGACTCTACAAAACTCATCAAACTCATGATTGCAATACTCTAAACCATTATCAGTCCTTAACTTCTTGACTTTCCTACTAGTCTGATTTTCCACTAATACCTTCCAGTCTTTAAATGTCTTAAAAGCATCATTTTTATGTTTTAAAACATACAACCAAGTCTTCCTAGAATAGTCATCAATCAAGGTCATAAAATACCTAGCACCTCCTAAAGATTCAGTTCTGGCTGGTCCCCATAGGTCAGAGTGTATGTAATCTAGTACCCCAGTAGTAACATGCTTACCCTTTGAGAACTTAACCCTCTTATGTTTACCCATTATACAGTTTTCACAAAAACTTATCTCACAATTACCAAGTTTACCTAGTACCTGCTGCCTATGTAACTCAGCAAGACCTTGGCCACTTATGTGACCTAACCTTTTGTGCCATAATAGGGCCTGTTTGTCCCCTTCCTCAGTAACCATAGATACATGGCTAGACTCTACACTACCATCTAACAAATATATGTTATTACTCTTCCTAGTCCCAGTCAAAACCACCATAGAACCTTTAACCACTTTAGCCTTGCCACTCTTAAGACTAACATTATAACCATTCTTTTCCAAAGAACCTAGTGAAAGTAAATTTCTCCTAAGGCCAGGAACATACCTCACATCATGCAGATCCAAGAAGCTTCCATTCTGCATTTTCAATGTGACAGAACCTATTCCAGTAACCTTACATGGCCTGTGATCACCAAGCTTTACCATACCAAGGTCCTCCACCTTGAACTTGTGAAAGTACTCCCTATTAGGTGTCATATGGTATGTGCAGCCACTATCCATGACCCATCCTTCATTCAGACCTCCCTCAACTACCATGAGCACATCTGAACTCTCATACCCATCAACAGACTCCTCTTGATCACTCTGGCCATTTCTCTTCTTCTGATCTTGACCCTTGAAATTTCCTTTCTTCTTTTTCCACTCTGGGCAGTCCTTCTTGAAGTGTTTTTCAGAGCCACATACAAAGCACTTGTACACTTTCTGACTCTTTGTCTTGGACTTAAAACTGTTCTTCTTCTTCCCTCTATGATCATCTTTGCTCTTGACATACAAGCCTTCTCCACTGTCTTCATTTGAATCCATCCTATAGCCCTTCTTTAACTCCCTGGAGTACAAAGCAGCCATAACTTCATCCATTGACAGTTCCTCTCTTCCATAGATGAGAGTCTCAACAAAATTATCATAAGAACTGGGTAAAGATGTCAAGAACAGTATTGCTTGATCCTCATCTTCTATTTTAATATCAATGTTTTCCAAACTGATGATCAATTTATTAAATTCATCAGAATGTTCATCAAGACTCTTACCAGGCCCCATGGAGAACGTATATAACTTCTTTTTCAAATAAAGCCGATTAGCCAAACTCTTGGTCATATACAAGGATTCTAACTTCAACCACACACCTGCAGCCGTCTCCTCTCTTGAAACCTCACGTAACACCTTATCACCAAGACTCAATAGGATAGCACTTTGAGCCTTCGAACAGATTTCAAGCCATTTATCGTCTGCAACTCCCTGTGGTTGATGATCCTCACCCTGTAATGCATCAGCTAGTCCTTGATACACTAACAGAGCCCTCATCTTCACTCTCCATAGGCCAAAGTCATTTCTCCCGTCGAATTTGTCAATCTCAAACTTCGATCCCACCATTGCGAAGATCAAATGCGGAAGAATCAATCGCAATCCCAAATCGGAGCCCTAATTGGCTCTGATACCAATTGTTGCATCTAGAATCGAAATTAGAACACGACTGATCATAACAAACATGATTTAAGTTGTTTAGAAACTGATTCGAACAAGAATTTGATACAAAGAAAATAGAAGAAAGAAAACTGGAAAAATTAGAAGAACTAGCTCGAACAGTAGATCCACCCGGATTATATCGCCAACGGCTACCAACGGAAATCTGAGAACTTTCACTTCAGCCCCTGCACTTCTATCCAACTATCACTTTGACCCTAAACATTATCAACCCAATTCGCTATGTAAAAGAATTACATAACAGACCCTTAAACATTAAGAAATGTTATAGCAGTCACTCAAACCTTGTAACAACTTTATTTACCCTTTTGATTTTAGATCAATCCAACAGTGGTCGACTATATATTTATTTCATATGACATAATAAATGGAAAAATGTCAACAAAATTCTTCTTTTGCAAGTTATTAGCTGGAAACATCATCACATGTATGTCGAGTTGGTGACCCCAAATCAATATCAGCGACAAACGGTTCTGTGTACTTATCCCCGTCCCCAGTCCTACGAGTCGTGGTTGATGTTTGTAGACAAAAAAAAAAATAGAAAACACTAAAAGTTAACCTCATAATTAATGTGGTTGAATTAAAAGACAAACTAAAAATAAGACATACCTTTGTGTTACATTTCAACTTATCTTTTTGGCATTTCTGCCCATGACATTTTGTCTTTGTCGACTCGAATTATCACACTTCGAATTCGCACATACCTCACATACATCTTTAATTATATCTTTTACTATATAGATATGATTTTATTTTTATGTTTTTGGTGCATGTGTTTGGATTGAGGTTATGTTTGATTCCTAAATATTCTATTTATGTTCCCTTTAATAAGAAACTAGACTATGTTATTATATAAAAACTACAAGGGCGTATGGGAAGAGTGCTGCTGATTGCTATATATCAAGATATGCTAAAGGTAAGCAAGCCTCACTAGGGTTTCATACAGATGAATGTAATTCATCATTTGTAAAAGTTTACATAGTACAAAAAGACTAACTTGTTTACATTCGTAGTTCGAAATTGTTATTACAGTTAATTTCTTTCATACGGACAAATGTGTAAATTAAAAGCTGTTAAGTATAATCTCATGTCAACCTGGTCAACGAAACTTAAAGGGGTATAATTGTCAACGTCTGATTGATGAGGGACCATTTCTGCTTAAACGGCTTAATCTTTGGTTAGGTGGGTTAATTAGTTTCAAAGAGCCGTTAAGAGTTGTTAGGCAATTGGGGAATAAATATAGCAGCTAGGGTTCTTCGTTTAGTTTACTTTTCTTTCGTGTAATCTCTTAATCAGTTTCATACGCTTCGATTAATAAAAGTTTCGTTGGCATTGATCTATTTCATTGTTTTCAATTTCTGATATGTTGCATCTGATTACAACAATTGGTATCAGAGCTTGAGTTAAGCTCGATCGAAGAATTGAAGGTTTCATTCCGCTCGAAAGTCGATTCAATGTCAACCACGAAGTTCAATTTAGAGAAGTTTGACGGGAAGAACGATTTTAGTCTATGGAGGTTGAAGATGCGTGCGTTGTTGGTTCACAGTGGGATTGTAGATGCTTTGAAATGGATCGCAGGCTTACCAGCAGAATTATCCGATAAGGAGAAACAGGATATGATGGATGAGGCGCATTCTACAATTGTGTTATGCCTGGGTGACAGAGTTCTACGGGAAGTGTCCAAAGAGACAACAGCAGCATCAATTTGGATGAAGCTTGAAAGCTTGTACATGACAAAATCGCTGGCTAACAGACTTTATCTCAAGAAGAGGTTATATACTTTCCAATTGACCCCAGGTACCTTTATGGATGATCATATTGATGAATTTAATAAGGTTGTCCTTGATCTTGAAAATATTGAGGTGGAGATTGATGATGAGGATAAGGCCATCTTATTCTTATCATCTTTGCCTCAATCCTATGAGCATTTCGTTGAAACTCTCATGTATGGTAGAGATAGTTTGTCAATGGAGGAAGTATTGTCTGCAATAAATTCTAAAGAATTGAAGAGGAAAAGTGAAATCAAGGAAGAAACTGGTGAGGGCTTGTTTGTTAGAGGCAGGACCGAAAATAGAAGTTACAAGAAGAAGGGATTCAAGAGATCCAAATCCAAAGGTAAACTGAAATGTTTTGTTTGTGGATCTGAAAGTCACTTGAAAAGAGAGTGCCCTGAATGGAAAAAGAAGAAAGCTGAATACTCAAACCACAAACCCCAAGTTAATGCATCTCAAGAAGATACATCAGATGGATATGACAGTTGTGATGTACTCATGGTATGTGATGGAAAAGAAGGTGACAAGTGGATTCTTGACTCTGGTTGCTCATATCATATGACACCACATAAATCCTTTTTCAAAGAATTATGCCAAAAGAGGATGGGGACTGTAAAGCTAGGAGACAGCAGGCCATGTGAAATTGAAGGTGAAGGTACTGTTTCACTTTGTTTAGATAATGGCACTAGCTTAGAACTGTCAAATGTAAGATATATTCCTACATTAACTAGGAATTTAATCTCATTGGGATCTTTTGAAAGGGATGGGTATAATGTGAATTTAAGGAATGGTAGAGCTAAAGTGGTTAAAGGGTCCAGGGTAGTGTTGTCTGGCACAAGATGTGAAAACAACATATATCTTCTGGATGGTGGTCTTGATCACCAAGTGAATGCAGTCATTAGAGAGAGCAGTTTAGATGAAGGTTCTCTGTGGCATAGGAGGATGGGTCACATCAGTGATCAAGGCTTGATGGAGTTGAGTCATCAAGGGTACTTGGGTAAATATAATGGTAAAGGGGTAGGTTTCTGTGAGGACTGTGTAATGGGAAAGTCACATAAAGTTAGGTTCTCTACTGGAAGTCATACTTCTAAAAGGGTGCTTGATTACATACATATGGATTTATGGGGGCCCTCAAGAACTGAACCTCTTGGAGGGTCGAAATATTTTTTGTCAGTTATAGATGATTTTTCTAGAAGGGTTTGGGTCTATATTCTCAAGCATAAGAATGAAGCTTTTGAGAGGTTCAAGGAATGGAAAGTAGAGGTTGAAACTCAAACAGGAAAGAAGGTCAAAAAGGTTAGAACTGACAATGGCTTGGAATTCTGTAATTCAGAATTCAACCATTATTGCAAGTTAAAGGGTATTAAAAGGATTTTAACTGTTGCAGGGAACCCACATCAAAATGGGTTAGTTGAGCGTATGAACAGAACACTTTTAAACAAAGTTACATGTATGTTGGTTAGCTCAGGATTACAAAAGAAGTTTTGGGCAGAGGCTGTGGTCACGGCAGCTTATCTTGTAAACAGGAGCCCATCTACTGCAGTGAATTTGAAGACCCCTATGGAAATGTGGACAGGGCATAAAGAAGATTATAAAGAATTAAAAATCTTTGGTACATTGGCATATGTCCATATTAAAGAAGATAAGCTGGGTGCAAGAGCAGTCAAGTGTATTTTTATTGGCTATCCAAGTGGTGTTAAAGGGTATAAATTATGGAAACTTGATGAAGGTAGTCCAAGAATCTTGATTAGTAGAGATGTTTTATTTAAAGAAGACATTTAGTACAAGGATGTGATAAATAAGTCCTTTGGCATTCAGGGTGGTGTTCAAATTGAGGTGGAGTCAGCTGCAAGTATGAAGGAGCAGGTGCAAGACACTTCCCAGGATCACATTATGCATCCAAGCACAAGTAGTGAGGTTCAAAGTGATACTCAATGCCAGGGTCAGGGAACTTCTATAGCTCAAAACAGAACTAGAAGGAAGATTGTTAAGCCTATAAGGTTTAGAAATGAAGAAGAAATTTCTGCTTTTGTGTTTATGGCCACTGATAATGAGATTTTAGGGACACCTATGTCTTACACAGAAGCCATAACCTCTGAAGAGAAAGAAAGGTGGATATGTGCTATGAAAGAAGAACTAGAGTCTCTTCACAAGAATAAGACTTGGGTTCTTGTCAAGAAACCTGAAGGTTAGAAAATTACTGCCTGCAAGTGGTTATTCAAACTTAAGGAACCTTTACCAAATGAAAGTGAACCAAGGTTTAAAGCCAGATTGGTTGCTAAAGGATTCACTCAAATGAAAGGAGTGGATTACAATGAGATTTTTAGTCCAGTGGTTAAGCACTCTTCAATCAGAATAATGTTGTCAATTACTGCAGCCTTAAATCTTGAGTTAGAACAGTTGGATGTAAAGACAACATTTCTCCATGGGCAGTTGGAGGAAGAGATTTATATTGATCAGCCAGAGGGATTTATAGAACCAGGTAAAGAAGATATGGTTTGTCTACTTAAGAGGTCATTGTATAAGAGATTTGACTCTTATATAGTAAGTCAAGGTTCTTGCAGAAACTTATATGATCCCTGTGTATACTTTAAAGAATATGATGAGCATGAATATGTGTATCTACTTTTGTATGTAGATGACATGCTCATAGCTTGTAAAAGCAAGTTAGAACTGCAGAACACAAAGAAAATGCTTGGTGCTGAGTTTGACATGAAAGAACTAGGTGAGGCCAGGAAAATTATTGGGATGGAGATTGTTAGGAACATGCAGTCAAGAGTGCTCAAGTTAGTTCAGTCATGTTACATTAAAAAGATACTAAAGACATTTAATATGATGGAGTGTAAGCCAGTTAAGACTCCTTTTGCTGCTCGTTTTAAAATGTCTTTGCAGGACTGTCCTAAAGATGAGTTTGAGGCTGCTGAAATGAATAAGATTCCTTATGCCAATGCTGTGGGTAGTCTAATGTACCTAATGGTGTGTACTATACCTGACATTAGCTATGGTGTCTGTGTAGTTAGTAGGTATTTGGCTAATCCTGGTAAAGTTCACTGGAATGGGGTCAAATGGTTGCTGAGGTATATTGCAGGTACCAGGGAAGTTGGTTTGATTTTTGATGGTAGCTATAGTAGTGATAAACCTATTTGTGGGTATGTTGACTCTGACTATGCTAAGGATCTAGATAGGGGAAGGTCTATTACTGGATATTGCTTTAAAGTGTTAAACAATTTAGTAAGTTGGAAAGCAACTTTGCAGGGGGTTGTTGCTTTATCCAGCACTGAATCTGAGTACATTGCTTTGACTGAGGCAATTAAAGAAGAAATTTGGTTAAAAGGTTTTGTGACTGAATTGGGTTTTAGTGTAAGCAGTTCAGAAGTGTATTGTGACAGCCAAGGGGCTGTGCAGTTATCTAAAAACAGTGTCTTTTATGACAAGACTAAACACATAAGTGTTAAGTTGCACTTTATTAGAGATGTCATAAAATCAAAGGAAGTTGTTGTTTTGCAGATTAGGACAGAAGACAATGCTGCTGACATGTGTACCAAAGCACTTCCAGGTGTTAAGTTTCAGAAGTGTAGAGACTTGTTGGGCATTGGTTGAGAGTATATTTTTAAAACAAGTATAGCTAAGTATGATGATGATATTTTTTGAACATTAGGATATTCAAATCCCGTTGGGATCACTGTTATTCGATGATTCTTAAATATTATTGTTGGATTCAGCATTTGTGCTTGTTAATAAAAGGTTGACAAGAGCTTAAGGTGGAGATTGTTAAGTATAATCTCATGTCAACCTGGTCAACGAAACTTAAAGGGGTATAATTGTCAACGTCTGATTGATGAGGGACCATTTCTGCTTAAACGGCTTAATCTTTGGTTAGGCGGGTTAATTAGTTTCAAAAAGCCGTTAAGAGTTGTTAGGCAATTGGGGAATAAATATAGCAGCTAGGGTTCTTCGTTTAGTTTACTTTTCTTTCGTGTAATCTCTTAATCAGTTTCATACGCTTCGATTAATAAAAGTTTCGTTGGCATTGATCTATTTCATTGTTTTCAATTTCTGATATGTTGCATCTGATTACAACAAAAGCGTTTGGATCATTGGCCTCAAAAATCCTTCATGGGTCCGCTGCTGCGTTGCACTGTTAGTCTGTCACGTAAGAGGTCAATTATTTGATCAGAAAACTCAAATCGACGTATACAGAAATATCCAAGTCAAACTAATAGTGGTTGTAACCAAACTAACTACGTTGGATATTATGACCGGTATACACTTTCTTTGGTACAACACAAGAGTTGAGAAAATGTGGAAACTGCCAAAGGAATGCACCCATTATATTTAGACCAAAGAATGATCTACCAACATAAGAGTTGAGAAAATGTGGAAGCTACAAAAGGAATTGCACCCATTATATTAAGACTAAACATTATATTAAGACTAAAGAATGCTCTAAGGGTGGGGGTATGATTTAGGTAAAAAAAATTAGGTAAACTTTTTAATCAATGGGTTGGTGACATTGGAAAGAGAAACAAGTTTAAACTTTTGGTTGGTTTGTGGAGGGTTTGGTTTGTAGAAAATTTGTAGGCAACGCTCGTCAAAATATTTGGTTATTTTGAAGTGGGGACCACACAACACACACACAAACTTTCGGATGTAAGAATATGAAAGACTGAATGAATATTATTGATAAGAGAGGTTATATTATATAGAGAACGAACTCCAAGCCCTAATACCTAATGGGCATGTGGGCTCATACTAATTAACCCTAACTAATATCTTAATGCTCTAATACTCCCCCGCAGTCAGAGCGGGAGAAAATCGGACGCTATAGACCGGAAAACAATAAAACATCTCGATAATGATAACTAAAAAAAATAAAAACTAGTTTCAATTTCCGTTCTCGACTCCAAATCTTAATCTTCTGCAAGCGGCTCAGAAAATTTGAATCCCTGAAAGTATTGTGAAGTTTCCTCAGGTTTAGCTCCATTTATGACTTCATCTGGTTTTAGGTCTTGGTTTCCTAAATATTAAACATGATTGACTAGAGGTAAGTTTGACAACCGGTGATCGTAGTCGTGTGGCGGTGTGTCGAGACTAGCAATCGACGGTCTCTTAGATCTGTAGATCACGAGATGAGAATTGTAGATCTAAAAAAGAAAAAAAACAAAAAAGAAAGGTTGATAACCGTGGTCATATGATGGTCTCTTGGATACGTATATCAAGAGACGGGATCCGTAGATCGAAAAAAAATAATAAAAAATAAAAATCGTTGATCATTATCAACGATGGTCACTTGATTTGTAAATCGAGTGATGAGATCCGATCCACCATGGTTAGATCAGTTAAGATTGATGATAATAGACCGGCGTTCAATGAGAAAGCCAAGTTGAGAAACAAACAACATATGGAAGAAAAAAAAGAAACCTTCAGAAACCAAATAAAAGGAAACCTTCAAATTATGTTAAGTTTTTTTTTTGGGATGGCGCACGGAAGGAGAAAAGAAGAAATTTATTTGGTTTCTTGATTAAAGTGAATCTATAAACATAATAAAATGGCACCGACCTACACTCGAATAATATGCACAAAAACGGCAGGACAAAAGTGTTATTGTGCAACAGAACTACCAATAAATTTTAATAGGAGCTTGAATCGAACAAAGGGAGACAAACGGAAAACGATGACAAAACGATGTCACAATAGGATTTTATCGAGAGTAGTGATTGGAATCTTGAATCGAAATCAAAGCTTTATTTGAACGGAAAACGGAAAAATATAAAAGAAACTAAAAGAGGAACCGAAGTCGGGACAGGGCGGCGGCGTGGCGGCACACCGCCCTGTCTAGGGTTTGAACACGGTGGCGGCGGCTTTTTTTTCAAAAGGAGGATCGATTATAGGTTGTGATACCATGTAAGAATATGCAAGACTGAATGAATATTATTGATAAGGGATGTTACATTATATAGAGAACGAACCCCAAACCCTAATACCTAATGGGGCCGTGGGCTCATACTAATTAACCCTAACTAATATCTTAATGCTCTAATATCGGCGAGCATCGGGTTGGGTTTGCCGATTTGTGTTTGCCGAATGGGAGAGTATGGTTTGCCAAAGTTTTTGCCGAATATTTTTTTTTTTTTTTTTTTTGCTGATGGGGGTATGCCGAGGTATACCGCCTACCCTAATCCTTGTGTCAGTGACTTAGCCATTACAGAATTTGATGGTTGATATCGTGAGACATTTTCAAGAGGCAGTGGGTCGTCTAAAGTTCCTAGCGGTCATGGTAGATGATTTTACTAAGTGGATGGAAGCTAAGTCGCTAGCTACATCTGTGCTAGCCGTGTTAAGAAGTTTTTGTCGAATCTGTTAATCATCTATTATAATACACGAAAAGTTTCTCAGCTGATGTGGCGTCACCACAGCCTCCCGTGGAGTTACCGCAATGCTTAAAATTTCACCAATTAAGGGCAAATTTAAAATCCTTTACATTCATCTTTATTAAACACGCGGGTCCTCAGCTTCGGTTCCTTATAACCCGATTTTAATACCCGATCGTTAACAAACTCAACAAATACCTAAAACCCTAATCTCCACACCCTTCGACTTGATCGACGCTCTCTATCTCTCTGACGATATTCAGCCTACAAAATCATCCAAGGTATGAAATCGAATATGTACTTCATCCAAGGTATGAAATCGCATTCAGTATCTAATATGTACTTCATCCAAGCTTCAATATCGCTCACCTGATGTTCAGTTGATTAAGGAAACGTTCTATTTAACCCTAATCGTCTTCAACTTCCTTCCTTCTTCAATAACGCAATAAACCCTAATTTTGTCTTCCCGTATTTAATCGTGTAGGTTTGTTAACATCCGATCTGTTTTCTATCGATTGCTACGAATACGTCTTCTCTGTTGAATTGATATTTATGTATATATGTTCATATGTATGATCGTCCTTATGAATCTTGATTCAAACTTTTTGAAATCTTTGAATTTTCATTAAGTTCAACAGGGCTTTAGCATTTTTCTTTACTAATACGTAATGATTTTCAATAGAGATTGTTTCTTTTTATGTTTTATTTATTTTATTGATTTTCTATGAATGATGGTCCATATGAATCTTGATCAAAATTATTTTAAATCGAAAATATAATAACACTGTTTCTTTGTTACAACCTTCATAGTCCACCTGTATCCGTTATAACAATAAAAGTATGAAACACATTAATTTTGTTATTAGTGTATCTAAATCTCGCATCCGCTTTCAATTTCTTTCCTATCTCTCTTCTGAAATATGTTTGTGATTTCAGAAACCAAATTCTTGCAGCTGCTATTTTTTCTTATATGTTTGTGATTATTGATCCGTGTGAAGAAGACGATTATATCATAACAAATGAAATTGGTGAAGAACTATAAGAAATCCACCCAACAGGACCGTAATTGCAGAAATTGTGATTTCCGACATAGGGTTAAATTCTCAAATTCAATCCATATTTCTATCTCAAACTGAGGGTACCTTATTCCCTTTATACGATATATTGAAACTCATGTGCTGATACAGAGTTTGTTTATGTATCTTATTTGGAACTCGTGTTTTGACCTCTATTATGTGGGTTGTCTTTAATGTTAGATTAGATCTTCTATTATAATAGATTTTCTTTTATAGAATTACATGTATCTTATAAGCTCAATATATAATATGATGTTTCTATTAACTGGGATACTTAATTTCAACTCATTTTTAATAAGACAGATGAACTCTAAGCATGAATTTTATGTTAATTGGGTCTTTGAATGATTATTTAACAACAGTTTTGTGGCTTTCTTGCATTACAAAATTCTTACCAAATGCCCAAATTTCAAAGATTGCCCACTATTCTTCAGTTGATAAACTCTTCACAGGCAACTATGTTTAATTAATTGAAAATTCAGTTTTCTTTCTTTTCACAGATTGCACATCTTCAAAGGCAACTACTCAAACTCAAAGAAATTAAATGGAGAAAGCAACTGTTTATGATGGGTCTTTCTACTCTTTCATACATGATCCCAATGGTAAAAGTCATCATGGTCATATGTTTATTAACATTGTCATCAGTAACAACTATATATAAAGCTAAAGCCCTTCATATTTGCCTGTTGAGATAATAATTCCTATCTTTTATTATTCATTATTTTGGGTATAGCTCTTCATAAATACAGCTCGAGAGAAATCTTTCTTTGTTTATTCGGTGTGAGGTTTTTAAATAAAAAATAGTGTTTCTTTATCTTCTGGCCTCTGATTTCATGATCTCTGGATAAATAAGAATATCCATAGTTGATGCCTTTCTATTTTTGTTGGTATTAAGGTGCTGCCAACTGCAGGCTTTGTACAGTTTAACCCAATGTGATTTGTAAATCAAATGCCTTTATGCAATCAGTTTGTGTACCATGTTAGATCAAACATAATAAGTTGCAATAAAACAATTGAGCACCTTTGTAATATCAAACATAATAGTTTCTTTTAACATATACAATAGGGATTTTTTGTAAACATTATTATGTTTGATGTAGTTTGTTATTTCATGTGAGGTTTTCTTAAAGGTTGTAACCTTCATATCTGTTGCAGTTGAAGGTCCCAATATTTCGACATGCCATTCTACAATGTAGGTTTTTTATTGCTTAATCATGTTTCAACATTTATCTTTTATCTCCTAATATTTTTCTCTTTAAAATGTGCTCATTTGCGTGGATATAGTCTCCCTACTTTTACTATTTGGTTTTGGGCTCCTGAATCGTATTCACTCGGCGGTGTACATCTTCTTCACTCCTATGGTACGCAATTCCTTTGCCTTCTCAATCTTCTTCAATCCGTGACACATGCTATTGTGTTTGTTCTATTTTTTCAACTGAGGATCTATTTGTGTTCACTGATCCACATAGGTTTTATGTGAATTGCAACATAAGAATTAGGTTTTTATTTTATTTTTTTACCATGACAAAGATTGTATTTTTGTTGCATACCTTCCTGTAATAAATTCGTTTCTGTATGTCATTGTTGTCTAGGTTTCACAGGAGTTATTTGCTACCTCTTTTCCCTAATTGATTCTAAGGTAAAAAAATTATTTCAATGTGCCAATTTTTAAAAAAATATTGTTGCCGGATTATGAAAAACCAATAACGTTTATAAATCTCTAGGTTAGGCTTTATGAGTGTTTATGAAATTCTTTTATAAATCATTTTAATTGTGTTGTTACAATTGGATAGTATCTGCACACTTTTGAGGAGGTCCATGTGTTAAATTAAAGTTTTTTTTTTTGGTTATTTTATTGTACATATTATGCATTTATATGACATGTTTGATTTTATGGTTTATTTTATGATTTAAAGTTTGTCTGTTTATTTGTGTTGCGATATTGGATTAATATTGTAAGTCCAGGTTGGTAGTTTTTTTTTCTTATTTGAATTTTAATTCTTAACTTAATCCCCAATCTCAATCAACGAACATTTAATTTGTATGATTTTTTATATTGTCTTTTGCTATTAGCATTTGATTTGTATGTTTTAAATTGTCGTTTGTTTATTTTAGTTGACAAACAAGTTTAAAGAAAAGCTAAATGAAGCAGAATGGAGCCTCAATTGGAGTGTTTTCGGCTTGACTTTAACAAGGTAATTGTATGTATACCTAGAATTCTAGATGTAAATTAGTGTTTTCAGCAGCACTTTAATTAGAATTTACACACTCCTTTTGTAGCCTCTAGATATAAATATGTACAACAATTTTTTAGTTGAGACTCTGGTTATTTATATTTAAAAGCTATATAAAACACTCTTTTTGTAGCCTTTTGACATAAATTTGAAGTGGACCATAACTTTACAACTTATATTTGATTTTTTGTTTTGGAAATATGTATTTGGTTATGTGACGCCCACTCCCAGTCTTGGCTCTAGGAGGGGTCACGTGTCGGATTTACTCATGAACACATGGTACAACAGAGATAACTAAGCAGCGGAAATTAAAAACTTTTCATTTATATATATAACAAGTTACAACAGTAAGGAAGATAACAACATAATTTATAACTAGATCTTATCTATAGCTATGCCAGTCTACTACCGAGTCTTTCCTGATAGCTTGCCCATCTAATCTGCCTTTGCTAGAGCCCTTCCCTTGCTACTTTAAACATCACCAATACCTGACATACATGCTTTTAAAGGTCAGCTTACGCTGGTGAGTTCTACGTATTTAAAACATTTATCTTTCCTTGAAAGATTTACCTCAAACACTTGGGCCTAACGGCCCCTTTCTTTATAAACGTTTTAACAGGCATAAAATATAACAAGATTATACCAAAACATTTAAACATTCAGTATTAAAAATCATTTAATACTCTAAAACATACCTCAAACATTTGGGCCTAACGGCCCCTTCTTTATAAACATTTAACAGGTATAAAGCATAACATGATTATACCAAAACGTTTTAACTCATCAGTATTAAAAATCATTTAATACTCTAAAATATCTTGGGCCTCCGGGACCCATCCTCTGTGCAAATAATCATTACGTATAATAAAGTCATACGAAATATTATAAGCAAAACCTCTATTTACTAAGCATTGTCTATCCTCCGGGACTACGCTTAGTCCATTCGGGTGGCCGTCGCCTCCCGCCTCCTGAGTAACCGTCGTCACTCCAGTGGCTTCAATTCCACTGCTTGAATTGTACAATTCCCCTCAACCAGACAATCTTTGCTTAGATTAAAACTTCTTTAAAATAACCTCAAGGGTCATTTCCTTTATCCTCAAAAACTCATTTTCCTCTTTTGAAACTTTTCTTTAAAAGTTAACTTCTTTATTACCCGTTCATTATAACCTTCCCGAAAAGAGTAACAGGTAATAATAACTTTAAAACAGTTATAGGCATTAAAACATTTCACGTATGTGTATCAACACAAAACACGTAAAAGCATTTAACTCAATTACTTTTCAAGTAAACAGTTGAATATATATCATTGCATGTATATCAGCCCGAAAACATTAAAACATTTAAAACATTTAAAAGTGGGCTCATAGAACTCACCTTATTCTCTTAAGTAGTTAATTCAGAGAAAACCTCCGCTATGCCTTCCAATTAAACCTAATCGCGTATGGTACGGCGTTAACGCAAGGTTTAATATAATAAACATTTACTATGTTTATTTTAACTCTTTATTAACTTAATAATACTCAGTTATTAAGTTTATTCCTTTTAAAGGTCAAAATGACCAAAATGCCCTTTAGGCCATTATCCTTTTCTTTAATAATATGAAGACACGCATTCCTATAAGTAAACGCTCACTCCGGGGTCGCCCAGTGTTGGGATGCCATTGCCCAGATGGGATGGCGACACCCCCGCTATGCCAGAAACCCCAGTGTACAGGCGTCTACCCTTACGGTCCGCGCGAACTTCTAAATATCCGATTAACTTAGTATTTTAAATACTTTATCATTTATTCATTTTAACTTCATATATGCTTATTATATATGTAAACATAGTTCCATGTCAAAAATCAAGTCTCCATACCCTTCGGATTATTTTATATTAAACAATCATATTCCGAAACCCTAATTTCCCGTTTTTCTCATTTCTTTATCAAAACTCATTTTATATTCAAAACTGATTTAGGGTATTATCCGTTATAACCTTTTATAACATGCTTTAAAAATTCAAAGTTTAGTTCATTACCGTTTACTCGGGTTTAACAGAATAGTGTCTAGAAAACCCTAATTTTGACATTTACACTTTATATATATTTTTTTCAATATATATTGAACATATTCTTTAACCCGATAATTACTTTATAATTATCGTTAACTTTTATATTAAATATATATACGTTTATATATATTTAATATTTAAATATATTCCTTTAATCAATTTTATTAATTAAAATTGATTAATAATCATATATATATATTTATTGGGTCTTAAATATATATTTATATCATTTATCCCGTTTTATTATGATTTGATATAAACTTTAACTTAAAATATAATATTTGTAATAATAACAAATATTTAACGTGATTACCTCTTTGACGGGTCGTGAAACGAGTCCGAATAATCAAAATAATAAAGTTGTCCGCTCTTGACAAACGAATAGTCCTTCCCGACTATTTTCTCGCTACGAGCATTTCCCCGTTGTTGGTTTGTTGTTTGGACATCGTTACGCCACCGAAACGTCGCCCGAAGGTGAAGACGGGTTTTATTAACGTCAATAGTTTACGTCCCGTTTGCCGTCACCGTAGACCACCGTCAACGACCGTCGACCACCGCAACCATTCTCCGCCATCCCGGGTGTTCACCGTTGTTGTTGTTATCACCCGTCGTTAGTCGTACGTTACCGAAATTCAACCGAAAGTGAGGACGGTGGTGGTGTTTTTACCGGGTTTTATCCTGTTCATCATCTCCTCCTGCAACCATAACCACCATCACCATCTACTGCCGTCCTCTAGCTGTTGTCTTGCGGCATAACGCCACCGTAATTTCGTCTGTAGTTGCTCACCACCATCCAACCCTACTCAAAGGTCGCCGGAGAAACGAACGGGAACGAGGGAGGAGCTGTGAGCTCCGCCGGTGCTCACCGGTCGCAGGGAGAGGGAGAAGAAAGTAACGAGGGTAGCAGGTCGCCGGCGTAGGGGCTGCGTCGCCGTTGCCGAGGGAGCCAGGGGGCTGGGTTTGTCCGCCGGTCTTGCTTGGCTCGCCGGAGAAAGAGGGAGGTTCGTCGGGTCTCGCCTGCGTTCGAACGGAGGAGGATGGCGGGCTGCTGCTGTCGAGCTTCGGGTGAGGGTCGCCGGTGTGATGGTGCGCCGGCAAGCAAAACGAGAGAGAAGGTGGTTCGTCGGTTTCTGCCGGTGTGCATCGGAAAATCGAGAGGGAGGGGTATGGCTACTGTGCTCTCTCTCTCTCATTCTTCTTTTATATATTTGTCGCATACTGATTTCAATATATGAGATTTCAATTTGTATGTTTTGAATTTGCAGCTTTCAAGTACGTATTTATAGTACAAAATTTATTTGAATGAAGGAATACTTCATACTTAAGAATTAACCACGTAAACATGCTGAGCAACCAAATTTTTGGTGAATCATTTGATCAATTTCGACAGACAGTATTTTAAGAGTAGGGAGCAAGAAATTCTTATAATATGGTATACTACAAATAAGTAGGTATTATACCTCTATTCCAAACCCGTAAAATAACATAATATTTCGTAAACGTCTTATATAAAAAAATTCCCAAACACTTAATATATTACGGGAGTCTAATAAATATACTCGTAATATTTATTCTTCGGTTAAACACAAACCAATAACTTTTATTTAATTACGCGGTAGAAAGCGCGTCCAATCAACGTTGCGATCGTGGCCGTTTTATAAACCAAAAATGTCGTCTTGACCGAAATACTTAATTATTATTATAATAATTATTTATGCTTTGCCGAGTCGCTAAAATCATCTCGAACGGCTAACCGAATTAATTTCGGTTATTATCGCGTAACAACACTGGTTACCGATTTCACCGTTTTTCATGCCGAACATCGTAATTATATTTTATAATGATTATAAATCAAGTATTTAACAATACCTGATATTCTATTTTCGCTTCGGTGTTATTTTAGTGACGTTCGTGCTTAAATACGGTTTATTACAAACCAGGCCCAAATCACTGTTTTTCGTTTTCCCGCTTCGTTATAATTCGGATTTAAGATCCGTCTGCGCCCACGATCTTTATTTTTCGTTATCTACCATATTCTATAAATTTGCCTCCTGACGTTTCTTCGAACGTTGATCCGAATATTCGTACGCGAATCGTGGCGTTTTTCTATTAGACGTGTATATATATACATATATTTCAGCTACTTAACAAATATAGCACACGTATATAATCTAAGTCATAAAATTTTGGGGTGTTACAACTCTACCCCCCTTAAATAAGGTTTCGTCCTCGAAACCTGCTCAAACTGTGATTTAACTTACAATGAGTTCTTTACCTTTTCACCTTTCTTTCCTTTCCCGGATTAATCCGGAAACTTTTCTATGCATCTAATGCATCCATCTCATATGAACCATCTGGTTCCTGGGCTACGATTTTAACATCGTAACAAACTTTCTATGACAATCTATCATTTATCTCTATTACCTATAAGGTAATACTTTAACTATTCTATTCACAAAATCATGTTCACAATTAGAATGTGAACCGCATTACTATCACTATTGCTAGTACTTTTAGGAATGAATCCCTAATGAACAGTCTAGCTAACGATTTAGGAGAATATGCTTCTCAAAATAAAGGAACTCTTCCTTTTATCAATCACATATTATATAGGTGGTGTCATAACTCTCTAGCTATATATACGGCAGCCTGATTATGATTCCCACCGGAATATGCTCCGAATTTCCTAAAGTTGAAATTTATCACGAAGCTTCTGTCATTCTGCTTGAACCTTTACGTACGTTAAACATTTCTGCCTGCTGCAAGATTTGAACTTCTTTTCTGGATATTAACAGTCCATCAGTTACTTGTTAGTAAGTGATATGTATTCATGAATACTACTTATTTGTTTTCCACAGTGGCCCGTAATATTTACCTGCACGAGACCTATTCTAGTGCCACTTCTGGTTGTACCTTAGGTGTATATATATAGGATGTACCAGCGGCGTATCCACCACACCCTGGATACAACTAGAGGCGTACTATTACTAGTCTGGTGTAGGGCGATATTACTATTCTAACCACAACAAAATCAGTATAATTCATGACTATCTATTACTTACTTAAATAACTAATTTGGACATTCTGCGTACAACCTCGTTTGTTGTTTGCATTTCTTGAGTGTAAACACTTTTGCTGCAATATCCCTTTTCCATTAGGCCTAATCGGTAATGATCGTACCGATCCCCAAATTAATTCGTTCATTACTTCATTTCATGCCTGCTACTGATTAGGATTCCAAAAGGACTTGACATCTTCTTAGTCAACCTAATGGTGTTACATCCTTGGAAAGTCTTTAGCGGCTTTAGATATATTAGCATAGCCTCTCTCTTTTCCTGATCCTCAGTACTTCCTTCCAATGCTTCATGCATTCTTCATCATTCTTGAGAACCTTCGAACGTCATTTGTCAGCATGCTTTGTTACGAGATTTCTGGGATTAAAGGCGCGTTCGTCATTCCAATCAACACTACTAATCACTTGTAATGATTATTTTGCTTCCGAAAAGCCATTCCCTATCGTCTCTTTCTTACTCCTTTATCTGGTGCTATTATGATATCAGATCATCTTTGGGGAATCGTCTTGCTCCTCGTAGCTGGTTGAAATAGTTTGCTGATCCTTGGCAAAGGATATCTGCTTCTCACTGACAGCTTCTTTACCTTCTTGCAGTCTACGCATTTCCTTGGCTTCCGTTCTTCGTCTTGAAATTGCTGGAGTATCCTAAGGCGATATATTTAGTCTAAAGAAATCTTCTGGCTTCTGTTGGAGATAACTGATACGGTGCTTTTACTTCTGGCGTTGTTGCTTCTAGCGTTGCTCCTGACGTTGCTTTTGGTGTTGCTTCTGATGTTACTCCTGACGTTGCTTTCAGTGTCGAGTTGATTATGGAACCCCATTTCTTGATCTGACGAGTTGCTCATTGGATCCACTGGTACGTTCTTCGGCTTCTTGGTTTTGCCTCTGAGTCAATGGCATACATCGAGTATGACTTACCTCTTGACTCGTGTACTTCCATGTTTTGTAATCCTTACTGCCAAGCCATCACGATCCTTGCATATGAAGTTGAGTCTTCCTCCGGTTACAGATGAGTTACGCGTAGCATCTCGCGAGTCAATTCATTCATCGTCTAAATTTATCCATCGTTATCTCTAGCTTGACATTGGTCTTAAGAAGAACATTTGTCAAATACTGATCATTTACTCGCATCGGTGCAATACACTGTGTGACAATTCCTAATATCGAATTCCGACTTCTAAGTTTGCCATTGCTGCTAGTTTCGAATCGTCGGGCTCATCTGCGTATCAACCTTTGTCTTGAGGTCATCTATCTTCACGTCTTTGCATTTGTCCTAAGGAAGACGTAATCCTAAGCTGTCTAAGGTAGCTTGACTACGGGATTCCTTGACAATGCTTCTCCTATCTTCTTCGAGTAGTTCGTCCAATCGTCGTGTGCCTTCATCCTGCCATTTGTTGAAGAAACAACATCCCTTAGGACGTAAGTTCTTCTTGGCCTACTCTAGACCTCCATATTCCTAAGCTCGTGGATTCTCGATCCAGCTTGTGGTAACCTTCGTCATTCTTCTTTGAACTATCCTTAACTTCAAATTGCTAGCTTCTGCTTCGAGCCTTCCGGCCAATCACTTATAGTGATGGTCTTCTTGAAGGTAGCAACGTAGCTTGGAACGTCGTTTCCACTTTTCTTGCCATAGCAATTCTCATTTTTACTTTATCGTGACATTGCCTATCACGTCTATAGTTTCCTTGCTTAAGGTGACATTCTAGGCTTGTCTACACATCTTTTCATCTTCAACGGTTCCTGAGTTCTTCAATGTAATTCCTATGATGACGTTTCTCGCACATCTGGCATATCGGCCTTCTTTGTTCAGAAGCTCCCTTAGCCTTCTTGTGGAATCTACCGTTATTGTCTTCAAGACCTTCTTCATCCTCGTACCGTTTCCGTTTGCCTTTCTTTGAGAATCTATTTCTACCAAAAGCTTCCTCGGGACCAGCTCTACTAGCGGTCGTTTTATCGGATATTCTTCTCGTCAAAGCTTTCGGAAATCGATTAACAATCAATAGCGTAACCTTTAATGTTTCTGCCACTATTTCTAACATAACGGCTTTCATTTCTCTGCTGAAGGTACTCGTCTTTACTGACATCAGATTTCGTATCGGATGTCCTATTCGCATTCCTATCATGACTATGATTTCTAATCTTCTGATCTTACGATCAAAATAGTCTGACACTTTAGAACTCATGTGACGTGAAGTCTCCAAATTTTGAATTCATGATAATTATATACGTGCACTTATATAATTATGATGCGTTCAAAACCCAGTTATTCTCATCACAGTCATCCCTGGTGTTTGTACTATTCCTTTCATTCTTTACCGGAAATTTTAAAACCGGTCCTTTAAAACTACCTTTCTCTAGACATTTTTTTACAAGTTATTGACCACGTATCTCACTGTCAATTAACCTACCCCGCACTAGGCCACATAACAGCTAGAACCTATGATATGTTCATTTGGGTAGAATACCAAATTGCAGTAGCTAATTGCAATCAGGTAGTTTCCGCATTTGCATACCCTAAGTCCTACCTCCTATGTTCCTGGTGCAACCTTTTTCCTATGGGCATGACTATCCTGACTGGCATTTACATTCCCTATCTTACCTTACTTTGTTTACCAAGAGTCCTAGTTTAAGTCTAGATACCGTGCTAGTATCTAAATCTCTTAAACCAAGGCTCTGATACCAACTTGTGACGCCCACTCCCAGTCTTGGCTCTAGGAGGGGTCACGTGTCGGATTTACTCATGAACACATGGTACAACAGAGATAACTAAGCAGCGGAAATTAAAAACTTTTCATTTATATATATAACAAGTTACAACAGTAAGGAAGATAACAACATAATTTATAACTAGATCTTATCTATAGCTATGCCAGTCTACTACCGAGTCTTTCCTGATAGCTTGCCCATCTAATCTGCCTTTGCTAGAGCCCTTCCCTTGCTACTTTAAACATCACCAATACCTGACATACATGCTTTTAAAGGTCAGCTTACGCTGGTGAGTTCTAAGTATTTAAAACATTTATCTTTCCTTGAAAGATTTACCTCAAACACTTGGGCCTAACGGCCCCTTTCTTTATAAACGTTTTAACAGGCATAAAATATAACAAGATTATACCAAAACATTTAAACATTCAGTATTAAAAATCATTTAATACTCTAAAACATACCTCAAACATTTGGGCCTAACGGCCCCTTCTTTATAAACATTTAACAGGTATAAAGCATAACATGATTATACCAAAACGTTTTAACTCATCAGTATTAAAAATCATTTAATACTCTAAAATATCTTGGGCCTCCGGGACCCATCCTCTGTGCAAATAATCATTACGTATAATAAAGTCATACGAAATATTATAAGCAAAACCTCTATTTACTAAGCATTGTCTATCCTCCGGGACTACGCTTAGTCCATTCGGGTGGCCGTCGCCTCCCGCCTCCTGAGTAACCGTCGTCACTCCAGTGGCTTCAATTCCACTGCTTGAATTGTACAATTCCCCTCAACCAGACAATCTTTGCTTAGATTAAAACTTCTTTAAAATAACCTCAAGGGTCATTTCCTTTATCCTCAAAAACTCATTTTCCTCTTTTGAAACTTTTCTTTAAAAGTTAACTTCTTTATTACCCGTTCATTATAACCTTCCCGAAAAGAGTAACAGGTAATAATAACTTTAAAACAGTTATAGGCATTAAAACATTTCACGTATGTGTATTTGATTTTTTTAAACTCTAGCCGTGCGATGCACGGGTATCAAAGACTAGTTATGACATATATTAGAACCATAAATTTACTTTTAGAATGTATTCTAGATATTTAACGAGCATTAAATGGTTTTTAAAACCACGCTGAAAGACAAAGAAGGTTAATTCTTATGTGAACAAACGTTATAACAAAATACTAATTACAAACGGTACAACCATGGCTTAGATGAGATTTAGAAACACCTTTCCTGAACATGTGTTAATTATTAAATGGCACTTTTAACATCAATTTCAAAATTTTCTAGGATAAATTATAAGACATCAAATAATTTGAACTTTTAATTTTCTGGTTGTAATACTTACACTTTAACAATTAGATATCCTTTGAGAACAAAATGGTCGTTTTTTGCCTGAATACAGAATCAGCCTTTCGTAAACGACGGGACCTCTTTCATACATTCACTTGACAAAACAACACGAAATAGTACAATCTAGCTCAGATTCTTTGATGTCCAAAGAAACGGCTAATATCAGTAGCCCTCAATACAACTTGAAAAATATTCATCCAAATAATGTTTTTAAGACATGTTTTATGAATCTCTTAGGACATAACTTGGACTTTTAATGACATTATGAATATAAGGATCACTACGAAATAAAAGCTTAAAAGGAGTAACATGTGCTTCTGGAGAATCATATCGGAAAGAAGCAATTATGATCAGTTTAATACTCTACAAATTGTATACCCATCTTGGCATCTTCTGTCTTCATGTGTCACAGGTTCATTTGCAGCCTGAAAAATTGACCAATTGTGGGTAAATATATCATTCTTTTGGTCCAAAAATTGCTTCTTTTGTCTCAACTGTTTGACATTTTATAACGTTTTTTGTTCGTCTTTTTATTCCTAACAAAGAAATTAGACACGTAGGTATTTGACATTTAGGGCAAAAAGATTGTACAGAAAAGACCATAATGCCCTCAGAGAAAGAGAAAACACCAAATTTACCCAAGACTCAATTTTACTCATTTAGAAAACAACAAGAAGATTAATGAATTCATACCAATGGTTTTCTTGCAGTGAAGAACTGCCTCATAAATTGAACTCTCAGAATCACAAGATCTTCTCCAATTATCCACACCACACACTTCACTTTTCCTAGGAGACAAGTTGCAGTTCTTGGCACTTTCAAACTCCCATGATCTTGACCAATTATCCGAACCACATGATTCCATCGTGCTCGAAAATTCCCAATTCTCGGCTCTCTTTGCTTCACTAGATTCACATCTTCCTCTCTTCACTTTGAGCCAAACGAATCTAAGCAAACTCATATACTTTTGTACAAGTCTTTTCGGCAATCTTTTACACCTTCTGAAAGATAAAGAACGATTTCCACGATAAGAACATGGGTTCTCTAGGGTGGTTGAACACACTGAGGACCCGGGATTGGAATTGGAATTGGAATTAGAATCAGAATCATAAATTCCAATATCTAATGGCTTCAGAAAGAGCGGAACCAGAATCCCGTTAGAGATCAATTCATCAGCATGAACACAAGGCTGCAATGTCGGAAGATCAAAGTCGAAATCTTGATGAAAAACAAGAAATCTTTGGGAGGCAGAAAGTTTAGGATCCATTTCAATGAAACTAGAATCATCAAGTTCATCAAAGGATGCTCTTGAGGAACCTTTTGGACTTTCAAAAGATGGTTTTAGGTTCACTAACCAACTATATGAGAAGCTCTCAATTGAGAGTGATTCTAAAGTTGCCATGGAGGATAACTAGGGTATGAATGATTATTTAGATTCTAATGGAAATGTTTTTCAAATTCCTTGTGGTGTGTATACATGTATGTATATATATATATATATAGACACAAAACATACATTTCCATGTAAGGACATCATGGTTGTGGTCCTTTGCACTATAGATAACATATAATTATCAGTAAAATAAGGGAAGAAAATGAGTACATGAGACAAGATTGTGAACCCCACATGATGTAATGTTGCATGCTATTTTAATAATAAAAAAGGGTACTAATATTTTATGGTAAAGCTCAATTCACACAAAATTAAAATAACATACAATTCCCTGGTAGGCGATATTTCCAAAACCATGTACGTTGTGTTGATTTTTCGTTTTTCTTTATTCACATCCCTGGACCCTAGAAAATTGATTCATTCGTTACCGCACGAGCAGAGATATATAAATCAATTTTCTTATTATATACCATTTGGTTTCTAAATGGAACTAGTTCAAGTCAAAGTTGGTTAAAACCAGTTCGTGAAGAAACCAGATTAGTAATCGGTTCTTGATAGAGAAAAACCCAAACTTGTTTGAATATATATGTTTGGTTCCGTTCGGTTTGGAGATATAATCAGTTTTAGCAAAAGATTGTTTTAAAGTATATATTATAAACTTAATATATTGTTCACCTTCCGGACTACCATTGAAGAGTCACTCAATCTCGTTGAAACTAAGAAATTCGGTAGCTTTAAACCAAAAGAATTTAAGAAAACAAGTATATTCATATGAAATTTAAACACAACATTGAGTTGCACATATTGTGTTCAAATTTCATATAAAGAAAGCCTCTCAATAATAAGAATTACTAAGTTATTCAAACTTATTATCATATAATATAAAGGGTGAAGTTTTAACACAAACCAATATTATTGTAAGAACTTAAGAACTAATGTAAAAACCATTAAATTTTAATTGAATGAAGGTTATTTAGATAATTTTTGTGTTTCTTCTTCTTTTTTCCTTCATGTTAATACACATGATGACAACTTAACGACCTAAAAAAAACAAAAAACTAAATAAAAGTCGTTTTGTTTGTCCGACGACTATGTTGCATATATGAAACATATAATGTTGCATATATGCAACATGGTATGTTGCATATAAAACATATGAAACATATCATGTTTCACATATGCAACATAGTCGGATATGCAAAAAAAAAAAAAAAAAAAATTTAAGTCATCAGGTGGATATGGGTGGATATATGTGAAATTAAATTAAAAAATATCAAATTACCCAAGAAAAACTTCATTGGAATAATTTTCATTTGGTTCTTACCAGTTTGTACAATAGAAAACAAGTAATTTGATATGATTACCATAAATGTAGTGGAGGAAATTAAAAATAAAGGACAAAATTACTTAACTATCCCTCATTTAATTTGGTTTTTAAGTTCCTACAATAAATAATAGTTTTACATGAACTTTACCCAATAAATATAAAAATTGATAAACTTAAATGTTATATATGATCGAATAAATACACTCGATACCTATTTATACTAACATAAGTTAGGTTCAAATAAGAAGTCTAAGAAGGATTATGGGTCTGACACATGTATTATTATTATTTTTAAAATGGTATTTTATTTATTGTGTTTTACTTTCAGATCATTGTGTCTTATGTTTTAGGACATTCTGTAATATGTATTTATAATTGTGTTTTATGTTTTAACTCATTTTGTGTTATTGTGTTATTTTTTTATGTATTAGATAAATTGATTATTATTTTATTATTGTGTTTTACATATTAGAAATACACAATAATGCTATTTTACAATTATATTGTTCAAAACTAATAATTTTAGAAAACCACAATAACCAACAAAAAGACAGCAATAACTAACAAAAAGATACAATGACGAGTAAAAAGACACAATAACGAGCAAAAAAGACACAATAACGAACTAGAAAACTCAAAGAGTAATTTTTTATTTTATATATAGCAACACTATACGCGTTTTAAAGATAAAGAACGCCCGTTTATATTGTGTAATTGAAAAAGTATATATATAATTTTGTATGTAAAAGACTAAAAGTTACGAAGGTTTAAACAAAATATGGGAATTTGATTAAAAAAATCAATACTTTTGGTGAGGACTAAAATGTCCCTCCGTCATGTTTTTGCTTCACCTATTTAATTTCAACCATTAATCTGATTTTAATAACAAATCTCATCACCTTAAATCCTTTTAGCCTTCTTAGATTTAGCATACCTCCTAGGAAAACCTAACTCCAACTAACATATCGGGACAAAAGGGTCTAAAAACTTATTCTAGACAGCTATTATTTCTTCCCAAATATGTTCTTAAACGCGTAGTGAGGTGATCAGCTTCAAGAAGCACGAAAATATAACATATATTGATGATATAACTAAATTCAATTTCGATAATATCAAGAAAGGAAATGGTCTCCGGGCCCAAAGGATAGTTGTCTTTTAAACAGTTGTATTAATTGGACTCCTAATATAAAACAAGTATTAAAATGTTAATTATCTAGGGGACAACTAAACAAAAATTGCATCAAACAGTAATACTTGTCATATGAATTAGAATAATATAAAGAACCATGCATGCTCATATTAAAATAATAAGGGGCACAAATATTCCATAAACTTATGTAAGCAATCCATTATTTTATTTCCCAACTTGTGCCTCTATAATTAAATGTTGATTGCAACCTCAAGCTTAGACTAGCTTACTGCTGATAAATGTGCTGAGTTCGAGCCTCAATTCGACCGTTTAAAAAAACAAAATGGTGATTGAAGTTTGCAAATAGTGTTTTTGATCTATAATTTGTACAAATAAGTGCAATCTTACATATAACTCTTGAACATGTGACATTTAGATGATAAATGTTACGTGTATCACTTAATTAAACATCGGGTGTAAGATCATGCGTGATGAATAATGAACAACAAACATCATGATGTTTGTCGATGATGGGCGTATTCAGCCGACCCTTTATGGACAAATAATTGGATTTTCGTCCTTGTGGATAGATATCCATAGACATAGCTAAGACCCTCTGCTTCTGCGGTACAATTAATCTTATAAAAAATGGGACCAATACATTGTACATGTTTGTCTATATAAAATAGTGATGCTTAAAAGCATGGAGTTTTGTTGGTCATGACATACAAAAGAATAATAAATAAATTAGGGCCATCATTCATGTCTATTTTATATAATCAATAAGGGTGATAGGAAGAAGGGTGATATGGGTGTTTGTTCTTAAACCCACCCGACCAACTAGTAATAAACTCTTATATCATTTTAACTCGTTTAAATCCAATTAAACTAATTTTACTTGTGGCGCTTCTAGATGAAAAAAAAAACTAATATATAAAAGTAAATAAAAGCACATTTTCTTTAGAATATATGAAGAAAAATGAAGTTTATGTGATAGAAGGCTACAAACACGACCCGTGCTCCATATAGCGCACGACCCGTGTTCCACCTCAACATACTTCTGGAAGTTGATTTCTCTGACTGACATGACACGACCCGTGTCAATGACCCAGCACGACTCTTGCTCCTGACCACTGGCAAGCACGGCCCGTGTTTATGATCTCGCACGACCCGTGCCCACTGGAGAAAATATTCCCTGAGGATCAACTGTCAAGCACGACCCATGCCTGATTCCATTTTTGCCTACAAAAGCTGACCTAAGCCTCATTTGCAATCCGCTCAATTCTTTCCTTTCTCCCTAGATTAGATTTTATTTTTGAGACACATGACGCTTTTAAGCATTCGACTAAGAGTTTGTAAGAATATTAACTTAATAAGATTTTGTATAAAGTTTGTCTTTATAGCCATGTTCGGCTAAACTCTTACACTCACTTGGGGGTAAAGGAGCCTTTGGTGGGTGGGTAAATGAGTTTATAAACTCACCTTAACGTATGTACGAATGACTTTATGAAAACTCTTTATATTGAGTGTATTGTCACCCTCTTGAACAAATGTATCTTGTGTATTGTCATTTGAGGAGTCGAAAGCTCATTAGTCGGACCTGTGACACCCGACTGGGGGACGATGCACAATCCTTACGGTGACTCGCACCCCATGCAAAGCAATACATTTGAGTGTTTAAACAAACTCGATTTTCAGGCATGTGCAGTCTGAAGATAATGGTTGGGATGAAGGGTTGGTAATATTTTGTCACCACGTAGAATCCAGTGCGGTATGCGTTGGTGAACTTGGCTGTGGATACGATCACCCGTGTATGCGCGGAAGCGGTACACAAACGAAACGGACCTTAGTCCCTTATAAAGAACTTTTCATAATAAAATAATTCGATGCGTGGGTTGTTCCCCTGCTAGTTCCTGACAACGTATTCGAGTGTAACGATACTTTGATCATAAGGCCCTACAACTAAATGGCATTCACGCAGACTATATTTGTTACCAACAGCATGAGTATTCCTGGGATTCATACCAATTGGGTGATTAACGGGAGAAAAGTGATAATAGATTTGAGGCTGAAAGGTTGTCTATTCGTTTGTTACTAACAATCTTAAGGAAAGGCTATAACTAAACAGGCTATCAACCCCGCAATTGGTGAGTCCTCCCAAGTGATATTTTCTTTGATTTTCTAAGCTTAAAACCCATTTTATATGTATTTTTCATTTTTAGCAGTTTATACTTCCCTTAAACGAAAAGATAGATCTGGTTAGATGTTAACAAAGACAAGGTACCAAGAGCCCTCCTTTCATTACATTGTGTCCTTGGGCGACCTTGGTATCTTACCTTCGCTATACTACGCCGCCATGGGTGCACTTGCCTATGTACGTGGTGTATAGTGATTGTTCATTATCGTGTTTATAAATTTAAAGCTTAAATGCAATAGTGGTGTTGAAACCAACCCATAATTGTCATATTTTCATATACACCCAAACGCACACCATTACACTTCTGGATCAACTTGTTCAGCCGGATGGCCTTCTTCCTCCCTGTCAGTTATAATAACCGGATCAAATGACATTTCATCCATATGAACTTCATCTTTATCTGAAGACACCCTGTGAAAGATCCTATTATTAATTAAAGCTAGGTTATTTGATGCTGGATTATTTCATCAAATGGTTTTGACTTGTCAGACTTTTCGTATATAAGTTTAAAAATAAATAAATTTTAAGGCATGCAACGTGACATCACCAGAGAACACCACGTGGCGGTTACTATTCATAGTAATTTGTAATTTGTTTAGTAAAGGAATGGGTTAGATTGGAGAAAAGCTAATGCGGCACCCTCTTTGGTCCTAAGTCACCCTCATTGAGGACCAATTATGGTCAATTAAGATCAAATAGGACCAATTGACCCTAATTGGTTCTCATGGTCCTAATTGACCATAACTGACCTTAATTGGTCTTAATTGACCCTAATTAATCCTAATTGGTCCTCATTGGTCCTAATTAGTCCTAGTTAAGCCTAATTAACCCTAATTGGTCCTAATTAACCCTAACTAAGCCTAATTGGCCCTAATAAACCCTAATTGATCCCAATTGGTCCTCATTGGTCCTAATTGACCCTAACTGGTCCTAATGACCCTCATTGACCCTAATTTCCACTAACTGGCCCTAATTGGTCATCATTGATCCTAATGGATCTTAATTGACCCTAACTGGTCCTCATTTATCCTAATTGGTACTCATTGGTCCTAATTGACCTTAATTGGTCCTCATTGCTACTAATTGACCCTAATTGGTCCTAGTTGATCTTAATTGGTCCTCATTGGTCCTAACTCACCTTAATTAGTCATCATTGGTCCTAATTGGCCATAATTGACCCTAATTGGTCCTTATTGCCCTAATTGGCCCTAACTGGTCCTCATTGGTCTTAGTTGACCCTAAATGGTCCTCATCTAGCCTAACTGCTCTTAGATCCTAATTGAGCGTAATTGACCCTCATTGGTCCTCATTGACCCTAATTCACCCCAATAGACCCTAATTGATCGTAATTGAGTCTAACTAGCCCTTAGTGAACCCTAATTGAGCCTAATTGACCCTGATTGGTCCTCATTGGTCCTAATTGACTCTAACTGAGCCTAATTGACCAATTAGTCATCATTGGTCCTAATTGGCCATATTTGACCCTAATTGGTACTAATTCACCCTAATTGGTCCTCATTGGTCCTAATTGACCCTAAATGGTCCTAAACTAGACTCATTGGCTCTTTGACCCTTATTAAGCCTAATTGACCCTAATTGGTCCTCATTGGCCCTAATTGACCCCAATGGACCCTAATTGACCGTAATTGAGTCTAACTGACCCTAATTGACCCTGATTGGTCCTAATTGACTCTAACTGAGCCTAAATGACCCTAATTGGTCCTCATTGACCCTAATTGGTCTTTATTGGCCCTAATTCACCCTAAGTGTCCCTAATTGGTCCTTTTTGGTACTAACTGACACTAATTTAGCCGAATTGACCCTAATTTGTCCTCATTGGTCCTACTTAACCGTAATTGACCTTAATTGGTCATCATTGGTCCTAATTGGTCCTCAATGTCCCAATTGACCCTAATTGGTCCTACTACTTGACCCTAATTGCCCATAATTGACACTAATTGACCCTAATTGGTCCTCATTGGTCCTAGTTGATCTTATATAAGAATACTTTACAACTTATGATGAATAATAACCGCCACGTTGGGTTCACTGGTGATGCCACGTTCCACGCCTTAAAACTTTTTTAACTTATATACTAACTGCAACGTGACGGTCTTTTTGCATTTTATGTTTTTGCATAGTCTTTTTGTATTTTCGTTTTTGCGTTGTGTTTTAGTAAAGTCATTGTTTTGTGTACCTGCGTTATCCTGGCGGCAACGCGCGAGGGTAGTAAATTCTTGTTATATCTAAAATGATTGGGTATGGATTAAAAAGAACAAACTAAATTAATATCAAACAAAGATTTAATAAGTTTTTTATCGCCATCTAGTTTGTCCCACAAAAGAGATTGTCCATTTTAGGGCATTTTCTAGATCTGCACAAATGATCATAATTAACCTATAACTATGTCAACCATAGAAGATATAGTCGTACAATTTCACAATCTGATTATTTCAATACCTACGGAGGATGTGGTGACCAGTTATGAACCTCATGTAAACCCCCGCTGTAACACCCACACCGATAAAATAATATATTATATAATACAAATTTCGTGGTAAATTTTTCGCGTGTTATTTACACGACACCAACTTATATTTCACATATTATTTTGATCACTTACACAAGCAATACAAAGCCCAAGATTTGGGTTGGGCCATAAGGTAGCAAGTGGTTAAATGGGCCATTCGCCCAAACCAATTGGGCCATAAGCCCACTTAATTGGGCCTTCCCATTTGGGTCATAACATGCGACTAAGGACAAAGCCTAATTTTGTTCCCCATTTTGGTCCATGGATAGCAAACGGATATGAAGGCCCAATAACCATGAACTTGGGTCAGTTATGCCTGACAAACCCACTTGAATTTAAACACAAACATCCCGATCAATATAGATAAGAAAATATATTCTAAATAAACAGAAGAACCATAATTGATAATGATATGATTAAAATCTTGAGTCAACCCGAAAATCACTCGCGTGATGCATAACCACCTTTATCCAAAATAATAATAAAATACATATCCATATATATATATATATATATATATATATGTGTTAGGTTCAAATGAGAACTTTTTATTTTGAGAGCTTTTTAGAACTTTTGAGAACTAAATCTAAACCACTAATTTCGGGTGGGGACCATTATAATTCGGGGGGGGGGGGGGGGGGGGATTTCCATATATATATAAACTAGTGGTTGAGATTAGTTCTTTTTAGTTCTCAAACCCAATTGATTCTCGAATGATCTTCTCCAGGGTTGGGGTATTTTGGAACCCACTTTGAGTTGGAGAATCTTTGGAACCCGACGTTAAAAAAAAAAATTCTTAATTTTTTATGGTGGTTCTTTAGGTTATAAACTACTCTTAAATGAAAAAGAATCAAAAAACCGCCTACTAGATTTTTTTTAAAAAACATGTAACTTTTTGCGTAACTGTAAAATATGCATAAAAGTTACATATGTAACTTTTTTTGATATATTTTTTTTAAAAATCTAATAGGCGGTTTTTTGATTTTTTTTTCATTTAAGAGTAATTTATAACTTAAAGAACCACCATAAAAAAATTAAGACATTTTTTTTTAACGTCGGGTTCCAAAGATTCTCCAACTCAAGGTGGGTACCAATTTTTCTTTTCCCTATATATATATATATATATATATATATATATATATATATATATATATATATATATATATATGGAGAGGATTATTTGAGAACCAATTTGATTTGAGAACTAAAAATGATTAATTTGAACCATAAGTTTATTTACATGTATTCCCCCCTGTCATGAATTGTAGTGGTCCCCCTAAAAATTGTGGTTGAGATTTAGTTCTCAAAATTTCTCAAAAGAAAAAGTTCTCATTTGAACCTAACCCTATATATATATATATAGGAGAGGGATATAATGAAAACCTCTCCGAGTTTGAAAAACCGTGAAAACCAAGCTAAAAAATTCGTTTTTTGTTTCGATTTTTTTATGGTGAATCTTTAAGTTAAAAAAAACCCCTTTATGCAAATAAGTAAAAAAAAATGCCTAGTAAATTTTAAAAAAAATATTTTATAACCGATGTTACATATGTAACATTACTCTGTTACATATGTAACATTACTCTGTTACATATGTAACATCGGTTATAAAATATTTTTTTTAAAGAATTACTAGGCGTTTTTTTTACTTTTTTGCTTAAAGGGGTTTTTTTTAACTTAGAGAGTCACCATAAAAAAATCGGAATAAAAAACGAATTTTTTAACTTGGTTTTCACGGTTTTCCAAACTCAAAGAGGTTTTCATTTTATCCTTCCTCTATTATATATATATATATATATATATATATATATATATATATATATATAACCCGTCTAGTATCTCAACCAATTCCAATCATCTCGGAAAAATCCATCTCTCGTAAAATATGTCTATAACGTGTCTAGTCATCCAAGCCCATAATATAAACCCATCAACTAGCCATGTTGGCCTAACAGGTTAGGCCCACAAGGGAGCCCAAACCGGTGGCCCAACACACACAAGCCCAACTTTTCCATTTTTGTCTTATATCATTTAATCCAATGGTCCGCATCAATTTGATCTAGTGGCTTAGATTTCATGCATAACCAATGGCCAGGATCATCTAGATCTAATGGTCCACATTACATGCAAAAATCTAAGGCCAAGATCATCCTATCTCTCTCCTAATCTAATGGCTCACAACATGCAAAATCAATGGTCAAGATTATCCCACTCTCTTTCTTGATCCAATGGTTCATATTACATGCAAGATCAATGGTTGAGATCAAAGTGATCTAAGGGCTCACATTGCATGCAAATCCCCTTGCATGCATTGGACCACACTTCTTTTCTCTCCCATTGGCCACATGTCACATCAACCTCCTCCTATTGGTCACTCTCTCACCTCTCTCTCTCTCTCTCTCCTCTCTTTCCTATAAAAGGGCACTACCTCCTCCTCCATCTTTCATACTCACTCACATGATATCTTTCTCTCCCTCTCCTAACCGTATACACCATCTCTCCCTTTTCTCTTTAAGAACCGACCTCACCTATCCTCTATTTCTCTCTCTCTCTCTCTCTCTCTCTCTCTCTCTCTCTTCCCCCCCCCCCCTCTTGCTTTTGACCTACAACCAAACCACCACAAGATCGCCATCATGAAGCCATTCACAACCACCGTAGCACCACCATGAACCCTCCATGCAATTAACCACCACTACTACACCTCATCAACAAATCACAAACCTCCCATGCAATCATCCACTCACCACCATCTATCATCACCCACACACACACCCAATTCATCCACAAATCCGCCATCCATCATCTACCAACTATTAAGGATCGAGCCGAAAGATCCCTAGAAACAATCGAAACCACCTCCCTCCCATGCACATCACCAAGGTTTGCATTTACTTTGATTCTAAGTTTAAAATACATGCAATCTAGGAATCAGTTAAGACTAAGGTTTTTATACACAAAAATGATCAAAAATGTTAATTAGATACATGCATGCAACACTTGCTATGATCTACATTTAATACATAAACATCCAGGTGTTTTCTTACCATAATTTGATTTGTCACATATAAACCCAAAATCTGCCAACAAAATAATAATTTTTTAAAAATTTTAAAATATAATACGGATCCATGCATGCATGATTAATACGATTGATAAAGTTATAAAATAATTAGAAACTCATATATGCAATGATTCGGTTTATCAATGACAAACTCGAACCCTCTTGTGAATACATTAATTTTCAGTTCTAAAAACAATATATGACATGCTAAAAATAGTAATAATCGTAAACTTATGAATCTTTAATCACAAAAACCAATTTGGATCATTATTGTAAAACCGGGTCGGACCTTAAACCATAACCGGGTTGGATTCCTCAATCAACCCCAATTGTTATCCACATACGCGAAGGGATCGGGTCACACCACTCGTCAAAGTGGGTGTGATCTGAACTACTCAAACCACTGCATGCATACGTGCACACATGCATGCAACGGATCGAGCCCAATGAATCGAGCCCAATGAACCGGATACCCAAAGAATCCCCAAAACGGGTCTCTTGGGCGTCTGGTTAGAACCATGGATCGGGCCTCCAAGAACCAACGGATACGGGTTGGACCTCCTACTGGCCCAACAACGACAGCCCAGTCCGTGACCAGTGGGCTCAGGCCCGCATACAAAGTGTCCAAACTAGCTTAGGCCAATAGGAGTGATCCAGTCCATAACCGGTCGGGTTAGGCCCACTAATAACCAAGTTGGGCCACTGGTTCATGAAAGGAGCTCAGTTCCCAACAGTTGGGCCTACGGTCTACAGACATGCCCATTACTAAAACTTTTTGGGCTTGGGGTCTCGGGACAAGGCCCATTAACACGCCAAGTCAAACCCGATAACTATTTGTAATAGTTTGTGATAATTAAATATATTAAGAACTATTATAAAATATAGAATGCTCGACCGACACCTTAGAATGCAATTAAAAGACAACAGAAAACACATTAATAACCTCAAAACTATGAAATAGGTTCAACATATACAAGGTTATATTCAACAGGCAACTAGGTGAATTTCATTTGTCTTTCCCCATTTTCAGTTCTAATTATTTTGGGGTGATACATGCTCGTGAGTTTCACTATCTTTTTTTCATTTTTCCGTTTTATTTTTGGGATGATACATATTCCATTTGACTCAATATTTACTTATTTCATTATTGTACTCTCTTTTACTTAATATATCGTACTTGATTGTATATTGGATGCTCAATACACAATAACGCATATGTTCGGATGATACTTACCCCGGCTAGTCTCGCATGTACATAATTTTAGTTCTTGGTATAGAATCGCGGGTAAAATGGGTAGCGCTATTTGGGGATAATGTCCCCACGTCCTTGTGCCCATGTATTTCGGGATGCCCTCATAAGGGACAATATTTTGGTCTTTAACACATCGCAACCCCATGGTTGGGTTCACTATTTATATTTTACAAGAAGACTCTATTGGCGAGTGGTCGCGTGCAAAACAATCGGGTATGGACCACGACATATAGAGAATGGTTGATTGTGGAACTATATTCATTTTGACGCCAAAGCATCCCATGGTTGATGGGCCATCGAATTGATTACTAATATGATAATGTACGTTAAAAACATACTTTTGACATACATATGACAAAACCAAATTTTTGGCAAACACAACGATAACTACATTTTACTTGATACAAAAGCTCATTTTTTATAAAACACAACTATGATGATATTTTGACAAACCCAAAGAGAAACACATTTTTGTACATCGACTACTTTTAACTAAACTCTTGAACTCACTCAAAGGCTTGGCACACTATGTTAAGGTCCGGTCCATTGTTAACCCTAATTTGAGCTTTATAAATAGGTCATATGGACCATACAATTCCTTGAGCACCATGAAATACTTGAATATCATAGTGCAGTCCGTGGATGTAGATCGACTTCGCGCGATCGAACTATGTAAAAACTTTCGTGTTCATTACTTTTCGTGTTCTCTTATGTGTGATCGACACCAAGTGTTGCCTAACACTTGATTGTATTGTGTACACATATCATGTTATGAACGTTTTATAACGCAAACACATAAATTATCAATTACAACTCATCCATGAAGTAATTATTTGTGTTAGAAGGTTTAAAAATGTCATTTTCCAACTAATTTCTCACAAGGTATTTTTAAGTTATGTACCTTATAGTTATAGTGGCTTGCTTATTGGTTGTCTGGTAGTCAATTATTTTTAGCGACAATCCATCATACTCTTATTTTTAAACTATATCTATATTTACACTTGTCTAGCTTTGAATTCGGGAACTCCTCAAATATGGCGCTCGAAGAGAGGACAAAGTCTCTCCCACTAGACCACCAACACCTAGTATCCGTTTTCTCTACCCACAAGATAGAAATCATGCATGCAACGTTCCTCATATGATAAAAAAAACTAGATATATGTTGTGTAAAATCTATAGCAAATATCTAAATTCTATTGGACTAGGAATTCCAGTCATTTACATCCACATCTGAGTGGTGGGTGCTTCAACTTTACAAGGTCTAAAAAGAAACAAAAAATGACGTTCAAAGTTACAAATAATTATTCCCAATCAAAGTATACAAACAAAATTAGCAGACATAGGTCCCGGATCTGTGTCGGGAAAACATATGGGCATGGAAAATTTGAGAGAGCAGAAAACATAACCCGAAAGTGACTTTGAAACCGACCGAATATTGGTCCCGTTTGATCTACTTCCTTGAGGGCAAAAGGACAGTTGTAAATATAAGTCGCATTCAAAATCTAATATCTTGTTTATAAAGTTCTAACAACAACCATACCCATTAAAATCGTACCTGTAAATCTAATCCTAAATGTAAAACTCTATCGAATAAGATTACTAACTGGGCAGTCATCCATTTAAATAGAGAGAAACACCGACATATATACATATCAATAATCAATAAAAACAAACTTCCTATCTAGACTCAAATTAATCTTACTAAACAAATAAAACTCAATTAATATAAACATTACCCTACTTCACAAGATAAACATAAAACTAACAGATAAACCCAACTTTGAATTATAAAGGTCAACAGACCGTCAACTACAAATTAACTCTGAGAGGACGCAATAAAAGTAAATTAGAAAATGTGAGAGTTCGTCACCTGAAAACAAACAAGTAGCAGAGGGTCTAGCCAAATAAGAAACTTTTTTTTTTATAAAGTTTCTAATTATCAAATTAATGTGTTGAGTGCTGTTAAGGGTGTAGCCAAACAAGAAAATTTGAACTTGGTGCATATGCATGAGACGCAATGTGTATCAATGATCATTTATCGTTGTAAGGAGAGCTACGGCAGAACCCTAGCTAGTCTATTATGGCATTTTTTTTAAGGGACGAAAGTATAAAAACATCTTGATTTTGTTGGTGGCAATTGAGACCTTATGATTCTAATAGGAGAACCTCAACACATTGATGACGAGATGAATGAATTGATTTAGCCGGCTCTAGTTTTGGTCCGGTTATATTATTGGCTTGTTATGATAGTTTATAAGCAAGGTACACTTGTAAGTCCTTGAGCATATATAGAAGTATAATTGTGGTCGTAGACAGTGGACATGGTGTTTACACCAAATAGGGGGTGAGCAAAAAACCGAAAAAAAAACGAACCGAACCAAAAAAAACCGACAAAATCGAACCGAAAAAAAAACTGAAAAAAAACCGAACCGAAAATAATGGTTCGGTTTCGGTTTCACGTCGATTAAAAACCGAACCGAACCATTTAAAAAACCGAACCGAACCGAGGGTATATGTGTAAATTAATGATTTATGAAGGGGCATTATGAAACTTAGAACATTATTATTTAATAATAATATTCTAAATTATATAAAATTACAAAAAAACACTTTAGTGATTCGTCCGACTTCCCATCTCCAACTTCCCGCTTCTTCGGTATGAATACTATGTACATGTACGCCTCTTAATGTCTTCTAGGGTTTGCTCAAACTAATGTAAAGTGGTAACTTATATCATATCCTGCTGATTTTTATATGCGCGTTTGGTTAATTGGGTTATGGCAGTATCTAGAATTGAATTCGTAGGAGTTTAGTGCGTATCGGTGTATGTGTTTTGGGTTTTTAGGTTGCAATCTATGTGGTTTTGTAAATATGTATCAGCTAGTTAGCTTGTCTGTTGATATGGGGCTCATAATTATTTGTTTGGTTTCTTGGATCCTATAAACACATTGATATTAATCATCAGTTGAAGTTGAAACTCTTATTTTGGGTACATTATATTTACTATCAGTTGATTAAACTATGGACCATACAGTATGCTGGAAAAAAAAACTGAAAAAAACTGAAAAAAACTGAACCGAAAAAAACCAAAAAAACTGAAAAGAACCGAAACCGAACCGAAACCGAAAAAACGAAAAAAAACCGAACCGAAAAAAACCGAAACCGAATGGTTTTTTTTTTCTAGGAACCGAAACATTCGGTTTCGGTTCGGTTCGAGCCAAAAACCGAACCGAACCATGCTCACCCCTGACCAAACCACTTTAACTCGTATGTTTCATGTTTTTCTTTGAGTGTGTGTCCGTGTTTGATTGGTGATTTGATATCTAATTGATACCTAACAACTAGTATGAGAGCTTTAGGCTTTCAAATATTAGATTCGCTAGGTTTCAAAGGTTAGTGTTGAATATCTGGTTCAGTCGCCATTAGTTTTTCCGAAGGTTCTAGTTTTCGAAGATTCTGGTTCGGACTGTTGGATGACATATATGCCGGAGTAATGATATTTTACGATATTGTTATCGATCGGGTATGAATAGTTAGTGTTATTTCACGTAATGGCTGATGTGACGTTTAATATTTAAACGTTATGACACAAAATGACAACGGGGATAATTGGTTATTTATAAAATAAATAATTAAGTGGAATTATTTATTATGAATAAATAAGTAATGGGAATTTATTTAATTGTTAAATTAATTGAGAAAATAAATTAAATAACTTATATAATTATCTAGTTATTAGATAACTACAAGTTGGTTAAATAATTATTAGATTATTTTAGTGATTAAATTGTTAATTATTAAATCAAACTTGAAACTCTAATATGTTCCCTAAGGTTTGTAAAACCAATAATTAGGATGATAGGAATCTCATATTCATTGTACCTAAAATACCTTACAGAGAAAGAGAAAACCCTAGCCTCCTTCCTCTCTATCTATATCGACCGAGAAGCCTAAGCTACACCATCCGAAAACAGCTGACCTCACCGTTCGTCGTCATGCTTCACTCGTCGCATGTCATCATTATGTTGTCCTGGATGTAAAGGATTGAATAATGGACTGATTTGTATTCATAACACAATCAAAATATATACATAATACATATGGGAAAATATAGAAACTAAATAACCTAAACTATCTAGAGATATACAAATAATGTACATAATACATTCCTTTTAAGACACCCCCTCAGTCTGAGCGGTAGAAGGACGAACGTAAAGACTGGACTTGAAATGAAAAAACAAATGTCTAGTTAGTCATTTGGTAAAAATATCAGCATATTGGTAGTCGGCTGGAACATGAACACGAATGGACCCAAGACGCACCTTTTCACGAACAAAATGAATATGGGTTTCAATGTGCTCCGTGCGCTGATGTTGAACGGGTTTTTCATAAAGATAGACCGCTTAAACATTATCAGAATAAACTAGCGTGGCTCGATTCACAGGCATATGTAGCTCTAACAATAGATTACGAAGCCAACTCGTTTCCGTCACGGCATTGGCCACGCCCCTGTACTCAGCTTCTGCACTGGACCGAGAAATAGTAGGTTGTCGTTTAGACGACCATGAAACCAAACTAGAGCCCATGAAGATGCGGTAACTGGATGTTGACCGACATGAGTCAACGCACCCGCCCCAGTCCGCGTCAGAATATGCTGTGAGCGATAAGGAATTGGAGGGGCAGTAAGTAAACCATGACCGGTAGTGCCACGAACATGCCGAAGAACCCGTTTTAGAAACTGGAAATGTGGCTCACGTGGTGCATGCATGAATAAGAAAACTTGTTGCACTGCATAAGAAATATCCGGACGCGTAAAAGTAAGGTACTGCAATGCTCCTGCCAAGTTGCGATACACTGTACCATCGTCCAATAGAGGCCCGGTAGTGACACTAAGTTTGATCCCGTATCAACCGGTGTGGTAGCCAGTTTACAATTCGACATATTATCCCTCTTCAAAATATCCTCCGCATACGCTTCTTGACTACGAAAAAGTCTGCCATTACGACGTTGATTGGAGATGCCCAAAAAATAATGTAATTCACCAAGGTCAGTCATGGCAAACGCGCGCTTGATTAATGAAATTATGTTGCAAAGTAAGGCACTGGTAGAGGCGGTGAGGATAATATCATCAACATGTAGCAATAAATAAGCAAGACTATCCCCTTTCTTGTAAACAAACAAAGACGTATCAAACACGACGCTTTTAAAACCACATCGGGGAAGATAAGTAGCGAACCGTTGATACCAAGCGCGCGGAGCTGGCTTCAACCCATACAAAGATTTTCGTAATTTGCACACATAGTCGGGATGAGTCTTGTCTTTAAAACCGGGCAGTTGATGCATGTACACTGTTTCCTGCAAATCATCATGTAAAAAAGCGTTCTTGACGTCCAATTGATGGATGGCCAAGAATAATTAGTGGCAAGAGTGAAAACAGTACGTATGGTTGCAGGTTTAACTACAGGGCTAAAAGTCTCGTCATAGTCAACACTGACTTGTTGTGTTTTTCCATTAACCACAAGTCGGGCTTTATATCTTTGTAAGTCCCCATTAACTTTAAATGTGTGATGAAACTGCTACATACATCGAATAATATATGCATTAGAGGGTCGTGGCACCAAATCCCATGTTTTATTAGTCATTAATGCATTTTACTCATCGTGCATAGCCGTGGACCAGTTAGGATCGGATAGGGCGGATATGTGAGAGGTGGGAAGAGGTGTAATGGTTGTAACGTGAAGGTTGAAGGGGATTTTAGGTTTGGAGATGCCCGCTTGAGAGCGAGTGGTCATGTTGTGAGTGGGTTATGGAAGCGGATTAGGCTGCGGAGGTGGTGGTGAGTAGGATGGTGTCGGGGTGGGCTGGGCTGGTGAGTGCGGGGCAGCGGAGTGAACAGGAGACGGAGGGGGTTGGGCCTGGGGAGTGGGGCTGGATTGGGGCAGTTGGGCCTATGGAGGGGGGATGTTTGAGGGAAACGTAGTGGGGGTGGGCGGATTAGGTGACGGTGAGTTATGTGGTGAGGGGTTAGGATAGAGGAACTTGGTGATGTCCTCGTCGAAGGGAGCATAGTCAGGTGGAGGAGTGGTGGGGGTTGACTTGAAGGGGAAAAGGGACTCGTCAAACGTGAGATGGCGGGAAAGTAAAATTTTGCCGGTAGAGAGCTCGAGGCATCGGTAACCCCAAAAGTCGGTGGGGTAACCAAGGAAGACGCGCAAGGTAGAACATGTGGTGACTTTGTGCGGACGGGTGGCGGTTGTATTGGGATATCAAGCGCAACCGAAAGCACGTAGATGGTTATAAGTGGGGTGGCGATTATAGAGGGCAGCAGTGGGAGTGAGATTGTGAAGCAAGGTAGTAGGCAAAATGTTATGAAGGTACGTGGCTGCATGTATGGCTTCGACCCAATAGGAAGTGGGTAGAGAGGCATTTTGTAAGAGCGTAAGCATGATCTCATTGAGGCGTCGGATCATACGTTCGGATCTGCCATTTTGTTGAGAGGTTTGGGGACAGGCAAACCGAAGCTGCAGACCATTAATGGATGCAAACTTTTTAAAATTATTGTTGTCGAACTCACCCCTAAGTCACATAAGGAGAGTCACATCCGTAATATTCTTAACAGAAAAACCAAACGGGTCAAATTCTATAGAAACAAAATTATCGGTTGTGAATTGGCGAACATATATAAGGTCTTTAACAATATTAGGTGTGTATAAAATATTGTTGAGATGTAATGGTTTTAATGGGGAGGGGAGGATTGAACTACCCGACCCATGTACTAGAATTTGTTGACCATTACCGACTCGTATAGAATTAATAGATGTCATAAATCTAGGAGTATAGATTTTACCTTCATCACCAGTGACGTGTGAGGATGACCCAGTATCCATGTACCATTGGTCTTCATTGGAGTCTGTGTTCATGGAAGCAAAGGTGGCGCTGAGAGCCTCCGGATCGAATGGGTTCAAATCAGTAAGATGGGCTTGAGGGTCTTCCTTTGGAGCAGTCGCCGGCGGAGTGCGGGAAGAACTGGGCCGGTTGTTGTAGTTGTTGTTGGGCCACTGATTAGCCCACTCGGCTTGGGTAGGATATGAACAGGGGGCATGTTTTGCATGGGCCACCAGTTAGGCCAATAGTTTGGTGGCATGAAGGGAGGGACGACCCATGGTGGCGGCTGGGAAGGCCAGCGTTGTTGCTGCCCACGGTTGTTATTGTTGGGGGGGGGGGGCAGAAGACCCCCGAGGATGCAGTTAATATTTATTACGAGGGCACCGTCGGGATTACGGTTTAGGTAAGGGCGTCGGTTTTGATCAGGAGGGTGGTTGGGATTGTCGACAGTAGCAACAACATGGGTGGGTGTGGCGATGCTCTCCCAAGCGTTTTGCCTCAACTGATCGTTCGGTAACATGTGGCAAGCGGCATCCCAAGTGGGAATGGTCTGATTTATGTAGGAGGCAACAGTGTCGAACTCGGTCGGAAGACCACAGACGAGTTGAAGAACAAGTTGTTGATCGTTCATAGGGCTATCAACGGTGGAAAGTTGATCACCCAACTCTTTTAGTCATTGAAAATACGCCTCAAGAGACAACATTGAAGGAAGAGTGAGGGTGGTGAAAGCGTGCTTGAGAGCAGCGGCTCGAGAACCTTTGTTATTCAGAAAAAACTCTTTGACCCGTTTCCAAGCTTCGAGGGCAGTGGATTTGTTGACCAGAACACGACCCAAAAGATTGTCAAAAAGTGTTCCGTATATCCTCTGGAGAACAAGTGAGTCAAGCTTTAACCAAGAGGCATACTCGGCGCTAGTCTTATTCGGTGGCGAAGTGCCATCGATATGCTGGATCACATCATGTGCCTGAGCATTGAGAATGAACAGGTTTACCCATTGAGTGTAAGATAGTTTGGTTCCATCCAACACCCAAACCTTATGTTGGATGTTCGAGACGGTGTACACCGTATGTATGGCCGCCGATTTGGTGGCGTCCTTGGTAGTGTCTTGGTTGTCATAACTCATCGAGACGGATGAAGGCTACCGGAAAAAAAACGAACGGGGGGGGGGGGGGGCAACCGAAGCTGCGAAAACAAGGAAGAGGGAGGCACACGATTTAGGGTTAGGTTCGTGATACCATGTAAAGGATTGAATAATTCATTGATTTGTATTCATAACACAATCAAAATATATACATAATACATATGGGAAAATATGGAAACCAAATAACCTAAACTATCTAGAGATATACAAATAGTGTACATAATACATTCCTTTCTAAGATTGGACACCACAACACCGCCACATCTCCGCCACCACCTGGTTCCGCCAAGGCACTACCGCTGATCGCAATCTCAGAGCCAACCAGGCTCGGTTCATGTTCGTGTATTCATGTCAAATTATCAACCAGCTCTGGAGATTAGATCCATCTCTCCTAGATGTTTTACCTCAGATAGGTTAAGTCTCCTGATCGGGTATATAACCTGAACACCCTATGGTTGTTTTTCTTTTGTTTTTATGTTAACCGTTTTCCCTGGACTCCTAGCAGACAATCTAGGTTTTGGCCCGATCGGTTTGTACACGCGCTTCCGCTAACCCTAGTTTTTTTAAAACCCACGTAAGAAACCCAACAGTGGTAACAGAGCCGCTTTTGCAAACTTAACAGAAAATATGAAATAGTAATCCCGTTATATTTGTCAAACACTTTTGGTTTGACAAAGATTGCTTGCTTTGCGTTGGCTGGTAAATCGACCTAGAGCCCGTGGTTGTATGTTGGTCATGTGTTTGATTTTTCATGTAATTGTTGTGTATTGTAACCACTTAAAAATTCTTTAAAATTCTTCAAAATTCTTTCTTTTTCTCTCTCATGCGTGGCACACTCCTATTGCCCCCCCCCCCTAACTAATTCTACTTCAAAATTCTACCACCCCCTACCTTACTGAGCCTACTACCACCCTAATATTGATTATATGCCTTTTCTATAATTAAAGATGATTTCCTTTTTTTCTTAATTTACGTAGAGAAATTATGTGGATAATATGATTTTTGTAATATTTGATTTTTATATGTTATGATCTTTTCAAGATATTTATAGATGGGTACCCTTAGGGCTGTAAACGAACCGAACAAACACGAACGAGACATGTTTGTGTTTGTTTGTTAACATGTTATCGGACAATCGAACGAACACGAACAAATAGCCGAACAAGATTTTTTGTTTGTGTCCGTTTGTTAAGCAAAAAAAACTTTTTCATGTTTGTTTGTGTTTGTTTGTGAATTTTTTACATTTAAGGTCAAATGAACCAAACGAAATGGACAAACCAAACCAAACTTAGTCACAAACATACCAAACAAACCAAACCAAACACAATCACAAACAAAACCAAATAAACCAAACGAACCAAATTAACATAAATGAATCAAACAAACAAACACTATATGATTGTGTAAAAACAAGCATTCATCCAAAGGCTGGAGATGCATGGAATCGTGGAGGTTGTATAATGTATTGTGTTAACCCTAATTATAGAAGATATTGGATGGTATAATTCATAAATATTTTTAAAAATAAAAGCTAAATAGAGGATATATTAAAATGGAAATTATGAATATTTAAAAAAATTATTATTAGAAGTATTAATGTTAACAAACAAACACAAACAAACAATACGAACAAACGCAAACAAACGAACACTTACCGAACGTTCACGAACACACTTACCGGACGTTCACGAACACAAATGGACGAACGAGGACTCTTTTCGTTTTTGTTTGTTAAGCTTAACGAACGAAATGTTTTTGTCCGTGTTTGTCCATTTAGTAAACAAACGAACACAAACGAACTCCGGCCCGAACGGTTCACGAACTTTTCATGAAGTTTCGGTTCGTTTACAGCCCTAGGTACCCTTATAGATTAAATGTAAAATCAAAATATTTATAATATTTAAAACTTTGTAAATTCATATGACAAGATAAAAGATGTAAAAGATAGTGATACGGTTCACTACGAAAAAATAATAATTATGTGAGTTTTACTGATAAATAAATAGTATGTATATTATATAATTTAAAAACATTTTATTAAAACATTTCTTTAATACTCTTTTTGTATCTATTAAAATAATAATGCAGTAAACAAAAAAAACCGCTCTTATGTTCGTAATACATGATTAGAAATAACAGTTGTACACTTTTTAGTATATCACATTGTGACCCTCTGGCTTTAAACTTCTGGTTCCACCACTTTAAAAATCTGACTTTAATGTTCCTTAAAACTTAAAACAAATACATAAAACATTTATATACAAATGAGATATATCCAAAGTAAAAACATAGTTAAATATAGGGTTATTGGATTTAAATAATCCCAACTATCATCAATTGGCCGATAATAATCCCAACTGAGTAAATGTTTTTTAATGAGCCTAACTTTCACACTATTTTCCTCTGGCAATCCCAAACTAACGAAATGCTAACGGTGTTAACTTTTGATGACGTGGCATACTAATGTGTCATTTTTTTGTTGACATGGCATGCTGATGTGTTAAAAAAATATTTTTTTAATTCTTTTATACTATGTGGCAGCACCACCACATCACCACCACCACCGCTCCGACACCATCGCTCCGGCACCACCGCTGCACCCAACATAGTCACCGCCACCACCACCCAACATGGTTGTCACCACCTCTGTTGGAACTGGGTCCCACCATGGCCACCCTCGTCACCACCGCCAAACCCTATCACCACCCCTCGCTGGAAGTCAGATGTGGAACCAGTCGCCGGAGTTGCAGGTCGCCGGAGTTGCAGGTCACCGGCCGGTCGCCAAATGTTCAATGGGTGGAGAGTCGCCGCCCTCTTCCTCTTTCCCTTTCTGCTTTTCCAGAGGTGGAAGTAGTGGCGGCGGTGGTTGTGGTAAGTGGTGGTGGTGGTCGGCGATGACACATAGGATGATGTTGGATGAGTTGGACTGCCACGTAATCATGTTGGGTGAGTTGGACTGCCACGTCATTAAAAAATTAACGGAGTTAGGGTTCCGTTAGTTTGGGACTGCTAGAGGAAAATAGTGTGAAAGTTAGGCTCGTTAAAAAACATTTACTCACTTGGGATTATTAGCGGCCAATTGATGATAGTTGGGATTATTTAAATCCAATAACCCTTAAATATACTTACCAACTAAACTCTACATCTAGAAGATATATCACATAGAATTTAGCCAACCACCAAACAATTAGAATTTAGCCAACCAGTCAACCACCATACAATCGTTCATTAAGATTAATCAACCAAACAAATATCCTAACTTTGTTCTACAAATAATAAAAAAGAAGAAACAAAACCATAGAAAAAAAACTTCTGATTTATTTATTTATTTATTTTTTTAACAGCAAAAAACTTCTGATGGAGGAGGCTGCTGCCTCTTTCTCCCAGCCGTCGATCCCCTAATTCCAATTCTTACATTTTATTCCACTTTTTCGCAGCCCGATTGAAGTATAGGCCCACCAATCGGTTTAATTCATGTCTCCATCTTGATCTCACTAATCTTCTCGGCCCAATTGTTTTGTATATATAATTTAAAACAGCGATGAAGAACCTACTGAGACTTAAATTCAGCTCAAGAAAATTGTATGTTTACTTGAGTTAACTTCCACGAGCAGCAAACAAGACTTCATAAAACAGTTGACTTGTTAATAAATAACATTTGTTATCTCTATGTCCAACTCAATTACATTAAATTAAATTAGCTCGTTTTCTTCTTAACCTACAAAAATATAAAAATCGATCAAAGTAATATATTTTATAGTTATATCTTAATCCTAATAAAGCAATAAAATGTGTGCCACATGTCTCATTTATAAAGGGTCCACATCATCACCGCCACATGTCAAGCTCACATTGATTTACCAATTTAGTAAATCATCAATTAAGATTAGTTACCAATTTTGTCAAAACTAAATTTTTATTTTAAAATTTTGATAAAACTAATGTAGATTTGATTACTCAATGATTTTAGTCTTTTTGTGAAAAGTAATCAACAACTTGTCAAACATAATAAATTTTTTAAATGTATTAAATTATTATTTAATATATTATAAGAATTTTATATCATTCATAATTTTCAAATTTCTTGATCATTATCTTTTTATTTGTATTTATCTAATTCTATAATATTATAAACCTATATATTCAACCCGTGTAGTACACGGGTTACTAACCTATTTGATACATATAGTAAGAAATTAACAAGAATACGTGCATCTAAAATGGACCGATCATGATTTTTGTAATGATAACATTCTTGCTTGGTTTAATGGCATATTTTATTAGATTAGTGAGTCACATCTTTATTATAAAATATTAATTGATAACTTAATACATTAAATATGAAAAATTCTTGATTTGTTTCCTTAAAAATACTCAAATTATTGAGTAATTTATCAAATCTACATTATGTATGTCATTTTTATTTAAAATGAAAATTTAATTTAGATAAAATTGGTAATTGGTTTTAATTGGTAATTTACTAAATTGATAATTGAATCTTGTATTGACATGTGCCAATGCTAATATAGACACCTTAAAAAAAGTCACATCTTCACTATGGGATTTATGTAATCGAACTAAGTAGTTCACGTAATAGTACGATATATACCATGGACACCAAACGATCAAAGCCGGACTTCAATCAAACATATCTGTGACATTTCCGACTTGGTCACACTAGTAAGAAATGCATATCGAAGCTCCAACGGGATCTTAGATTCCATCAACACAAAGACGTTACTGTGAATCCTATACAACTACATTACACATAAGACTTCTTCAACATTTAGTTACCCTAATTTGCAACCGCTAAAGTAACCATAACTCAAGATTCACCTCAAGTTATAGGTTTCGTAGCAATGTCCAAAACTGAATCAAAAAGTTTCTTGAAAGAGTAGGAATAATCGTTTGAAATCAGTAGAGATGTAAGGGTTAGTTAGACAATCGATGGAAGTATTTGGAACAGGCCCAATGGATGGGAAGGCCCACCATCCTAACACTACAAAGTTTCATAAAAATTAGACTAAAAACAGGCTAGGCCACTCATATTCTTTGGGCTAGGCCCCACAGTTCTTTTTAACAACTCATTTCGATTTCCTAATTCCAAGCTCAATTCCTAAGGATGGGGTGTGGGTCGGCAAACACCCATCGGCAAGTGTGGGTTTTTTCGGCAACCCATTGGCAATCACACCATCACCATCGGCAACTTCATTTTCGGTAAGTAGGAGGCTCCAAATCGATAAGTTTTTGTCGATGGTTGCCGAGTCCAATTTCTCCCTTTTTTTATCGTTGGCAACGGTCTTATGACCGTTAACCCCTTTTTTTCAATCAATACCACTATATATATAAACCTCACAATTCCTTTATTTTATACCCACTCTAAATTCATCTCTACCTCAAACTTTTTATTTTTTCCTCTCAACCATGAATCGTGCCAAGCTTATAATCGATCCCACCCGAGTTGATGACGTCGTCTAGTAGTTCGAGTGGTTCAGACAAGGCGACGTTGGAATTTATGAAGAATTGTTATAACACCATTGTACAAGAAGAAATCCGAGACACGACTCGTTCATGAAGGAAGAGTATTTATCGGGATCGTTTGGGAAGTCATGATCGCTTGGTGGAGTTATATTTCGGCGACACTCCTTGTTTCAACGAAGGTATTTTAAAGAAAGATTTTGAATGTCTAAAAATTTATTTACAAATATTTTCTATGATATTCAAGATAAATTCCCATGGTTTTCTTTACGTCACTCATGACACGAGGGGGCGGCCAAGTTTATCATCTTTACAAAAATGTACGATAGCTATTCGTCAACTGACAACCGGTAACATGCCTGACGAATATGATGAATTTTTGGAAATGTCTGAAAGAACATCACGTGAATGTTTATACCATTTTTGTGATACTATATTTAAGCTTTATAGAGAAGAATTTTTTCATTATCCTATTAGCCATGATCTTGCTCTTTTATATGAGACACATTTAGAAAGGCATCGCCTTTCTGGCATGATTGGTAGCATCGATTGTACTCACTGGAAATGGAGAAACTGTCCAACAAGATATGAAGGATAGTATCATCGGGGTGATCATCCAAAACCAACGATAATACTCGAGGCAGTTGCGTCACAAGACATGTGGTTTTGGCATGCTTTCTTTGGTGTTGCCGGTTCGAACAACGACATAAATGTTCTTCACCAGTCAACATTGTTCACGAATGAGTTGCACGACATTGCTCCAAGTTGTCCTTTTGTTGTTTATGGTCGAGAATATAAGCATGACTATTACCTTGCGGATGGTATATATCCCCCTTGGTCTACTTTTATGAAGGCGTTTCCACATCCATATGAAATAAAGGAGAGGAAAATGAAGAAGGTACAAGAGGGTGCAAGAAAAGACGTCGAAAGAGCATTTCGTATGTTAATTGGTCATTCAAGAGAAAAGGAACACACTAAACAAGATTTTAAAGAACCATTAAGACAGCCATGTTAACTGGTCTTATTTTATCCAGAATTCATTTAATGACTCCCTAACACATACAAAAATGCTTGAAAAATCGTATATACAATTTCCACTTTGCGTACGAGATTGAGGGGTGCACGGGGACCCCCTGGGCCTTACCCAATTTCGCCCTGGGTAAGTACCCGAGTTTGTATTATATAAACATGAAATAGAATATACTATTTATTCTCTAAAAGCTTCTGTGAGTGTTTCCTCATTCAGCAAACGCCATGTCTTTAGGTAAATATTTGATCTTTCATCTGAAAATCCTTTTAAGTGTAGATGCTAATTTCCCGATATTGTTTGCATGTTTTGGTGAAGCTCCAGGATATGGTTCGACCTTCTCTCTAACCGACCTTAAGTCCTTGATCGTCAAGAAAGAAAAGGTCAAGACCATCTCTAGCAGATCGAAATCTGAAGTTCTTCCCACCAGATCAAAGGCTCCTGCAACCCGCTCCAAAGCTTATGCAAGCAAAAAAGAGAAAGGCAGTTGATCCTATCATCTATCTCGAAAGCTTCGGTGACTTGCCAACCAGCGAAGTTAGTAACAAGCTGTTGTCAATACAGAATATACTGAGCATGGTAATTAATTTTGTGTAATTCGCGTGACAGTCTGTATTATATTTATTTTTCATATCGTTCTTTAATTCATTTTGAATCATTTTCTAAAGTTTTTCATTAGTTCTAGTTTTACATCGTTGCCTTTTAGATTCTACTATTTTTAGTGTTGTATGTTAACTAAATCTCTTATTTTAACGTTATCATGTAACATTTATACTTTTTTTTTAAATAGTGCTTTAATGATATGAGTATATGACTATTATGTATATTCACGTTATCCAACCAGTTAATCAATCGCGCGACAAGACACCCGTCTCGGCTAGATAGAATAATAAAGTAATAATTAGTGATATTATTAAATAAAGTTCTGATTAATAGTAAGTCAACAATCGCTTGCATAGGCACATAGCCGTCACTAATGTTTTTTTTCTTAATGGCAGCCATCACTATTGTTAAGCATGTGATTGTGACGTATAAAATCGTGTATAAAGGTTTATTGTTAGAGCCTCAATACATCTTAACCAATTCGTTTAATCTAAATTAATAAATTTTCAAACTAAGGATGCAACATCAATAAACAATAATAAATTTTCCAATTAGGGGTGCTATGAGTAACACTCCAACAATAATTTATTTATCATTTCACGAAAAAAAAAACATTTATAAAAAAAAAAACAAAATTTGAAATAAATTATTTAGCGGAACCCTGCATCAACTACTACCGTCTCAAAACTACAATCTCCATTTCCGATCCGCATAAATAATCTCTCAGTTTCTTTCGTTTTCATATGATTCCGTTCTCCTTCTTCAGTTGAATTCGAGCACTCAATGGCTCAAGTGGTTGCTTCGAATTTGACGCACAATTCGTTTTCGTGCCCTAGTTCTTCTGCGCCGATTAAAAATCAAATTGAAAAGATTATACCTAGCGGTTTCGCTTCCAAAGTTGTGATCGGTGACGATGAACGCTGTGGCCACAATCGCCGTCGAGTTCTGACCGTCACCGCCGCAAGGAGGCAAGAGCTCGAAGTTGTTCCGGTTACACCTGAAGACGTACCGAAGGTAGCTTTTCGCTTTAATTTGTTCCTTCATTTTTTGATCTGAATTTGTTTTCTTGGTAGAATTATTTTGATAATTGTTTTAAGAATAGATGTAACAAGAAGATTATAGTAAAGAGATTGAATTATGTTATTGTATTAAATGAAACGTTAGATATGATATATTTTCTAACTCTTTCTTCTAATAAATTACTATATATATATTTTTTTATCACGTGTCATCACCATTTTCACGTTACTATTAAATAATGTTTTATTCTCTCTACAAATAAACTCTTCTACTATTAAATACTAATTGTTTAAATAATTAATTCAATTATATATATTATCTTGGAATATTATTTTGTAATTCTTAAATTTTCTTCTTTTGTTATTTAAATATTCACTGTTTCTTCTTTCACTAATGCCCTGTGACATCTAAAATACAAATGTTGATAGAAATTATTGTTTATAACATTTGCCTTTATTCACATGAGTTTCTAACCTAGTATGTATATATTTGTTTATTTAAATGAGATTTTATTATAAATATTTGTTTTGATAATTCTGTTCTTAAAAGAATTGTCATCTTCCTTTTATTTAATGTTTTCACCAAGCATTTTTAAATGTTTTAATTTATTTAAGTAACATCTTAATTATATAAGTTTTTTAGATTTTATGTTTACTTATAAATTATTATTATATAATGGTATATGTTGTCTTTGAAAATTAGTAAAGGAAATTGAAAATTTGGGCCCCGTGTAGACCATGTGTCATATGCGGTCCCCCAATCTCCACACCCTCGAAAGTTGAAACTGGCATTGCTTTTTTATATCAAGAGTGGTAAACGAGAATAGAAAATAAACATTATTTCAGTTCGTTTGTTTAGCATTGAGCTTGTTCAAAAATAGTTCACGACATATAACCGAACATAAATTCGTGTTCATGATCATTCTTAAGGAATTGAACTTGTTTGTTAAGGAATGTTCAACCGATCACAAACAAATAGCCATATACTATTGTTCATAAAAAAGTTAACATTATTAATCCGAAATATTAGACATAATCACCTTAAATAAATATAAATATAACACTTGAGATCATAATTATAAACATTATTATCCTAAAACAAAAAAAAAATTATAATAAACACACGTAATGAATGAACATAAACAAATTGATATGAATAAACATAAACAAAAGTACACAGACAGACATATTACCGAACATTCATGAACCTAAAACCTTTTTGTTGGGAGCACACAACTTTACCGCCAAGATGTTCTCTTGGGGACATCTTGGCATTGATAAAACATAATTCATTGTTCATGTCCATTCATATATTGAACGAGCAAACGTAAACGAACTTCACGCTGAACGATGGGTTCATTTACAACCCTAGCCATATGTTCTTAATGCACTTGCTAGTTTATGATTTCTTCACCTTCATACTAATGTTGTTTTTTATGATCAGATTGCAGAGCCCAATTATGAATCACGGGAAGTTTCACAATCTAGTGACACATTGGCAGGCATGTGGTCAAGACCGTTGGTGAAACGCAAAACAAAGATTGTTTGCACAATAGGTCCATCCACAAACACCAAGGAAATGATATGGAAACTGGCTGAGACTGGGATGAATGTAGCAAGATTAAACATGTCCCATGGAGACCACACATCCCATCAGAAAGTTATTGACCTTGTTAAGGAATACAATGCTCAATCTAAAGATAATGTTATTGCAATTATGCTCGACACAAAGGTAGGTTTCATATTCTTGATTGTTTTGTATTTTCATCATTTGTTTGTTCTTTCAAAAAGAAGTGTTAGTATTTTGTTCTTTGACAGGGCCCTGAAGTCAGGAGTGGAGACTTGCCTCAGCCAGTTAATTTAGTAAGCGGGCAAGAATTCACTTTTACTATAAGAACTGGGGTTGGGACACCAGAGTGTGTAAGTGTTAACTATGATGATTTTGTGAATGATGTGGAAGCTGGTGACATGCTTCTAGTTGATGGTATGTTATAATAACCTTTTATTCCATACCTTTCTGTTTTACATATGACTCTATTAATACAGATAGATGTGATCAATTCTTAAGACTTGAAAACTTGAAAACATTAAGGACAACTTATAGTTTCTAGTTCATGTTATTAGCTACTGATAATACTCTTGAAAACAGAAACCTGTATAATTTTTCAAACTCTTGTGTGCCTATAGGTGGTATGATGTCATTTTTGGTGAAATCCAAGACTCAAGATTCAGTAAAATGTGAAGTTGTAGATGGTGGAGAGCTTAAATCTAGACGCCACTTGAATGTTAGAGGAAAAAGTGCAACTTTGCCATCCATCACTGGTTTGACTCAATAACCATAATCTTTGTTATGACTGTATATATTAAACCTTAGTATTTTAAATGGACATACTTTTTCATGCTGTTTTGCAACAGAAAAGGATTGGGATGATATTAAATTTGGAGTAGACAATCAAGTTGATTTTTATGCAGTTTCCTTTGTTAAAGATGCAGAAGTCATCCATGAGTTAAAGAATTACCTCAAAAGTAAGGATATTAATGCCAACGCATAGGGATGACGCATATGTATTTATAAAGATATCACTAGTAGATCCTATCAATTTGAATTTCATTGTGATCTTGTTACTCTTTTGGCAGGCTGTGGTGCGGATATCCAAGTAATTCCAAAAATTGAAAGTGCAGATTCTATACCGAACTTACATTCAATTATCACAGCATCAGATGGGGTAAATCTGTTTCTATTCTATTTTTCTTCCCTTTTATATTTGATCTTTTGCTGATTCGTACCACCTTGGGTTTATGCTGATGATGAAAATTTCAAAATTCAAATACTTGGTTTCATTTTTGCAATTTGAACTATGACTTGGATAATCTTTAACATTTTGTAAAATCAAAATTGCAAGGGAATTCAAATTCTTCAATTATTGCCTATTTGATTTCCCTTCTATTTTGGAGTGATATTTAGGAGTTTAAGTTCTGGCAATCAAGCCTACAGTTGGCGCCTTAGGTTGCATAATCACTTGGTTGATATGGGTATGTATGAGTTCGCCTTTTGGAATGGATGATCTGATTACTAACAACTTGTAGTCACAATAATCACCTTTCATTATTCAGTTTCGGATGATAAGTTTCAAACTAGTTGCAACAATCTGAGTATTAAAGGGGTAAAATAAACTACCCTCGGTTGATGTGAGGGTCATTTATGTATTCGTTTCACAAATAGCTAGAAGTTTTTTAAACTCATATAGCTGATTATCTGATTCTTACAACTTTAAAACAAAAGCACATCCAAGGACTATATCCTACAACCTGTTATATTACAAATGGTTATCTAATTTTGTTTATCCAAATTAAATAATCACTTTCAAAACGCATATCCAAACAACCCCTAAAGTAGCATTGTTTTGGTTCTTTTTTTGGTCAACAATATTTCTTACTACCGCATACTAATGTTGCTGCTTCACTTCACTTTTATCAGGCAATGGTTGCAAGAGGAGATCTTGGTGCGGAGCTGCCTATTGAAGAGGTTCCACTGTTGCAGGTAATTTCTTTTTTTCTTTTTGTGATTTAATATATTGGCCGTTAAAAAATAATAATAATATTGATCAACCACCTGAATGTTATTGGTTTGACCAGGAAGAGATAATAAGAATATGCAGGAGCATGGGAAAAGCAGTAATAGTTGCAACAAACATGCTTGAAAGCATGATAGTTCATCCAACACCAACTAGAGCAGAGGTGTCCGATATTGCTATTGCTGTTAGAGAGGGTGCTGATGCAGTTATGCTATCCGGAGAAACAGCTCATGGAAAGTAAGACTTTGCCTTTTCCAATTTTTGACTCTAAGTTTTCTCAATGTTTCTCACTACCTTAATTTAATCCGGGTCCCTGGGAAAACCCATTCACATGACACCAAAGAACGCGATACTACATACTAATTATTCAAGATAAAAAGTAGAAAAGTTGGTTTATAATTTATTTTCTTAGCGAGTCAAGTAGGTCGAAAGACACCCAAAGTGTGTTTTTAGTACATATAACCCATAAAATCAATTATTCAAAAATTTCATTTTTATTTTCATAATATAGTTTTGTGATCATATTTTCACATACTAGTGGCTTGTAAAAGTGGCATTTTTTCCCACTAATTATGGACAAAAGATGTTCCTGCGTCAACCTGATCCGACCATCTCATTTTCGATACATACAAAAAAGCACCTGTTTTGAACGATTACTACAAAAAGTTCCTAACTTAATCTCTTGTGGATGCAGGTTTCCTATAAAAGCTGTTAAAGTGATGCACACAGTGTCCTTGCGAACTGAAGCAAGCATAAAAGGTGGTGTCACACCCTCTAATCTTGGTCAAGCCTTTAAGGTGGATGTATAGCCTATTTTCAGATATTTAAAATTGTTATTTTATTCTGAGCGTATTTGTTATACATTTGTGCTAATAAACTGGTTGTTTTCTGCAGAACCACATGAGTGAAATGTTTGCATTTCATGCTACATCAATGTCCAACACTCTTGGAACCTCACTTGTTGTCTTTACCAGAAGTGGTTTCATGGCTATTCTATTGAGTCATTATCGACCCACTGGCACCATCTTTGCCTTCACAAATCAGTAAGCCCGTGAAGTTATTTAACCTTCATTTATCGGTTTCTTTTGTGGAGAATATGTTATTTGAGAAATGATATACTTGTGATGCAGGAAACGGGTGCAACAAAAGTTAGCTTTGTATCAAGGAGTTTGCCCCATTTATATGGAGTTCCTTAGTGACGCTGAGGAAACCTTTGAAAACGCTCTCAGCACCTTGAAGGTGAGATCTGCTTTAATATTATATAATATTTGTTTTATGATCTTTGCTTTGATTTTGCATTCAGAACTTTTGAAATTGGTAACTTTTTATTGTTATATTTTTTTCATGGGAAATGACGGCTTAAAGCATTCATTCTTTATAAGTGGGTCAAAATGGGTTCGGTTAATTATACGATATATTCTTATTAATTTTGTTTAATCTTTGTTTCTGCATCTGCAGACACAAGGGATGATAAAGGAAGGTGAGGAGGTAGCTCTTGTTCAAAGTGGTAGGCAGCCGATCTGGCGGTTCCTATCCACGCATAATATTCAAGTTAGAAAGGTGTAAAAACGAAAGCGGAGTAAACAGGATTTATGTTTGATGTGCTATATTTTATTTATCTATTTTTGTTCTGTATTATGGTGCCAAGAACCCTAGTTATGCTGAATGATTGATTGATTGATTGAATATGTATGAAATAGCAAATTCTGATGTTCAACAACCAGGGTTTTAGGAATGTGTAATGGATGCAATTGATATCATTTTTTACAGGTCTTGTAGATCAAAAGTTATGTCTTTTTTAATTTGGACATTTTCTAACCGTTTAACATCATTCGATTGTTAGAATAAGTTTATAAACTACCTATGCACCCTTATTATTAACCACTATATCTCGGTACAAAAATGACTCTCACCCCCCCTTTGAAACCTTGTTTTTGCCGGCTTCTTTAAAAAAGGACAGAAGCCATTAAAAAAGGACGGAAGCAACTCGATAATATATCAGAGCCAGGTTTCGATCCTGGGACCTGTGGGTTATGGGCCCACCACGCTTCCGCTGCGCCACTCTGATTTGTGGTTTTAATTTTACGTAACATTATAATTAACTAATACCCCCGTACTGCATATGGCATAAAAACAAAATTTCATGATGATGAATGAGCAACTCGGAATTTTAATTTTGTCCGGTTAAGGTCTGGAAGGAAGCTTGATATAATTCAAATGAACAAAATGATTGATGATTCTACAGATTTTGCAGACAAGGATGAAATCATGCTACTAAAATTCTATCTTTTCCAGCAGAAGTGGGCTCATTGCTGTTGGCTCACTATTAGTATTGCTGCCATGTTACTACTATTTGCAATCAGACTACTAGTGGTCATCAGGTTGTTTTAGTGGACAATTTTGGCACCTCAAGAATTGAGCACTTAAAAGAGAGGCAATGCCTTCTTGATTGATTATTCACAAAAGGTTACATCACAATTAATATATGTTGTAATATGATGAACATATATATGGAAGATACAAATCATTCCTATCAAACATTAATATACAAAATATGAACAGATAGTATATTATCAAAGGATAATTATCGGTTAACAACCACAAGTGTTAAGTTTGCATCTTTTCTGTCATTTGGTAGTTCTTGAGGTCAAATACTTTTGTAAAGAGGGAGTATTGTTACATATGAAACAAATAATATTAAAAGATAATTATCGGTTAACAACCACAAGTGTTAACTGTAGTAAAGTGTGATGTGGCAATTGTAACTGTTGGGAGTCGTATAACGGAAGCGTAAACTTATAAAACGATTAAAACCATTTTGCATCTCCCACCAAAGATGCATTTACATGTAACACATAAGAACTCATTCACCTAAGTGATGTAATTGCAAGGATCAAATATTTGAAGTGATTTAAATTTATTTGTATCTTTTAATTAAATCTAAATGGGCATTTTACTCATTTTACATCTCACCTAACTGAGAAAACTAACGTCCATCCAAGTTGGAAACTTTACAAAATGTTGGTTTGTTCTTGCATTTTTCATATTTGGAGACGGTATCACAATTTCGGTATGGAAGGTTATTGCACTTAACTCTAATAATTATCGGTTTAGTCTTTTGTCACTTAACTCTAATAAACTCTAAATCAATAAATCTTTAGTCTTTTTACAAACCGGTAGGTCATGTTTGTTCATATTTTACACGTCTTGTAGATCAAAAGTTATGTCTTTTTGAAGTTGAACATTTTCTAACCGTTTAACATCATTCGATTGTTCGAATAAGTTTATAAACTACCTATGTACCCTTATTATTAACCACTATTAAAAAAAATGAAAATTTTGAACTCGGTACAAAAATGACTCTCGCCCCCTTTTGAAACCTTGTTTTTGCCGGCTTCTTTTAGAAACAACGCCGTTGGACAGAAAACATAAAAAATTTAGCGAAAGCCACTCTGTTAATTATCAGAGCCAGGTTTCGATCCTGGGACCTGTGGGTTATGGGCCCACCACGCTTCCGCTGCGCCACTCTGATTTGTTGTTATAAGTCTACAAGTTATTACTATTATCTATTACCCAGGATTCTATTTTTCATATTTCTGTGCTGCATAAAAAGTTAAAAACAAATTTTTCCGGCGATGAACATGGGTTGGTTTACATCAGATCAAATTGATGTATGCTTTTTTAACTGTTCAAATAAAAGTAGTAAATTCAGAAGAAAATATGAACTCTATTTCAACGATTGCATAGATTGCTGCATACTTATGTATAAATGGGTGATGGGTCACATGAGTTGGTTAATCGAAAATCAGTTTTCCATATCTAATTAGTACCTATATTTTTTGTTTAGACAGATTTGTGTTTTTATAGTTAACTTTGAAGTGGGTGATATTCAAAGCGAAACACGAATCAACTGCTGCTGTTGTTATAAAATCGTTAAATTCACTTGCTTATCTGATTCAAGTGCAATATTTGATAAAGATACCGTTTCTTTGAATTGTGTTAAGATTAAATTTTATTGATATGGTGGTGGTTTATGTTTTTCGAAACGATGAAAGAGTTGGTGACACGATCTGCAGAACACAAACAGAACCAATGTGTACCTTTTCACATACAAAATGAAAGTTAAGCTTCACATGTTTGGTTCATTGATGTTGAACTTGGATTTTCAAAGAGATAAACAACTGATATGTTGTCACAGTAAACAAGTGTTGCATGACGACATGACGTGTGGTCAGGTGAAGTTTTGTCAATAAATTTTACAACTAACTTGTTTCAGTTGTGGCATTTGTAACTTCACGGTATTCAGCTTCGGCGCTAGAGCGGAAAATAGTAGCTTGACGTTTAGAAGAGAAGGAGACAAGGTTGTAGAAATAGAAGAAAACATGAATAATCTAGAGGAATTTAAAGAAGACAAGCAAATGTGGATTGTGGAGTGTGAATTTGTCTTCGTGAAGTACTTAGTCTTCAATCCCGGCTCCTTTATTGGTGAAATCGGCTTAAAAAGGGTCCTAAAGAATTAGGAGCCAGGATAAAATCGTGTAGCATGATTGAAATTTCAAACAAGGATCTATTAACACGATATGATATGAAATGACACGACATAAGTTAAATATGTTTGGGGTTGACCAGGTTACCACGTTTATAACATGATTAAAATCGTTTATAAACATGTTTTTACCCTCCTAACCCATTTATGGTACGATTAAAAGTTTATATACTTTTATTACAATAACTAAAGATAAATTTAGGTCAATCACCTTTGTGAATTGTTGTTTAAAGATATTATATATTATAATTATTGGTGGCTTTCATATTTTTTTGTATATTAACCGTGTTAAACAAGTTAGGTCCATCGTCTGATACTCTTCCATGTGATTCCTTCACCGTTTAGTGTGAATATGAATCCCGTCTATGATTGAAAATCATGTCGATTAGTTTTGGAAACTGGCATCAATGTAACATGTTTCAGTGAGCTCTGTAGGTCCGAGATCAAACCGTCAACACGATATCTAAACACAAGTGAGTGCGGAAATCTCAAATGTGTTTGATTCAAGAAACAAGTAGAAGAAATAGACTCAATCTATAAGAAAGATAGTGTCTTGAATGAAAAACACTACTTGAAGAAGCTGATCGTAAACTAGCAAGAGTACAGAAATCGTAAACTGCCTTTAAAATATATTAAAAAGCTTCACAAAATCATAAACAAGTGAGGCTTATATAGTACCTCATACAAGCCCTAATAAAAATCGTAAACCAAGAAAGCAGCCCACATGGCCCAATCGTAAACTATAATAAGCCCAATAACTAATAAGCCCAAAACAATAAACTAGCCCAATAACTAATGTTCATGCCTTAATTAAATATAGCCCAACAATCTTCCCCTAGGCATGAACCATTAGACCTTTTACGGCAGCAGCAGATCGAATCTGAAAGTATTCTGAGCGTTGTTCGACCACCATCTGTTCGCCACAATCCGGTTTGCCGTCCCATGGAAGATCCCTACCCTCACAGCGTTTTCCATGTCATTTTCATCTCCGAGAATAGGCTGTGAGGCGAGCAGTTTGATATCCTTTTCTCCAAATCTTAGCAAATCAACCGGATCGT
>JBCNJP010000018.1:10741454-10758380 GCA_039602395.1 Deinandra increscens subsp. villosa | reverse complement strand
CACGAAGTTGGTGATATCCAGACCGTAGATCAATCAATGAATAGTAGCTCGAACCTTGCAGTTGGTCGAAAAGATCGTCGATTCGAGGAAGTGGATACCGTGATGTGTTCAAACACATCTCATTTCCGTGGTCTTTTACGTGTGTATTTGAGTCTAATTGAGTTGGTTTGCGTTCATGAAAAAAATAAAAACATAAATCACACCTTTTCCTCTTCTTTCTTTTTTGAAAACAAAGAAGCAGAAACATACCATGCCTGCAATTGAAAGCTATCCCATTATCCCGCTACGTGTCATACAACCTAGTGAAACGTGACGATAAAAATAAATGTGCATTGAATTAACCAACTCTTTACATGCGGGGCTAAGAATTTTAACACAAGGACCATTACACCCAACATCCACTCCAGATTGAAACATTAATTATGAACCTAATATTATTATTTTGCCCAATAAAATCTTATTTTAACCTGCTGCAGTGTCGTAAACAATTATCTAAACTTGGTTATGGCAACAAAGAAACTTTAAAAAAAAACTAAAGTTGGTATTCAGAGGAAAACAAACCTGCACTTTCCAAATCCAACCATTAAGCCCCTCTTAGAAGTTAGACCTCAAGAAAGCTCAAGATCTCGGGCAAAAAGTTTCTAAAAGAAGGAAAAGGTGTAGCAAGGTTACAAAACAATCCACCTTCTGCAAGCCCTTTCTTCAGACGCACAATAAAAAAATATGTTGCTTAACACAAAAGCATTTACCCATGAATGCCAAAAAAACCTCAATCATAAAGTGTTTCCGGGCTATCTCATTGACCTAGTGCCATCTCTAATGGGTCAAATGGGTGAAATCGAAAAAATAGCTAACCCCTCTAACTATAAAGTTGGTGAGGATTTAGACTTCTACATGATCAACAAAATCGATCATGAGACAAAAAGAAGCAAAGCAACATTAATGATGAACCTTGTATGTCTCCTCTAATCCCATGAGAATTCAGATTGCATCCTGCTCTACCTTGATATAATTTCCAAAGGCTGATGTGACAAAAGAAAGTATATATATTACTATCATACCTAAAAAATTAACAGAACATGTTTTCTGCAGATAATAAAAACCCAATATATCTTACCATTTTATTCACCTACAAGAAATAATCATTAGCATGTGTGTTCATTATAAAGCAACAACCTAAAATAGAAAAAAAAGTTGCAATTACTATTTTTTTAAATCTAAAATGAAGGCGGTGGGTTTGTTTCAAGAGTAAAACCTAAGAAGATGTCAAGCAGAAGGTAACATGCCACTCCAGCACACGCATCACCTTCAGGTCTGTCTGCTACATGACAATAGTTTGAGCCGCCCATGCATAGAGTGACCATGATACCTATAAGTGTCCATTTCTAGAATCTAAAAAACAGAATAATCAAAACTAAAATATTATATGCTTTTGTGTTGGATGCTAACCTTTATATGCTTTTGTGTTTGAGCCGCCCTTGGTCGTAGACTCGTAGTATTGTAGCAAAAAAAAAAAGTTCTAAGTTTCTGCAAAGTAACCCAAAACTAAAATATTATATGCTTTTGTGTTGGATGCTAACCTTTATACCGTCAGATTGTTTCGGATACCAGATCCTCTTCGGCTCACTTATTCCTTGAGGACATAGGGATCCTAACCAGTGCGATACTTGTCCAGCAAACTATAAACACATATGGTCCTTCATGACAGTTTATTCTCATCTACATTTGCTCCGAAGGATACAGTAGAAAAGTCCAATAATACCTGTCAACGAATTAAAATGAGAAAATGTCATCCCAAATATATATCTATTTAATTTAAATATATGATAGTTCAAACTACATTATGGTCTACTCTTACATACCATATAATCAAATTTAATAACTATAATTAATAAAATGGCCATAAAACTCAATCACCATTTATATACACCAACTATAAATGTAAATATGCACATATATATGAAATGCCTAATCTATTCATCCAGATTAAGAAATGGTAAATGTGCAGGTTTGAGGCTACTTTTATCCACGACAAAATTTATAGAAGTTAGTGATATGTAGGTATTAGAATCAACTATCATAAACAGATAATAAGTGAATGTAGTTGTGATATGAGGCATAAATACTAATTATGCAGGTTTGAACACAAATAAAAGATGATTTGTCATTATTGTAAGTAAATCATTGGTTAGATGCATCATTAATCATAAAAAGTTCCATATCTGTGCATCTTAAAGCTCACCAAGTAAGTAAGTGTGGTATTGTAAAAAGGTATCAAGAAGACCAAACACAAAGTATACTCAAACAGCCACTGAAGTTAATTAAACCTTCATAACTCAATTGAAACGTTACAAACAGTATTAAGAAAACCAAAATCATTGCATCTTTGCTAATATATCAAAAGAGTTATAGGCTGTCATATACATTCCTTTACTAAAGTATGGTAAAGTATATTGCATATGTACACTTGTGCTAAAAGTGTTACGTATACTGTTTTTAATTATTACTATGTTAAGGTCAATTATTTGTTATATCTGAAGGTAATAATCAACAGAAACACGATAATTAATTAGCAGGAATAGAATAACTATGTTATAAGTTCATTATGAAATCTAAAAAAAGACTTCAATTTTTTTTATATATGGAGCCAATGATATTCTTACATTGAGAGTGTGAGCTTCTTGTTGTTGGAGAGTGCCAATTGTCATCCGGTTTCTTTCTAACATAGGCTCGATGTACCTCAGCCTTGGTATGGTATTTTGATTTATGAGTTGTTCAGCTGTAATAGCCTGAACCTGTGGTAAAAGATTAAATTACCCTTAAAACATGTTTAAAAAGGAAGAAGAGACCAAAATAAGAAATGGAACTAAAATTCCTTAAATAGTTGTGTGAAAACCCCATAATTAGAAAAAAAAAACAAAACTTACAAGAGTAAATATGATTCTAAACCATAAAAAAATATCTGCAACACTTAACAGACTATGTACGTAATATTCAAGGATTCAAATTTATAAAATACAATCCAGCACCAATTTCCAATCTAAATATATCCATATCATTATATACAAATGGAGTCGATAGATATACCTAATGAGCATATATGCTCCAAAAACAGCAGCTAAGTCCAATAACTATTACCTGGAACACCAAAACAAAAAGAAATAACATACAACTCTCTAGAACACCAAAACAAAAAATAAATCAACTGTAACTCGATAATAGCTATTACCTGTAATGTTTGTATTAGTGAGCTCATTCCATCGGCCACTGTCACCAAAAATATATGCCAAAAATGTCATAAACTAACAAAACACCTCCAAGAGCAATAAAGATGTCGACCCTGCAGTATGTTAATACAATATTATAATGATACAAATCTCCATTTGAGTACATGAATATCACTTGCTGGTTGTTTCCAAACACCTGCAACTACACAGAAAACTTTAGGGTAAAGACCACAACAAACCTTTTTCGACAATTTTAGAAGTAGATCCAACCTTAGGCCAACTGAGAACCACAATTTTAACATGATGGAAGACTTGAAGATTTTTATAAAACAGCAATTAAACAGTAATTTGGAAGGTACCGGGTTTGACTTTCTAAAGTTCAAACCAACCCACATAATTCTTCCTTATCAAATCAAAATCCACTTCAAATTACAAACAAAATTTAATAAATATACATTAACTTTAAGAAATTACTTGAAATCAAGCAAATACTTGAATGGGTAAAGAGAATCAATATGCTTGTTCCACAATCGCTTGAAGAATGCCTGGAGAAAACGAAAAACCCTAAACCAACCCAAAAGTAAAAGCAATGACAAACCTGCATCAATTAAGAGAAACAATATGCTTCGTGTAACTCCTCGATCTTACTCCTCCTTAGCCAAATCTAAACGCAACTGTTATGAATTTGAGAACCTGTAATGAAATACAATGCTCTATGAACGAACTCATGAAAAATCGCTAAAACAAACCTACAAACACAACAAACTAAGAGGCGGAGGTTAGTAAATCGCTTCGCAGATGTAAAGAGAGAGAGAGATTGGAATTTCAAATTTCAAATCTGAATCACTTGTTGTGAAGATGAAGAAAACCCACATACCTGGATGGACTTTTGATGATCGATCGATAGAGAGAACGAAAAGAGAGAAAACGCAGAGATAAAAGGACGGTATCTGCTTTTGATTTTTTTAGAAACGCAGAGAGACTAAAGTAAATTTGAATTTCAAAATTTTGAGATGAAAAGGACGATGTCTGCTTTTCGTTCAGAAACGCAGAGATAGGGTTAGGGTTTAGACAAAAAGCGGAGCTCGGTTTATCTGGTTTAAAATCGGTTTATGGGGAAGTGCGTTGAAGAGATGATGCTAAAATAAGTTGTACATACGGCTTTAAAATTTGTACCTCAAGGTTTCATCCGTGTGATTCAAATAGACCACTTAAAAAGTGTGATCCGTGTGAATGGTTCTCATTGGTTTTAAAGGGCTGAATTGATTGGTTTGTACATAGTGCATAATGGTGTTGTACATGAAGCAACAGATATTGTACCTCTTAAAATATTCAACACCATGCTTTAAATCCTTGTACATTATGCATAAATCTTAATTTTCAACCACTTGAAGAATATGCATAATAAGATAGTATATATATATATATATATATATATATATATATATATATATATCGATAATATAATATTCATAAAAATATTTTGAATTAGTTTAACTTATTATAACTTTTTCCCTATTTTAAAAGTTTTAAAATTTATATATATAACAAAAGTAATTGGGGTGTTTACTCACAAATTACTGTACTTCATTCCCACCAATTACATTTTCACATGATATTTATCCCTCCAATCATCTTTTGCCACCTAAAAACCATTTGTCCTCCATTTCTCACGCGTGTTAAGTGTTAACTGCCAGATTCTCTTTCCCATTTTCACCAAACCTCTCTCTCATTGAAGAAAAACAAAAAAAGCCTTAATTTTTCTTTGAACCTAGCCTTGAATATAAGGGTATGCGTAATACAGACGTCGTGATATGCGATGATGGTGAGCTGGAGGCGGTGACGGCGGAACACCGCTACGTGCGGTGTTACGACGTGCGGTGTTACGCCGCGTTTTTTCGGCCCTGCTGCGGAGGTCAATTCCGCATAGAATCTTTCTTCTCCTCTCTCTATCTCTATCCTCCTTTCTCTTTCCCCTTATTTTTTTATGTAATTTGTGAAGAAAAAGTTGATCAGAACTTTAAACGGAATTTCTGTGGGAGCTTTTCTCCTTCTAGTTGCGAAGAAGAAGATGGATAAATAATACTTTTTATTAATTTACTTTATAGGAAGTTGTAATTGATTTGTAGATGACAACTTTTCACTTTCTTACCGAAACATTGAAAGTTGCAATTTGATTTACTTTTATATTAATTTTTTTACTTCAAGTTATTTTATATATGATTATTTTGTTCCTTTTTTTATTCGTTTAGTTTAGATTTTTTATTAGTATGAGAAAAAATAATAATAAAAAATTAAAGTGTGGGTTGAAAAAATGAAGTGTAACTATTAAATAGGAAAATGGTAAAAGTGTAGTAAAGTGATATAACACGGTGTGGCAAAAAAAAAGTATGGTGAATGAAAAGTGTGGTATACCCATTACCAGCACTTAATGTTCAAAGAAAACAGAATGAGTTATTTAATAAGATATGTTCCCTATGATTTATACTCTCTTGGGGTTTTTGGGTTTATCGGCTATGATGTTTTTTCTAATAAGGTGATGACGTTTATCTCAACCCGATCGGATCTGAGTCGTATGAGTTATATTGATATTGATAAATATAACAAAAGCAATTGCTTAGCTGCCTGAGGACTTTACTGTGCTATGTTTGATACATTCAGAACTTTAAAAATAAATTAGCGTTCTATCTAGGCAATGATGATTTTTCTCTTAATGGTTTTAGACTCGATTGGTTTTGGCAACAACATTTTTTCAAATTTTTTGTTGTTACCCCACTTGAGTTCCGTATACGATCTAGAGCGATTATCGCTATGATGATTGACATATAATCTAAGCCTAATTCATTACTATTAAGAACCTACCGCCGCAACACGCGGTTTGGTCTATTTCTTGTTTTAAATATTTAAAATATACCTTGAAAGTTGAAACGTTTTCTTCCAATTCACTATTCCATTTCTCAGAAAATTTTAAATTTTAAATCTTTTAGGTGTTTATTAATTTTATACTTATATAGATTTGTATATTTTACTTTAATAATTTAAGTTTTTAGTAGTTTTGAAAATAAAGCTAAAACATGTTTTTTTGTTCAATTCAAAATGAGTTTATTCGGTTTTGATTCGTATTTGATTTGTATTCGATTTGAATTCGAAAACTAAATTCAAATCGAATCGAATTGGATTTCTATTTCGAATTCGATTCGATTCGACGTATCTATTTCGAATTTGAATCGAATTTCGAATCCAGGTTTTAAGAATTGAAATTCGAATAATTCGATTCGTATTACTCGGGTATTCAAAATTTGATTTGTTGAACACCTCTAATTGCGAGTACTAGATGGATGTATCACCAACGTATATATAAATCTTTGAAATTATCAATAACTAGAATTTATAATTCGCGGGTTGCTGCGAGGATAATGTGAGTATACAAAACCGTTGTATTGATAAAGCGCAATGTAAAGAAAAAAGATAAAAAAAAAGACAATACAACAATGTTAAAATTAGAAACATGATTAAATATAACACTACAAATAATCACATATATAAAGGCAACAATGTGAACTAAAATTAAAACCACCACCAACGGTCCAACCCCTTTGCTAGTCATAGAGCTTGGATAAAAAAAAATTCATACTACACGACTATACTTAAAAAAATCTATGTTATATGACTGTACATATTACATCACTAACTCTTTTGCTAAATTCGTTGAGTTGGGGTAAAAAAACAAAAACAAATAAAGAAAAAGTAAAACTAAAAAATATATGATAAAAAAGAAGAAAAAAACCCGCTAATTGAGATCTAAGAAGTGTGTATATATAGTGTACAATAGCAACAACCTATAAACATAAGAGACTTGTATATAATGTAAGAGGAAGAGTACAAAAGGTTATGTTTATATAAAATATTAAAATTAAAATACCATGCATGTGATATTAACATTCAAGTCTTTAAAAAGAAAAAAGCATCGATACTAGGAGGATTCAAGAAATAGAGTGCATAACTAGTTAAAGTGGTCGACTATATATTTATTTCATATGACATAATAAATGGAAAAATGTCAACAAAATTCTTCTTTTGCAAGTTATTAGCTGGAAACATCATCACATGTATGTCGAGTTGGTGACCCCAAATCAATATCAGCGACAAACGGTTCTGTGTACTTATCCCCGTCCCCAGTCCTACGAGTCGTGGTTGATGTTTGTAGACAAAAAAATAGAAAACACTAAAAGTTAACCTCATAATTAATGTGGTTGAATTAAAAGACAAACTAAAAATAAGACATACCTTTGTGTTACATTTCAACTTATCTTTTTGGCATTTCTGCCCATGACATTTTGTCTTTGTCGACTCTAATTATCACACTTCGAATTCGCACATACCTTCACATACATCTATAGTTATATCTTTTACTATATAGATATGATTTTATTTTTATGTTTTTGGTGTGTTTGGATTGAGGTTATGTTTGATTCCTAAATATTAATCTATTTATGTTCCCTTTAATAAGAAACTAGACTATGTTATTATATAAAAACTACAAGGGCGTATGGGAAGAATGCTGCTGATTGATATATATATCAAGATATATGCTAAAGGTAAGCAAGCCTCACTAGGGTTTCATACAGATGAATGTAATTCATCATTTGTAAAAGTTTACATAGTACAAAAAGACTAACTTGTTTACATTCGTAGTTCGAAATTGTTATTACAATTAATTTCTTTCATACGGACAAATGTGTAAATTAAAAGCGTTTGGATCATTGGCCTCAAAAATCCTTCATGGGTCCGCTGCTGCGTTGCACTTGTCAGTCTGTCACGTAAGAGGTCAATTATTTGATCAGGAAACTCATATCGGCGTATGCAGAAATATCCAAGTCAAACTAATAGTGGTTGTAACCAAGCTAACTACGTTGGATACTATTGACAGGGTATACACTTTGTTTGGTACAACACAAGAGTTGAGAAAATGTGGAAACTGCCAAAGGAATGCACCCATTATATTTAGACCAAAGAATGATCTACCAACATAAGAGTTGAGAAAATGTGGAAGCTACCAAAGGAATTGCACCCATTATATTAAGACTAAACATTGTATTAAGACTAAAGAATGCTCTAAAGGTGGGGGTATGGTTTAGGTAAAAAAAAATTAGGTAAACTTTTTAACCAATGAGGTTGGTGACATTGGAAAGAGAAAAAAGTTTAAACTTTTGGTTGTTTTGTGGAGGGTATGGTTTGTACAAAATTTGTAGGCAACGCTCGGCAAAATATTTGGTTGTTTTGAAGTGGGGACCACACAACACACACACAAACTTTCGGCTGTAAGAATATGAAAGACTGAATGCATATTATTAATAAGGGAGGTTACATTATATAGAGAACGAACTCGAAACCCTAATACCTAATGTGCCCGTCGGCTCATACTAATTAACCCTAACTAATATCTTAATGCTCTAATACTCCTCCGCACTCAGAGCGGGAGAAAATCGAACCAGGGGCACAACATAGAGAGGGCCAGGTCGGGCCCCGGCCCGGGCCGTTTTTCGCTCAGAAGTAGGGATTTATACCCGTCAAGTCCGAAAAAATTGTATATATATAGTCCGGCCCTATCCAATTTTTAATCAAATAAATTTTATACTAAGTCGGCCCATCACTAAGTTACAAACCAAAAATTTTATTTGATAAAGTTATAAAAGTTACAATCGTTATTTGTTTGAAACCTCAATTATATAAAAGTTATATATTAAATTGTCTATAGTTTAATAGTTAAGGGGCTCGATTGTGTTTTCTAAATAATATAATTATATATATATATATATATATATATATATATATATATATACTAGTTTTTGATACCCGTGCGACGCACGGGTGGTTTTTAAAAAAATAAATCCAACAATTTAAATCTATATAATAAATGTAATTCGATAATTGAAACCCGTGCATCGTACGGCGGTATTTAAAAAAATCAAAACTAAAATGTACTAATGATTCTTTATATCATCTAAGAATTTTTTTTATTAGAAATATCCAGTTAAAAGTTTCAATGGTTCTTCTATAATGAGTCACTTTCACTTCCTAGTAAAATATAAAAATGATATAAACATTAGTATAATCTCTAAAACTTAAGACAAAATTGAAGTTTGTATCATACCCTTCTTCAATTATAAAAACAAACACAAAAACAAAACCATTTGATTATAATCGTGCATGAATAATCTAAGAGTAGTTATAAGCACCACTCAAGGACACCCTTATGATACATATATTTGGGAATTTGTATAGCTAAACAATAAAAAAAATTATTGATTTTAATTATATTGTTATATCTATTTAAGAAATAATTGTTTGTAAAAAATAATAAAATTAAGAATGCAATTATAACGATAATATCTCTATTAAAAATTCATAAGAATTAATTTAGTTGTTTGAAAATACAATATTTAAGGCTCATTGGATTTAAAATTGACTTTTTTTTTTCAAATCCAAATCCCTCATTTACGATATATAATTCAATCTTTAAATGTGTTAGACTTTTTTAGAATATAATTAAAGACGTAATTATACAGTTTGTAATTAGACTCTTTCTATTTTTGAATAATCATAACTATATTATGAAAGTCAAATTTCATTTATTGAAAAAAATTTGAGCGGGAAAACCACAAAATGGATTGTTGTGGTGATGCCATGTGGCATCCAATCTTTTCATATATATATTATACTAGTTTTTGATACCCGTGCCACGCACGGACGGATTTTAAAATACTAATACTTATAATAACATATTATAGTAAATGTAATTTGATAATTGAAAATAAAGAAAAAAAATTAACTATTGGAGAATGAAAAACAAATTACAAATTTAAAAATACAAACTTATAAACAACATTTGATGTTTTGTTTGTCACTTTTCTATCTTCATCCAATATGAGATGTTTTAGTCCATCCTTGCTTTTAGCCCTTGATAGTGCAAAGTAAAGTTGATCATGACTAAAACATAGATTCTTTAAATACATTTAAACTCTTAAAAGTAACTGACATTGGCTTTTGTTAACTGTCGTTCCCAAACATAATAATATAGTATAGTAAATGTAATTCAATAGTTGGAATTAAAGAAAAACATCAACATTGCAAAATGTAAAAAGTTACAAATGAATATGATTGTCAAACATGTATGTATAAAAAGATGAATAAGCAAGCAAGATCAAATACTTAAACGTTCATCGGATCAAATATTTAAGATTGATGGAAAGCAGTAGCAAACAAATTAATTGAAATAGAGTTATAAGTCTACTTTTGTTTGTTGTATAATATTCCCTCAAGCAATTGAAAAACCTCTTTTGGGGCTCTATATTTGTTCTTTGCAAATATGACACTTGCAAATGAATGAACAATTTAACCACAGAATACAAATATACACCCAAATTACAAAGAAAAACTATTAAAATTTGACAACCATGTTTTCTAGAAATCAATCTCAGATATATTAAGCAATAAAAAAGTGCAATAAATTCAAAATCAGCATGGAAATACCAAATCATATCGTGTTGAACTTTAGAAACAATATCCACAAAAAACCGAACTTCGAATTGTTTTGCATTAGAGAGCATTTGAGGATAAAAATCCATACATAGTCATAATTTGACCTGTTTAAGATAAAACATAACCAGAGCTTAAAAATCAAAAAGTAAAAGATTGGGAACTCACATATAAGAACATTTGTTACTCACATGGAGGTAGCAACGCCTTATAATAGCAATAATCTTGTATCATCATAAGTCATTTTATCAAACATAATCCACCATTTACTGGGTTCTAATCCTTAATTGTTCCACCTGTTTCTTGGTGTCTGGAAGTGTTTTTACACCAGCGACATGTTTAATAAAGATTTATGAATCTTATTGCAATCCCTATAACAAAACTATTTTGCTTTGTAATTAAAATTAAAATATAAAAATATGGTAAATATTAATATGGACAACAGAGAACATGTTGTGACAGAAAAATGTTTATCGTGCCTTACGATTAAATGTCCGTTTTAATGTTTTATGCTCCTTAGCCAACATGGAACTCCTCCTCGCACTGTAAATTTTTAAAATATAAAGATTTAGAATACATGAATTTGAAGAATTGGCGATCACATATTAGAATAATTAATAATACATACTGAATATGTACCTGTTGTTAGCAATTAACCATCTATTGAAGTATCTGCATTCAATAATCTTTAAAATCATACATATTTCTATCAAAAAACATCCATTCTCAACAAATCATTACTTAAGAAAATCAAGTTACAATAAATCTTAAACTTTAAAACTTCTTATGTTTGTACTGCTAATAACTTATCATTATTGGTAAGGCCTGAAATTATTTTAAAAATAACTTTGAGGTCAATTTTAAATTCCTGATTTAATTCAAAAACTAAGAAAGACACAAACAAAATAGAGATACTAAACCCCATCATCACCTTAAGCATGGATGTTAGAACATGTTTGCGAATTAATTTAGTTCCTTTTTAATTATTACAGTAACATTTTAAACTGTAACGATGAGCTGGAAGAATTTTCATCTAAACCCTCAATTTTCAGAAATCACACATATATTAAAGAAAAAAGATAGGAAAGACAAAATAAATTAGGTTAAGAGTTTAAGATCAAAACCTCGATCATGTATTTAATAATGTTGACAAACAATTTCGTTCATCCTTCAATTCTCACGCACTGTGTGTGAAACTGCACAAGATTTCATCCACAAAAATTATTAACGGAGGGTGGGAACATCGTAACTTTACCTTATTCTAAGAACAACGATGCCCATCAACGTTTTCTCTCTCTTAATCCCACTCTGTTCTGCAAAAGTTTTAGGGTTTTGCCGCAAAAAGAAGAAGACTGATTAAAATGAATTGATTCAGTATACATAAAGAAATCGATTCAAAATAAAGAAAACGATTAAAACGGAGAGTGATTAAAACGAAGCATCTAGATATTTCACAAAAAAATCAATTCAAATACTAAAAAATGCGATTAATGATGATGGAGAATAAATCAGTTTACCTAAACGTGATTGTATTCAAGTGGATGCGAGAAATCAGTGAAAGGGACTCCGAATCACCGGCGATTGATAGGAGGAGCAGAATGAAACGCCGGCGAGATCAATGAAGCGGATTATGAGCAATCAAATTAGGGTTTCTTCCTATAGGTGTTCAATACATGGGTCGGGTTTCAGTCACAATCCACGTGTGAGATTTGAGGATCCGTGTGATATTTAGGTAGGATTGATTTGAGCGGGAAAATGAAAAAAATGATTGTTGTAGTGATGCCATGTGGCATTCAAACTTTTCATATATATATTATATATATTATATAGATATGTTATTGTTGTTTCATAATTGACCGTCGACCAACAACCTATATATATATATATAGGGGTTGGAATTGTTAATAACCCATCACTATAGGAATAACCAAATAACCTATGTTTAATGGCTTGATGAGTATATGTGTAAGAGATCTAAGGGTCCAAAATTAAAGCAGATTTTTATCCTTCATTTCGTTTTATATTTAATTGAAAAGGGTTAATTGGTAAAATTACCCTCAAACTTTATGTCCCATCTCCTGCATCTAATCGTCTGAAAAAAAACAGTGAACCGCCATTTCTTTCCTTCTCCCTGTCACAGAGACTATCAAAAATTCAAAATAACCACACTTTCCCCCAAGAAAATGCAGACGCACTCCTCTCTCCCACCATCGAATTGATCTGGGATCAGCACAAGGTAAGTGAAAAATCACGAGGACTTGAACTAGATGTCGCTTGCGCATCACAATTTACTGATTTTGATGAAGTTTTTTTGAGAAAAAAAAACGCAGATTGGAGATCGCTCTTTGTCAACGTTGCTTCGTAGCCCTACTGTGTAAGCATTTTACAAGTTATTTTTGATAGGGTGTAATGGATAGAATTCCGTGTGGATCTTGGTCTTTAAAATAGCTAGGGTTTTAATGTTCATACAGTTATTATATAGTTTTCTGTTTAAAAACTAATTATATCTATAAAAATGCCAATTATTTGACTCGCCCAGCAAGTGATTGTTCTGTGTTTTATGTAAAAGATACTAGGTTGAATTTAGGACACTTGAACAGGTTCCCCACTTGAACATTTAGGTTAGAGTTATTAAACTTGAATTTCTGTTGAAATTGGGGATTGCTATAGATTCAAGATTAACATGTAAAAATAATTTAGTGTTGTAAATTTTCAGGATTGATTAAGATTCATAAATTTCTGTTAAAAGATGATTTCAAAAGATGCGATCAGAGAAGCGTATGCTCAGAAAATGGGTCCTATCAGGGGTGGGACATCAAGTACGTAAGAGTTGAAATGGTTATCTTTAGATTATGAATCCTAGTTCTAATAATTGATATGTGGTTAATATTGTTTCGCAGGGCGCTCAAGTTCCAGAATAGCTAACAAAAAAAAAATCCAAGTTTACAAACACTTTAGATACAGCTATAAACCTTGACATTCCAAGTCCAGTATTAATACAGTTGTCTTCTACAGGTAATCCTTATAGTTAAAAAGGGTTTAAACAGATATTAGATAGTTGGATATAAGTTGTTGCAAAATTCTAATACTATTTTTCTTGTTATGTCATTATAACATATGAAGTAAAAAAAAAAGGCAGGGGTACGACAGAAGTTGTAAAAAAACAAAAAGAAATATCAGTGGATGGCATCTATAAACAACTATTCCATAAAAGGTAAAATATATATGTATAGTAGTTGAAAAAAACGGTAATATACGTTTATAATTGACACTAATCCACAATTTTTTTAGGTGAAAAGAAAGAGGTTGATGCTGGAAAACCATGTGATGGTGAGAAACAAATTCCTGGTAAGAATTATAACTGTTAATGGCAGTTGTTAAAGTTATCAGAACTGAGACTAAAACACTTTTAGAAATATACATGCAGCAGCAGTGTTACTAACCATACAAAAAAACGTTTGATCGTTCTCTTATTAAATTTGACATTCTTTGTAGTTATGATGAAAGGCGATGATACTGAACAGCCGGTGAAGAAGAAGGTCCTGCTGGCCTTAAGGCAGAAAGAATGTATTAATACTGGTGTTATTAAAGTAGTACCACTGTAATATTAAAGTAGCACCACTGTAATATTAAACAATAACACCACTGTAATATTAAACAATAAAAACTGCACCTAGCTGCTGCAACTTATGTTATTTTATGTAACACTGGTGTTATTAAAGTAGCACCACTGTAATATTATTAAACACTCAGGTTATTTATTGTAACACTGGTTATTTTAACGATATATAAGCTTATTGTATGTTTACTACTGAACAATCCTTATTATTTGGCAAAAAAAAGTTATAATAACATTATTTTAGTAGATGTTATATAATTATGGCCTAGTTATCACATGTAATAAAATAGTTTCTATGATTTACAATCAAGTTATGCTGCCGCCACTTAAAGTAGCACCAGTGTTATTTTATTTAACACTGTTGTTTATAAATAAAAAAATAACTTGTACTACTGGGTAATGATGATAACACCAACTTTAGTCTATAATATGTAAGGATATGAATGAACACCCTTGATAAAACTATTGGTGAATTTGGATATGGAGAAATTGATAGTAGTGGTTTAATGATGATAACACCAGTGTTATTTAACGATATATAAGTTAATTGTATGTTTACTAATTAACATTCCTTACCCAAAAAAGTTGTAATTAACATTCTCTAGTAGCACAGTCATTAGGGCACTATAAAAAAGTAGGAATATGTTATACTACTAAACATAACTTATATTAATCCCATAAATTAGATGCATCTCCCCATCATACATATTACATGTGAGAAACATCGTAAACAGTTAGGCCATCCTCAACATCCACATTCATTATGTAGTAATGATTCTTTCCTCTTATAATTTCTTTCTGAACTTCAGAAAAGGCAGCCAATGTGTAAACTTTTGAAGCGTGGATCTCGATTTCTTCACCTGTAACAATAACAGGGTTCTCATTGCTAGTTCGGAATTCAAGGATGCGCTGATTGTAACGTTGCTGGTCCATTGCAGAGTCAAAGCACATGAAAAACTGAACAAGTGTGTTTGCATGGCTGGAGTTCACTTTGAAGGCTGCATTAGAACTCTCGCAGCGAGACGTCGTCTTCATTAAGCAGCACATAGGGATCTCACGGAAGTAAGCTGGAATCCACATTTCCTTGATTGCATACATATCGCTTAACCACCCGTTGGAGGACAAGTTAAATTCAGATATAAGGTTAGCCCATCTCTCTTCAAACTTTGCAGGGGTTAGGTATATATTCCAAACCAGCTTGTGGATCCGCTTCCTAAGATCATTGTTCTCAAGCAAATCAGCGGAAACCTACGAATGAAAGGAATATGTGACTTTTTGAATGATAAAAAACAGAACACTATATAAATGATATAGAAACATACTAATGTAAAAACACATAAATAAAACCTTTGATGGCAGCTTCTTCATGATGTGCCACATGCACAAACGATGGATAGCGTCTGAAAATACATTGCCAATGGCAACCTTCATGGCTGGGTCTTGATCAGTTAAGACAAGGGCAGGTTCCCTTTTATGGACTTTAAGGAACGCACGAAGAAGCCAAGTGTAAGATTCAATGCTTTCTCCACATATCAGACCGGCACCAAACGTAACACATTTTTTGTGGTTATCAACACCAGTAAAGGGAACAAAAATCATGTTATATCTGTGGGAAAAAGTAATGGAATAAAATAAGAATTAAATATATGTCATTCAAGAGATTATACACATATTGTATACTAACACAGGTGCTAAAACAATTGTATCCAAAACACCAGTGCTACTTAAGTTATCTTGGGTGTTAGGTGAAAAACTTTACAGTCATTTAATATATAATATTGACAGTGATTACAAAAATGAAAACATAAAATTTTAAGCAGTGTCAGGGTTAAAGAGATTACTTGTTGGTGGAATAAGTAGCATCGAATGCAAGGACATCACCAAAATTATCGTAGCATGTTTGGGAAAACTCATCAGCCCAATAAATCGACTTCAACTCACCACCATCATGAAAAAGTTCATAAGAGAAGTTGGGTAGACTTGCAGCACGGCCCCTGAGTTTTTGAGCAACTAACAGCATGTCACGGTCACCGATGAACAATCGTATCTCTCGGGAAAGAGCCTTAAAGGTATTTTTGGTGCCATGCAAATTGTGATGTCCACCTTTTAAAGATGTTTGGAAGCGGTGAGCAACCACAGGTCCAACCTTATTGAGGCTCATATTATGGACAAATTGGTAATCATCGAAATTTAGATGTTTGCCTTTACGAGTCAAGTCCATGTTGTAAGAAGGCACCATGGGATGGTTATGATTTTGTTTAAAAGCATAAAGAAGAACCTTGTAGTCCCCTTTGATAAGCTTGTACCTGATCAATGCTGGACAATTTGTACATTTAGATGAACTAGATCGAGTGTTAGCCAAAGATGAAGGGTCAAGTGTGTCGATGTGTTTGCACTTCGGTTTACCAGACTTGCAACAGGACATTACTTTGTGGGTTATATGGTCTTTCCATTTTTTATAGGAGGTAACACGGGCTGAAAACCCAGATTGTTCAGCATATGTGTGAAACATATTTTCGACTTCCTCCCAGTCATGAAAAT
>JBCNJP010000018.1:10725786-10740954 GCA_039602395.1 Deinandra increscens subsp. villosa | reverse complement strand
TATAATAGTATTATTATCAGTGTATTGCCTCATAATAAATATATTTCACTCAACCATTACATCTAGCCAACAGGATTTTAGCATCTAGCAATTTACAGATATAATTTTAAACTAACACAAAATGAAATTTACAGATTGAAGGTTCTTATTCGTATCTTGAAGATGAGATTTAGCATAAACCACTTTCTTCTAAACCAAAATTTAGACTGTTAACAGCCAAAAATCTGCAGATGCAGTTCAGAGTGACTACCCTCATGCCATCCTGATGACCTAAATAATAGTGGACAGATCTAATGCTAAAGGCTAATCTCTTATGAAACCTCATACTTTAAATCACCAAAGGCCTGCGACTCCTATAAGTCAGCGTCTAACAAAAGATCTGATTATTGTTTTAAGAGGCTGAAATAAAAATAAAGTGATAACAGAAATTCCTCAAAATCTTCACCTTCTTAACAAAAATCGCAGGTTCAGAACTTTAAGTTTTTTAAAAAAAAAAATTCAAAAACTCTCACATTAACCTAGGAAGGTAATTCCACATTAGCCTCAAATTCCAATACTTTTGTAGGTTCTTTCCAAAGGTCTGGTAAAGAAATGGGAAAAAAAACCCTAACGTATACATATTCAAGAACCCGATTCAACGTATCTTAACGACCCAACAGTTTTAGTTATTCAATTCCTAAAATTACATAAAACAGCAAATAAGATTTTACAGTGGCCATTGGGTAAAACAAATCTATTTTCAATTAAGGGCCTGAACACCACAATTATTCTATAACTCTAACCTATAAAATGGTTGTAAGATAATTACAAACATCATGTAGCACGTCATATTAATACCTGGCTAGCCTTATGTATAGAAATCCTTAACAACAGCTATCCTAAAGCAATCGGTATATGCAGGCTAACGAATCGAAGAGATTAAAAAAGTAAGGAATAAGAGCGTGCTTTAATAAGGTCTATAACAGAGTGATGTTAGATACCTGCGTAGGTAGAGAGATGATCAAACGAAAGAACTGCATCAAGATAATACATATAAAGCTCAAAAATTGAAGAAACCCTAAATATTGATAAACAACAACAACGATATAAAAACCTGTGTGTTAAGATCAATTGCTGGAGTGCGAGCCAGATAAGAAACTGAGACCTAAAAAACCAAAATCAGTTAATCAGATCTCCAAAGTAATTCGGTAATGAAGGGCAGAAAATCTAAGGGAAAAGGTAATAGATATCTATGTACTGCTAAGCAAACCGATAAACAAAGATTGACGCACAACAAAGATTCGAAATTTACCTGCGTAAGACGGAAAAAAGGAGAAGAGAAGGAAGCTGTAACCCGATGTGGCATAAAGCGTGAGAGTAAAGTGATGACGACGCAAAAGAAAGTGAATCAGAGTGACACGTGTTACATACGTGACAGTGGCTCGCCAGGTAGCAAAAAAAATAAAAAAAAATTAAAAGAGGCCAGAGAAAATGTATGGAGGAAAACCGGCGCCACCGAGTCTCGAGCACATAGTCTCAATCTCCGAATACAAGATACTAACCACCAGGCAAAGTCCACAACCGTTAATGTTTTCATTTAGAAGCTATATATACAAACTCTCCTGTATAAAAAAAAGTCAACTAAAGGTCAAAGAAGTTGTATAATGTCTTAGTATATAATTATTGTAGGCTAATTACGTTAGTTGACATTCTTTAACTTTTATTTTTCATTTATGTTATTTCATAAAAACCCCTTTAAAAAATCTCAAGATATGTATTAATTTCTGATATGTATTATTTCTTTATCATGATTCACGGGTTGGTGGCAACAATTCATATACGGATGGTACTTGCAATGCAAAAACGAATTATAAATACAAATACTTGAATATTTTCGACCCGTCGCAAGGCGCGGGTCGGATTACTCGTATATATATATATACAAAGAGTACATCAAGCACCACAATCCCTATATTTATCATTTGCTTGCCCTCAAATAAATTATTATCTCAAACACCACTAAAATGACATATTGTATATATATACAATCCTGAACTTCGTCTATGCTTTCGTGCCTGATTAGAAAAAAAAAAACCTCTTTTACAATATATACTAAAGATGCGAATATATACTCAAAATCCCAGCAGCACAGCTGGTAATCACGCTTGATTTCTTAGCGCAAGTTCCACGTTCGAACCTGCTGTGTGGCAATTTCTTTTTTAGGGATAGTTAGATGCAATGTCACAAAATTAAAATTACTAAGATTCGTAAAACTGTAAAAGGTTTAGATTAACTTTATTACCTATCTTTATATCAAGGGTCCGGCTATATCCACCCGGGCTTTTACTAAAAACACCCAAAACGAACGATCGTTTTGGGAGAAACGACCCAGAAACGATCGTTCTACCTGAAACGACCCAAAGGAATATTAAAACCGTTATATGGCAATGATTAGGTGATCATTAGGGGAATGTTTGTCGGGTCGTTTTGTATAAAACGACCGTTTTAGAATTTTGATTATTTTTGAGGCCGAGAAGTTGATGTTTATTTTTATTTTTTTTAAATAATTTTATTTATAACTTATTTTTGCAATATAAGTTTTTATATTTGTATTTTATATTTTTTATTTATATTTCTTAGTGTTCCAAAAATCCACATAAGTTTTTAAAAAAAAAACATATTTATTGATAACAGGAAGACAACCCAGATTCGTTACAAACGCAAGAGAATAATAGGAAAAACATTATGACTCCAACACTACAGAATACTTGAAATCTCATAACAGCTAATAAGACCACTCTGAAGCTGAGTCGGAGTCACTGTCTGATGCCCAGCGGTTTCCAGATTCGACATCCACCTCCTTGGACCTACTATGTTCTTCCGCCCAGTACTCTCGAAGGACCTCCATGTCCTCTTTGTTTGCTTCATTCCAGGCATCTTCATCCTCCTCTTCAACTCCGACGAGGGGACGAGGGGGGGGGGGTCGAACAACAGTGGGTGGTGGATATGGACGACGATTAACAGGGGGGGCAGGAGGTCGAGGCTGCATAACAGGTGGTGGTGGCGGCTGTTCGACCGGTGGCACAAAACCAGGCGCCGGAAGCATTGCCGGAGGTGGAGTCCATGGTTCAAGGACATCTCTAGGAGGTGTGGACGACATAGCAAGATTGTGAAACTGGTGAAAAACTGAAAGAAAATTTGGATCTTCAGACATGTACAGGGTGGTTCAAGATCAAACAAATGACCCCTATTTATAGGGGAGAAAGTTATAAAATACAACCGTTGGGTATATAGCCGTTATAAAATACAGCCGTTGGGTATATAGCCGTTGTGTGTATATAAAAATTATTTTAAAATTATTTATTAAAAAAAACATAAAATACATATTTTTGTTGTAAATATTGAAGAACGTGTCACTGAGCACAACATGAGATGGTTTGTCTAATTATTCACTCAGAGAAGGGTCCAAATGCCACACTTTTTCGAAACCAGGCCAAGAGAAGTTCTGAAGCTTTTTAACTCGATGCAGCCAATATTTGGAGGATTTTGTGATTTCAAAGGATGCTATAAGAAACATAGAAGACCAACTACTAGAAGTTGCACCTTTGTTATATCACTTGAGGTCTAATTACAATGAGGTAATCGACATGCAACTCGAGAAAAATCTTCGGGCATGTAAGAATCCCATTTATGAATTTATTCTGTGATTTTCATCCATGGGTAATTTGATAGACCCCAAGAGTGAGTCTGCCCTAACACGAATAGGTCAACAAATTGGTTTCTTGGGCTTACAAATCTATGAAAGTGGACGTCTGTATTCAAGAACGTTTTTTAGAGATGTTGTAATCTGTTATGATGGAACTGTGAGAAATGTTTGTAGCAGGCCAAGTTGTACATAAAATATCATGGAGGGTGATGTCATTTTCATCAATAGGCCACTAACAAACCACAAACATTATTAAAATTATTTAAAAAAAATATTTTTTTTTACTACAAAACACTTAAAAACCTAGCTAATATAGCATATTTTAGATTAGGAAAAAAATGATGTATTTTTAAAAAATCTAAAAAATTCACAGAACATTTTTTAGAACTTATAATGCATAAAAAAGTTATTAAAAATAAAAAAAATGTAGCCGTTGGGGAAATCTAGCCGTTGGAGAAATCTATCCGTTGGCAAAATATAGCCGTTGGGAAAAATATAGCCGTTGGGAAAAATATAGCCGTTGGAAGGAGTATACGATATATATATATATATATATATATATATATATATATATATATATATATATATATATCAGTACTGGTACACATAATGTTTACATATCCTCAATGGCCAATCGTCGAAACATGGCTTCTTATTCCCGTCATCAGGAAAGTGAAGATGATGATCCATACAGTATCTCATTAGATGTATTTCTACGTATTATGGAAGAACCAGTTTCGGGTGATGAAATGAATCCCATTGACGTTGATCTCATTCCAGACAATAGCCGTCGTCAACGTGTTAACCCATTTGGCGGTTACCCGCAACCTCCTCCTCCGGTGAATCAACCTCGTCCTCCGGTGAACCCAAATCGTCCTCCAGTGAATCCACGCCGTCCTCCGGTGAATCAACACCGTCCTCCTGTGAATCCACCCCGTCCTTCGGTTAACCCACCTCGTCCTCCGGTTAACCCCGCCCCCGAACTCGACTGGGACTTCCCTTGGAATCATTAAAATTATCTTTACATTTATAATGTAATTTCCTGTATTTGTATTCCGGTCGGTGATGTAATTTTCAGAATAATTGTTGCAGATCTTTTATGCCAATATAACATCATTTATGACTTGTTCATTGTGAATTTGACTTTCAAAACAGAGACGTTGGTTCATTTTTGGAAAATTTTTAAATTTTAATTTTTTTCAAGAATTTTGATGGTTTTATATGGCCTTTTTGAGGCATTTTGAATGAATTTTTTTTTTTAGTATTTCTGATTCGGCCCAAATTTTTTTTATGAATCATGTATTACTTTTGAAGGTGCATTGTAATAATTTCACTAGAATTTTTCAAAATTTATATTGTTTAATAATTTTACTTTGCATTTTAAGCATTTTGAACAAATTATTTGAAAAATATTAAAAAGAGTTACCCATTAAAAATCATGTTTTTGTTGTAAATATTGATGGTGTTATATGCCTATTTTAGGCATTTGAAATGAAACAAAATTTCTTAGTTATTCCGATTCTCCTAAAACTTTTTATATAAGTCATTAATAAGTTTAGTAGTCGTTTTGTAGTAATATCAATTGATTTTTACCAAAAAAAAATTATTATAGATTTCACAAGCAAATAAGACAATTTAAAAGTTATTTTGTTAGACAATCATGCAAATTATGTTAGACAACCAACGAACGCAAAACATGATATACAACATAACCACCAAAATATAAGTTAATATAACATGTCACATACATCATCATCACCACAAAAACATAGAAGCAAAATAAAGTGAATAAGATGTTGTATCAAATACATAACCACCAAAATAAAACATAACCAAACCTAAGGAGTCTCATCATCATCCCCCTCGTCGCCCTCATCATCCATGACCTGGTCGGCAACACCATCCGGGTCCACAAACGGCTCTAGTACAGGTGGTGGTCGTAACAGTGGACGATCGATCGATAATATGAAAATATACGATCGATCGATCGATATATATACGATTTAAATAGAATAATACGTCACATCTAATGAATTCAAAAGAAATCCAGAAACGATCGTTTGTTACAAAACGGCCCAAAATTGAGGTCGTTTCATGCAAAACGATCGAAGGAATAAACATGATTTGATAGGGTTGCAGCTTTTGATGTCGACGTACAATTCCAAGGGGCCGTTTCAGGTAAAACGATCGTTTCCATATCGTTTTGGATGAAACAATCGTATGCTTTGGGTGTTTTTAGTAAAAAACCTGGGTGTCTTTATAAGGACTCTATATCAAATCCCTATATATCAATATGTCTAATTTCCTATTCAGTCTTTATGAATAAAATTTTCTTAAAATATCTCCCTTTGACAATGATAATGCTCATAAAAATTGAAATTTTATTCAATATTGTCACCCTTACTAATAGTTGTTGCACACTATTTCTGAGATTAATTTACATTCGATTTGAATGCTACGATTCATTTTATATATAAATTTTAGTCTATATGATTATTTATTCTTATAAATGAATGACATTTAGAAAATTTCTTGATACTTGAATGGTTCATTTGGTTACTTTTGTTCATAAAAATCACTATGGACTTATGAAGGTTTTAAACTTACATGATCAAATTTATTAATGTGTTGTCTTTAAATCTTTGGGTTTTCATTTTAAATAGCTTTTAAAACATCAGAATCAATGGATACTAATATATATCATCATTCCTATGTCTAATTTTTGCAGGTAATTCTGTTGGTTGCTATATTAGTTTTTAGCATGATTGCAACATGTAGCAGATATAGGCGCCAAAAGATGTATAGGTGCCTCATGAATGCTATTGAAAAGGTAAGAGTTCCATTTAGTTTTGTTTGTTTTACTTTTTTCTTTCTTTTTCGTTGAAGTATCACTGTAATTTTTTATTTAACAACATAAGCATTTAGCCTATACATCTGCCTGCAAGAATCACAATCAGTACTTGGATTTACATCTTTCAAGTTAAAACGTTTTATGAAAACTCATAAAAATTTTAAATCAAGTTCCGCAAACCATAAACTTATAAATCACACATTCTCTCTCACTTGTCAATTTCACTCGACTCTCGAGAGTAAATTTTCAATTAACACTGAAAGTTAAGCATGTCTAAAATCAATACTTTGATTTATATCCTTTTTAAAGTTTAAAGGTTTTTGGTCATGTATCTTTATCTAGAAGCTTGTTGAATCAAAACAGGTTTGTATCTTTATGTGAAGTTGTGAGTAGTGGATGAAATTAGAAAACTTTTTTAGGGGTGCACCATTTTTTTTACAGAGTCACTTTATTTTTTAAAAGTTTCAGTTTTATATAAACTTACATAAAAAAGTTGGTCCGGATCGGATTGGTTATACAAGACAAATACGACACAATGATAAAAGAAATACCATTATCAGGATTTAATTAATATAGAAGAAATGATGATGATTTAAAATTTCAATAAAAAATATCATAGAAGAATCGAGGATGATCACCATTTTTTCCGAATAGAGCATAAATGTTAATGTATTGATAATTAATCTGTAGATTACGTTTGTATTAGACTATTAGATACTTAGGTTTGGACTATTATTTACTAATAGCTTAGTTTATTGGGCTTGAGTGCGTAATCCAGATTTGAACTAAAAAAATATAAAATGTAACAAGCAAGACTTGAATCTGGGTCATTCAAGAGAAAACAACACACTAAACAAGACTTTGAAGACCATTGGGAGTTGGGACAGACGTGTTAATTGGTTTATTTTATCCAGAACTTATTTAATGACTTCCCATCACTTAAAAAAATACTTGAAAAACCGTACATATAATTTTCACTACGTGTACGACGTTAAGAGGGTGCACGGGGACCCCCACTACAAGAAACTTGACTATTGCCGACTACATTTTTCATACCTTTCTCGACAACATGTTGTCGCTATAGGTATTCCCGACGACATGTTGTCGGGAAAAGCTCGTCGCTGATAGCCAAAATAGTCGTCGGGAAAACTTCCACTTTTCCCGACTACATGTCGTCGGCAATAGTGAAATTTATTAAAATAAATAAAAAATCATTTTTTACTTTTCCCGACAACATGTCGTCGGCAATAGTCAATTTTATTAAAATAAATAAAAAATAATTTTTTAGTTTTCCCGACGACATGTAGTCGGTAAAAGTCGATTTTATTTTTTAAAAAATATGTTGTTTTTTTTAAACCTGCTGTTACGCACCTGTATTTGTTATAAAACCTGCTATAATAATAACCTGGATTTGATACCATAAATTTAAACATTCTACAAATGGTCATAAGATGTCTAAAACAAAAATAATACATGTTTAGGTTTGAAACAACGTGGATCAACATACAAAAACCAAAAACAACCTACGCCTACTCGTCTTCATCATCGTCTTCGTCATTGTTCTGGTTGCTTTGAGATGGCATTCTTGGGAAATTCATACCCGGGTTCATAGCACGCATTTGTTCAAAAAATTGATTCATTCGTGCATCAACTTGGGCATTGACATCTTGAAGATAAGAATTTGCTTCTTGTGAAGCAAATGATGACAACTTTATCAAATTTCGTTTCTGGTTGTGAGGACCACTTTATCATTCTTATTGTGCTTCAAGTTCAGTACATATTAGGTTTCCTAGGTTCCAGGGTTTAACGTTTGGATCTAGAACTTAATATCAACGAGACACAATTATATCCGAACTTTTGAAACTAAAACCAAATTGTCAACTGTGCAAAATTAAAACCAATCAAAGCTGGAATTCAATAAATGGATAAGGTTTGAAGCACACCAGTAGCAAATAGATCACCCTTCTGGCCGAATAATAAAGTGTGGTGACTCGGCTCGTATATCTAGGAGAAAACCCACAACAAAAAAAACCACATCGCACAATTCCAGGTAATAATCTCCTAACGAGACTCAACAAAAGACCTTTTTGGAAAGTCAAGGGGGTACCATTGGGTTAAATGCCTTTTGATTATTATAAACTTTTATTAGCTTTTTATTTCACACCCTATCCATTTATAGTTGGGTTGGGTCATACGAGAGAATATATTAATTATATATCATTTATATAGTGTTGTCAGTCGCACAATATTTACTATTTAGCACACACGTTTTTTGAAATATTGAAGTTTTGTTTGGTTTAAAAGTCGATGTAAGTCCGTTTCTCTTTATTGGTCCTCATGTACTGCCTTTAATTTGTAATGTTTCTCTTTCCCGCCTCTGACATCTTGCTTGAGGTTGGTTTATGAATTGCCGTTTCAAAAAAAAACACACACACATGTTTTTTTCTCTATTAGATGCCAAGGGCACTTGCAAAGTGAGCAATCACTTTCTTTCCACACGTCCTCATTTACCTTCTTTCTTACCTAGTAGTCCGTTACCGTCCATGTCTCTCTACCTTCTCATTCTGACACACCCTCTCTCTCACTTATCAGTCTCTCTAATCTTTCTTCACATCTAAGAAAACTCTTTTCGTCTCTCAATACTGTTGTACAATCTCAACGATCTTTGTTGCACGATCTTAAATTTCTGCGTCAAAATTTAAAGAGATGTTAAAGAGTATGTTGTTGCTCTGCTCCGTTTATGATCGTTGAAGCGGCAACATGATTCTCCGTCTCTGTCGGAGATGTCGAAGAGTTCGTTGGTGCTCCGTTGGAGCACTGTTCATAACGTTCTGGGGCTTCTGATTGGCTTAATTTTTGGTGACTATTTCGTTTGGGGATTTCGAACCCTTTCTTGAAATTGAGTTGGTTTCGTCGCTCTCTTTATGTGGGTTTTTTGTGATTATGCTTGCGATTTACAATTGTTTGGTCTTCTTAGCATGAATCTGCGACTATGATGTTTGGGTTATGTGGATTTTTTCCTTGACAGTTATTGATATTCTATGAAAATCTTAACATGAAGTACATTGCTTTTTCGTTATTTAGGTTATTCCTCTTTCGGGGCTGTTTGATTTATGCTTTCTTTGGTGTTCACTGTTTTGTGCGAGTGATCTGAAACGAAATCACTGTTGCTTCTATTTGGGTTTGTTGTTAAGGTTGTCTTGATGTGGCATTAGGAAGTCGTAAATCACGTTTTTGTTGCCTTGATTTGGCATGTGGCTTTTTGTTGGTCGGTTATGCTTTTTTCTGGCTACGACGAAACTGTTGTATCTAATGCAGCCGAAGCCTTTACACCTGTGATGGCGTTGTATGTTCAGTTTTCGGATGTGGGTGGATTGCTATGATTTTTCCAATGACAAAAATCGAATTTGTGATGGCTTTGATTACCTGTATGCTTTGAAGTGTTACGACTTTTGCTATCTGTATGCTTTAAAATCCAAAATTATATGCAAAGTGTTAGGAATTTGATCTCTGGCTTATAGTTTCATGTGTGCTAATTTTATTCTGACCCTATGTTGTTTGGGAAATAATTTTTTTGGTTAAACTTGGCTCATGATTTGTTGGTTGTTCCCGATCCGTGTTGCTGCAAGTGATACAATCTGTTACTTAAACTTGTTGTTCAGAAATATTTTCTTGTTTAAACTTGACTCATGGTTTCTTCAGTGTTGCTCTTGGTTTCTATGAGGCTATGATGCTTTTACTCTGACCCATATTTCTTTGGTTAAACTTGGATCATGATTTGTTGACCGCTCTTGACGGCTTGTATGAGACTGTGATAAAATTTATCTGAGCCTATGTTGCTGTAAAACGAAACAATATGTTGCTCGAACTTGGCTGCTGATTTTTGTTTCAAAGTTGGTTGGTTTTCCCTTTTACTTGATGGTGACTTGACATTCTTGATGATTTATGTGAGGCTATGATGAAATTTTTCTAAGCCATTGTTTCATTACATTTGCCCACTGATATTTTAGTTACTGCCTAATATGATCAGGCTTTGACTACATTATTCAGGTTTATACTACCCAATATTAATTATATTAGCTCAGTAATATTTTTGTTACATATTCATTACAATAGTTCGCTCTCTTGCTAAGCTTTTACTTTGCAAATATTTGATGGTGATAATGGTTGTATAGTACTGTGGTGAATCCAGGGAACCGGAGGATGCTAGATCTGAATCCTAATTAAATTATGCAGCACTGGCAAGTGAGGCAGATGTGTGGCTGGTCGTGAATTTGATGCCCCATCTGTTTGACACTTTACAAATCTATCAATTTGATGCCCTATCTTTTGAAAACGATCCTACTAAAATCAGTTTTGGCAAGTCTGGTTTTGAGTTTAAGTTACTCAATACGAACTACTTTTAAATACCATCTAGTTTGACTTAGAATTCATTTTGTGAACATCTACCTTGAGGCTAGGGGTGTTCAATGGTTCGGTTTATGGTTTATTCGGTTGATTCGATTTATTCGATTCGGTTTATTCGGTTTGAAGTTTTTTTTATGATAACCATAACCAAACCAAACCGTATTGAATATCTTACAAACCGAATCGAATAAACCATATTCAATATGATTCGGTTTCGGTTGAGAACCGAATAAATAGTATTCAAACCATTTAAACCGTTTTCACCAAATAATATATTTTGCGTATTTTTTTTGCTAAAAAAATTAAACAAAGAACAAACATCTTTAACATATACCTAGAGTTTAAAACTATAATCCGATATACTACCAAAATACTTCCAACCAAAATACCTACAACCAAAGTACCCATAACCAAATACCTACATGATTCAAGTACTCAGTATTAAAAACCCTAACCGAAGCAGTTACAACTGATTAAACAAAGAGAGGCCAAAACATATTCATAACAAAATCGAACTAGTATGAATACATCGAGCGATCGTACTCACATACCTTTGCTTCAAACTAAAACAGTAGGCCGAGGTAGCAGGTACCAGGTAGGCGCTTGTTTTGATAGAGTAAACGAGGAGAAGACGATGAGTCGATGACTACTTTTTACGACATACTTGTTTTACCCTAAAAAAATCATGGATGAGTATTTAGTTGGATTGTGGATAAGTCATAAGTTGGCTTAGCTTAAATGTTTTATAAATATAAATAAATAAATAAATATATATATATATATATATATATATATATATATATATATCTTATATGGTTTTAAACGGATAACCGAATAAACCAAATAAACCGAATAAAAGCAAAACTTAAAACCATAACCGAACCATAAACCGAATTCACAATTCGGATACGGTTGAAAACCGAACTGTAAACCGAATTCACAATTCGGTTTGGTTTATTCGGATACGGATACAGTTCGGTTTGTCGGTTTATTCGGATTTCGGTTATTTCTACACACCCCTGCTTAGGCTCAGACCATGCATGTAAGCATTTGGCGTAAGGAGCAAAATTAACACACAAATAAAAGAAATTAGATGTCTTGACGTGTATGTTGCTGCGTGTTCCCGATTTATAAAATTATATATTGAAATAAAATATATTTAAAATCTTATCATAATCTAGTAAGTTTTAAAAAATTATTAAAATAAGATTTTTAATTTTTATATTTAGTTATAGAAAATTTTGATTTTTATAATCCTAAATATTGCCTATTGGCCGATAACAATCCATACTTCATTTTTTGTCCTACAATGAGCCATTTTTTAATCATGTTGGAAATAAACAAACCGATAAAATGACTCCCAACTCTGTTAATAAAAATAAACTTTTTGATAACTGGACAACACAGTGGCATCTTATGTGACATGTTTTTATGTCTATGAAGAAAAGTTTTCAGAAAATAATCATCCATGCATAAAATTCTTCTACAAACGGATATAAAACATTTTTCATAGCATCAAAACATACAAAAATCCTAAAAACTCTATGTTTGAACACACCCATCAAAAACATATCACATGACGCCACAATGATAGTCATCAAAAATTTAACATTTTTAATGAAGTTAGAGTCATTATGACGATCGTCTGTTTATTTCCAACGTGATAAAAAAGGGATTAATTTTGAGAAAAAACAAAATATGAATTATTATTAGTCAATAAACAACAATTAGGATTATTAAATCTAATTTTTTTTCTTAATTATATAATTTAACTATTTAAAATCATTATGAAAGATATAATATTTTTTATGAGTAAATATTATAATGCATGACATATGAGTGATTTGTAAATGATACATAACAAATTATCAAGGGAAAATTGCATATATCCCCCTAATTTCAACTTTAATTGCATATTTACCCAACATATAAAATCAATTGCATATTCATCCATTTTTAATGAATTTTAAGTTAATGACTATTATACCCCTAATAATAAGAATTATTAATTATGTTAAGCCATCTCTTTCGCTACTCTCTCTATATCCCTGGACCTTTAAAATTAACCTTCAAAATTGAGCTCCCCTGCGCTGTCGATGACGCCATGGCTTCTGGCTACACAATTTTATGAATCGTCCTTACACCATTTTTCACATAATCGACCGTTTCACCACCACCAAATTCCGACTAAGTCGACCGAGTTCTCTGTACAACAAAGAGAGAGTAACGACACCTTGCAACCGCCAATTTTGTCGGATCCATGGGATTCAACTTTAAGCTATAAATTTACTTAATTTCTTTGGAAGCTTGAATCTTTTTGGCTAAATTTCTTGTTGGTTATCTATCGCTCAAACTCAAAAGATTTTGTGAAACCATCATTTTCAGAACAACATTAATTATGATCATTATTATATTGCTATTGATGACGTGGGTCCGGTCCGGCCAAATATCGGAGGTTACCCCTCATTAGGCCGAACCAAACACCCACTCTAAACGGCACGTGACACACACGAGGTGGCCGCACGGCGCCCTCGAGTAACATGGATAGGCAATGATTGGCACATCATAAGCCAATCATGCGCCGCTTTACCCAAAATGGGACTGTAGGCTACGCACCTACTGCGCCCGCCCATACTGTTAGCCGCCAGGAGCATTAATGGCGCATCAGACAAAGGTAAGTCACTATAAATACCCCCCAACCACTTGGGGGGAAGGACACTTAATCCCTCCGGACTACAACTAGCTCCGGCACTAAAACGTCTCTCCTGACTGCACGGCAGAGTAGACATCCCCATTCCCCACACACACATCCTATACTCACGAGGGTAGACCTGGGATGGCGATGATGCATCTGTCAGTCCCAGTCTGAGCCGGAGGACAATCTCCCTCCTATGTTCTAACTCTTCCTTCGTGACAGGTACCTTAGACTAACCTACCGAAGTAGCCGAGACGTTCATACCGGAGCGGCTCAATTCATCAACTCCCCAGAAACTCTCTACTTGGCCGGACCGGCTCATCCTTGATACCCGCCCGGCCGAGACGTACCGTTTCTACAGCTATCAACGTTAATTTTCAGAAACGGGAATTGGTTAAAGTTCACGATGAATTTGAAAAGGAAAGAGAAATGCTTCAACTTTCTGATAAGTTAAGAGAGAAAAGGGTTCAGATGAAATTAGCTAGAGCAAAGCATCAATTCGAAGAGAAAATTGCCCATGTTGACAAATTAAGAAGTGAATTCGAATTGTATCTTGGAATGAAGAAGAAAAAAGGGCGAAAAGACCAAGATCTAACGATGTAAATGAATAATAGTATTTTGGTGGGACTCGTTTGAACGAAGAACATGAAGATGGTGAAGTTGAATACGACGAAGGCTCAGGGAATAACAAGAGTTTCAGGTCATAATTTGCATAAAAATTTGGTCAACGTAAAAGCAACAACAAAACACACTTCTTCGATCAGTTCAAAGAACCATTTTAGATGAAAATGAATGGGGTTCAAGATACTTTTGTTGAACTGGAAAAACAAACAAGGAGAAGAAATAAGAAATAAGGGTAAATTAGTCAATTTATTAATATAATTAATGAAAATGGGTAAATATGCAATTAAGATTTAAAATAGGGGGAAATATGCAATAAAAATTTTAAGTTGGGTAAATATGCAATTGATTAGTTTTGTGAGGGGATATATGCAATTGACCCCTAATTTCAACTTTAATTGCATATTTACCCAACATATAAAATCAATTGCATATTCATCCATTTTTAATGAATTTTAAGTTAATGACTATTATACCCCTAATAATAAGAATTATTAATTATGTTAAGCCATCTCTTTCGCTACTCTCTCTATATCCCTGGACCTTTAAAATTAACCTTCAAAATTGAGCTCCCCTGCGCTGTCGATGACGCCATGGCTTCTGGCTACACAATTTTATGAATCGTCCTTACACCATTTTTCACATAATCGACCGTTTCACCACCACCAAATTCCGACTAAGTCGACCGAGTTCTCTGTACAACAAAGAGAGAGTAACGACACCTTGCAACCGCCAATTTTGTCGGATCCATGGGATTCAACTTTAAGCTATAAATTTACTTAATTTCTTTGGAAGCTTGAATCTTTTTGGCTAAATTTCTTGTTGGTTATCTATCGCTCAAACTCAAAAGATTTTGTGAAACCATCATTTTCAGAACAACATTAATTATGATCATTATTATATTGCTAT
>JBCNJP010000018.1:10666006-10725286 GCA_039602395.1 Deinandra increscens subsp. villosa | reverse complement strand
TTTTTGAGATGACAATTTTTGAATTAAACCTTCCAACTTTTTATGTTCATCTGTCAACTTTTCTATCTTCTTTTTATAATCAGTAACCAACAACTCTTCTATCTTTTTGTGAACAAAATTAACAAACTAATTCATAACCACTTATTTCGGATTCAAAATCACTCTGTTCAATTTTAAACATAAATGCATGTTGCATATCAGCTGACTCAACATCAAACGAATCTGCAGGATTGTTATGAATTGCAGTCAAAGCAACAGTATCAACTTTAAACACTTTTAACCAGTCATATCCTTGACCAGTTTGTGAAACTAATGCTTTTTTATCTGAATTATTCGGTGAAAACTTCGATGAAGAAGCATTTGAATTTGAACACTCACGAGCAAAATATCCAAAATTTGAAACATTGGAAACATTTTACCTTTATTTTGTCTAACCCAACTTTACCATCTGGATTTAAACTTTTGAATCTAGTTCTCTTCCTTTACCTTTTAGCTCTTTGGGCTAGCATAGCAAGTTACCAATTAATATCCATTTGTTCAAGATTTTCTGGATCTATCTGATCAAAATCTTCTTCAATCAGATTAGCCGCTGGCAAACCACCATTCAAAAGTCCATAATATGAAGATAACAATGCAGATATCAATGTCAGATGTTCATCAGGTGTTTTTGCAGAAAATGCAGTCTGACTTGAATGATTTATAATGGTAAAATTACACCCTCTTGATGAATTTAAATTTTCTGAACCATGTCCCGCTAGAAATGTTGTTGGAGCTGGATTTGATGAATCACTACCAAAAGATTTAGATTTAGCATTGATGCTTGCAGAATTCTGACCATGATACAATTCAGGATTTTGCAATTGAGCAGTTGATTTGTGAGCATTCATCATTTCCATTTCTCGAGCATGAAGTTTTCCTGTTAAGTCATGAAATGATAATGTCAAGTATTCTTTGTCATGAGTAATTAACAAAACATAATTCTCCCATTTTGCTGGTAATGCTTCTAGCAATTTCTCCTTCAATTCCTCCTCAGTTTTCTCTATGTTAACCACCTTTAATTCACTGATTAGATGTGAGAACTTGGATATAAGAGCAGTGATGTTTTATTTATCATAGTGTTGAAAATTTTCAAATTATTTGTTCAACACTTTTGTCTGCTCTTTTTGTATTGATCATTACCTTCACATCTTGCTGACAGTGCATCCCATAACTGTTTTGACTTTTTTCAAGTACCGAATTGATGCAATAGCTCTGTAGGTAACACCATGGTAAGATAACCATATGCTTTATGTTCGAGCTCATAAATTTTCCTTTCAGCCGATATGAAATCCTTCAATTCTTTATTCTCTTCTCCATCAGTTGGACGTGTGTAAAGTTTTTCAATCGGAATCCATAGATTAACATCGTTCGTGCTGATATAAGCCGAAAACTTTCGTTTTTAATTGTGATAATCTTCCAATTTCAACAACTTGGGTACTTTCTGGCTTGTTCCAATTTCTCTATCAAAGTTGATTATAGTTTGCATCGCGTTTTGCATGACCGCAAATGCTTGAAAATCATACATCTTGTGATAAACTTTTTGGTATTGAAAACCTCGAATGCAAAAACGAAGATCTTAGAAAAGGATTTTTGGGAGTCGAAACAGAGGGTACTTGCTGTAAGGCGAGTATAATTGTAGATCTCTCCGAGACGGTCGTTTTGGCTGGTATTAGCTCCCATAACTCCAAACGGAACTCTAGTTACGTCAGTTTTAGTGAACACTACTTTTCTACTAGCGAACCAAAAACACTTCCAGTGAACCAATTCTTTGACCAACGAACCAAAGTCTTTGACCGAACCGAAAACACTCAGCGAACTGTAAACTTCAGCGAACCAATTCAGACGAACCAAAAACCCAACGAACCAATGATCTAACTAGCGAACCAATGACCTAGCGAACCAAATGGTTAGTTGTAACCGCTCCGAACATTGTTGAAGATATACTAACGAACCAATATGAAGATGTACTGGCAAACCAAAGATCAGCGAACCAACTGTTGAAAATTGCCTAGCGAACTAACTAGCGAACCAACAGATTCACCCAGCGAACCACTAAATTTAACCAGCGAACCAACAAACTACTGTTTCGACTAATTTTTTGCAAATTTGGACGTTTTGGACTGTCAATTACAACAATAGGTAACGAAAACACACTAGGAACGTTTTGAAATCAAGTTTAACACCATAAACACTCGGAATTGAGGAAAATTGATGAAAATTTAAGAAAACCCAACTTTTTCTCACTAGAAATCCGATTTTGATCAATTCTTTTTAGAAGAGCAACTTCGATTTGCTCTGAATACACTTGTAAGAGCGTGATACGATCTTACTATTGATAGGATCGATTGAATCTAGTACACGAGAAGGTAAATAAGCTTCGTTTATTGATTCACAATAGAACCCAATACAAAGCTTTCTCTGTCTAGACACACACATAAACACACACTCGTGAATGACTCAAAATGACAGAACTCCTCATCTATACAAGAGTGAACCTATTTGTAGTGTTTGACAATCTGCCCAACTAACCAACTGGCGAACCATTGGTTCACTGCCAACCATCTGGCTAACCAATGGTTCGTTGTCTAGCTAACCATTGGTTAGTTGACTAGCTAACCATTGGTTAGTTGACAGTAAGACTTACTATAACACACTCACTTAGATACAATACACGAGACACTCTGTAGCATTGGATTATGCTCTAACACAGAAGTTATAAGGTGATGAACCAGACCTTTTCTCCATCATAACTCTTTAAGATCTTATCGAAACATGAAATTGATCACACCCGTTGTGATCGAAATCAAAAAGGGATTCAAAGTATATCCATTGTTGATATGTTTTGGTAACACTTTGAAGATCCGACTCTGAACACGGTGCGAATGAACGATGAATTCATGAACCAGATTTTGCGAATTAATCTAGAATAAATTGAAATCTGAAATTGATTGAAGCTATAGACTCGCAACACAAAAACGAACTGGATGAGGTTGAATCTTGGTGTTTAACGCAAGAGCTCTAAGGTCGGAATTGAAAAATATAATGGCGTGAAAACTATGATGAACGGTGAATCAAATTTGATCAAAATTTTAATCAAAATTAGTTCTAATTGCACCATAAGGTTTGTATGATCACACCAAAACTAATGATATCATTTTTAAGTTGAGATATCAAAGATTCATGAATTCGCCACTAATGAACTCTATGAAGAACAACAACCTGTGATTTTCGAATTTGATCATATCATCACCAAAATTAGATCTGAAACTATCACTAGATCCATCTTGATGTATAGAATCTAATGGAACTAGAAAATAAAAACGATGTTAACTACAAAGTATAGTATAGACCTTTCTCGGACATTGATTTTGAAGATTAAGTCTATATCTTTAATTAAAAAAAACCCATTCGTGGGATATCTACTATTGCTTGTAGAAAATTGAACCCTTTCAAAAAGTTATGATATGTGCTAGTCTTATTTTGACAACTAATTATGAAATGGTTATGTGTTTGCTATTTCATGGGGTTGAACCGAACTTTATGGATATGTGAACTTGAGGATCTCAAATAAAAGCCGAAAAACCCCTGGCATCACGTGCTGATTGCAATATATAGTCTCTATTATATATATATATATATACAAATCACATCGTTTTATTTTAGGCATCTTACTGTTAGGTTGTACCCACCCATTTATTTACAACTCAAACTTTCATCCACTGGTGTTCATCCACGATTTTTTTTATTAACACGCCCCTCATACCTTGATTTACACGTGCCTCTCATTTGCTTTACATTCATCGCTGCCCCTTTCTCTCATTTTCGCTATCGTTGCTCTGTTCTCCGATATCGCTGCTCCAGTGCTCCATTCTCCAACTATTCTCCGGCTCATCCAGGTATAGTGAGACCATTCAAATTAGAGCTTATTGAATTGCTATATTGTGTGTCATATGATTATAGTGATTTGCTTCATTGTGTGTTACAAAATTATTTGTTTTAATGCTTTGCTTACTGTTTGTTTACCAAAGTAAGAGTTTATATGGAACCTTCTTTTATTTTTAAGCTCTTTTAATATAGATGTGCAAGACTCTGATGATTTAGTCTATAATAAAACCGGGTACAAAAGTGCTCTATATTATGTGTTATCATTCCTATAACACTTTCTACTGCTATGTTCCAATAGTTGGTTTTTTTTAATATCACCCCTCTTAGTTGTCAACTGCAGCTTGCTTTTATTTCATTTAAAGGTTTATCTATTATTTTAATATTTTGTTTATAGGTATTAATTCTATTTATGTTCTGTCTGCAGCTTGCTTTTATTTTTTTATATCTGATAAGTCTACATAACAACAGGTTTGTTTAATTCTCCTCTTCTCTTCTAAAAATTACCGGTAACATATCCTTTCTTGACCTCTTTATATTATCGTATGCTATTGTCTTTTCGATAGCAATTTAGAATTAAGCATTGTTCTACAGGTGTTGATAAAGTATTTATGTTCTTAAACATCTATATTCGTCCTCATGTTTAAAACCAAGATACATGTCAAAATCATTTCTCTCTACACAAAATAATGAGTCTCCTAAATATATTCACTAGAATCAGTAACCTACATATTTTGTGTTATTTCTTATTGTTCATGTTGTTTGTTTTGGGTTTTAAATTAGTTTTATCTACGGTTTTTCACATGAAATTTAGTTGTCTGCTTCTTATTGTGTGTTACTGTTCATGTTTTTTTCCTTTTTTTTTTCTTTCTAAAATCTGTTTTCAAAATTCGGTCTCTGAGTTCATTATGTGTCGTTCATTCGTGTTTGTTTCTGTTATTGATCTTTTCGTGCGAGTTGATTAGGTTATTCTATTTTTTTCATCAATCAACTGCTTGCGATTTCATATTTTTGGGTTGCTCTATCCATTTTTTTGATGTTCTAATTTGTTTGCAATGTTTTTGTGTCTGCATGTTCATTTTTGTTTTACATAAGTGTTACACCCCCCCCCCCCCCCACACACACACACACACATATTATGAAGTAGTAAATGTCGCTCCTTATTACAAGATTTTGTATTTTGTATTAGTTAGATTTAACACATACTCGATATTTTGTTGCAAACTTAAACCAACTTATTGGTCAACTGAAGCAAATGATATAGTTGGAAAGCAAAGTTAAACCACTATTTTTGATGTATGATTTGATTTATCTCAGTTCCATCAATAAAATGAAAATTATGTCAATTTAGTTTCAAGTAGAATAGAGGTGATAGTTATTTGGGTAAAAATACAAATCAGAAGGTATAAGCTTGAGTCAATTATTAACTATGTTCTTTTATTTTTTCACTGACATAACTTCCAAATTTTAACTTATATGGAACTGCTATTTTATACTAAATGTTTTTATTTTTAGTCAGTAACCTTATAATGATCTTATGAAGACATTTGTATTATTGTTTATTCACTGATTTAAAAGTTTGCATTGAGTAAGAATGGAAATCAATTGGTGATTAGTGCTATTTGAAATGTATTTTTAATGTATTTTACTTCTTATATACTGTGATACTAATGTGATGTCTTAACCTACGTTTAATGTTAGTTATATAATAGACTTAAGAGTTTAACTGATTGTATTGCAGCAAATGATACACACACAAAGAAGTTGACCCGCCGCAACGCGCGGGCGGGTCAATTTCTAGTTTATAATAAGTCTTAAAAATAATCATGATAAATTAGTTGTGTCAAAATGGTCAATTGGATAAATGGTTGAATGAGTATGGAACTCTTGCTAAATTTTGAGGAAAGATCAAAACAGCTTAGGTCAATTATCAACACTGTTTTGTCCTTTTTTTTTTTTTAATTTCATAGGTAGTTGATTAATTAACATGACTATAAAGAGTCGGGAGACCTTTTTTTAATATTGCAGTTTAGGAGTTAACACTTGAATTTACTCTGGGTGATTTTTTAATACTATTCAACATGTTTTTTGTTCCTTAATGTTTTAACTTTACCCACTTGATCTTTTAGCAACAAAGAAAACTATGTTACGGATTTGATCAAATTATCAGGATTTAAGATGCCAAACAGTTGGCTTTTCCTACAGACCCTTTGTATTGAAATTAACCCTCAGGAAATGGAGTGATGTGGCAAACATCCTCACATTTACAGAAGTCTAGTAAGTCCACTATACCCAACAATTACTATGTCTTTGGTTCATGTTCTTTTGATGTGGTGGACGCAACATATATAAAAACTATTTTTTAAGGTATTATATTTTTGCTTTGGTCAAGTATAGACAATGTGTATGATTTATTGATTTCAATCTAAGTTTATTGGTCTGGGATTTTTAATAGTCTTTTATTGATTATGATGGGTCTTGAAAAAAAAATGATCCAAATGTGACTTAGCAATAGACATGGCTTGATTGAAAATTTTGTATTCAGACCATGAAATAACTGTTTTTGAGCTTACAATTAAATAAAATCTATATTTGTTTTATTCTAAATAAAATGTGTTTTGATGATGAATTTTTCTATGATTTAATTTGAGATAAGAATCTATATTTATAGGAAAAATTGCATGAAATAATCCCAATTTTTCCTCGTTCGCAAATAATAATCCCACCTTCCGAAATTGCAAGGGGCAGTCCCACCTTGTCATTATTTTGCAACGAACAGTCCCTCCGTTAAAAAACACTAACGGCGTTAAATACTGTGTACTCCGGCGACCTCTGATTTTTCCGACGACCTGCGATTTTTCCGGCAAACTAAACCCAAAACAACCAACCAACTTCAATCAAGCATATCTTGATCAAAAATTGACGAAAACCGAATCCGAGAAATGCGTTGAACTCGTATCCACTAGACGAACAAATCTAGCACCATACTTGATATGTTCCGTTAAGCTTTGAAGGCCGAATAACTTGCTCTTCCAAGTTCTTCAATGGTGATTTGAGAAATACTCAACCATATCGTATAAATTTGGTACGAATAAACTCGTTTTTATCACACAAATTTGTGCAACAATCAGAACGTGTTTTGGTGTTGATTTGAGAAAGATTTAATTTCACAAAAAACTTAGTTTGTCGGAGATACTCGTTCGATGCTCAAACCTCGTCGGAGTACACAGTATTTAACGCCGTTAGTGTTTTTTAACGGCGGGACTTTTCGTTGCAAAATAATGACAAGGTGAGACTGCCCCTTGTAATTTCGGAAGGTGGGATTATTATTTGCGAACGAGGAAAAGTTGAGATTATTTCATGCAATTTTTCCATATTTATATTATTCTGGACATAATAGAACCACCACTTTCATAGGTGATTATAAGTTACTGTGAATTTGTGCTCAATGTATCAGTTGTTATAGGTAGTCAGATACTTGCTGATTGAGCCATTTCTGGAATTTGCATTAAACAAGCAGTTCAGAAAGCTGCTGCTGATTGACAATTATGAAGAGTATGCTAGACATGCTAGGTTAGTTGCTCAAACATCGCTGATTGACAATTATGAAGAGTATGCTAGACATGCTAGGTTAGTTGCTCAAACATCAAGAGTGAAAAACAAAAAAATAAGTCTTAAAATCTTAATTTTAGATGAAAATGATCGACAAACAAATATAACAAAAAACATTGTTTTAAAGTCTCTTTTTTTTCTTTAAATTTGTAAGTTTACTTCAACTAAATTTTTATTTCCTTTATAGTTTTATATATTATTCTTTCAGTTTATTTTCCAAATTTAGTTTTATGTTATGCTTCATTTCATGTTTTTTTATAATACAACCTCGGGTATTTATCTAGGTCATTGGTTAGTTGTATATATATGATTAAAGGTATATTTTAAAAGTTAGATCCTACCCTTTCTATAAATTATTTATAGTTTGTAGAATTCAAAAAATATGACTGAACAATTTAATTAATAATAATAAAATACTGAATATAAATATCTTACATAAAATTGAATGAAAATAATTATTTCATTGTCTAAAGAGTATAGTTAATTGGAATTATGAATTAAGTTTGAGGTAGAATATTGAGGAAAAAAAGTTAGAGTCATAGAAAAGTACCAGTGCCAACAACTCAAGTTGGGTCGTGTTTAACGCATCATAAGCTAGCTTTTTGGCGTTACCAAACGGTGTTTTTTAAAAAAGCTAGGTTTTTTTCTTAATAAAAAAAAACTTGTTTGGTAATGTCAAAAGGCTAGCTTATAAACTAGCTTTTGAAAAGCTAGTTGGAGTAGCGTTTCAACTAGCTTTTATTATATTTCCAATTTTACATTTCCCTAACTTATAAATAGTAAATACTAATGTATTTAGGGACCTAGTATTCAGACACCCATCTTCCAAAATTCACACCCTAAACCGGGGCGGTTTGGCCAATCCGGCCCGGTTCGAATGAAACAAAACAGTCATTTCATTTCAGAATACGCGGTTTGATTGATTTAAACCGGGGGGGGGGGGGGGGATTGCTCAAACCGCCCCGATTTGTTCTTCCCTTTTTTTTAATTTTCTTCTTCTGTTACTATATATAACTTAGCTTCCATCTTACTAGGACCTCATGAAACATAATTATAAACATTATTATTGGTATTTTTTTAATAGCCCTCATAAAAAATACAAAGTTTAAACACAAAAAAGGGTCATTGTTTTCGAAATTAACCGTTTTTACTTTTTTTGCAACATTTATTTACTCATTTTTATATTATAACAATTTCTTTGTTAAACAATTCTATAACTTTAACGGAACTTGGTAAAAAAAATATTCAAAAAGCTTAAATTGGTGTCAAAATAAAATTTTGGGTGTCTGAATAGAATCCCCCAAGGAAAAAATCGTGGGGAAATAAATACAAACCGGGCCGGTTTACTTTTGCACCGTACGAAAGGGGACAACAGTCAATTGTCATTTTTTGTCCGCATTCGGAACCGGGCCGGTTTGGCCGATCCGGGGCGGTTTGGGGTGTTGAATTGGAATCTTGGGGTGTCCAAGAAGAATCCCTGTTTATTTATATACATGTACTTTTTATGTCATTTTATATTTTTCAGCTAATTTATCAGCTACTTTTTAGCAAACCTTATTTTTTACCAGCTAGCAGTTAGCAGTCAAACACAACTACTTACTTTACTTATTAAGAAAGTAGAGATATTAATAAGTATTTCTTTAACACTAATCTATAAATCTACCTGCATGTATATACTTTAAATAATTTCGACTTGTAATTTCGACTTGTTCTACATGTTAGATAAACAACAACCGTACTCAGTAAAGTCCAACCAATAGTAAACCTTACCTCTACCTCAAAGGATAAAGATGTTACTTTCAGGAAGACCCTCAGCTCCGAACCACAAACAAACACTCGAACGGCAACCGGAAAGAATGAGAAGGGCGAGGAGGGAGGAGATTAATAATAACAAATAAAAGGGAGACACTGAGCTGCGAACCACAAACAAACACTCCACCGGCAACCGGAAAGAGTGAGGAGGGGGATTAATAATAATAAATAAAAATAAAATACAAAATAACAATGAAAATAAAAATAAAAATAATTAAATTAAAATAAATAATAAGTAAAAAAGAAACCCAATAAAATAAAATAAATAAAGAAATAAAAACTACAAATAAATAAACGATAAAACATTAAATAACTAAATGAGTGATAAAAAAATAAAACGAACATCTAAATAACAAACGTTTTTATTCTACTTTTTATTTATAACTTTTTCTTTAACGACATATTTGGATCATCTGACAGACCTGACTTACTCCACCTGATCATCTTTAGTATAAGTACCCTGTGCACTGATAAACATCTGTCAAATAGCGAAACCCACCATAGATGAAAAAACCGTTTGCTCCAACCTGAACTCTCATTTTTGAACACAAGTGTAATTTGAACAAAGACTTCTCATTTTTAATATCATGTTGGTTACGTCTCTCAACCAATTAATTGTGGGTGGATCATTAGTGTTTTTTACTTTCATTTATAACTAAAACATGTAAACTGTATGTCACGCTACTGGAAATTAAATGCGAATTATCTAAACAGAAACTAATAACAATATCTAGTTTTATATTAAAACCAGAACAATACTATTACAAACTACTAGACCTAAGGAGTACCGACGTTTACCTACCGACCATAATCGAATATTAAAACGACAATATAACGTAGCCGGGACCGCTCTGAGCCTGCTGACCACACGATTTCGGCTTAAATGCGTGTTATCGGTAAGCAGTGCGCAAACAAACAAGCGACCGTGTATCGAAAGATCGCAAGGTGCGTGTCCGCAGGATGCGCGTGGCTGCGCCGAAGATTTGTTAACCGGGTTTCTCAGTTATGTTCTGGGGCACATTTTAACAAGGGTGAACTAAGCAAAGTTGTAAACACAAAAAGGGGTTTATTAGCCAGGTTGGTTTTAGGGTATATTTTAACCGGGTTGGGTTTTAATATTAACTTGAGTTTGGCTTTAATCGACGGTGGTTTTATTCTACTCAGTTGTTTATATTATAACACATTGATCTGATATAAGTGGTGGAATGACAATTCTATAACTTTAACGGAACTTGGTAAAAAAACATTCAAAAAATGAGAAACCTCCCGCGCGTAGATGTTGGAGTATAAAGTAACAATACAACTTGATAACCATCCACAGTTCCTTGGCTTATAAACCACATTTCATTTTGAACCACTTCCAATGTGGGACAAATGGTTTCTAGCTCAAAATATATAGTTTGAAGACCACTTACTCTATCTGAGCATCTTAGATAATCTCATAGATCATCTCTTAAGTAACCCTCCTAGATGAGAAAACCGTTTGCTCACTAGAACTCTCATTATGACCAAGTGCAATTTAAATAAAACTTCTCATTTTTAATATATTTGGTTACGTCTCTCAACCAATTAATTTGGGTGGATCATTAGTGTTTTTTACTTTCATTTATAACTAAAACATGTAAACTAAAACGAACGCCTAATTAACAAACGTTTTACTTTACGTGTTTGGCGTAACCTTTATTTATATCGTAGATGGATAAAATAAAAATGACGTTTAAAGACATGGAACAATTCTCATATTGTTGGTTTTAAGTCTCTTTTTTGGTTTTTGTTTTCTTTAGTTTTAGGAGGTTTTTTTTAGTTAACCTTGTCTTTTTTTAATGATTAACTTGTAGGTTTTTATATTGTTAACTTTATGTTTATTGTTATAAATTGCTGTTTATGTTTTAAAAAGGATCTCATCCGACATAAAACAAAAGTGTTAAGTGTTAACTTTATACGGAAACATACATTAGCGTCATCTAATTTATCTAATACTACTATATAATACATATTGATATAAGAGGTATTTTGGTCATGCAAAATTTCTTATTTTTAAGACGTTTACAACTAAATAAGCCACATGTACAATTCATAAATCATAAATTAGCTAAGTTTACTCATTTCCCACATTGATTCTTAGATAAATTCTTTAAGTTCCACTCTCTATAAAATAGGAAAATTGGATTTTAATAATACGAGTTTTAACTCATTAGTTGGCCGATAATAATATGAATTTTGATTTTGGCGTATAATAATACCAATTAACCATTCCGGTCTCTAGAATGATACACCGTTAGTTTTTCACTAACGATGTTAGTCTCTCGCTGACGTGGCAATCTATATGGTTTCTTTAACAAAATTATTAAAATGAAGGAGCTGGTTTTGTAATACCTTCAAAAATGAAGGCTTAATATAAAATTAAACAAAAAACCCTAAAACCCCATTCAGTTGGAGAACGGGGACAGTTTCTTTGTGACCGGAAACCCTCACCGTGACGTGTTTCTTGGTGATCGGTGAGCCACCGCATCCTCAGACAACGACGGCCCCACCACCATCATCGCCGCCGCCGACGAACAACCACCGCATCATCAGTCCCATCTCCCGTCCTCCGTCAACAACATCACCTGCAGGAAGTGAAGATGTGCATGATAACCTAATAATTTCCGGTTCAGAAATTGAACTATTTTGAGATTCCTCCCTGATAATCGACAGTTGTGGGGCCTTTTCTTCTGCAAATTTTACTTTTTTCACTTCATAATCATGTTCAATTTCTCGTTTCTTGATATTTTATTATGATTTAGTGACGGGTGGGGTTCAATTTGTGGTTCAGAAATTGAATCATCTTGAATTCCTCCCTATTAATCGGTGTTGTGGTTACGTGTGTTGAGAGGGTTAAAAAAAACCTAATCGCCGCCGATTAGAGCCCGGCTGGTGGTTTCACCGTTGAGAGGGTACCGGAGGTCGCCGGAACGACGTTAGGGGGAGGCCGGTCGATTCCTTCTTCCATTTTTGTTTCTTTTTTTTTCTTTTTATATTTATATATATTTATAGGTATTTCAAAATCAGCCCATCTATTTTATAACTTTGTTAAAAGAACACATTTAAGTTCACGTCAGCAATCCACTAACATCGTTAGTGAAAAACTAACGGTGTATCATTCTAGAGACCGGAATGGTTAATTGGTATTATTGTGCGCCAAAATCAAAATTCGTATTATTATAGGCCAGTGAGTTAAAACTCGTATTATTAAAATCCAATTTTCCTATAAAATAAGAGAAATAAGATTACATCCTTCAAAATCTCAAACCTACAAATTGGCTTGTGAAATGATATAGATTGATTAATCCCACATTGAATATGAGATGATAATCTTATCAAGTCTTTCTCTGTAAAATGGTTGAGTATTTTTAATTTAATCACAAGTCTCTTTTAGACTTTTACATGCCGGTTATAAATTAATAAATTACATTTGAATTCAGTGGTGACCAAAAAACCAAACCAAACCGAAACTTTAGGTTCGGTTTCGGTTTCGAATGATGGAAAAACCAAAAAAGCCGAACCAAATGATATAATTTATATAAGTTTAAGCTTATATAGATAATAATATGATTTTTATATTGAGTTAAACAAAACCTCATATCCTACCTTGGTTTATCTGGTATTGAATGTAGAATGAAAATCTTATCAAGTATTTCCCTATAAAAAGGTCGAGTCAATTTAACTTTAATACTCTTTTTTAACTTAATCAAAACTCTCCATTAGACTTCTACCTATGGTTGTAAAATAAAAATAAAAATTATACCGAGGAGTTAGTGTGTTAAGATTTGTTAATATATCTGGGTTAATTTGTAATTTTGGTTTTGAAACAACAACAAAACTGAAACCGATATCTTAAGGAGAAAAACCAAAAAAAAAAAACCAAACCGAATAAAACAAAATAGATCGGTTTAAAGAAAAAAAAATCAAAAACTTCGGGTTCACCATTTGGACTCTATTCACGGCAAAGGTTCACAGTTTGAATTCATGTTCACGGTTGTGTCATAGTTCTCGGCCCCGTTATCAATCGTGTATTTGTTCATAACTGTAAACATCTGTTGCACATCTCCTGGTTAACTATCATCGCCACTACATCACGCGGGTTTCCTTCTTGGTAAAGCATGATTTTACTTCAATATTTGCGTTCATTACATATTATAGTTATATACAAACTTATTGATTTTTTTAATATATCTAACCTTTTAAACACATGAGTATTTTTAACAACAAATTAAACTCAAGTACCGCATTTGTCCTCTCATACAATACAACATGATTGGTTATTGCTGCCAATGAACACACGCATACCACATTATAAGTTGACACCAGACCGCATCGCGATAAAAACGAATACCGTGATATAAATTGTCGTGTTGTCATAATGAGCATAAATGACGAATAACTTCTTATGAACTGGCGTCGCAACGCGCGGATATACCCCTAGTTATTAAAAGATAAGTAATTACAAAATAAAAAAAATAAAAAAAGGATAATGTGTATTAGCTTAAAAAGTAAAACATGGATAAGGATATCAAATATTAATGACAAAGAAACCGTGGCTGCATGTAATTTTATAAGAAGAAAATGCCCATGGTAATACTAAACCGTGGCTGCATGTAATTTGATCTGAGTTTTAATTAACCCACAATCATGTAAAAAATAAAAAGAGTTAATTGCATAAATGGTTTTAAGTTCTTTTCAATTGCGGTTTTCATGATTGAAAAATTACAATTTTGGTAAAAAATGAAGAACGACCGGTATATCTCTTATAGGTTTCTGATCAATATCAGTTCGGTTCTATTGGACCTATTACATAGAACACCAAATTAAACCAAACAAAAAATCTGCTATAGATTCGGTATTATCAGGTTCTAGAAATTTTGATGAATTACATTGTCAATCTGGAAACCGAAAATGACAAAACTAACATGAAGATTTTTATAGCTTTTTATTAAACGTGATTTGAAACTTGATGGCAGCAATATCAGTTCTTTCGTGTATTCACGGTTCGTGCCAAAACCGCTAATTATTAATTGTATGAACCGAGAACCTAACAGTGAAAATTCACGGTTCAAATTCATGGTTTTTTCGAGTCGGTCTCTCGGTTCCATCGGATCGTACCCGTGAACTACTCAGTACTCACCCGTCATAAACTATTTATGCAACCCTCTACGTTTGCAATTTTTCAATTTGAAGGACCAAACTTGCAATTTGATCAAATCACAAGACCATTTATGCAAATAACTGAAATAGAAAAATAATAATAAAAAAAAGTATCCCAACTCCCAACGAACAAAGAAGTTGATTTTAATTCAATCTCTTCTGTTATATCATCAATCAATCAATAAAACAAAACCAAGAGAAAAAGATTGAAGATGAAATATCCAAACAAAATACCCAAATCACACGGACATGCATTCATCCTCAATTTCCTCTGTTTAGGTTTAGGGTTATAACAATTTTGAATGATTTTTCTGATGATCATGAACAACGGAGATCCCAAACAGCTCGATAACGGCGCCGGCGATGACGACGGCGCCGGCGGCGAACTAACCTACCATCCTCCGATCAATTTCGCCACCGTCGAAGATCGAATCTACAGATCTGGATTCCCTCAGTCTAGTGATTTCCCCTTTCTCGATACCCTAGGGCTTCGATCTGTCATGTGAGTTTGTTAATCAGTTCTTCGTTCGTTCTTGTTGTGAATCGATTTCGTTGATGATTGATTGTTTCGTGTTTGTTGCAGATGTTTGTGCGTCGAATCGTATCCGAAGGAGAATTTGGAGTATTTGAATTCTCGCAATATACGTCTTTTTCAGTTTGGAATTGATGGCACGAAGGTAATTCTGCAAATCTCTGGGAATTTGGAGTGTTTAATTCCTTTGATTTTAATGTAAATTAATTGGTTGACGGTGTTTGTGATCATTCTAACTATTTAAGAATTTGATTCATAGAGGAATTTAATTTGGGGATAAAATGGTGAATGATTCTGAATGTTTGATATGCCATTCAGAACTTGCAGTTTCCACATATGGACTAAGTTTTCTCTGAATTTTTTAATTTGAATTTGGGTTTCATTATGTTTCAGTCTCAACAAATGGATTTAGTATACTAATATTCATTTGCTTAATTAGAATAGTTCTTAGCTGAATAATTTAGTGGCAATCATCTATACTATTTTATAATTTGGATATTATTAATTCAGGAATAAACGAAAAGAAAGATAGAATTTTATAAATGTTTCCTTTCTGGGCTCTCTTCATAGTTTGCTTCCATTATATGCTCTTTTATACATGTTTATGAGTATATATCCGGATATGTTATGAAGTTCTTGTATGCTTTTTGTGCTTCCCCAAAAGCAAGATTTTCCCGAGTGGCGGTCTCTTGGGATAGAGGTAAGGTGTGCCCTAATCCTACCCTTACTGTATGAGTGGGATTTTGCTAAGGATGTTTCTTGTTTGTTACACATCACAAGATGACAGGAAAATGCAATGTTTGACTTGGTTGCAACTTAATAGAACCGTTTGACTATTGGTCAACTGTTTGATATGCATCTTAATCTAATTATATAATCAAAGTTATCAGTTTTAAATGAAATACTAATGGGCCAAAAAGTAACTATGATTTGAAAACTTCCAAGAACACGAAATTTTCTGTTTTTCTTAGCATAATTCAAAAGGGTAAATGTAAGATGATTTATTTCTGATCATGTTTGAAATGATTCAAATATGCAGGATGCCAACATTCCCAATGGTGTTATCACAGATGCATTGAAAGTTTTAGTTGGTAAAGAATAGTCAATTTCAAATCTTTACTGTGAACATGAATTTCTGTCCCCTTTTTTTTCAAAGGTACTAATCTTTCACTAAATTCTTGATTCTCTTGCAGATGTGAGAAATCACCCTGTTTTAATACATTGCAAACGAGGAAAGGTATATCACAAATCCTCTCCAATTAGGAACCAAGCGAACCATTTTTTTAGCCCTTGGATCATATTTCAACGGATTATTAAGATCTTCATAAATGATTATCCCCTTCTTCTGTCTGCGCCTTGCTTGAATAAGCTCGAATATGTGAATCAATCAACACCATAAAAAAGGAATTCTACAGCATAAGTAGCAAAAGCTATCTTCTACAACATGCTTAGTTACAACTGATTATTTGATTAATTGATTCCCACTTATCATGTAATCACTTTGCAACCACGCATTGAAATACCCACCACGTTATATGATTTTAATTTTTAAGAATTTAATTTCTTCGGTATTAATATCTTCATATATGTTTCACGATTGCAGCATCGAACAGGGTGTCTGGTTGGCTGCCTAAGAAAGTTGCAAAATTGGTGTCTGTCTTCAGTTTTGGAAGAATACAAGGTTTATGCAGGCGAGAAATCAAGAGTAACGGATTTGATTTTTTTAGAGAAGTATGATGTTTCTTACTTGAGACAATGTCTGCATAGCATCATCTATCAATATCATGGATACGGTTCTAAGAAAAGACGTCTGCTCTACAAAGAAGATGTTCAACAGAAACCGCCCATACGGTCTGTTTAGGTATCATCGTTCCTTCAAAAACAGATTTGTCGTGAATCCATTCTTTTTTCGACACAAAGGTTTTTCTTTTTCTTTTTCTTGGTAGGATGTTTTTAGTGTTGGTTCAAACATAAATACATCAGAGCATCAATATTGATTTTTTGGATGGTTTTATTGAGAGAATGCATCTAGTGTTCTTGAATGAGAGGAACATGTATACACATGTGTAATTTTTTATTATTTTTTTGGTAACTTATCAAAGTATTAAAAATATCCCCTTTCACTCCACAAATAACTTATACAACTCATTTGCAAAAACAAACTACACCACCACCGTGGTCTGTCGCCTAGCCAAAAAACTAACTGATTCCCCGCCACCTACAACCATTGCTGTTGTCTATGCGGAAAACTGAAACCCCACCGGTGGTGGCCGGGTTTATTCATGTACAGAGATAGATTCAAAAAAGTTCTACAATAGACAACTATAGTGTAACACCCGTATACAATTTGATGTCAAACATAGCCATTTATATCATTAAAAACTGGTCTCATAAATTTTTTAAACAAAACGTGTTGTTTGCTAACCATGTACCACCTTCGTGGTGGTTTTACATTTACAAAATACAGTCATATTAAGTTTGACATTCAAAAATAATCATGAACTTGTTATATAAGTTCTCCCAGCACCAAGATACATGACGGGTGGTTCGTTCTTGACATGATCGGTTCTTCGAAGTCTTGATGAGCATCCCCCGTTAAGCTTTCCGTTTACCTATAATTCACTCACTTTCAAAAATGAGTTTCTATTGCTTAAACATGTATAAAACAGTGTTAACAAGGGAAATAATTAACAAAATCAGGGACTGGGTTCCAGGAGTATCGCTTGGAACTTTTGAAGTTCCAAGCCATACGCCTGGAGCTGCAGGAGTATCGCCTACAACGTTTGAAGTTGCAAGCCATACGCTTGGAACTACTTTTCCAGGGATTGAGCCAAATTCGGCCAGTTTTTATACTTAGCCAAATTTTGCTCCCTTTTCCTAGATTTTGCATCAATTTTCCCAACCAAAATCCCTACCCTTTATCATGGGTTTAACTATCATAAAACACTTCTAAAAACATGTTTTCTTGTCTACAACATACCTTAGTCGAATCAAATTCGTACCCTCGACTAACGGGTTCAACCGACCCGTTTGACCCATTAAGAGATTTCTTGTGACAACCATCAAATGTTATCATCCAGAATTTGCCCAACACATGAAATTTACATCTATGAACATAATACAAGCAATATGGCCATGTAATATTGGTGTGCAAACTAACAATTAGTCCTACACTTCCGTTATGAGTTTAGCATTACGCATTACCGATACACTAAGTTTTGACATAGTTCATATAATTTCACTCTACTTAACATTGGTTCACTAAATCATTTTAGTTGATGTCCAAATGATCTTCGTACCATTAATTGACCCGTTAAGACGGGTCCTTGCCTTTGGTTTACCCCAAATGCCTAACTTGACCACATATAAGCCTTGGAATCTATGGTTCTATAACCATTTATGATTCCTTTCTTTTGTTACTTGGCATAGACTCTACAAGCCCATTTTAGCCATTGTAACTTTTATTCGTTATTCGATTCGTCTGAATCTTTTCTATGGTCAAGTTTATCATTGGAGAACCTATTGGCTTTGAGCTTCATGGTTCCTAGAACCATTCGTCACCCATTATACACTTCATAGTTTATTCTCCTAAATTGTAAATACACATTTACTTATCTACATCATGTAACATAAATAATGTTACCTTTTGAGCTTGATCCACCGTTTCCACTAACTACTGAGTTGTTCCCTTGATCGCCTTGATTGCCTAATGGGTCACTAACAATGTTAGGACCTTAATCATAGTAGCACTTTTACCACATTTTAATAACATGGTTTCTATGCTACACATACATATTACAAATTCACAAGGATGGAAATATCAAGCATGATCACTAAATTTACATCTAGCCACATGGATTCATTAACATCAACATGACCACTAGAGGCATACATTATCCATGCTAGCTAGTACACTTAATATCATCAAGTTGGTTTAATTTTTGTGAAATTATAGCTCCCTATGGTCATCCAACATCAATACAAACAAATTTGTTACATTTACCATATTTTAATTCTCTTAGGCATTTTATCAAACACCTTGTGGGCATACATTTATACACACATATAACACAACCTATTGAACCTCCTACTTGTCAAATTATCAATGTTTAGGTGAAGTCACCTCCAACCCATCTTTAATTCATCATGTAGCATCAAATTCAAGTTAGAAATTCATGATTATAACAAATTTCAAGACTATCTTAAGTAGTCATCTAACATGAGGTTCAAGTAATAAGATTTGGTGACTTCTTCACCAATTAGCTAACATCTAGCATGTTTACACTACTTTAGATGCTCCTAATAACCATAGATTCATAAAACAACAACAAATTGCAGATTTGGACTCCTAATTTTCGAGACTCCCAAATGCAAAGAATTGGGGTTTTACTTACTTGCTTCAAGAATGTGTTTAGGGCTTGAAAACACCTCAGATTTCAGTTATGATGCACCCAAAATCGCAGCCTAAGCTTCAATATGCAGAATTTGGATTTTGAGATGAGGAGAGGGGTTGGGGTTGAGATGCAGATTGTAGTCTGCGATCTCTCCCTCCTCCTTCTCTATTTTGTTTAATCTTTATTCCATAATTACCATTCTGGCCCCTAAAGTTTCATTCTTGTTTTAATTTTTAACTAGAATACATATTTACTTATTAAACCCCAAAGTTCACATAAAGTAAATTCCACTAACTTTAGGGATTAAATTTTAGCTACGAAAAATTAATTCAACTAGACGTTGACGGGAAATTTAAATTATAGAATTTTTGGGATGTTACATATAGTACCACCACCACTCATCTCCCCCTACCCCCATCCCCAGATCTGAAGAAGATCAATTCTTGTCCTATTATCCTCTCTTAGGATTAGGAGAAAGATCTAACCCTGTTAGTTTTCGTCGAATAATTTAGAGTTATCAATATTTATAAGCTATTACATAACTAGTCCCATACGTGTATTTGTCTAAAATACCTTTTCGTTTAATAGTCAAAAGGAATCAATCAAATATTCAAATGGTTAAGAAATCAATTGGTTCAGTCTACCTTTTCGTTTAATAGTCAAAAGGAATCAATCAAATGGTACAAAATCAATTGGTTAAAATGTTCCATCATAAATGGTTAAACAATAAAAAGTCCATACCTACCCAAGTGGCTAAACTAACAAAAATGAGGGTTTTAAGTAAAAGAAGAAAAGGCACGAAAAGAGAGAGGGGGGATTCTGATTTGGTGTTGAAACACTACAATGATATGCGGTGGTTAAGCTTGACAAAAAAATTTGCGGGGATGATAAGTCATAGGACGATAATTAAAGAGGGCAATTCTCAATATATATAAATCTTTTTGTAGAAAATTACGAAAATTAATACTTTGGACGGAGCCCCCTCTCCACTAAGATGCGCTGATATGAATAGGAGAGCTAATCTATTTATTTTTTCTATACTGTAAGTTCCTTTTTTCCAAGGTTCAAAATATAGGTGTCATGTGTTGGTGATAATTTTGTCCGTTCTAAAAAAATGTGTTGGTGATAATAACTAACTAACTAATGAAGAAGCTGATGTTGGCATTCATGGTCCATATCTACACCCATCTTTTGCTTCGCACCTACATAATTTGTACATTGGCGGTGAGCGCAACTCATTGGGATTTTGAAAGTAATCGCATATTTAAGATCATCGGCCTTGTTGCAATATCTGCCCTCGGAGTCATGGGAGGGATTTTATTGTGTAGAGCAGGCCACTTTATTCAGCTAATTACCAAGGATATCCATTACACCATTTTGAAGTTTATAGGCAGCTTCTCAGCCTTTCTTGCTCCTCTATCGCTTATGATGTTGTTACTTAATCTATTTGGATGATCAGCAACATGACAGGAGATGATCAATGTTTACTTTCTCTGACGGGGTACTTGTTATTGTATTTGTCTTGGTGTTTATCGCCTCCTTCTGCGTCCCTCCTAGCCTCCGTTTTACATTTGTGTTCTTGTATTTGGTAGCAGGGTTCCAGAAGGGTTTTTGCAATGCGTGAATTTTGTTTATCCTGTGTTTGTGTTCAGTAAACTCTAACTTAATTGTAACAAGGTTGGACGTATATACACATGTAGATAGTATGTCCAAAACTAAGTCCATCTAAAAGTACACAAACATTATGTTATAGCATGTATAACTATAATTGACTCGTGATGGTGTAACGAGACCTTCACGCATATTAGGCGCGTAGTCGCTTGACCGTGATGGTGGCGGGTCTAGTGATCTCTTTTAGCATTTATTAAAAACGAAAACCATAGTCAACTTAATCTAAAAGCTATATAAAACCACACCAAATCAAAATATAGAACGCCAAACAAATCACTTTCAAATATATATGTCTATTTTGCCTTTTTTGGTACACTTGGACCAACATGTCTCTGCCTTACACTTAGGTTTGTTGGTGTTAAAATAACGGCCATCCTTTCTGTTCCTTATCGTATCCTACAAATACATAACGGACAACCTTCTTCTACGTTTGTGGCGAAGATGGCTAGGCACAAATACATAAATAAACGTAAACGAAAACACGGAACTAACCTACGTGAACAGTGAACTTGCTTCTAATTTGATTTCTTCCCTTCAATTTGTTTCAGTCCAATGCCCAATCCTAAGTTTTCTCATAAACTCTTTCAACCTTTAAAATATTGATAAGAGCCAATTACGAGTTATATTTTATTTAAAGGTATCCGATAACTCTTTGAAACAATTATAACCCGTCATAATGAGTATAAATTGTCCGAACTTTTGAAACTTAAACCAAAATTGTAAAAGGGGCAAAATTAAAACAATCAAAGCTAGAATTCAATAAATGGATAGGTTTGAAGCACCTCATTTGCAAATATATCTCCTTTCTGCCCGAATAATAAGGTGTGGTGACCTGTCCCGTATACTTAGAAGAAAACCCACAACTAAAAAAACCATATGGCTCAACTCCAGGTAATAATCTCCTAGTGAGACTCAACAAAAGACCTTGCATGTGGGAAGTCAAGGGGGTACCATTGGGCTAAATGCCTTTTGATTATTATACACTTTTATTAGATTTTTATTTCACACCCTATCCATTTATAGTTGGGTTGGGTCATATGAGAGAATATATTAATTATATATCATTTATATAGTGTTGTCAGTCTCACAAGATTTACTATTTAGCATGAATTTGCGACTATGATGTTTGGGTTATGTGGATTTTTTCTGGACAGTTACTGATATTCTATGGAAATCTTAACATGAAGTACATTGCTTTTCGTTATTTAGGTTATTGCTCTTTCAGGGTTGTTTGATTTATGCTTTCTTTGGTGTTCACTGTTTTGTGCAAGTGATCTGAAACGAAATCAGTGTTGCTTCTATTTGGGTTTGCTGCTAAGGTTGTCTTGATGTGGCATTAGGAAGTCGTAAATCACGTTTTTGTTGCCTTGATTTGGTATGTGGCTTTTTGTTGGTCGGCTACGCTTTTTTCTGGCTACGACGAACCTGTTGTATCTAATGCAGCCGAAGCCTTTACACCTGTGATGGCGTTGTATGTTCAGTTTTCGGATGTGGGTGGATTGCTATGATTTTTCCAATGACAAAAATCGAATTTGTGATGGCTTTGATTACCTGTATGCTTTGAAGTGTTACGACTTTCGCTATCTGTATGCTTTAAAATCCAAAATTATATGCAAAGTGTTAGGAATTTGATCTCTGTCTTATAGTTTCATGTGTGCTAATTTTATTCTGACCCTATGTTGTTTGGGAAATAATTTTTTTGGTTAAACTTGGCTCATGATTTGTTGGTTGTTCCCGATCCGTGTTGCTGCAAGTGATACAATTTGTTACTTAAACTTATTGTTTAAAAATATTTTCTTGGTTAAAGTTGACTCATGGTTTCTTGATCTTGATTGTTGCTCTTGGTTTTTATGAGGCTATGATGATTTTATTCTGACCCATATTTCTTTGGTTAAACTTGGATCATGATTTGTTGACTGCTCTTGACGGCTTGTATGAGACTGTGATGAAATATTTCTGAGCCTATGTTGCTGTAAAACGAAACAATATGTTCCTCGAACTTGGCTGCTGATTTTTGTTTCAAAGTTGGTTGGTTTTCCCTTTTACTTGATGGTGACTTGACATTCTTGATGGTTTATGTGAGGCTATGATGAAATTTTTCTAAGCCATTGTTTCATTACATTTGCCCACTGATATTTTAGTTACTGCCTAATATGATCAGGCTTTGGCTACATTATTCAGGTTTATACTATTCAATATTAATTATATTAGCTTAGTAATATTTTAGTTACATATTCATTACAATAGTTGCTCTCTTGCTAAGCTTTTACTTTGCAGATAATTGATGGTGAGAATGGTTGTGTGGTACTGTGGGTGAATCCAGGGAACCGAAGGATGCTAGATCTGAATCCTAATTGTGTAGCACCGGCAAGTGAAGTGGATGTGTGGCTGGTCGTGAATTTGATGCCCCATATGTTTGACACTTCACAAATCTATCAATTTGATGCCCCATCTGTTGAAACGATCCTACTAAAATCAGTTTGGGCGAGTCCGGTTTTGACTTTAAGTTACTCAATACGAACTGCTTTTAAATAGCATCTAGTTTGACTTAGAATTCATTTTGTGAAGCCTCAGACCATGCATGTAAGCATTTGGCGTAAGGACCAAAATTAACACACAAACAAAAGAAATTAGGTGTCTTGACGTGTATGTTGCTAAAAGAAATTAGATGTCTTAACGTGTATGTTGTTACGTACTTACGTGTTCCTGATTTATAAAATTATATTTTAAAATAAGATATAATTAAAATCTTATTATAATCTAGTAAGTTTTAAAAAAATTATTAGAATAAGATTTTTAATTTTTATATTTAGTTATAAAAAAATTGGATTTTTATAATCCAACTATTGTCTATTGGCCGATAACAATCCATGCTTCGTTTTTTATCCTACAATGAGTCATTTTTAAATCATGTTGGAAATAAACAAACCGCCCTTAAAATGACTAACTCTGTTAAAAAAAAAAACTTTTTGATAACTAGACAACACATTGACATCTTATGTGGTGGCATGTTTTTATGTCTACGAGAAAAAGTTTTAGAAAATAACCATCCAAACACAAAATTTTCTACAAACGGATATAAAACATTTTTCATAGCATCAAGGCATACAAAAATCTTGAAAACCTTTTGTGTTTGAATACACTCATCAAAAACATATCAAATGAGGCCACAATGATAGTTATCAAAAGGAAAATTGGATTTAAATAATCCCAACTTTTGAGGGTTAGCCGATAATAATCCCACTTTTAATAATAACTCCCAATGGTCCCAACTTTCACCCTATTTACTAATAATGGTCTCGTCGTTAAAATACTTAACACCGTTAAGTTTTTTACCCATTTCTTTTTCAACCCCAATCTTTAATCCACCATAACTTTTTCAAATCTTGATGAAAAGTCAATCCGTAAGTTGCTATGAACTCGTGACGAAAAACCGAACAAAACTAGATACATGTTGCTTAGGTTTTAAAGAGATTATGATGATGAACAAGAGCATCAAAGTTACGTTTTTTTATGACTTTGGATACAAAATTGAGCATCTATTCCATTGTATTTGTGCTATTGGTCGATTCTGGCAGATTTAGCATTTTCTCACGAATCTACAGCAAGTTATGGAATTGATTTTCATGGAGTTTTGATCGGATTTCAAATTTCACAACTTCATCTTCTTCATGAAGCTTCAACAATGGTGGATTGACCAAATCCTGATGGTTTTCGATGATTCTTGTTACTATAGATTCGGTTTTTCATCACGAGTTCATAGCAACTTACGAATTGAATTTTCATCAAGATTTGAAGAAGTTATATTGGATTAAGATTGGGGTTGCAAAGAAATCTAACACCGTTAAGTTTTTTAACGCCGAGACCATTATTAGTAAATAAGGTGAAAGTTAGGACTACTGGGAGTTATTTTTAAAAGTGAGATTATTATCGGCCAACCCTCAAAAGTTGGGATTATTTAAATCCAATTTTCCTTATAAAAAATTTAAAATTTTTAATAAAGTTAGTCATTATGATGATCGTCTGTTTATTGCCAACATGATTGAAAGGGAATTCATTTTAAGAAAAACAAAATATGAATTATTATTGGTCCAATGAACAATAATTAGGATTATTAAAATCTTTTTTTTCTTAATTACATAATTTAACTAATAAAATCATTACGAAAGATATAATATTTTTTATGAGTAAGTATTATAATACATGACATATGAGTGATTTGTAAATGATACCTAAGAAGTTGTCAAGACCAAGTTAAATTCAATGTCTAGATTAACTAACTCATTAGACCCAGCCCTAATACCGATTGTAAAGAATAAATTACAACTTGTTAATCTGTGAAGTGAATCTTCAAGGTATCGAGACACGGGTTTATAATTGTAATGAATAATGATTATGCATAGATAGATCATAGAAACACAAGATAAATCACTAACTATCACGGATTTTAATACATAATCAACCCATGGATGCTATTACATAATCATGATTACAAAACAAAAAAACATATACTTGCTGGGAAGTTTCCCAAGTGACACAAACTGGAAAGCAACTGCTTGATAAGTTGCAACATACTAGCAGTACTAACATGGTCTGTGGAAACTAGTCTTTTTCAGTTTCTTAGCACTAGCATCATATTTTCTAGGTGTTCATTTACAATGCTTCATCTATAACCAAATGAACAAATGTGATCAAAACTATATCAGCTCCTCACAGAGTGGTTTTACCACGGTTTCTATAGATAATCAAGCATTGAAACACACTATAAAATCAATCACTACCTTTGAATAAACACCAAACCCTGAAGGATTCCTAATTTGATAGCTTTGTGACACCATAATGTAAAAATAACATAACAGTCCTAAAAACAGGATAACTGCAAAACAAGATGTCACCTCAACCAGCTCATAGGATACCTCAGAAACAACAAACACAGAACTAATTTCAATACAAATCAAAGAAAGTGACATCCAACTCCTAATCTGAAGGTACAACATTGGCCACATCTCTAGAAAATCTGTATTTACAACACATATTACATAATCAAGGTTCATCTCAGGACAAGCATCAGTTAAATAATTATTCATCATTCATCAAATGTATGCATAAATTGACTCATAGTTGTCTCAGAACAGGAATAATGTAACAATCATTAATAATCATTCATAAAATGTGTTTGCATATTTAGATAATTAGAGAAGCACACAAGATGCAGGCCTAGACGCTTAGGAGAGGTACATGCAAAACGCATAGTAACGACAAGGCGCTTCGGCAAGCTTCCAGACAGATTTCAATAAGATTCTGACTATTCCTGTAAAGATCCGGCAAAATTCTGCAATTTCCGCCAACCAATTCGGAAACATCCAAAAGTGCCCTGGAAACAGCCTAAACTAAGCCTGAACAAGCCTAAATCATGTCTAAAACCCTTAAAAAGGGTTTGTTTATACTATACACCTTGCTTAATTTTGAACCCCAACTTTTTAAGCTCACCCTTTGTGCCTTCGAGATTCTATCTCTGTGATCAATATTCTTACAACTCCTTAACAATCATCAAAATATAGTATTTTCACCCTAACAACCAGTAAATTAAATCCTTCATATGCTAAACAAAAAAAAACCTCAAACTTAATGATATTTGTCTAAAAAACCCCCTAATTCAGCCATCAAAGAACACCATAGTAAGATTTGAGAGCTGATCACTAAAGGCCTAAATCAAGAACCCAAACCAAAAGTAAACCTCAGATCCTACACCTTATAAACATGATGAAAACAGATCATCAGATCAAAAAATCAACCACCTAAATAGTAAATAGTTTAAAGATCAAAGTTTATATAGATAGGCAGCAGTGCATCACATAGATTTTTAACAACACAACAAACACAATCATCCGATTCACAAACAAAAGGACATAATTGAAACCTAAATCGAACTGCCATACAAACCGTACGGCGTGTTATCGATCGATCGATCCATCGGCGATGATATATAAGACGATTCACTTCTTCAGACTGCCACGAACACCAGGTTTAGCCTTCGATTCAACGACCGGTGCGAGGACGGCGTGGAGATTCGTGATCTTCGATTCGTCGTAGGGAATCTTAGGGTGCTTCGATTCGTGGTGGATCTGCATCGTTTTGATGTCCGGCGCGGTAACCTTGCAGAGAGGGCATTCGAACTTAGCGTGGCCGCCTTTCGACTGACCGGTCCGATCAACGATTCCGGCCTTGCCGCCGCCTCTGTTGGTGGTGGCGGCGTCGACCTTGGCCTGGATTTCCTTGGCCGTGTGCTTCTTCGGCTTCGCCTTTCCGGTCATGATCGGTTGTCTAGGGTTTCGATGGGGGGAGGAGATGATAGGAGAGGAGAGGAGAGGAGGAAAAGAGGGAATTAAAAGGGGAACAAGTGAAGAACCCTAATTGGATGTCGGTTTTTGTGGCCATAAATACTTAAAATAATTCAACTTTTTACAATCTCATTATTAAATTTTTTTTTTTTGGAACGGCATCGATCAGGCGACTTTGCTCTCACGTGTAAACCTACCCTTGCGGGGCTATGTCCAAGGTCGATTACTCGGACCTCCGTGAGAACCAATACACCCCCTCCTGAAGCTTTCTCCTGGCAGAAACCCCCTCCTGAGACAATATGGGGTAAAACTACCTCCCCTTGGATTAGAACTTGGGTCACATAGTAACCAAAGCCCTAATAATATCATTATTAAATATTGATATTAATATTAATTCTTTTTAGAATAGGTACCACACTATACATATCATAATATTACAACCTTAAACCAAAAATTATAATATGGAGAAGTTAATATTACAACCTTAAACCAAAAATTATAATATGGAGAAGTTATTCAAGGAGGAAGAACTTTTAATTCAAAAAAAAATAAGAATTTGAGATCATTAAATTAGTTATTAAGTCTTCAAAGGGATACCTTGGTGGAAAATAGCCGGTCTTACAACCAAAAGGTTGTTGTTTCAAATCATGTTAAAGGTAGGTATGGAGATTTAGTCCTTCAAAAAAATAGTTATTAAGATTAGACTAGTAAAGCAAAATAATAGAGGGCATTTCAGTCATCACTTTTGTTGACTTTTTATCAACTTCATATGAAACACAAAGAAACAAGTTTAATATAATATACTCTTCTAAATGACGGTGGGATGATCAAACTTTAATATGAGGATGCCCATTTTGTAGATGGAAGATCCACAACACACCAGCCAGCCAAAAGTGAAGCACCAATCAGTAACAATCTTGGTCGTTAGATCCAATAAACACAACATGATCAAACCACAGATTGACAACAATTGATTTCTCTTCACTCAATCAACCTAAATAAGTAATCTACTACATTGTGAAACCTTATCGCATTAGTCTTGTAACAATCACATGTCAATCATACAAATCTAGGATTTTATCAGTCAGCGTTAACCGATTGATTAGGGATAAGTATGTACCTTACAATTTGACGAAAATCGAATAACGGTGATGTGTGACGAATGTGTCTACAAACACGTTTAGGTGATCAATGCGAGAAGTCCCAACTATGTAGCACCGATGATAACTGACCTGCAAAAAACTAGATCGGCGGTCGATATCCGCAACATCGGTAGTGGTCGGCAATGATCGGCGAACGGTGGACACGCGATGGCGTCGGCGGCGTTCGAAAAGATTCCATCCTGATTCATTGCATGGCACGACCCGTGTCGTCCGTACATCTCAGCACTATAAAAGCCATCTTCCTCCCATTTGTTCAATTGCTCAATTCTTCTCCCTCTCTTCTACTACCTTCTTATTTTTTTTAGCCATTGTTTTGTTGGTTTTCAAATTTTCTAATCAAGATTGTAAGAGCTTAAACTTAACTAGAACTTGACCAATGTTTGTCTGAACTTGTCACTTTTTTTTAAGAAAATCACTAAAGTCATTGTTAAATTCATAAACGTGTGTCTCGTGTGTTTTATCAGTATACGTCAAGTTAGTTGAACTAGAGCTAGTGAAGTCTAGTATAGCTGCCAACGAACCTAGCTGTGAATTGTTGGTTCGTTAGCAATGAACCATGGGTTCGTTGCTCAACCAGTTCGTTGGACAGTCATCACTATATAAAGTGCAAGTGTGTTCATTTGAACACAAGAATTGAGAGAGCTTAGAGTTTACTGTGTGTTTTCAAGGTGTTTTATATTCTGAGTTCTGTACTCTTGTTTCCTCTTGATTCAATACAAAACATTCATATATACTCTCTTGTCACATCGAATTAATCATAATACTAGTAGTAAGATCCCTCCCAGGATCTTATAAGTGGTATCAGAGCAAATCCAGGTTGCTCTACTGGTTAATTTGTGGTTAATTCAAGTTTTTGGTCAAAATTGAGTGGATTTTGAGTCAAATTTGATCATTCTTAGTGTTTTCTCACTTTCTGGTCTAAAAGTGTGTTCTAAGTGTTCATCTTGTTATATTCTACTCTCATGTTGCTTAGATTGTGTTAAAATTACCAAAATGGTGAGATTTTAGTGAATTTTCATCTGGTTCCTTCAAAAATTTTCTGGTTTGTTGATTGTATTTGATGATTTGCTAGTTAAATACTTCAGTTCGTTCGTTGATTTTACTAGTTCGCTCCATTTATCTTCAAAGAGTCCAGTTCGTTGGTCCTTGGTTCGTTCTTCACATCTTCAAAACCGGTTTGTGACAGTTACTCTAGGTTCGTGGCGATTATCCCAACGAAGTGTCAGTTCGTTGAGTTTTTTCGTTCGTTCAATATTCCAGTTCATTTAAAAGTTCTTGGTTCGCTGATCTGTGGTTCGTTGGCATCAAGTTTAACTATTCTGGTTCGTCAAGTGTTGTCGTTTGTTGGACTTAATTATCTTCAGTTTGTTGGATCAAATTGTTACAATTTTCAAAATGAATGATTACCAAGCTTTTACCGCTATGCAAAACACGATAAAAGCTATGCTCAATTATGATAATGAAATTGGTACAAGCCAAAAAGTTCCTAAGTTGTTGCAATTAGAAGATTATCATAATTGGAAGAAAAGATTTGAAGCATATATCGGAGCTAATGAAAAACTGAAAGTACATCATACATACCAACCAAAATTTTAGAGAGAGCGAGTCAGTGAGAGGCTGAGAGCCTGAGAGTGCAGAGCGCAGAGCACTGCTGCCTACCGGAGTGTCGGGCCACGGAGTCGCGGAGTGGCGGAGAGACTCAGAGAGAGGAGATGAGGACTGAGAGAGAGGGAGAGTGAAAATCGAGAGGCTGAGAGAGGGGAGCAGGGAGCTGCGAGAGAGATGAGAGGCTGAAGTGCTGAACAGGGAGACTAGGGTTTACCCCCCTTTTGTCCCGTTTCTGACTTTTAAAAATAAATAAATAAATAATAATAAAAAAACGGTTGAAGCAGGTATCGAACCTAGGACAGCTTAAACCTAAACACACGCTCCTACCATTGAACGTTATTGTATATGGTGAATAAAATGGGGGTCACTTATATTTATTTATGGGGGTCATTGGGATTTTCGTTTAATAACGTTCCACCACTAGTACAAAACCGATGAGGGTCGCTTGACCCGCCTCCCCTCTATGTAAGTCCGCCATTGTCCAGACCATCGAAGGTTGTACCTCTCTACCAAGTTCACTCCGACCAGCCTTGTATCCATATCGAAGAAATTCCGGTTGAACAACCGGCTTGCCATCTCTTCCAAACTTCGCAAGATTGACATGCAGTTTGAGGTGCCTCATAACGATGTTGTTCAGATTACGTTTCAGCAAACACTTGTCATCCACCTAAAAAAAACTTCACAAAACCGAAGAAGATACCACCCTTACTCTTTTTTGGCGATGCATAGGCATCAAGCACCTTCCCAAACTTGTTAAACTCCTTCGCCAAAGTGCCTTGATGAACATCCCTCCGGAAGATTTGTGACAAAGAAAACTGTTATGAACTTCTCTCGTATATCACGCTAGTCTTTCACTTATCTCTCCTTCGCCGGACTTCCTGCCAGTCACCAGCGTCCATTGCTCTTACTTTTATCCTCTTGGTGTTCTTCTTTTTGCTGTTTCTTTTTTATCTAAATAAAAAAAAAACTCAAGTTACTTAAAGCAACACTTTAGTTTCTTTTATAAAACATATTAGTTTAACACTTGTTTATGTTTTACAAATATCTTAATCAAATGAGTTTAGTTTTATAAAACAAGAATTTTAATGTTAGTATATTTTGTTAAATTTATTCAATTTCTTTTGATTACAAAATATTCATGTTTTTTGTTTAAGCTTTCTAACATCTTTGGCTTGTGTTTTTTTTTTTTTTTTTTTTTGAATCATAAAATCGTCATTATGTATTAGATATTTGTTGCCGTTGAAAATTAGATATTTGTAGTTGATCTTTTATGCTGGTAGCTTTTTTCTTAATTTTTTTTAACGGCGGTTTCAGTGGTTTTAACCACTTACCCGATCATCTTCAAATCCAAGTGAGGCTAGAAGACCGATACGTCCCCGTAGGGCAACTCGTACATCAGTCCATCACTCAACTTAGTCATTAACACTCAACTTAGTCATTAATTCTGAATGAAACCTGACATAAATCAAGAAAAAACTCCCGAGATTCAAACTTGAGACCATTAGGTCACTGATGGGGATTTTACACTTGTAGTTTTGATTACTAAACAGCTTAAGTGTACTATAACATGTGTGATATATGATTAATTCTTACAGCCATTCACGCATGCATGTTATAGATTTTACCAATATCAAAAGAAGGATAATAAAGATAATCAAATTTCTAGCTAGATACAACAAGATAGAGCTTTAGTCACAACAGGTCAAACTCCACCATAAACGCAACGCAAATAAATGTTGGAGTAAAAAATACATAAAAATCACATCTTTCATTTCATGTCACATATGGAACAAAAACGAAACAGCAATAGTAGACCAACTTCCTAGCGGCTAGTGCAAAATCAATACATGCCAAAGGAAATTCCAAGTTTCGAATCGAACCATCCATCAGTGGTTCATTATTACACTCTTGAAACGAAAAACCAAGAATCAACAGGCTCGGTTAGAGATTAAAAGGACAACAATAGATAGCAAACCGAACCCGGGTCAGCTGTGTTTATATCAACTTATGGATGGTTTTCATATCAATTGCTTCAGGGAGAGTACCCTTTTGAACATGATCCCACCACTTGAACAAGAAGTTGTCAACCACTAACCTGAACCATGGAGACAGTTTCAAGCCCCCCTCCCCCGCATCCGCTTTCCTTAGCAACTCTTTCAACGCTTCTTGGTTCACATATTTGATATCCGCCACTTCATCTGGGTTCGGGTTCACAGCAACGTCTCTCACAATGAAGAGTAAGTAGTCGACTGAAAATGTATTTTTAAAATGTTAGTTGGGTTTTGGATCTTAGAGAGTGTTTCAGATATAATACCGTTTCCTGACCCGTTGCACAACCCGTATAACATATGTAATACCGTTTTCAGATCTGTAGCCCTACCCATCGATTTTAACACATCTAGAACTCAATAAAATTAAATTAGTGGTAAGAAAATTATTACGTTCATGTTCTCCCCACTTTCCGTCAGAGGGAGCCTTGTAGAGCATGCGACCTAAAGGAGTAAACTGATCAACTGGAACATCTTCAGCAGGGATACCGAGTTCATCCAACAGCTTCCTCTGTGCAGCATTTCTCACCCCTGATTACAAACAAATAAGCATGCATCCCTATATCTATTCCTGATAAAAACTAAAAACCTGTAGAGGCTGATTATGGAATATTTGGCCATACCAAGGGAGTTTTCCGGAATAAGCTCGGATTCTCTGTACAGTGGATGGCTGCAACAGGTGTTGGTCCATACCAAAGGGAATGTCACCTTGGTTCCAGACCTTTGCTGCAAGTACACCCTCGAGTGTTACAATTACAAATCTTGCTCAAGAAAACAAAACAGAAAAGACACAGAAATTGAGAGAATATCATGCAAACTATTGTACCTGAAGGAGTAACTCGTATTTTGAATTGAACAGAAATACGCTGAATGCTCTGTGAAGCAAATTATCTTTTTCAATCTTCTCCATCAAGTGGCCTGCATAGTCAGGATTCGATGATGATGAATATGACTTATGAGGGCTGTTCATAAACCGTTAAAACCGACTGAAATGCCAAAACAAAAGCAAGTTGGCAGGTTTTCGAGTTTGAATGGTTCAATCCATGGTTTATGGTTTGGCTAGACACAAGAAACACAGGGAGGGAAGGCAGGAGGGAGAAAAACAGGTTCAAGAGAAACCTATAAAATCTATACGAGAAAAGAAAATTACAGCATGTATAATTACTGTATGTAGGGGCGTAAACAAGTCAAACTGGCTTGTGAGCTATTGAGGATCGGATCGGTAAAAAGCTCGAATAAGCCAATCCCTGAAATATGACTGGTTTAATAAACGAGCTCGAGGCCAAGCTATACATATCGAGCTCGAGCCGGCTCGCAAACCTTAATGAGGTCTTCTATTTATATAATTTTTATTTAAACTATTAAATTAACAAATATTATAAATAATTTATATTATGTTATTTATAAAAAGTATAACAATATATATATACAAATTTAATAATTAAGATTTATAAATTAAATAATAAACGAGCAAAGGGAGCCGAGCTCGAGCTTGAATAATTTCTCATGCGTCGAGCTCGAGTTTAAAAAATAAAGCTCTATATGAGCCCAGCTTGGGCGCGGCCCGTTTACGCCCCTATATTATATTTCTGTATGATGTTCCTAGCTTTAGATAAGGTCCAAGCATTAAGCTGTCACATTTTCAGTTTGTTCATCAAGTAAAACTACATAAACACAAAATGATGCTTACAGTTGTATTTGGTATCATGCCCGACCACATTATCATTCTCATCCACCAAGATGCATCTGCAGAAATTTAAGATGCCAAAAACCGTCATCATCTCACTAAAGCTCATATATCAAATGCAAGATCTAAAAATATCGAATGTAATTCAAACGAAAACATTGAACTTAAACTTTCACATGAAGATTTCCTGCCCTTGTGTAAGTAAACAACTTAACACAAGGTTACCATAATCAAACCCTAATGACAGCCCTTCAACAGTTTTGAGTTCAAATGTATTCATTAAAAGTGTATTGCAAGCTTCAGCAAAGAGCCAGATGGCAATTAAAAGTGACAACCCTTCCAAAGAGCTTAAAGCCCCTCTAATTAGGATTCTAGTAAAAAGGATGTGCAAAACCAATATCCGAAGTAACCTCAAACGTGGTCTTAACCAGATTTACCTTGTCCTAGCAGTGAGGCCCTTAAGTACTAGAAGATTTATTTGTTATATTTGACGGGAAAAGTGCATTTCAAGGAAACTTACCAAGAAAGTAGTTAATATTAGTTGCAGTTTGTCGATTAAATGGTTGAGGTCTACATCTATTCCTCTTTGTACTTAGCTCTCTGATCCAAGTCAGCTATTGGTTGCTCATCATAACTTTTATTTTTATTTCGAGAGACCTTTACAATATGTACAGTTTATTCATTCAAATTATTTGTACGATTGGCATCTGTTAGGCACAAATCCGTACTGTGCTTTTCATTGCCTATGAGCAACGGAATATCTGATTGTTTCAGAAATGAAAAAACAAATTGTATATAACGAAATCAAGTCTACGTGAGGTCCTCTTCTCGATGAGTCAACAAAATTAATCAACTATATCTACACAAACTCAACTCTGAAAGACGTTTAAAAGAACGAAAACAGCTAATGCATTTCGAAATCAGATTTCCTCATGTTTTAAGATCCAAATTAGCTCAAATCGAGTCTTCAGAGATGTCTCGGGTTAATCGGAGAAAAGTTGGTGAAACGAAGATCATGACAACTAGCTAATAGTCATTATTAGTAACTCAACCGCAAAATACCTAATCGATTGAAGGAAAACAGATCCGGATAAGCGGTTGAAGTAGTTAAGTAGAAAGTATGATAATTTAGAGCAACTTACTCATCGTCAAACATGAGGCGTCTCTGGACAGCGTCCATGCCGGAATCGTCACCCATGGCGGCGGCGTAAGAGCGGCGGCGGAGGGGGATAGTGAGAGCGGAGGTTTGAGGCGTTTTTGGTGGAGATTTGGGAGAGAAACGGTTTAATTGAAAATGAAATGAAGAGCGATGGAAATGAGAAGGGAGCGTGGTGGTGGCGATGGTTTTTATGGGGGAAAATTTTAACATTTTGTGGAGTTAGGAGGGGAGGGGTCGTATATTTGAGATGTGATATTTGTTGATTTGGATTTTGGACGACGATGCTGACCGAAATTTATATCTTGCAAGTTATGTTATGTGTCACACTCGTACAAACTCACATCCTACGATTATTTATTTATATATTTATTTATTTTTTTAACGGCAAATTTGGATCACTGACGGGAGCATTACACCATCTACCCGATCATCTTCAATCCCCATCAGATGAAACTCATCACTGGTGAGAAAACCTTCTGACCCAACTTGTAACCTGTGTTTTCTTTTCTTTTTGTTACAAGTGGAACATATTTGCCACTAAACTAAGCTAGTGGGTGTTCCTACGATTATTTATTGATTTAGATGTGCGTTGTGACCATAATATTGAACCGGGTAAAAGTTAGTGGCTAAACGTACATAAAAATAAATGATTACTTTTTTAACCGTGTTTAGAACTACACTCAAATCTCTAATATTCGAGTGAATCTTTCTGTGACGGGATTGTAACCGTCCACACTGGATTTGACACTTCAGGCTTGACTCATCCAGAAACACCATCAAAAAGGAAATCCACCACTTAGGAAAACCCCTCTTAAGTTAGAAATGAACTTAAGACCTCTGAGTATTGAAGAAAAACAGCACCGGTTTTATTGATGGTAAATATTCAATGATTTGAACAAATAACATGTATAACAGATGATCCTAAACTTAAGTGGTTGGGGTGATGTATCTAAACACATTAAAAAGATGAGGTTTAAGGTTCAAGTTCCACATGTGATAAAAAAAATAAGGGTTCTAGATCAGGCTAGAGAGTTTTCTCACATATGCCGAGTTTCCTCGTGACGAGGAATGAAGATAATCGTGTGATACCGGTAACACATCAGTGATCAAAATTTAACGTTTAAATAAAATATAAATAAATAACATGTATATATAGGGCTTTAAAAGCTATCTAATCCTACTGTTAAACAATCCAAAATTGACTTACTCAAACAATTTAGAATAATCAAACAAACTATTAACTAGATAGAAATTATTTAGCATAGACTCCCTATGAAATCAACCTCTTCATGCTCGTATTATTATTTAGGGAGAAGTTCAAATGAGAAGTTTGGTTTAGATAAAAGAAGGATAATAAAGAATTTCAGTTATTGGATCTTGATCAAATAAAAAAATGAATGGAGGGGTATTTTTATCTTAGCTATCTTTGTTAATTTTTTACATGATTCCCCCATTTTTTTAAAACATTCATAACTTTCACATACGACATTATTTTTTTTTTAAAAAAAAATACACTATAAAAACGAGCATTTTTTATCTTTAAAACGCGTATAATATTGCTATATAAAGAAATTTAAAAAAAAAAGTACTCTTTCAATTTTTGACACAATGTTCAGATCATTGTGTCAAAATGTTCAAATCATTGTGTCATTGTGTCAAAAGTATATCTAATGTTGCTATATATAAAATGGAAAACTGGCCCCTATTAATCCCAGTTATCCTAGTTTGGCTGATAATAATCCCAGTTTTATTTTTTCCTCACAATAATCCCAGTTATTAACCCATTGGCCTATATTGAACCGCCGTTAACTATACACTAACTCAGTTAGTGTGAGGGACTATTTTTGTATTTTTTTTAAAATAGAGGACCCTGATGTTACTTTCAACAAATAAAAAAAATAGCTTTGTTCCGATTCTCGAATGAATAACCTTCTCAACAACGTAGCAACGATTTTAAAATCCACATTTGATTTTGTCAAGCAGAGGTTCTTCTTCACGGCACCCACGATTTTCAAACTCGATGGCAACAACGATTCTGAATTCCAGGTTCGATTTTGTCTAGCGAAGTTGATATATTATCGATGTTGAAATCCATGTCTTATGTTGTTCATCTATCACCAGTTTCCATTGACTGAGTTTTATATCGTCATAAATTAAGAGTTTTCATGGATTTTCAATACAATTTCTCGACCAATTGCTTTATACATCAGTAGCTCCATTAGATACGATATCAATTTTACTTAGCTTGGTTTGTCAAAAGCTTTTCCATTTGATTACTTAGTCCGATTAGAATATTAGATACAAGAGTGGTTCCATTCGATTAGATACAATAGCTTCGCTATTTTGATCCATCTCCTGGCTAGTTGACTTATTTTTAAAGATATATATATCTTTCTCTCTAAAAGTTCTAGGTTTTAAGAAATTATAAAAATCAATCCCTCATTTTAAGAAATTACAAAAACAGTCCCTTACACTAACTGGGTTAATATATAGTTAACGGCGATTCAATATAGGCCAATGTGTTAATAATTGGGATTATTGTGGGGAAAAATCAAAACTGGGATTATTATCGGCCAAACTAGGATAACTAGGATTAATATGAGCCAATTTTCCATATAAAATTAGATATTCTTTTGGTTTTTTTTACACAATGATCTGAATATTTTTGACACAATGATCTGAACATTTGAAAAAGTAATTTTTTTATGGGTCAATTTCATATATACCCCTATAAAAATGAGAAATATCGTATATACCCAATCAAAACTTAAAATATCATATATATCCTTGTAAACTAATTAAAATATCAAATTTATCATTTTCATTCAACTTTATTTATAGAATGACCATTATACCCTTATACATTTGGAACTTCTAAATTTTATACACACCCATAATCAATGGTTTACCTATTTTATGAAGAAAAAAAAAATTAACCTTCTCATTTTCTTCCATATCTTTTTTTTAATTATTGATCATGTAAATATATAAACTATCAAATCAAAACACTGTAATTCTCCATTGTTAATGTGATGATGTGCTCGCATTAGAAGCCGCTTTAGGTGTTCAATTTGGATCGATAAAATGTTAGAACCACACGAAATAGAACACAACTCAGACCTGATATGGATTAAGCAACCATTCACAGCAATAAATTAATATTATAGAAATTAGGATGAGTCCAAAGTTCAAGAATGAAGTACGTTCATGTTCTAGAGCTTAAACATGAATCAATGAGTTTTGGTATAAAATATCATTACTTGTATTGTTCTTAATGATTGTCATCGGAACAAACTGATTACATCAAATGAAGTCAGGCACAGTACCGAAACAACCCGATTCCATAATCGAAAATGATTTGGAATCGTCCGTACGAAGGAAATTTATTCGCGCTTTCTTCAACCCAAATGAATCAATCGAATCGATTCATGATTTCTTTAACAGGTGAGTGGATTTAAAATTCTGGAGGTACAAGAAGTTCAATCGACGGTGTCTGTAAGAATAAGAGATAAACGATGATGCAACAAAAATAAGTTAAAAGATTGATATATTTGATAGGGGTATAATGGTAATAAACAAAAAAGTTCATTTAAATTGGGTATATATAATATTTCAAGTTTGAGTTGGGTATATATGATATTTGTTAGGTTTCTAAGGATATATATGAAATTATCCCTTTTTTTATAATATAAACAACACTGTACGCGTTTTATAGATAAAAAACACTCGTTTTTATGTTGTGATTTTTTTTTAAAAGATAATGTTGCATATAAGAGTTATAAATGTTTAAAAAATGTGGGGAATTTTATAAAAAGTCAAAAATACCCTCCCATCTTTTGTTTCTTTAGTTTTTTTCTCTACTTTTACACATGAAAATTTTGGGCCATAGATATTCATTTAATTGAAGATCTAATGACATTATTCATTCTTATCCAAAACTAAACTTCTCACAATAATTTTACCCTGAATAGTGGTTGTATATTAGTGGTCCACATGGTCACGTGTTACTATTAATTTTTTTTTGTTTAAACCCAACAAGGTGTAGTCGTGTAAAATAGTTTTTTTTTTAAATCCAACGGTCCTGTATATCCTTGACAAATCAAGATGAAAATTTATTTAAGAACAAAAATAATAGAGAGTAAGTATTTCAAGAAGTTGATAAATTTGCATTCTTGAAGAGTATCGTGTCTAAATCTCAATATTTAAATTTTAAGTTTTAAAGAAAATCATCAAATTTATCTTTTTATTGATTACTAGATTTTAACACTCCGCGCGTTGCGCGGAGGTGTTTAAGAATGACGTCACGATGTTACCAAAATTGCAACGTTGTTGCGTTAGTTCTATTAGTTTAGCTTGTTATTTGTTTTACATAGAGTGAGCTTCACAAAAGATCATGGTTTCGTTCATCTCAACGCGACTTCATTTAGTTGTGTTCTTGTTGTTTTAATCGTTTGGGGATAACATGGGTAGATAAAACAGTTAAACTGCTACACCACCAACAACATAAACTATTGGTGATCAATGGAGGTAAACGTGGGGATAACACAAACACACAAAACCATTGCATTGCTTTAATGATACGTTGAGGAAAACGAAAAAAGAAAACATTGAACGACCAAAATCACTTATAAAATTATGACCAAATCATATTTACCATTTAAAAGTTTATGTATTACACAACCAAAACAAAAATATAAAAAGTAAAAAAAATTATAAAATTAAATAATTTAAATGGAGGTTACCGCTGGAATAACGCGAATACATAAAACAATTGCAATGGAGGTTACCGATGTGATAATGTGAATAGTGCATTTATAATATTGAAACATAATAAAAATTGTTGGTAATCAATGGAGGTTACCATTGAGATAACGTGAACACACAAAACTATTGCACTGCTTTACACAGGGGCGGATCAACTCAATGCTTAGTGGGGTCCTAGACACTCACTCAATCTTAAATAAACTTGCTAATTTATATGAATGTTTGATCAAGGCACCCACGAGTTCATGTTTAAAGGCACCCAAGCCCACATAAAACGTATACAAATGATTAAAATTAATCCAGAGAGCAAACTTCATTCGGAGACTGTTAATGGAGAAAAAATATATGTTCAAGTCTTAAGAAGAAGATAAACAGTAAACAAAGGAAAAAAATAAAGTAAAAATAAAAAGAAAGTGAGACATTGTCATGTTAGCTCACAGTTTTCAAGACTAATATTTCATATAACCCCCTTTAGTTGTAGTATATTTATAAAATAAACCTTCAAGTTTAATCAAAATTTTGAAGAACCATACGGTTAACATATTATATTTCTATATTAAAGATTAATAACTAACGGTTAACATATTATATTTCTATATTAAAGATTAATAACTAGCTAAAACACTAGATTTTTATTATAACTCAGTGATAGATCCTAACCGTAACAATTAAATTGAATAGACGACTATTGTATTTTTTTGTATGATTATAACTTTAGTCGGAGAACAATTGTTTTACTATCAAACTATTCTTTTGAGAACTCAACGTATTTAAAATATTTATTAACTGTTAATAGTGTTTTCTATACACGTGTAAGTTCAATCAAAAGATATATATCAAGTTTATTATATCATTAAATAAAATATGAATAGTTTTATGATATCATTAAGTACTAAGTATAAATTGTTATTTTTTTAACCCATTTTGACCGTCTTTTTTTGCCCGGCCCTCGTTAAACCTAACTTGATTTTGTGTCATTTCGTATTTTGCCCCCACTCAAAATAATCTCTGGATCCGCCACTGGCTTTACGTTACGTGTATGGAAAAAGTCATAAATATTATTTAATAAATCCAAATATTATTACATTAATGAACTTTTAATAAAATCAAAATATCATTTAATAAAAAAAATTTAATTTGTTTAATTAATTTAATATATAAAAACCATTAAGAAAATACTTGTTGATTGAACCATTAAAATAGTACTTCTTGATTATTTTAATATATAGATTATTAAAAAAAAATGTTGCTTGATGATCAAGCAATGTTGTCATTTGTAATATATAGTAATAGTAACTAGATACTTTTATTTATTTATTATTATTATTATATATATTTTTTTGAGTGAATGTGAATACTAAAGAAAAATAATAATAAATGAAATAGAAAAGTATTGTTTCATTGAATATAGAATGATACAATGAATGGGATATGCGAGAGTTTTACAATTTAATAGATAACAAGATGGTGACTCGCCCGTGCTTTGCGGCGGGCCACCCATTTTCCGAAACGTCGCGGCCAAAATCGAAAAATCTAAAAGTGATTTATAAGTTGACCACCTGCGTTTAAGCCTGAAAAAAATATCCACATGTACATGACATGTGGTCTAACACGCGTTTTTCAAAACGCTGTGACCAAAGTAAAAAACTCTAAAAGTGGTCTAAAAGTTGACCACCTGCGCTTAAGTCTGAAAAAAATATCACATGTACATAACACGTAGCCTAACACGCGACCACGTGTCGCAAAAACATTAGCCAAGATATGACACGTGGCCTAACACGTGGCCACGTGGCCTAACACGTGGCCACGTGTCGCCATACGTAGCCTAACACATGACCATGTGTCGCAAAAGCATTGACATACATATGACACGTGGCCTAACACGTGTCCACGTGTCATCACATGTCCTAACGTGGCCACGCGTCAGGCCACGCGTCATAAAATTAATGGCCTAAATATGAATAGTGAATTATGTGTCATAAAACTATTGGCCATATATGGCCACGTGTCATAAAACTATTGGCCATATATGAATAGTGACTTTTGAGTCTATGACCACCAATTCTTTTTGTAAATATATAATTTGAGAAAAATAAAAAATAATATTTTTTAGTTAAATTTTAAGAATAAAGATGATAAATGTAATAGATATCTCCTCAATCCATGCAACAAACGTTTTTTCTTAAAGGCGATTTCAGATCACTGATAGGGGCATTACCCACCTATCCGATCATCTTTACTCCTGGGGTGATAGTGACTGACTCGTCCCCTCTGGGGAAGCTCGTACATCTATTGGAATATATTAGATTAGGGTTTCCAGCATGAGCCCACGAGCCCATTAGGTTAATTAGGGTTTCCTTATTATCTCTATAAATTGTAAGGTAACGTATTCAGCAATATCAATTCGGAATTTCAATTATTTCATTATCTTACATGGTAATCAGAGCCAAAATCCTTGGAACCTAACTTCGGGTTCAAACGCTAGACAGGGCGGTGTGCCACTATTGCCGCCGCCCTGTCCTCATTTTTTTCTTCTTCATGTTTTCGTTTGAATAAAACTTCGTTTTTTATTCAAGATTCCAGTCGCTCTTCTCAACGAGATCCTATTGTGATGCCTTTTATCGTTCTTTGCCTATAACCGTACCTGAAATAATTTGTTGCCGTTAAAAATTCTTGGTGTTGGAAACAAGAAATTTTCTTGGCACTTTTTGTGTTCTTCTTCCTAGTATTGGACTACGGTCCTCTTCATTAGGAACAAATAATTTGAAAATCTAGTTCAAGACCAATTTGGATAAACCTAAAATATCCATTCTAATTGGCGGCGCAACAGAGTATTTAGAAAGCAACATATTCTTTCAAGATCAACATGCATGTATTTTCTTTTATTTGGTTCATGGATCGTGGTCTGCGTTCTCTATTTCAAACTACGGTTTGATTAGATTAATTGGTTTTCTTTCTTTGGTTTGATTAGATTAATTTGTTTTTTTTCTTTGTTAGATCTACGGATCAAAGCGACAATTACAGTTTGATTAGGTTAATTTGTTTTTCCTTTCTTTTTAGATCTACGGATCAAAGCGACCGCCGTTTGACCACGGTCACCGGTCTTGTCTTATTTTGTTTTTTTTGTTTTTTTTTTGTTTTTAGATCTATAAATCTTTCCTCTTGATCTACGGATGCAAGAGACCTTCGATCGCTAGCATTGACACATCGGCTTTCGGACTACGGTCCACCGCCGCTCCGCCTCTTGGATTATGGTACTAAAATTTGTTGTCGCACCATTGCATTGAAGCTTTATCTAGAGAGCTACGAGATCCTTACGTTGAAAAATATAATTTGGCACATTCAAGTACTCGATGGATTAGTTGATAGAAGATTGTGATTGAGAATCGAGAAGCGAAATTGAAGCTAGTTTCTTTTATTATTATCATTATGTTTAGTTTATTTTTCAGTCTTAGCATCCGGTTTCCCTCCGCTATGACTGCGGGGGAGTATTGGATTATAAGATTATATTAGGTTTATTATTGTAGCCCACGGGCCCAGTTAAGATTAATTAGGGTTTAGTATTTGATATATATATATTGGATTATAAGATTATATTAGGTTTATTATTGTAGCCCACGGGCCCAGTTAGGATTAATTAGGGTTTAGTATTTCCTATATATATTGTAACCTTTATTATGAATGAAATCAATTCAGTCTTTCTATTAATCTTACATGGTATCACAGCCTTAAGATTCTGGTTACCTTCTTCTTCCATCGCTCAAACCCTAAATCCTTTCGCTCTAGCCGTCACCACCGTGTTCAAACCCTAGACAGGGCGGTGTGCCACATGTCGCCGCCGCCCTGTCCCAACTTTGTTTTTTTCCTTCTCTTTTAGTTTCTTCAACTTTTATGTTTCTTATTTCAATAAAGCTTCGGTTTCGATCTAGGATTCCGATCGTCGTTATAGCAACCATCTTCCTCAGATTGTTTGCGGTGTGCCACATGTCGCCGCCGCCCTGTCCCAACTTTGTTTTTTTCCTTCTCTTTTAGTTTCTTCAACTTTTATGTTTCTTATTTCAATAAAGCTTCGGTTTCGATCTAGGATTCCGATCGTCGTTATAGCAACCATCTTCCTCAGATTGTTCTAAAGGTATCTTGATATTTCCAACACTATGGCTTTTATTATCCGTTTGGGCTGATCTTGTTAAGGCACTTGGTTAATTATTGTTTTGGGGGAAAATTACTTTCATCGTTTCTTTTTCTTGGTTTATAGTCTACCATTCTTGGTTTCCATGTGTATATCACTATTGCCATCTAGATTTTGTTTGTTGGCTTCAATTAGTTGATGGCTTATATCGATTAACTTAATTAATTTTTGATATCCAACATGTTTTTTTTTTCTCGTCGCCTGCTTCACTGTAAGGGTTATCATATCTATCTTGCTTCTTTTGTTGGATCACGGTCCATGGTTGTCATCTCTTCTTTGCTTTTCAAATTACGGTTTGATTAGATTTTCTTTTTCTTTTTTTTCCTTTCTAGATTTACGTATCTCATCTCCTAATCTACGGATCTAAAAGATAGTTGTTTGACCATGGTCATCGACCTTGCTTTCTTTTCTTTCTTTCTTTTTTCTTTTCTCTTCTCTAAATGTATGGATCTCATCTCTTGATCTACGGATCCATGAGACCATTGATTGCTAGCCTCGACACACCGCCACAAGACTACGGTCATCGGTTGTCAACCTTACCTCTAGCCAATCATGTTTATTATTCAGGAAACCAAGACTGAAACCAGATGAAGTCATGAATGGAGCTAAAGCCGAAGAAACGTCACAATACTTTCAGGGATTCAATTTTTTCTGAACGCTTGAAGAAAATTGGGATTTGGAGTCGAGAATCGAAGTTGAAGCTAGTTTTTGTTTTTTTAGTTATCATTATCTAGATGTTTTATTGTTTTCCAGTCTTTAGCGTCTGATTTTCTCCCGCTACGACTGCGGGGGAATATTAAATATTAGATTAGTATTATTAGGGTTTATTAGTGTGAGCCCACGGGCCCAGTTAGGTTTCTAGGGTTTCTCGTAAACTCTACATATTGTAAGCCTAATCTTCAATAATATTGATCCAGTTATTCCAGTATTACATTATCTTACAACATCACCCCTGCACTTAACTAGGACACCAGTTTATGGGGAAACTGACTGTCACACCCCGGTCAACGGTTTCGGGTGTGAGCGAGAATGGAATCATAGTCGAGGATACATAGAACACTTCTAGTAATTTAAAAACTTCATAAAACATTAATTCGTTTCATTGCAGCGGAAAGAGTAGTGGAAACATTAATGTCTTACAATTTAAAACATAAGTCTTAAATGATTATTAAAAACGTAAAACGGTTAAGTTGGATAGTCGGGACTATGACTCCAAGGACAGGTCCGATAGCATTTGTAAGCTCCATTTGCATGTCTTCAGATAGTCTTGTTAATTACCTAAGAAATCATGAACATAAAACAGGTCAACATAAAGTTGGTGAGGTTCACAGGTTTAAGACTCGATAGTTAAACCGTGTAAATCAGTTGTAAAACAGTTGTAAAACAGTTTCGGTATACTTAAATATTATCAGGGTTTATTGTTGTGGTTGTATGATCTCACCTGAACCTTGATTTCAAATACTAACGGTTTACCCACCCGGCATCTCTTGCCCAGAGATGTTAAACAGTGCAGAATAACTGACGTGTACCCCCAGACAATCCGGAGTCAGAACTGGAGCTACCAGTTAGGGTAGGGTTGCCAACCCAAATAGATCTATTCACTAGCTATCGTTTCGTACAGAACTAATTGAAATCAATTAATGATGGGATTTCGGTTGTACAAACGTTTATAACGATAATATACCAAGTTGGGCAATCAGTAAGAGAACAAGTAGTCATACGGCTAACAAGTAAACCATAATATTAAGTAAAAAGTATTTAATCAGTTTTCATGATTTCTCCCCCAAGTATAAAACAGTTAAAAGGAAAAGGGGCCGTGAAACTCACAGTTTAGCAGATAATCGGATTTTAAGCAGCGAAGGACGGTAGCACGTAACGTCCTAAATAATTAAATAACATATGCATAAGGTCTATGATCATTTGAGTAACATACGTCACCCAAGTGATACCGGTCAAGTCTTGACGATTTAAGTCCGTTTGTATTATTGAAAACTCGTTAACTTGTATTTATTTATTAAATACATTTATGGTTATTTATATTTATGTTCAATAAATATAAACAAATAATCATTTTCAATAATTCAACCAAGTCTTGAACATCGAGTAAAAAGAAATAATAATGTTTATTATTATTTTCATGAGTTCGAATAATTATTTTAATTAAATAATTACTTGTTCGATTTGTTAATCTTGTAAGTTATAATTATCTCAATAATTATGATTAACAATTCTTTAGTGAATAAAACAAAGTTTAAGTTTCCTTGCAAATAATTATTTGTCAAAATAATTATTAACGTTTGTTTTATTTATAAAACATAAATCTTTAAGGAAAACATTTAAGGTTTTAAACGTTTAATCATTTTCAAAGGTAAGTTAATATTTCAAGTTCATGAAATATTTTAATAGAAGACGTTGATAAGAATATTTATGACGACGCTTGGATTTGACTTTTATTTAAAATCTCCAACGTACGTTGGTTCATTTTTGGATACTTTGTTTTCATCAAAGTAACATTAAAAGTCCTTGTAAACATTTTAAACAAATGACTTGTCTTGCTTTATTTTTATAAAATTCTTTTATGAAAACATTTATCATCAAATAAAATCTTTTTATAAAAATGTCCATTTCTAGCAAGTTTCAAGAAAAGCTAAAACTTGTAATAAATCCAAGTATTTATGTCAAATTAATCATTTGACATAAATATTATTCTTATCAAATCTAGCATTTATTTTTATTCTTTTTGTCCAATCATTTAATCATTAGTAACACATTAAATATGTTACTTGACTTATTTTAAGAAGTATATTCTTTTTGTTTTAGTCATAGGTTACATATGTAACTTTTATTTAAATAAGTCCATGATTCTTAGCTTATATATTGGTTTATTATCATTTCATGTAATAAGTTAACATAATATGACATGGATAAACAAATAATCAACCAACATATATATGTTGGGACCAAATATATATTTAAATGCAATCACTAACACATTTGTGTTAGGACAAGAAAATAAATACAATCACTAACACATTTGTGTTAGGACAAGGAAATGTAAATAACAATCACTAACACATTTGTGTTAGGACAAAGGAATATAAACATGTAAAGATTGTTAGTTAACATTTTATATGAAGAGGCTTGGAGGTTTGTTTTAAAACAACTAACTTATGAAACCAAGGTTTCATAAACAAGATCTTGGTGCACACTTGTTACTTTCCAAGGATTTCACAAATGTGTTTCACCACACTTCATGGCTAACTTTAAGCCTCAAAGGCACCAAGAATAAGTGTTTGATCTTTGAAAGAAAGGGGGTTAAAGAAGAGAGTTTTTGTTAGTTGTTTAACAAACACAAGCATTCTTTGATTATTTGGTTTAGTTTTGATGGTTTGTTGTCAAGACTTGAGAGGTTTTAAAGGGTGAATATATGATAAAAGAGTGAGTTAAAAGACTCACAAAAGATGAAGGGAAAATTTGATGGTGGTTGGTGGCGGTTCCGGCGGCGGAGGGGCGGTGGCCGGCGGTGGTTGGCGGCGGCGGATGGTGGTTGGCGGTGGTGGTGTGGCCGGTTGGGGAGAAGAGGGAGAGAAGTGAGGGTGTTTCTTGGTTGGGTGCAAGGGAACATGTGGGGGTTAGCCTCCTTTTTATACTAAAAAGGTTAGTTATTAACCTTTGTGTATTAGTGTGTTGTCAACACCATATTAATCCCAACTAATCTCAAGTGTAGGTTACTAATTTATATAAGTTTTATAAAATCTAGAAGCTTTTATAAAATATAGAGGTGTTAGGAGTTTATAAAAATTATAACTTTTTAAAATATAATCCCATTATATTTTATCCAATCGAAAGGTGATTTTTATTTTTATAAACGTTGTCAACCCAAGTTTTATAAAAACATTAGTGGGTTAAATGGTTTGATTTAAGTTTGTATAAAATCTTGTTAAAATGTTGGGCTTAAAACAATTTTTATATATTTGGGCCGAAGCCCAATTGTTTTAATCAAGAGGATAGGCCGAAGCCCGATTGTTTTCCGGTGAGGGACTGGGCCGAAGCCCAGCTAAGGTTTGCGTGGTGGTTTGGGCCGAAGCCCAAATCGAGTCGTGGGACGATTGGGCCGAAGCCCAATCGGGTTCGGGTCGGGCCGGTTCTCGGTTCGTGGGCCGCGAAGGGAAAGGGAAAAGGGTTTGGGCCGGTTACGGCCCAATGTGATCTGGGCCGCGGGTCGGGTTTCCGGGTTCGGGGTTTTACTCGACTAGTTGATACGAACATTCGGTTAAATTTTTGGGTTAATCCGGACATTTTTGGGCTTATTGGGCTTACCGGGCCCAATAGGTGAAACGGTGAGGTTCGTTTGGTTAAGTCTTGACAACGGAAAGCTTTTTGTGACACTTTGAAGTTCGCGAAACGTTTTAACGGTTTATATCGGTTTGATAAAATATAAAATATCAAATTTTATATTTAGTTTCTTATTATTAAAGTTCCATTAATAATATTATGTTATATTCATAATTCACAGTTTTTCAACGCGAATTTTCATATCGGTTAATCGGTTATTCATTTACGGCTAATCATGTAATTTAAAGCAACAAACCACGTAATTATAACGTAATGAAAAGTCAACAAAAGTCAACGGAGAGAGAGTTGACCTGGTTTTTAGGTCCGGTTGTCACACTGACCCACTGCTAGAAAAACCCCCTGTGAGGATTGATCCACGGACCTCTCAGTCAGAAACTCATTCCTCCTCCAAACACCATTGAGACAATTGCTCGTTGGTAATCCATGCAAAAACTGATTACTGCTCAATCCCAGCTCCATCGGGTTTCGGATAAAACCTTAGCTCCATGGGTCGTCGAGTAGTACTCGACATCAAGACCATTCTGTAGATATGCCTAATTATACCGTTGTTAATGTTTAAACTTTGATCTCTATCCAGGGGCGGAACTAGAAAAGTTGTTTAAGAGGTCCACAAATTTTTTTACGGAGTCACTATTTTTGGATATTCCAGTTCATAGAAACATACATAAAGAAATTTGGTTCGGATCGGGTTGGTCACATAAGATAAATACGACACAAAAACAAAAGAAATATCGTCATTAAAATTTAAATAATATAGAAAAAATGAGGATGATGCAAGATTTCAATAAAAATATCATAGACGAAATGAAGATGATCAACAATTTTGTTTCGAATGAAGTCGATTAAAAAAATATATATTTCTAGACCTTATAAAAGGGGTATAAGATAAATGTATTTGAAAAGAATGGGTATAGAATGAAAGTAATTAAAAGATGAAAATGAAAGAATGATCAATAGATTTACAAATTTGTCCGAAATCCATCTTGTGTTACCCCTTATTTACTCTGCCACTAAAATTAATAAAATATAAAAGTGGGAAAAAAAGAAAAGTGTGTTACCCCTAGTAAACTTAATGAAAAAAAAAAGATGGAGAATTACCCCCAACAATAATGAAAAAAGAGGTGGGAAATAGGAAAGAAGGAGCACGGGATTCGAACTAGCGGCTTTTCGAAATTCATCAGAGGACATAACCACCAGGATGTGGTGGATGTATTTGCTTTACTTTATCAAAATATTTATTTAATGACTCTTGAACACAAAAAAAATTAATATAAAAAAAGATTCACATAATTTCCACTTTACGTACGAAGTTAAGGGGGTCTCCGGGACCCTCTGGACCTAATATAGATCCGCCCCTGTCTCTATCATTAAAGTTTTATCTCTTATCATTATCATTGGTCTGAATGTGTAATATGAAATAAGTACTTGGCTACATGTGACAACTTTTGAGAATGTGGGGATTTATTCTAAATATATGCCATCATTAGAGGACAATAAATAAAGCTATCATTGTCAAAATGTCAAGGATGGAGGGTCGTTCTTTTTCAATTTCTTTCACTTACATACTAAACTGCATTCGTAGCTTGACCTTTCTGGCTTTCTAGCAAAATACCAAAACTGAAACCTGAGAAATGACGTAACTAAAAATGTTTTATAAATTGTACATTTCAATTACAAACCTTTTACTTTTTATAAATTGATCATAATACTGTCTTTTACAAATTAGTTTTTTACATTATTTTTTGTCCGTAGAAATTGACTTAAAACTTTTACCTTTTTAATTAATTTACTATAACTAGTTGCGGTAGAAACTTTCGTTTATTTGATGTTGCTAAAAAAATGTGTTACAATCTCACAACAGAAACATTGGAACCTACATGGAGCAAATGATACGTCCCGGTTACCAGATTGACCCGTAACGTCAGTGGCGAAACTTGAAAATATCAAGTGGGTGGTCGGGATCTAAATTTTTTTTTCCTAACGCCAATTTTTCGGGGGGGGGGGGGGGGGTCGGAACCGGAGCATATCGAAATTTTCTACACAAAAATTATATACCCTTACATCACAAAAAAAATTCGAGGGTCGGACGCCCCTTCACGCCCCTTAAAAGCTGCGCCAATGTGTAACGTACCAACCATGCCGTCCATATAGTAGCTTAGCTCCACGTTCACACTAGTGGTTTAATTTGTTTGCTTCATTTTAATTGTTTATTATTTTTGATAGAGCTAGGGGTAGATATAGTCTTCATTTGATGTCAAAAGTTGAGTTTAATCCATTCTACGGATTCTTATCAGCAAATGTTGCTAAACTTATATACTATTGTATGTAATATTCCATAAATTTTTTTTTCCCACCGTACGTGCGGTGAAGAACCCATATGGGTTATGACAGTTAATGCCTTAGACAAATCTGTTTGGTTTCATAGCATACTAGCCAGTGACCCGGGCTGTAACGTAAAAATAAATAACTAAATATATTATGGAATAAATAATTGGTAAAATATAATTCAATAATAATAAAAAAAGTTCAATAACAGTTACAAATTTGAGAAGAGAGATTTTAAAAAAATGTTTGTTTATCGTCATTGCAAAACAAACAGAGATCGAAAAATACCTTCTCTGAAACCAAAAAACAATTCTTTTATCTGTTGGAATCAATGAAAGTCTAGGAATAAAAGTTCTGTAGCCAATATTTTTTCCGGAGATAATAACTGCTTCAATCACGTGCATTCCTAGAGATACGATCTGAAGGCATGTTCCGTTACATCTGAGAGTGCTCTGTTTGTTACGGACAAAACGTAATCGTCGTGCTTCAATCATTGTATAAGCGTCAACCAAAAATTGTTGAAATAACCTCCTTGAATTTAAGATTAAAAAAATTGGTTGGTAACATAAATATTCCCTCATCGTATATTTCTTATTCCTTTGATTCGAATTATTAAGAATCACATCTCTCTGGAGAATATCTACATGTTAACAACCTTACCCGAGTTTATATTATAAAAAACATGAAATTAAATATAACATAAAACTAAATTTAAAATAATACTGAAATGAATAATACATAAAGCTAAAAGGAAAATAAATATAAAATAAAAGTAAATTTAAAAATAAAAAATAAGACTTCAATGTTTTTGTTACATTTGTTTCTCGACCATTCTTATCTAAAATTAAGATTATTTCATCCAAACACTAAAAATGTGAAATGCTCATTTCATCCAAACACTAAAAACTACTATACCAGAACATAATTCAACAACATAAAGCCCGAAAATAAACATGTTTTGGACAAAATAAAAACCAAACCTAAGTGTTTATATAGTTTAGGCTGATGACGATGGTTTCTGGATGCATATATATTTAGGCAACTCGAGATTCCTCTGCAAGTGTTTCAACTCTATCATGGTAGATATTTTCAGCATCTGCCAGATTGGGAGTATGTTATCTTCCTTAACACACGCAGTGACCCATTCCTCAGCAATGATTCCAAGAGAAATGGAAACTTTACTTGTATGCCACCATAGATGAATAGCAGCCCTAGTGGCCCATCTTCACCATCCTCTCACCTGGTGAATCCTGTGTTTTCAAACAAAAATAACAAATCTAGTTGCATGTAGACTGTGCAAATAATAAATTTATAATCACATGAAATAAGCTCCCTGCTGCTACATTGTGACGATAAACAATACCACTGAATCGAACAATTTGAGAGCTCCATGGCTTCTTCAGAGCACAGTTGAGTCGTAAAATTGAGCCCAAACTTTGAGAAACTTCAAGAATAGTTACACTTAGAAATCATCAATATTTGTTCTAATTAAGGGGGAATTTTACACATTAAATCGAGTTGTTATCAAATGTGTCAAGTCAAATGGTGCACTTTTTTTTGGTACGGAGGGAACAATAGATTTAGTAAGAGTAAATTATTACATTTTTTTATATAAGATACCTCTTGTTGAAGCTTTATTGAGAATGTAAACTTCTCTTGGATTTGTAGCCTCAAGGCTCGAAGCACATGTTCCATATCCATCACCTGAAAACAAAGGTATAAAAAAATCTTATTGTTGCCACAGTAAAAGCTGTAATCCTTATTCAAAACAACTGTAATTCATCAATGTATAAAACCTAGATTTTCAGATGATAACTTTTGTGGGCACATATTGATAAGGATCTGGAGAACAGAGGGATTATGTATGTGTAAGTCACCTAAATATTCAATTTTTTTCATTAAACGTTACCAAAAAAAAAACAATATAAGGAGTAAAATCTCACTCATAACAAATTTGAATTTAATGAAATTAGTAGCCATTAAATGCGTTAGAAGTACTATATAAGGCTATTCGTAATGGGGTGTTACTGGGCCCAAAATTAGCCCATAACGCCCCCCATAACGCCCACCCCCACTACGGTGGGGCGTTATGGGGCGCTATAGGTGAAAGAGCGACGAGGGGCGTGAAGCCAATAACGCCGAGAAAGGGGGAAGAAAACCAAAAAGGAGCCATTCAACGGCTCTATTTTAGACCGTTGGGGGCTTTTTTTTTTGTTTAAATTTTTAATTTTAACAATTTTTACCTATAAATACTCCATTTTTTTAACCATTTCACACACCACACCAACTCCTTTCTACTCTTCTACTCTTCTATTTTTTTTTAATGTTTCCCAATCAACCCAACAACCAACCTAACTCTCGACCTAATACCGGCGAGAACGAAACCGATCAAACCTTTGGCAAATGATGGTCAACATGCCTCCTCCTTAATTCCCGCAAATGAACCCCGTCACTCAACCATACCCGAACCAATTCATAAATATGAATCTTTACAATCAAGGTTTTTCCCACTTCGCCCAACCACAATTTGGAGGTTATCAATCTCAACCATTTCAAACTTCTCCAACCCTGCGACCATCTCCGTCCTCTCAACAACAAGAGGGAACGAATCAAGGCAAGATACAAGATCACCGACTAGTGTTGTCTTTTTATTTTATTTTTATTGTATTGTCTTTCTTTTTTAATTGCATTGTCTCTTTTTATTTAAGTAGTTGTAATATTTATTTTAGTTAAGTTGTAATCTTTTTTTTAAGTTTTAATATTTATTTAATTAAGTTGTAATCTTTTTTTTTAAGTTGTAATATTTATTTTAATGAAAGTAGTTTTTATAAAAAAGTTAAAAAATAAAATAAATAATTAAGTAATGATGGTGAGGCTTTATGGGGCTTTATCCACTACACCATAAAGCCCCATAAAGCCCCTTGTCCAGTCAGCGTCCACATGGCGGATAATGCCCCATGTTAAGCTTTATGGGACTTTAACCATTACACATAGCCTAAGTCAATCACCTTTTTTCTTAAACATTTTGATTCTCTTATGTTTTAAATTCACATATCCAATTTGCTAACAAATCCCCTGAAAGATTATGATTTACTAATTAAATTTAAAAACCAATGTAACTTAACAATACCCAAACTTTTTTACCTAAGGGTAGGCGGTATACATGCCTAATCCCCTCGGCATGTATACGGCATGGAGGATGCCGAACTCGGCATGTATACCGAGTTTATCGGCATTAGCGGCATTTGCATGTGTTGACCTAGTTTTCGGCATATCTTTACCGAAGCTTGCCGAGAGATTTGTGTGTGTTTGATGGTGGTCCCCACTTCACATTGCCTAAAAAAAACATCATTAGGCATGCACACCCACCTTCAAAACATCAATTCTACATATTTTTTTCTTTTTTCTGTTGGCACCATATGATTGGTCAGTTTTATGATTAAAAAACATGCCTTAGGCATGCATACCACCCACCCTAAATGAATAGTAAGTTTACCATAACTAATCGATCGCTTTTAAAGTTTACCAAATATACCAAATTTACTATTAAAATAGAATAGCAAATTAAACCAGAAATAATTCAAAACGATTAAATAGAATAGCAATTTTATCAAACTATCAACACCATTCGAAATAAGTCAATACTCCAATTACAAATTTTTAAAATTTAAATTTTTAGGTAAATGTGACGCCCACTCCCAGTCTTGGCTCTAGGAGGGTCACGTGTCGGATTTACTCATGAACACATGGTACAACAGAAATAACTAAGCAGCGAAAATTAAAAACTTTTCATTTATATATATAACGAGTTACAATAGTAAGGAAGATAATAACATAATCTATAACTAGATCTTATCTATAGCTATGCCAGTCTACTACCGAGTCATTCCTGATAGTTTGCCCATCTAATCTGCCCTTGCTAGAGCCCTTCCCTTGCTACTTTAAACATCACCGATACCTGTCATACATGCTTTTAAAGGTCAGCTTACGCTGGTGAGTTCTAAGTATTTAAAACTTTTACCTTTACCTTGAAAGACTACTTTAAACATTTGGGCCTAACGGCCCCTTTCTTTATAAACATTTAATAGGTATAAAACATGACAGAATTATACCAAAACATTTAAACATTTAGTATTAAAAATCAATTAATACTCTAAAACATACCTCAAACATTTGGGCCTAACGGCCCCTTCTTTATAAACATTAAACAGGTATAAAGCATAACAGGATTATACCAAAACGTTTAACTCATCAGTATTATAAATCATTTAATACTCTAAAATACCTTGGGCCTCCGGGACCCATCCTCTGTGCGAATAATCATTACGTATAATAAAGTCATACGAAACATTATAAGCAAAACCTCTTTTTACTAAGCATTGTCTATCCTCCGGGACTACGCTTAGTCCCTTCGGGCGGCCGTCGCCTCCCGCCTCATGAGTAACCGTCGTCACTCCAGTGGCTTCAATTCCACTGCTTGAATTGCAATTCCCCTCAACCAGACAATCTTTGCTTAGATTAAAACTTCTTTAGAATAACCCCAAGGGTCATTTCCGTTATCCTCAAAAAGTCATTTTCCTCTTTTGAAACTTTTCTTTGAAAGTTTAACTTCTGTATTACCCGTTCATTATAACCTTCCCGAAAAGAGTAATAACAAGTAATAATAACTTTAAAACAGTTATAAGTATTATAACTTTTTCACGTATGTGTATCAACACAAAACAAGTAAAGGAATCTCAAATACTTTTCAAGTAAATAGTTGAATATGTATCATTGCATGTATATCAGCCCAAAAACATTACATTTAAAAGTGGGCTCATAGAACTCACCTTATTCTCTTAAGCAGTTAATTCAGAGAAAATCTCCGCTATGCCTTCCAATTAAACCTAATCGCATATTATACGGCGTTAATGCAAGGTTTAATATAATAAACACTCCCTATGTTTATTTCCATCTCTTATTATCTTAATATTATATATTTATTAAGATTATCCTTTTAATAGGTCAAAATGACCAAAATGCCCTTATAGGCAATTATCATTTTCTTTTAATGATAATATGAAGACGCGCATTCCTATAAGTAAACGCTCACTCCGGGATCGCCCAGGAAGGTATGCCATTTCCCAGTTAGGATTTATGCGACACCCTCGCTATGCCAGAAACCCCAGTGTACAGACGTTTACCCTTCCGGTCCACATGAACTTCTAATACCCGATTAACTCGGTATTTTTAATACTTTAACATTTATCCATTTTAACCTCATATATACTTATTATATATATAAACATGTTACAATACCAAAATTCAAGTCCCTAAACCCTCCAGATTATTTTATATTAAATATCCATATTCAGAAACCCTAATTTCTCATTTTTCTGGTTTCTATAGCAAAACTCATTTTTATTCAAAACCGTCTTAGGGTATTATCCATTATAACATTTTATAATATCCTTTAAAATAGCAAGGCTTAATTCAAAACCGTTTACTTGATTTGGGCAGAACAATGACATGAAAACCCTAATTTTTGACCCGTTTACAAAACCTTAACCAAACCTTTTTCAATTGTGAAATAAACTTATAGCTTTCTTATATAACATCATTTTAAGAGTACCTACAAAAATTCATAGCCTAACTCCCACCCCATCACCCGATTTGAGCAAAATAACATTAAGAACCCTAATTTAAGCATAGTTTTAGAAATTTAATCAAATGGACATATTAAAAATTTTTTAAAGAGGGCTTTTGTAGAGCATACCTAGAAACGTGGGATTGTAGGAGATCAGCCTCTAATTCCTCCCGGTTAGCTCGAACTTCTCAGAAGAGGTTTGATGCTCGTTTAAGGGTTTTTATGGTGTTTAATTCGAAATTGGCGAGTTGATTCGAAGGAATTGGTCCCGTATTTATACTGATCTAGGTCGCCCCAGGGTGTAGACACGTTTAGGGGTGATAAATCGATCGAATTTGACGCGTGGAAGGAGTAACTTCGGCTGCAAGATCGAGCCAAGCAGGCCAAAACGCGACTGGAACGACTCGCGTATCGCGAGGGTTGGACCAGGGGAGGTCGCGATACGCCTGGCAACTTTCAGGACTTGGCAGTTTTAGTCCCTTAGGTTTATATTTACATTTTAGCCCCCCTAACTTCTACCGAACTGTTATTTTATGTACTAAACTATTATAAAACATGTTTAATAAAGTTTCTAAGGCTTGGGATACTCTCGATGATATACATATACATACGTATATATTTTTATATATTTATATTTATATTTTTCATTATTTACACTTTTGGCCCCTCCAACTTTATAATACTTTATTATTTTATGTACCGAATCACTTTAGGATATTTTTATAATTATAAGCCTCGGGGTGTTTATAAAAGTTATAAATACGTATAATATCCGTAAGTATTCATAACTTTACATAAATTACACTTTTACCCCTTTTTATTTTTCCGTCAACTATTTAACTTGTATTTTCACACGTTTAACTATTCTAACACGTATTTCCACATATATATTCATCAAATGAATATTTCACATGCATCCATGCCATTCAAACATATTTTTACACATGTTTTTGATATAATATAATTACGTAAAGGCATTTTCTCCCGGTTATCATTCATTCCTATCATATAAACGTTTAGCTACGTTTTTCATGCCAATATCATATATATCAATTATCTTTGAAATAAAACACATATTATTTTTATTTCCTTATCTCATTTTATTAATTAACATGTGTATTATTCATGCAATATTATCGTTTATCGATTTATCACCTAGTAATGGGTAAACATGCATTTTCTACCTGTTTCATCATGTTTAGCTACCTAACACATATATAACATGTATTATTCATAGTAGCTACGTATTCTATCAAATTTTGGGATGTTACAGTAAATCAACTTTTTATATTTATATTTTCTATTTTAACATAGAATAGCAAATTTACCAAAAAAAAAAAACTACAATTTACACATGGCTACAGTAGAAACACACCTTCTAATATATCACAAATGATGAAAGAAAAAATATAATTACAATGAAAACATATCACATGTCACACCACTGCACCCTTCTTAGCTCCAGTACCATCTTTCATATGAGAAAACATAACCCCTTTTTATGGAAAGGTTAAGATATGTGATTACTTGAACCTAAAACCATTTCAAATAAGATATGAGAATAAATCAAGTTTGATCAAAATTTAAGAAATTGATTTGAACATATGCTACAAAAAGAATATAAAGGTTAATTTCAACTCACTTCAAATATGTTTTTTCCAAAGTAATAACACCTATTATAAAAACGAAGGAAAATGATCCTGTATGATATCACAAAATAAATGACGATACCTTTCCTGAGGAGCTTGCAAAAGCTTTCACCATCTTTAAACAGAAGTTTCTCGACCGGTTACCAAGTTTTCATAGCACGTAGAAGAGTAGCTTGATTTAGACCAAAATAGTGTTGTAAAACATATTTTATTTAAACCAAAATTAGCAATTTAACCTACGGGAGAAAGAGTACACAACAAACAAAACCAAAAAGAAAAAACAAAAGCATACAACAACAAATATAAATGAAAAGAAATAGGAGAAGTCACCATACACAAAGGAAATACGGTTTTGTTGTATTGCTAGCACTTGATCCATTATAAAGTTTCCAAATCCTCTATTAAATAAAAAAAATAAATTCCAAAATAAAATCAAATAACTTAATGGATCAAGTTCTAACTTTGTAAACTATCTATTTCCTATAACTTTGACACCAAACCTAAGTTACTATCAGAGGCCAACTTTAGAAGATGTGCAAAATGAGAATAATGCAACGAAAGGAGTGTACCATTAGCATGTGTAGTGGTACCATGTCAAGAAACTATTAGCATTCAACACATCAGAAAGCCAACATAATATAACCAACCATACGTCTATTAATCAACAAACACCAACTTAATTATAAGAACAATAACAAAAGTAACACTTAAGTAACAGATGTACTTTAGTCATATTCTTCACCCAAAACCTAATATTTTTAAGAATAAGAAGCTTAAAAATAAACTGAAATTTTATCTTTATATTAGAAATTTGTAATGAATTCATACCTATAAATAGAGGGTGAGTTCTTAAAGGTAAAATAGTACAATGATTTCCTGGATTAATACCTTTTGTGTAATATTTGGTATGAAGAGTCTTTTGTGATAAATTAGCACTTTGTGAAACAACATGAGGTTGTTGTTCCTTGTGCTCATTACCTAAATCCATTTCCATTCTTCAAAAGAGAGGATGCCACAACTACTGTTTGTTAAGAAAATTGAAGCTTAACCTACTTTATATAGTTGCTGGTCATAGCATCCATGTTGTGTCAATGCATGGATAGTCATAGTTGATGGCTTGTTTAAATACAATAGTGGTAATTACAAAATGCAGGCCTAATCTATGACAGTAATACCTGATCGACAGCTGACGGCAATACTGATATTTAAGACCGAACAAAGACTTAATCAAATAATTAT
>JBCNJP010000018.1:10586661-10665506 GCA_039602395.1 Deinandra increscens subsp. villosa | reverse complement strand
CAACTGCATCATAGAAAAAGGGTAATGAGTACAACAAAATGAAAACAATATAGTTAATCGAAGGAACCGATTTCAAATCTTCTTAACGGTGAATTTCAGCAGATCATACATATGAGATATGCCATCACCATCTAAACATTCAGTTAAGTGTTGCCATGCTTCCTAATTGGAACATAAAATGTTAAACACAGTAACAAAACTAAAGCGTTAGATAGGTTAACCTATCTAGTTAAAACAACAGGGCTAAGCAGAGCAGGTATCAAAAGTATCAAATTATGAAGAACATGAAAAAATTTATTAAACTATAGTTAAAGAAAAAGAAATAATACCTTTTCCAGGTTCTTAACATTCTTGGAGAAGAGAGTGATTCTAATCTTGTGAATCTGTTCTAGGGGCTCCTCCAGCCCAGCCTTTGTCGGCTTCATCGCAGCATACGCCATTTTCGCTTCTGTATATTAAAAACGACAACTTTTTAGTAAACGCTTAATTCGAGACACCCTCGCCACTCAAAAGATTCTCTTCTACTTATCAACTATCCATAATACTAACCGCAAACGCAATAAAACCATGTTATCAGACTGATTAATGTACAGTGTGGGCTTAACAGAATTGGACATGTTCAAGCAATAACAATGCCTAAAATTATAATACTTAATAATAGATCAAGCCCTAAATTTATAATACTTCCCGGTGACACATTGATGTTAGCTTTCTCCCATATTCCCATGATTATCAGTACAGATAGTAAGAAATTAGCACATTAAAGATTCAAACTTAATCTAGTTTTGTGCGTCCATGATAATTTTATACAAACATTTCGCGGATCTGGTAGACATTGGCAAATTACAGAGCTAACAAATTGAGATAATGACCAAATCAAACGTTTGATAAAGAGATGAATTTGTGTAGGTGAGAATGAGAATGTAAGAACCTGCAAAATTGCTCCGGCAAAATTTGAATAGAAACCCTAACAATGATTTGCTATCATCGATGCGACCTACAAAAGATATGCGATTAAAGATGAAGAAACCCTAACCCGTGATTTTCTGGAGGTAGTCGATGGGCGGAGGTTGTCTTGCGATGGTGGTGGTGCCTAATTGAGATGAATGGCTCGGCTGTGAAATGACGAAGTGCAGAAGGATCGTCCGTCGTCCGTGAGGTATGGTACGTAGACGATGATAGGAAAGCAGTTCTCACCTGCTCTTGTCGCTGCTCAATTCAAATGAAAGAAGTCTTCACCTGCTCGTACCTCCTTTACCTGCTAAATCTTGAAATGAGATACGATGACGTGGGAAGGCAAAGGAGAAAACCGGGGTACACAAACACGTGTAAAGGTAGTGGTTTAAAGAAAGGCAAACTGAGATTGTACATCAGGAGGAAAAAATTGTACCATGAAGTTCTACTAAAAGGGTGCAAATGTAGCTTGTACATCATGGATTATAAATGGTACAGTAGGTTGTGTTATGTTAATATAGGAGAATAACTCGTAATTGGCTCTTATTTATATTTTAAAGGTTGAAAGAGGTTATGACAAAACTTAGGATTGGGCGTTGGGCTGAAAGAAAGTGAAAGTTATATATACAACTTACAAATATAAAAAAATATATACAACTTACAAATATATATAAAAAAAATTTGATTGTTAACGGTCGGAGGACTACGTGTGTGGTCGCCAACGACCATGGTCGTGGCGACTGCTTATGAAGATTTTTGAACCAATTTGAATTAAAAAAAAAAATTAAATCCGTTAACGGTCGGGACGACTGTAACTGTGGTCGTCGTCGACCACGGTCGTTACGACCTTGGAGCGTCGACGCACCCGACAACGCTGTCAGACGACTGTTCCAGAAATCCTGGAGACGAAAAATGTCGGCGGTCATTTGACAGAAAACGACGGTCATCGACGACCTTTCCAACGTATTAACGACCGTGGTGGACACATGTCGCACCGTGGTTGGTCATCAGGAACGGTCGTTTTGGGTTTAAATGGAGGTCGTTAGCGACCGTTAAGGTAGGGCTAAAAGTTGGAAAAAAAATTTCATTGGGCTATTTTCGTCTTTTCCCTAAATTATATGGTTTTAAGTTTTTAACCCACTTAACCAAGACCCAACACTTTTAAGCTAAATAATAAAACTCAAAAACAAAAAAAAAACAGATTTAGGGCTGGACTTACTTATCATGTACGACCCAAACAAGCGGGAGAAAATGCGCTCGGAATTGCGATCGACACAGAGGACATGAGGCGGACACAGCGTTGAGCGCTCGGAAATCGGTAAATCGGAATTGCGCTTGAAATTGGAGGCTAAATTTGACTGATTTGCGCTCGAATGACGATTGACCCATCACCCGACCCGACCCGACCCGAACCGGTCTAAAAATATTGTTATAGATGGACGATCAAACACCGAAAATTTCTGAATCCCATCAAAAAGAAAATCCTGAGTTCACCACTGACGACACAATCACGAGTCGATTGGAGTTATCCATGCTATAACATAATGTTTGTATACTTTAAGATGGACTTAGTTTTGGACATACTATCTACATGTGTATATACGTCCAACCTTGTTACCACAAGTTAGAGTTTACGAAACAAAAACACAGCATAAACAAAATTCACGCATTGCAATACCTCTTTTGATCCTACTACCAAATACAAGAACACAAATGTATAATATATGTTCTAACACATCGATCTCAAATATATATAGTTAGCTAGCATCAATTAAATTGCAACCATGACTTGCAAGTAATTATTTCGAGGATGATTGTCTTGTTGGGTGAGTTCATGAGCTTCCAAGTTTCTTGATTTTCGGATGATTAAGAGCAAGTAGGTGAAAAAGTGATATGCGGTTTCCATCAAAGGGATATCTTATCTTAATCCTAATAAAACATTAAAATGGTTTTCACGTGTCTTCTTTTTAGGGTGTCCACATCAGCATTGACACATGTTAAAACCACATTCAATTATTAATTTAGTAAATTGCCAATTAGGACTAATTACCAAAGTTTGTCTAAATTAAATTTTCATTTCAAAATAATTGACAAACTTAATATAGGCTTGATAAATTACTTAATGATTTGTGTCTTTTCAAGAAAACTAATCAAGAATTTGTCATTTTTAATGTATTAAATTGTCAATTAATACTTTATAACGAATTATGTCATTTATAATTTTTAAATTTCTTAACCGTTTTTTTTATATTTAGCTAATATTATGAACCTAAATTCAACCCGTGTAGTACATGTGTTACTAACCAAGTATATATATATAACCGGATACACGAGGCTAGGAGGGACGTAGGAGGAGGCGATAAACACCAAGACAAATACAAGAACAAGTACCCCCGTCAAGGAAAGTAAACATTGATCTCCTGTCATGTTGCTGATCATCCAAATAGTGGCATGCAACCATCATCCCAAGCATTACACACACGAACAAATACGCAACCCAGTTGAGCCTGGGGGGAAGAAGTAACACCATCATAAGCGAGAAATGCCAAGAAGCTGCCTATAAACTTCAAAATTATGTAGGTGCGAAGCAAAAGATGAGTGTAGATATGGATCCTGAATTAATTAATGCCAACAGCCAGCTTCTTCATTAGTCAGTTAGTTATTATAATCAACACGTACACACCTAGATTTTGAACCTTAGAAAAAAGGAACTTACAGAATAGTGTTGTCAGAGGGTGATGGTGCGGATTTGTCAGCCATTTCAGTTGGTTGGTAGGCTCCTTCTAAACCACATCAAGCAAGATCGAGGAAATAATAAGAAAACTATCATCAGGTCAGGTCAGGTCAGGGGGGACGCATACGTGGAATCAATGGTCGATCCACTAATCATAATTAAAGTAGGCATTTGATTGACTTTCACATTCTCTCCGGCCGGCTTTTTTGTTGTTACAAGTAAGTAATTGAGGAGAAATTAATGATCATGTATTTACTTAACCTTTGATGATGATTCTGTATGTATGTTAGTAGTGATTGTAAAAGTTGAAACATCTACACCTTAATATATAACTACTACTACTACTTGCTTTTAACTAAATCAAACTCAGTCCGGTTTTGATTAAATCATCATAAAAACACCAAGGGTAAACGACCGCTTCTTAAACCCTACCCTGATTATTTGAACTAGGAATAGGAATAATTACCTTCAATTCAAATCGGTAGAAGAAATTGGGGGAGGGGGGGGGGGGGGGGGGGGGAGGCTCATGCGATGTATTAATTTTCATGATTTTTTCAAAAAAGATTTATATATATTGAGAATCGCCCCCTGAATTTTCACTTCATTTGCACCCAGCCCTTCTCAGCTCTTCCTTGTATAAATGGGATGTGGAGTGGGTGTTTTTTCTTTTATGCATGTATTCACGTCTTCTCTTTTAACCCCCCTATCCTCCACTCTTTTCTCTTATCCCCCACTTTGCCTTTTCTTCTTTTACTTAAAACCCTCATTTTTGTTAGGTTTAACCACTTGGGTAGGCATGGACTTTTTATTGTTTAACCATCTAAGACCTAACATTTACCTTTTTTTAACCATTTGATTGAATCCTTTTGACTACTAAACGAAATAGTATTTTAGACAAATACACTTAAGAGACTAGTTATGTAATAACTTATAAATATTAGTAGCTCTAAAATATTCGACGAAGACTAACGGGGTTAGATCTTTCTTCTAATCATAATGGAGGATAATAGGATGGGTGGTGGTGGTGCTATTGTTGTCTGTTGTAGAACTTTTTTGAATCTATCTCTGTACATGAATAAACCCGGCCACCACCGGTGGGGCTTCAGTTTTCCGCATAGACAACATCAATGGTTGTAGGTGGCAGGGAATCAGTTAGTTTTTTGGCTAGGCGACAGACAACGGTGGTGGTGTAGTTTGTTTTTGCAAATGAGTTGTATAAGTTATTTGTTGAGTGAAAGGAGATATTTTTAATACTTCGATAAGTTACCAAAAAAAAAAATACACATGTGTATACATGTTCCTCTCATTCAAGAACACTAGATGCATTCTCTCAATAAAACCATCTAAAAAATCAATATTGATGCTCTGATGTATTTATGTTTGAACCAACACTAAAAACATCCTACCAAGAAAAAGAAAAAGAAAAATCTTTGTGTTGAAAAAAGAATGGATTCACGACAAATCTGTTTTTGAAGGAACGATGATACCTAAACAGACCGTATGGGTGGTTTCTGTTGAACATCTTCTTTGTAGAGCAGACGTCTTTTTTTAGAACCGTATCCATGATATTGATAGATGATGCTATGCAGACATTGTCTCAAGTAAGAAACATCATACTTCTCTAAAAAAATCAAATCCGTTACTCTTGATTTCTCGCCTGCATAAACCTTGTATTCTTCCAAAACTGAAGACAAACACCAATTTTGCAACTTTCTTAGGCAGCCAACCAGACACCCTGTTCGATGCTGCAATCGTGAAACATATATGAAGATATTAATACCGAAGAAATTAAATTCTTAAAAATTAAAATCATATAACGTGGTGGGTATTTCAATGCGTGGTTGCAAAGTGATTACATGATAAGTGGGAATCAATTAATCAAATAATCAGTTATAACTAACATGTTGTAGAATATAGCTTTTGCTACTTAGGCTGTCGAATTCCCTTTTTATGGCGTTGATTGATTCACATATTCTAGTTTATTCAAGCAAGGCACAGACAAAAGATGGGGATAATCATTTATGAAGATCTTAATAATCAGTTGAAATGTGATCCTAGGGCTAAAAAATGGTTCGTTTGGTTCCTAATTGGAGAGGATTTGTGATATACCTTTCCTCGTTTGCAATGTATTAAAACAGGGTGATTTCTCACATCTGCAAGAGAATCAAGATTTTAGTGAAAAATTAGTACCTATGAAAAAAAGGGGACAAAAATTCATGTTCACAGTAAAGATTTGAAATAGAATATTCTTTACCAATTAAAACTTTCAATGCATCTGTGATAACACCATTGGGAATGTTGGCATCCTGCATATTTGAATCATTTCAAACATGATCAGAAACAAATCATCTTACATAAACCTTTTGAATTATGCTAATAAAAAAGGAAAATTCCATGTTCTTGAAACATTTCAAACCATAGTTACTTTTTGGCCCATAGTTACTTTTGGCCCATTAGTACTTCATTTAAAACTGATAACTTTAATTATAATTAGATTAAGATGCATATCAAACACTTGACCAAAAGTCAAACGGTTCTATTAAGTTGCAACCAAGTCAAACATTGCATTTTCCTGTCATCTTGTGATGTGTAACAAACAAAAGACATCCTTAGCAAAATCCCACTCATAGAGTAAGGGTAGGATTAGGGCACACCTTACCTCTATCCCAAGAGCCACTCGGGAAAATCTTGCTTTTGGGGAAGCACAAAAAGCATACAAGAACTTCATAACATATCCGGATATACTCATAAATATGTATAAAAGAGCATATAATGGAAGCAAACAATGAAGAGAGCCCGGAAAGGAAACATTTATAAAATTCTATCTTTCTTTTCGTTTATTTCTGAATTAATAATATCCAAATTATAAAATAGTATAGATGATTGGCACTAAATTATTCAGCTAAGAACTACTCTAATTAAGCAAATGAATATTAGTTTACTAAATCCATTTGTTGAGACTGAAACATAATGAAATCCAAATTCAAATTAAAAAATTCAGAGAAAACTTAGTCCATATGTGTAAACTGCAAGTTCTGAATGGCATATCAAACATCCAGAATCATTCACCATTTTATCCCCAAATTAAATTCCTCTATGAATCAAATTCTCAAATAGTTAGAATGATCACAAACACCGTCAACCAAATAATTTACATTAAAATCAAAGGAATTAAACACTCCAAATTCTCAGAGATTTTTAGAATTACCTTCGTGCCATCAATTCCAAACTGAAAAAGACGTATATTGCGAGAATTCAAATACTCCAAATTCTCCTTCGGATACGATTCGACGCACAAACATCTGCAACAAACACGAAACAATCAATCATCAACGAAATCGATTCACAACAAGAACGAACGAAGAACTGATTAACAAACTCACATGACAGATCGAAGCCCTAGGGTATCGAGAAAGGGGAAATCACTAGACTGAGGGAATCCAGATCTGTAGATTCGATCTTCGACGGTGGCGAAATTGATCGGAGGATGGTAGGTTAGTTCGCCGCCGGCGCCGTCGTCATCGCCGGCGCCGTTATCGAGGTGTTTGGGATCTCCGTTGTTCATGATCATGAGAAAAATCATTCAAAATTGTTATAACCCTAAACCTAAACAGAGGAAATTGAAGATGAATGCATGTCCGTGTGATTTGGGTATTTTGTTTGGATATTTCATCTTCAATCTTTTTCTCTTGGTTTTGTTTTATTGATTGATTGATGGTATAACAGAAGAGATTGAATTAAAATCAACTTCTTTGTTCGTTGGGAGTTGGGATACTTTTTTTTATTATTATTTTTCTATTTCAGTTATTTGCATAAATGGTCTTGTGATTTGATCAAATTGTAAGTTTGGTCCTTCAAATTGAAAAATTGCAAACGTAGAGGGTTGCATAAATAGTTTATGACGGGTGAATACTGAGTAGTTCACGGGTACGATCCGATGGAACCGAGAGACCGACTCGAAAAAACCATGAATTTGAACCGTGAATTTTCACTGTTAGGTTCTCGGTTCACACAATTAACAATTAGCGGTTTCCGTGAATACACTAAAGAACCGATATATCTGCCATCAAGTTTCAGATCACGTTTTTCTACCTCCAGAAGGCTTTGAATCCATTTTTTTAATAATAGATGGGATTCGATGCTCTAGAAAAATAAGATAATAGACTTGATTTGTCAACGGAATTTAAAGAAGATAGATTTAAAGGGGAGAATTTCATCGAAATTTTTAGAACCTGATAACACCAAATCTATAACAGATTTTTTGTTTAGTTTAATTTGATATTACATGTAATATGTCCAATAGAACCGAACTGATATTGATCCGAAACCGATAAGAGATATACCGGTCGTTCTTCATTTTTTACCAAAATTGTAAATTTTCAATCATGAAAACCGCAGCTGAAAAGAACTTAAAACCATTTATGCAATTAACTCTTTTTATTTTTTACATGATTGTGGGTTAACAAGATATCCTATAGCGCGTGTTGCCGCGCATTGTAGTTGTTTTTACGTTATTAGTTTGTTCCAATATACCAACCTTGACCTAAGTTGATCAAAAGAACCCTAAAAAAAACTACAAATAACATTTTCTTTATTCATCCTTATTTTTGTTTGATTACATATATAAAGCCGAGAATAACGCCAAAAGTGGATTAAAAGCCCGATAAGAATCCGTTTTAATAGTACTTGACATTGAGTATGACAATTTATAGTCGGAAACTCTAAAATTAGACTCCGTTTAATAGTACTTGACATTGAGTAGAACAATGTATAGTCAGAAACAGTAAAATTACACACTTCAAATAACACCTCTCGAAGAAAATGCAATTTTTTTAAAACAAATACAGGACATAGTTTAATATATTGAGTCATAAAATAAATAGGTATTAAATACTAAAAGCAAAATAAGAATTACCAAAGAAAATGGTAATAAGTACAAACACATGATAGATTTACCTCTAATCAAAGAACAACCACCAATGAAAGGTCGACAATTATCAGTCGGCAATTAAAACCTGAGAAACATGTAACAAAAAAGAACCATTAACACCAGAACAAAAAACAAATAACAATTAAAGCAAAACTTTGCAAAAAAATTTAAATGGTTACATAAACAAACTAAAATGAGATAGGCATTTGAAAAAAGTATATATATATTACAGATTAAACATAAAGAAAAACCCAATTTGATTGGAAAATTTTAGATACAAAGAAAGTTAGCACAGTTACTACTGAGTTAGGGAAATGACTTCAGTAATTGTACAATGTATAGTCGCTGATATGAAATTAATTGAGTGTCAAAATCTATATCAGATGCCATGTTGCATATAAAAAGCTGCATCTGCAAATTTTTAAAAGGCAGGAAAATGATCACTTCATTTGGCTACAAAAATCTTATTTGGTTGCGAAAATAAGCAATAAATGGAAGTTGGTTAATGTTCTGTGCCTATTTGTCGTTGGTTGCTAAAAACAGTTAATGTTATTTTCCATGTCATTTTTCCTTCTTTAAAAAAATTGTTGATGTGGCATTTTATAATCCACTATGCAAAGTGCAGATCTTATCTTTAAGTAAATTATTTTGAACTTATTTGCATAAAGAAATACTTATATATGAATCTTAACCTATTACACACAAATGAGGTTGATGTAACCTAACTTTCAGAATCAAAGGATGTAAAACAGCAAACAAAGGTGCAGACATATTAGTTGATCTCGAGTTTCAGTTAGCAAAATCATTAACATTGGTGCTGTCTAGTCATTAGAGCATCAAAAACAAAACAAAAAAGATTCATGGGTTATTGCTCAACTGATCAAATGCTTGGTCATAACTGGGGGAATATTAGATTCTTAAAAGAAAGAATCAGATGAAAACTTCTTAGATAAGTGGCATGAGGAGCCTAAAGAGTTAAACGTACATACTGTATTTGCAAAGGGACCTGATTTTTTTTGTGTTGGTTGAATTATCGCTTAGGTCCTGCTAAAAAATTTGGAAGGAGCATGATATATTTTACAAAGGGAATGTGTTTTTTCTTGTGGTTGATTTGGGTTTTGTCAAAACAGATTCGTGTAAGTTCCGGGCGGAACCCGTAAACACATTTACATAAACGGGTCGTTTTGTGGGGTACTGTAAAAAAACACGAACCTGACACAAAATTCATAGTTTTGGGTTTAATCAGAACCGATTCAGGTTTGTTTCATGTCGAACCTGCGAATATGTTTAGTTAAACCTATTGACACATTTAATTGTTATTTATAACTTAGTGAAACAACTACCAATTGGGTATTGTTAACCAAAAAATTTAAAAGACAGACAATGGGTATGGCGTTTTATAATTAAAACTTAAAATGTTTTATATTCGGTCTCCTAATTGTATAGTTAATCCTAGTAGTCTTGAGGCTATAAAAAATTGGTTTCTTTATGCATTTGTTCCTTATTATAAATTTGACATAAGTTTGCTGCAACATTATTTTTCATCTGCGGGTTGTAAGTTTGAATCCATATATAGTTTTTTAGATAAATTCCTAGACATTCTTTCAAAAGTCAACAATATTGCTTCTGATCAAAAGTAAGCTCACTCAACCAACAAAGATACATGACATTTTACTACCTTGCAAATGCTTTTTATTTTCCTTTTATCCGTATTTTTTCTTGAGGTATACCAAAATGATTAAGCACATAGTTAGAAATTAATGGGAAGTCAAATGAAGTAACTTACACAAAGCAATGTTGAAACACAACTGAATAGAAACACCGTTTAAACCTGCATACAAAGAGCGCCCAATACACATCAGACGATAATAAACCGGATATTGGACTATTAGCATCAACAGACAGGGGGCTTTTAGCATTAACATAGCCCAATGTTTATTTGGAAAGTCGATTTGGTGGCAACCTTTAGCATCAACAGGCAGGAGACTTTAATTAAGTGGAGTTAATATATATAAGTCATAAGTAAATGAGATAGAAACAATAGACATAAATATATTTCAGATTTTAATGATTGTAAGTTCAAGAATCTTTGTTTCATGATGCATACGCTAAATTACTTAGGGTAGAGAACACACGCACTTACCCATTATTTTAGAAGCCAAAAGCAACAATCAGATGATGATCAAGAATGGAATTTAGAAGTACTTTACAAAACGAAGTTAACCTTGATATTGGCCAATGGTTTAGTCCCCAATTATATAGATTTCTTTCATAAGAAAGCTTAAGGGTGGTTTTTCACTTTAACCATTGTCTATCCTGTGAAGACTATTTTTAGTACAACCACACCCAGATTTTATGGACTTAATAATGACGGTACATTACTTCTACCATCCGAAGTTCAAGCAATTGAAGTGAACATAGTGTTTATATGAAGTAATCTTTATGAAACATAATAAAAAAAGTTTTGCAGAAAACAAAAATCTCATAAAAAATGGTAATTCCTATCTTGCAAAAACATGACATCGCTAAAGAATAACCCAAGTCAGATCACAACAACATGCAGTAATTTAAAACCCTAGGATAGTAGTAATGCACATCTATCTTGCGTTAACGAAGTCGATGGAAGAACTTTGAACAAAGTAAGGCGACAACGGATACAATTAAAATCTAATTGTTGAAATTTATAATGAAATGCATTGATAACCGTGGTCTGTGGGTTTGAAGTCTGTACGTCATCAAGTTGGCATGTTCTGCTACTTAGCATTAGAAATACAACATTGAAAGTCTTAACCATAAATCTTATTCATATACCAGTTCCCTTCTTCCTATTTAAAAAAAATTCCATAGAACATTGAAATCCTAAACCATAAGTCTCATTCATCTACCAGGTTCCTTCTTCCTGTTGTTAAACACCCCCCCCCCCCCCCCCCCCTCCGTTCCATGTTCACTTTTTTTGATTTTTTTTTCAAAATAAAATCTTTTTTTCCCTTTCCATTTCTAGGGTTTACAATCATATAGGTTTTTAACTTGAAATGTGAGGGGTAGTAATGAATGTATAAACTCTAATTTGAAAAAATCCGAGTATGAAGAATTAGAATGTATAAACCCTAATTTAAAAATAGAAATGGAGAACCTGTGGGTGAAGAATGTAGGAGAAGTTGCCATTCGTTTTCTGGGAGATCGAACATTCCAGTAAATTGCGTGAAACCTTGATGGAGAAAATCGCAAGCATCGTTGCAGTAGATTGTGAATTTTTGATGGAGGAAATATGGAGATGAAGATTTATGGAGAATTTGAAGTAAATTGCATAAGAATTGGTGTAGGAAATTGCGAAGTGTAGATGAGCGGAGGAATTTGTGAAGGAGAATAGCGGTTATTGGGGGTAAGTTGGTAAATGTGTAATAGGAGGAATTAAAACTCAGATGAAATTACATGCAGCCACGGTTTGGTAACACCATGGGCTTTTTCTTCTTATAAAATAACCATCCTAGTGTACCTTTTTTTTTCTTTGTCATTAATATTTGATATCCTTATCCATGTTTTACTTTTTAAGCTAATACACATTATCTTTTTTTTTATTTTGTAATTACTTATATTTTAATAACTAAGGGTATATCCGCGCGTTGCAGCGACGCTAATTCATAAGAAGTTATTCGTCATTTATGCTCGTTATGGCGACACGACAATTTACATCACGGTATTCGTTTTTATCGCTATGCGGTCTGGTGTCAACTTATAATGTGGTATGCGTGTGTTCATTGGCAGCAATAACCAATTATGTTGTATTGTATGAGAGGACCAATGCGGTACTTGAGTTTAATTTGTTGTTAAAAAACTCATGTGTTTAAAAGGTTAGATATATTAAAAAAAAATCAATAAGTTTGTATATAACTATAATATGTGATGAACGCAAATATTGAAGTAAAATCACGCTTTACCAAGAAGGAAACCCGCGTGATGTAGTGACGGTGATAGTTAACCAGGAGATACGCAACAGATGCTTACAGTCATGAACAAATACACGATTGATAACGGGGCCGAGAACTATGACACAACCGTGGACCTGAATTCAAAACGTGAAGCTTTACCGTGAATAGAGTCCAAATTGTGAACCCAAAGTCTTTGATTTTTTTTTAAAAAAACCCATCTATTTTGTTTTATTCGGTTTCGTTTTTTTTTTCTCCTTAAGAAATCTGTTTCAGTTTTGTTGTTGGTTTAAAACCGAAATTACAAATTAACCCAGATATATTAACAAATCTTAACACACTAACTCATCAGTATTATTTTTTTTATTTTACGACAATAGGTAGAAGTCTAATGAAGAGTTGTGATTAAGTTAAAAAAGAGTAGTAAAGTTAAATTGACTCAACCTTTTTATAGGGAAATACTTGATAAGATTTTCATTCTACATTCAATACCGGATAAACCAAGGTAGCATATGAGGTTTTGTTTAACTCACTATAAAAATCATATTACTATCTATATAAACTTAAACTTATATAAATTATATCATTTGGTTCGGCTTTTTCGGTTTTTCCATCGTTCGAAACCGAAACCGAACCTTAAGTTTTGGTTTGGTTTTTGCAATTTCTTTAGTTTTGGTTTGGTTTTTCGGTCACCATTGAATTCAAATGTAATTTATTAATTTATAACCGGCATGGAAACGTGTAAAAGAGACTTGTGATTAAATTAAAAATACTCAACCATTTTATAGAGAAAGACTTGATAAGATTATCATCTCATATTCAATGTGGGATGAACCAATCTATATCATTTCACAAGCCAATTTGTAAGTTTGAGATCTTGAAGGATGTAATCTTATTTTCTCTTATTTTACAGAGAGTGGAACTTAAAGAATTTATCTAAGAATTAATGTGGAAAATGAGTAAACTTAGCTAATTTATGCTTTATGAATTGTACATGTAGCTTATTTAGTTGTAAACGTCTTAAAATTAAGAAATTTTGTATGAACAAAATACATCTTATACCAATATGTATTATATAGTAGTATTAGATAAGTTAGATGACGCTAATGTATGTTTCCGTGTAAAGTTAACACTTAACACTTTTATTTTATGTCAGGTGAGATCCTTTTAAAAACAGGAATTTATAACAATATACATAAAGTTAACAATATAAAAATCTACAAGTAAATCATTAAAAAAACAAGGATAATTAAAAAAAGAAACTTAAAACTAAAGAAAACAAAAACCAAAAAAGAGACTTAAAACCAACAATATGAGAATTGTTCCATGTCTTTAAACGTCATTTTTATTTTATCCATCTACGATATAAATAAAGGTTACGCCAAACACGTAAAGTAAAACGTTTGTTAATTAGGCGTTAGTTTTAGTTTACATGTTTTAGTTATAAATAAAAGTATAAAACACTAATGATCCCCACCCAAATTAATTGGTTGAGAGACGTAACCAAATATATTAAAAATGAGAAGTTTTTTTTCAAATTACACTTGTGTCAAAAATGAGAGTTCAGGTTGAGGCACGCGGTTTTCTCATCTTTAGTAGGTTTCCTTTTGACGATGATCTCCGGGTCTTATACCCTATGAATGAAGATGATCATGTGGAGTAAGTGGTCCGTCAGTAATCCAAATCTGTCGTTAAAAAAAAAGTTATAAATAAAAAGTAGAATAAAAAGTAGAATAAAAAGTAGAATAAAAAGTTTGTTATTTAGATTATTTAGATGTTCGTTTTATTTTTTTATCACTCATTTAGTTATTTAATGTTTTATCGTTTATTTATTTGTAGTTTTTATTTCTTTATCTATTTTATTTTATTGGGTTTCTTTTTTACTTATTATTTATTTTAATTTAATTATTTTTATTTTTATTTTTATTTTTATTTTATTTTATTTTTATTTTATTTTTATTTTTATTTTCATTGTTGTTTGTATTTTATTTATATTTATTATTATTAATCCCCCTCCTCACTCTTTCCGGTTGCCATTGGAGTGTTTGCTTGTGGTTCGGAGCTGAGGGTCTTCCTGAAAGTAACATCTTTATCCTTTGAGGTAGATGTAAGGTTTACTATTGGTGGGACTTTACTGGATACAGTTGTTGTTATATCTAACATATAGAACAAGTAAAATTATTTAAAGTATATACATGAAGGTAGATTTATAGATTAGTGTTTAAGAAATACTTATTAATATCTCTACTTTCTTAATAAGTAAAGTAAGTAGTTGTGTTTAACTGCTAACTGCTAGCCGGTAAAAAATAAGGTTTGCTAAAAAGTAGCTGAAAAATGTAAAATAACATAAAAGTACTATATAAATAAACAGGGATTCTTCTTGGACACCCCAAGATTCCAATTCAACACCCCAAACCGCCCCGGATCGGCCAAACCGGCCCGGTTCCGAATGCGGACAAAAAATGACAATTGACTGTTGTCCCCTTTCGTACAACGCAAAAGTAAACTGTCTAGGTTTGTATGTATTTCCCCACGATTTTTTCCTTGTGGGATTCTATTCAAACACCCAAAATTTTATTTTGACACCAATTTAAGCTTTTTGAATGTTTTTTTACCAAGTTCCGTTAAAGTTATAGAATTGTTTAACAAAGAAATTGTTATAATATAAAAATGAGTAAATAAATGTTGAAAAAAAAAGTAAAAATGGTTAATATCTAAAAAAATGACATTTTTTTTTGTTTTTAAACTTTGCATTTTTTATGAGGGCTATTAAAAAAAATATCAATAATAATGTTTATAATTATGTTTCATGAGGTCCTAGTAAGATGGAAGCTAAGTTATATATAATAACAGAAGAACAAAAATTAAAAAAAAGGGAAGAACAAACTGGGGCGGGTTTGAGCAATCCCCCCCCCCCCCCCCCGGATTAAATCAGTCAAACCTCATATTCCGTATTCTGAAATGAAATGACTGTTTTGTTTTATTCGAACCGGGCCGGATTGCCTAAACCGTCCCGGTTTAGGGTGTGAATTTTGGAAGAAGGGTGTTTGAATAGTCGGTCCCTAAATAAATTAGTATTTACTATTTATAAGTTAGGGAAATGTAAAATTGAAAATATAATAAAAGCTAGTTGAAACGCTACTTCAACTAGCTTTTCGAAAGCTAGTTTATAAGCTAGCCTTTTGACATTACCAAACGAGTCTTTTTTTTTAAGAAAAAAACCTAGCTTTTTTAAAAAACACCGTTTGGTAACGTCAAAAAACTAGCTTATGATACGTCAAACACGACCTAACTTGAGTTGTTGGCACATGGTACTTTTCTAAGACTCAACTTTTTTTCCTCCTTAATATTCTACCTCAAACTTAATTCATAATTCCAATTAACTATACTCTTTACTCTTTAGACAATTAAATAATTATTTTCATTCAATTTTATGTAAGATATTTAAATTCAATATTTTTTTATTATTAACTAAATTGTTTAGTCATATTTTTTAATTCTACAAACTATAAATAATTTATAGAAAGGTAGGATCCAACTATTAAAATATATCTTTAATCATATATATACAACTAACCAATGACCTAGGTAAATACCCGAGGTTGTATTATAAAAAACATGAAATGAAGCATAACATAAAACTAAATTTGGAAAATAAACTGAAAGAATAATATATAAAACTAAAAAGGAAATAAATATTAATTCAAAGTAAACTTACAAATTTGACAAAAAAAGAGACTTAAAGATGTTTTTTATGTTATATTTGTTTGTCGATCATTTTGTAACACCCCAAAATATAAAGGTAATAAATATATATGTGTTTATATATATTTATATGTGAAAATATGTGTCGTATATGTGTTTATGTGATTAACATGTTTAAATGTTAAGAAATGCGTATTTGAAGTTATAACAATAAACTATGCATAAGGTAAGTGTTTATCGGGTTAGATTATTAAGAAGAAATACATGTTTATATGTTAAATATATGTCATATGAATGATTAGTCACCATGCTAAGTGTCAATTCTCATGATTAGTCACCATGCTAGGTGTCAATTCTTATAATTAGTCACCATGCTAGGTGTCAATTCTCATGATTAGTCACCATGCTAGGTGTCAATTCTCATGCTTAGTCACTAGGACACTTGTAAAAAGCATGTGAGACACTCTTGGCTATAAATAGACCATGGATCCATCCATTTTTCCTTGCTAATTCGATAAAATCAACTTAAAACCTCTAAGAAACCTCAAGAACACCAAGAACACTCTAGCTTGCATTTTTAAAGATTCAAAGGGAGTTAGGAGCTCATCTTCTGGAATAGATCCCTTTAAGGTATGCTTAACAAAACCTCTCAATTAGTTTCATGATTCGAAACACTTAGATATGCCTTTTAAGGATAATTCAAGATTAGGGTTCTTGAATATGTTTTGTAAAGATTGGGAGTTCTAGTGGGAATCATGAGTTGAAATTTGGTATGAAGCCTTAGAATAACATGTTTTAAGAAAGCATTAAGTTAGATCATGTTTAAAGAAGGGTTGGTATGGTTCACCATGTTGGTTTATCAAGAACAAGTGAACCAAGAACAAGAACATAAACATTGGTGTTTTGATCATAGTAATTCCGCCTACTGGTCGTGATAACACCTATACGGTCGGTCATGATCATCACCAAACTAAAACACAAATATGGGTGATATCTCATAGTAATCTCGCCTCCTGGTCGTGATAAAGCCTATACGGTCGGTAATGAGAATCACTCATCAAGAACGTAAATACTTGGACAAGGGTAATGATATTCAACGTATGAACATAATTATATATATTAAGTATATATAAGCTAAAACCTGAGTTATGGTAAAGTATTGAATATACCAAATTACTCGGGTATCTAGAAGTTTGCGTGGACTGGAAGGGTGGCGCCTGTACACTGGGGTTTTTGGCATAGTGGCGTTATCGCATAAATCCCAACTGGGACATGGCAAACGCTTCACTGGGCGATCCCGGAGTGACGTTTACTTATAGGAATGCGCATCTTCATAAATATCACTAAAAGAATACTTTTTCCCGCAAAGGTCAAAACGGTCATTTTTGACAAATGAATGTTAAACCAACAAGTGGTTATGTTTGGGTTAAAGGGTTAGTCTTAATGACCATTTGTAACCACTAGGATGTCTTGCTAGGGACATCACGTTAAAGCAAGTTAGATTCACGAAGAAATAAGCCAAGTAACTACTTCGCAACCTAAGGTGAGTTCTATGAGCCCTGTTTTATATTGCTTAAATGCTTTAAACTGTTTTGGGCTGATATACATAACGTCTTGTGTAAATACTTTCTATTGTTTATAAAGTATTGATATATGTGAAATGTTTACGATGTTACTTGCCTTTAGTGACTAAGTAATGAAAGGATTAGTGGAAAGTAGGATTACCATGAAGATGTTTTATATCATATGATTAAACGTCTTTAAGAGTAATAATCCACCAGGGAAAGTAAGATTTCCATTAACAGGGTTCTATTTAGCTAAGTAGAACATGTTAAGGATGGTAATCAGTAAGGTCACAAGGGTTGTCAAGTATTAAGTGGGGGCTTCGATAATAGGGAGTTTTATAGTGTTTTTCCTGAAGTGTCAGCAAAGCAGGAATGAATAACCACTGTCATGTGAGGATTAAACAACACTATTCCCCGAGATGGTACTTGAGACGAGAAGTGACAAAAAGATACATTAGGACAGGTTCTTAATGTGAGGCGAAGATGATAAGGTTATAGAAGGTTATTCTATTCACGAGGTTTATAGAATGATAGGGTAGATGTAATCTACTAAGTATATGGATGATTATGTGTAAACCTATAATACTTTATGCTTAATTGTCTGTTTGCAGAAATGGTTTGATTGACCCAAATAGTATGTGTTCGAAATGTAAAGTTTTCAAAACTTAGAACTCACCAGCGTAAGCTGACTTGTTAAGTTATGTATGTCAGATGAAGCTGGAACTTCGGACCGTAAGGGCAAGGCTCAGATGTGAGCGAGAGTTAGAGGGCATACACTATCAAGAGGATATCAACTATCAAGAGAAGATATTTTGAAGACTGGCATAGATATATAGTTATCTTTTGTAATTGTCTCTCTTACGATGTAATACTTGGCATATCAATAAAAGTTTTAATTTTCGCTGCTTTAGTTATCTCTGTTGTACCTTGTGTTCATGAGTAAATCCGATGCGTGACCGCTCCTAGGGCCAAGTCTGGGAGTGGGCGTCACAAGTTGGTATCAGAGCCTTGGTTTAAGAGATTTAGATACTATTGCGGTGTCTAGACTTAAACTAGGACTATGGGAAGGCCAAGTAAGATAAGATAAATGCTAGTATTGATAGTTATGCCCATAGGTAGAACATTGCATTAGGAACATAATAGACGGGATTTAGAGTATATGGGTATGGGAAATACCCAATTGCAATTAGCTAAGGCAATTTGGTATTAACTATATAAGTATATCTTAAATACTGGTTATTATGAGGCCAAGTGCGAGATAATTCATTTGACGATAGGATACGTTGTCAATAGAAGTAGGAACTTAGGATGGGGACACTAAGAATGCATGTGAATAGGTGTAGCTAAGTTTTGAAGACATCATATATAAATAAACGTATTGACGTCTGCACTTATCTGTCTATCATGTATTCAAAACTTGGAAACTCTACGTCACATAAATCCTAAAACGTCACGCATCTTAATGAAGGAAATGGCTAGAGGAAGTCATGGAAATGACAACGACGGTAGAATAGTTAGGGAATTCATTAAGGCTATTGAGCCTCGTACGTTCAAGGCAACAGTGAATCTAAGCTCCAATCTCTATAGTGAGATGTTTGGAGCAGGAGGTAGACCAGAGGAGTCTAAGAGAAAGTGGATGGAGACGGCTGAATGTTCGAAGAAGAATGACGGGGGTCACCATAAAAATCAAAAGAATAGATCAAAGGGCAGCAAGCCCTTGTGTAACAAGTGTAATAAGAATCACTATGGAGAGTGTAGGACAGTGACAAGTGGCTGCTATAAGTGCGGGAAGGAAGGTCACTTTGCCAATCGTTGTCTTGATCCAAGGAAGTGTTTCGAGTGTGGAAGCCTCGATCATATCAGGACAAACTGCCCCAAGTTGGTGAAGAATTCAGAACCACCAAAGGCGAAAGAGGCTCCAAAGGCAAAGGGTAGAGCTTATACCCTGACTACCACCGAAGCCAAGATAACACCCGATGTAGTTTCAGGTACGTTTCTCATTAATAATGTGCCTGCTTCTGTGTTATTTGACTCTGGTGCTAGTAGGAGTTTTGTTTCGCATAAATTCTGTGAGTTATTTGATAGACCAACTGTTAGGGCTAATAGACCATTCGAGGTCGAGATTGCCTCAGGGAAAAATATTAGGATTACCGAGGTAGTAGATAACTGCTTAATAGAGTTAGAAGGGTACAAACTACCTATTAAGTTATTCCCTATGGCGTTAGGAGGTTTCTATGTTGTGTTAGGAATGGATTGGCTTGCAAAGAATGATGCACAGATTATCTGTAACCAAAAGAAGGTTCAACTTCGAGCGCCAACTGGGAAAACCATATCCATTTATGGAGATTGTGATAGCTTAGCAGTTAAGATCATTTCAATGATCAAGGCGCAGAAGTTCATAAGTCAAGGTGCAAGGCGTACCTTGCTTATGCTATCGATTCGAGGGTGAAGACTAAGGAGCTAAAAGATGTGCCGGTAGTATGCCAATTTCCAGACGTGTTTCCAGAAGAACTAACCGGCATCCTTCCCGATCGAGAGGTATAGTTTAGGATCGACTTAGTGCCAGGATCCCAACCCATAGCAAAGACACCTTATAGGTTAGCTCCCGCAGAGATGAAAGAGTTGATGTCACAATTGGAAGACTTGCTTGACAAAGGGTTTATTAGACCAAGCATCTCACCTTGGGGTGCTCCAGTGCTTTTTGTCAAAAAGAAGGATGGAAGTATGAGAATGTGCATCGACTATAGGGATCTAAAGAAGCTGACTATTAAGAATAGATATCCTTTGCCTAGGATCGACGATTTATTCGACCAGCTACAAGGAGCGAGTTGGTTCTCTAAGATAGATCTAAGTTCGGGTTATCATTAGCTCAGGATTAGAGACGAAGATATTAAGAAGACGGCTTTTCGCACGCGTTATGGTCATTGTGAATTTCTGGTTATGTCATTTGGGTTGACTAATGCCCCTGCAGCTTTCATGGACCTCATGAATAGAGTATGTCGACCCATGTTGGACCGATTCGTGATCATGTTCATAAATGACATTTTAATTTATTCCAGGAACGAACAGGATCACACGATGCATTTAAAGGAGGTGCTAGAGACCTTAAGGAAGGAAAAGCTATATGCCAAGTTTTCGAAATGTGCGTTTTGGCTTAAGGAAGTCTAATTCCTCGGTCATGTGATAAACGCGGATGGCATTCTTGTAGATCCAACAAAGATCGAGACGGTAATGAGTTGGAAGCCACCTAAGACGCCTTCAGAGATTCGTAGTTTCTTAGGTCTTGCCAGCTATTATCGTAGGTTTATTCAATAATTTGCAAGGATTGCAACGCCACTGACTAAGTTAACCAAGAAGGACACTAAGTTCTTATGGGGACCTAGTCAGCAGAGTGCATTTGAGGAGTTAAAAGCCAGATTGACTCAGGCACCGGTATTATCCTTACCGGATGGGTCTGATGATTTGGTAGTGTACTCTGATGCTTCTTATCAAGGCTTAGGTTGTGTTTTGATGCAGCAGGCAAAGTCATTGCCTACGCATCAAGGAAACTAAAACCTCATGAGACAAACTATCTAACTCACGACTTAGAGTTGGCGGCCGTTGTGTTTTCTCTCAAGATATGGAGGCATTATTTGTACAGGGTAAAGTGTACCCTCTACACTGATCATAAGAGTTTAAGGTACTTCTTCGAGCAAAAGGATCTTAATATGAGGCAGCGTAGATGGTTAGAGTTGATCAAGGATTACGCCTGTGAGATTATGTATCACCCAGGTAAGGCCAACATAGTGGCCGATGCTTTGAGTAGAAAGGAGGATCATCCTCCAATCAGGGCGAAGTCATATAAGTTAGTCGTTACTCCTGATTTTCTGGTCCAACTTCGAAGAGATCAGTACGAGGCATTGAAGGACGAGAACGTCAAGAAGGAAAGGATGGTAGGACAAGTTGGAAGCTTAGTAGAAAACGAGTTTGGAGTTAAGACTAGGTACGGTCGAATATGGGTACCGCTTTTAGGTGAGATTCGCGGTAAGATCTTAGATGAAGCTCATAAGTCACGCTATTCAATTCATCCTGGTGCAACCAAGATGTACCAAGACTTAAAACGGGACTATTGGTGGCCGGGTATGAAGTTTAATGTCATGCAATATGTGAATAGGTGTTTGACTTGCGCAAAGGTTAAAGCTGAGCATCAAAAGCCTTATGGAAAGCTTCAACCTTTGAAGATTCCCGAATGGAAGTGGGAACATATCACGATGGACTTCATAACCAAGCTACCCAAAACAACTAAAGGTTATGACACCATCTGGGTGATAGTGGACAGGTTAACAAAGAGTGCTCGTTTCTTACCTATAAAAGAAACACATTCTTCTGAAGAGTTAGCTACGTTATTCACAAAGGAGATTATTGCTCAACACGGAGTGCCAGTAACTATTGTTTCTGATAGGGATACGCGGTTCACTTCGCGGTTTTGGAAGAAATTCCATGAGCAAATGGGGTCAAGATTGCATATTAGCACGGCATATCATCCTCAGACGGATGGACAAAGTGAGAGGACGATACAAACTTTGGAAGATATGTTGCGTGCATGCATTATTGGCTTTGGAGGAAGTTGGGATAGTCACCTACACCTGGCAGAGTTCTCATACAACAATAGTTATCATGCTAGCATAGGTATGCCACCGTTCGAAATATTGTATGGTAGGAGATGTAGAACTCCAGTGTGTTGGGGTGAAGTAGGCCAGCGAGAGCTAGGAAGCAAGGATGGGGTTCAGAACATGGCTCAAAACCTTGATGCGATCAAGGCACGACTAAAGGCTGCTCAAGATCGACAAAAGTCTTATGCAGATAAGAGGAGGAGGCCTATAGAGTTCCAAGTAGGAGACTTCGTGTTATTAAAAGTGTCTCCATGGAAGAGTATTATTCGCTTTCGCAAGAGGGGCAAGTTAGGCCCGAGGTTCGTAGGACCTTTTAAAATTGTTGAACGTGTAGGAGAAGTTGCCTATCGACTAGACCTACCTGAGGAAATGTCTGGGATTCACCCAACATTTCATGTATCACACTTAAGGAAGTGTGTAGTAGATGAGTCGCAAATAATACCCTTGGATGAGATAGAAATCGATAACACGCTGTCACTTGTAGAAAGGCCCGTTGCTATTATAGATCGATATGAGAAAAGGCTTAGGAATAAGACCATTCCAATGATTAGGGTGCAATGGATGCACAAGAAGGGTTCTGAGTCTACATGGGAAAGAGAGGACGAGATGCGAAAATCTCATCCTGAGTTGTTTGAAGCCTGAACAGGTTTCGAGGACGAAACCTTGTTTAAGGAGGGAAGAGTTGTAACACCCCAAAATCTAAAGGTAATAAATATATATGTGTTTATATATATTTATATGTGAAAATATGTGTCGTATATGTGTTTATGTGATTAACATGTTAAAATGTTAAGAAATGCGTATTTGAAGTTATAACAATAAACTATGCATAAGGTAAGTGTTTATCGGGTTAGATTATTAAGAAAAAAATACATGTTTATATGTTAAATATATGTTATATGAATGATTAGTCACCATGCTAGGTGTCACTTCTCATGATTAGTCACCATGCTAGGTGTCAATTCTTATGATTAGTCACCATGCTAGGTGTCAATTCTCATGATTAGTCACCATGCTAGGTGTCAGTTCTCATGCTTAGTCACTAGGACACTTGTAAGGAGCATGTGAGACACTCTTGGCTATAAATAGACCATGGATCCATCCATTTTTCCTTGCTAATTCACCTAAAATCAACTTAAAACCTCTAAGAAACCTCAAGAACACCAAGAACACTCTAGCTTGCATTTTTAAAGATTCAAAGGGAGTTAGGAGCTCATCTTCTGGAATAGATCCCTTTAAGGTATGTTTAACAAAACCTCTCAATTAGTTTCATGATTCAAAACACTTAGATATGCCTTTTAAGGATAATTCAAGATTAGGGTTCTTGAATATGTTTTGTAAAGATTGGGAGTTCTAGTGGGAATCATGAGTTGAAATTTGGTATGAAGCCTTAGAATAACATGTTTTAAGAAAGCATTAAGTTAGATCATGTTTAAAGAAGGGTTGGTATGGTTCACCATGTTGGTTTATCAAGAACAAGTGAACCAAGAACAAGAACATAAACATTGGTGTTTTGATCATAGTAATTCTGTCTCCTGGTCGTGATAATACCTATACAGTCGGTCATGATCATCACCAAACTAAAACACAAATATGGGTGATATCTCATAGTAATCCCGCCTCCTGGTCGTGATAACACCTATACGGTCGGTAATGAGAATCACTCATCAAGAACGTAAAGACTTGGACAAGGGTAATGATATTCAACGTAAGAACATAATTATATATATTAAGTATATATAAGCTAAAACCTGAGTTATGTTAAAGTATTGAATATACAGAGTTACTCAGGTATCTAGAAGTTTGCGTGGACTGGAAGGGTGGCGCCTGTGCACTGGGGTTTTTGGCATAGTGGCGTTGTCGCATAAATCCCAACTGGGACATGGCAAACGCTTCACTGGGCGATCCCGGAGTGAGCGTTTACTTATAGGAATGCGCATCTTCATAAATATCACTAAAAGAATACTTTTTCTCGCAAAGGTCAAAACGGTCATTTTTTACAAATGAATGTTAAACCAACAAGTGGTTGGGTTTGGGTTAATGGGTTAGTCTTAATGACCATTTGTAACCTCTAGGATGTCTTGCTAGGGACATCACGCTAAAGCAAGTTAGATTCACGAAGGAATAAGCCAAGTAACTACTTCGCAACCTAAGGTGAGTTCTATGAGCCCTGTTTTATATTGCTTAAATGCTTTAAACTGTTTTAGGCTGATATACATAACGTCTTGTGTAAATACTTTCTATTGTTTATAAAGTATTGATATATGTGAAATGTTTACGATGTTACTTGCCTTTAGTGATTAAGTAATGAAATGATTAGTGGAAAGTAGGATTACCAGGAAGATGTTTTAAATCAGATGATTATACGTCTTTAAGAGTAGTAATCCACCAGGGAAAGTAAGATTTCCAGTAACAGGGTTCTATTTAGCTAAGTAGAACATGTTAAGGATGGTAATCAGTAAGGTCACAAGGGTTGTCAAGTATTAAGTAGGGGCTTCTGAAATAGGGAGTTTTATAGTGTTTTTCCTGAAGTGTAGGCAAAGCAGGAATGAATAGACCACTGTCATGTGAGGATTAAACAACACTATTCCCCGAGATGGTACTAGAGACGAGAAGTGACAAAAAGATACATTAGGACATGTTCTTAATGTGAGGCGAAGATGATAAGGTTATAGAAGGTTATTCTATTCACGAGGTTTATAGAATGATAGGGTAGACGTAATCTACTAAGTATATGGATGATTATGTGTAAACCTATAATACTTTATGCTTAATTGTCTGTTTGCAGAAATGGTTTGATTGACCCAAATAGTATGTGTTCGAAAGGTAAAGTTTTCAAAACTTAGAACTCTCCAGCGTAAGGTGACTTGTTAAGTTATGTATGTCAGATGAAGCTGGAACTTCGGACCGTAAGGGCAAGGCTCAGATGTGAGCGAGAGTTAGAGGGCATACACTATCAAGAGGATATCAACTATCAAGAGAAGATATTTTGAAGACTGGCATAGATATATAATTTTCTTTTGTAATTGTCTCTCTTACGATGTAATACTTGGCATATCAATAAAAGTTTTAATTTCCGCTGCTTTAGTTATCTCTGTTGTACCTTGTGTTCATGAGTAAATCCGATGCGTGACCGCTCTTAGGACCAAGTCTGGGTGTGGACGTCACACATTTTCATCTAAAATTAAGATTTGAAGACTTTTTTTGCTTTTCACTCTTGATGTTTGAGCAACTAACTTAGCATGTCTAGCATACTCTTCATAATTGTCAATCAGCATCTTTTCGGACTGCTTATTTAATGCAGATTCCAGAAATGGCTCAATCAATAAGTATCTGACTACCTATAACAACTGACACATTGAGCACAAATTCACAGTAACTTATAAGGGAGGGGAGCTGGAAGAATTTTGAAGATTTTGAAGATTGGTATTAACCAATAGGAGTGTGCCACGCAAGAGAGAGAATGAAGTAGAATTTTGAAAGATTTTAAAGGATTTTGAGATGGAGTGGTGAGGATTATGAAGAATTGTAGGTTAATATATTTTAATGTTTTGAGTTATTTTATTTTGTAATTAATTTTAAACACTATATTTATTTTATAAAAACACTACATTTATTAAAAAAAAAGACTACATTTATCTAAAAAAAACATTACATAATAAAGAAAAAAATTACATAATAAAGAAAAAAATTACATACTAAAGAAAAACATTACATTACTTATATTTTAAAAATAAATATTTACCATTTGTTGGTAGAGACCGTTGAAGCAGGTAAGACGAATCGACCGGATTCGACTTGAACCGGCATACCCGGAGAAGGTGGGTAGAAAGGGTAGTTCATGGGGTTTGAAGATGGTGGTGGCATCGAAGGAAAGTGGTGGTTCTATTATGCCCAAAATAATATAAATATATATTCTTATCTCAAATTAAATCATAGAAAAATTCATCATCAAAAGTTTGTGGTGGCTCTATTATGCCCAGAATAATATAAATATATATTCTTATCTCAAATTAATAAACATGACCGTTCAACGGTCTTGAGCATCGAAGGAAACAAAAGTTTCATCGGCATGCACTAGTTTTAAATTCAAGTTTTTGCCGACGCCGAGGGGGTGGCGGCGGTGTTGCCGAGCAAGTTTCCGACGTCGATTGTTTTTTGCCGCCCACTCCGTCATGTCTAATCACCTATGAAAGTGGTGGTTCTATTATGCCCAGAATAATATAAATATAGATTCTTATCTCAAATTAAATCATAGAAAAATTCATCATCAAAACACATTTTATTTAGAATAAAACAAATATAGATTTTATTTAATTGTAAGCTCAAAAATAGTTATTTCATGGTCTGAATACAAAAATTTCAATCAAGCCATGTCTATTGCTAAGTCACATTTGGACCATTTTTTTTAAAAGACCCATCATAATCAATAAAAGACTATTAAAAATCCCAGACCAATAAACTTAGATTGAAATCAATAAATCATACACATTGTCTATACTTGACCAAAGCAAAAATATAATACCTTAAAAAATAGTTTTTATATATGTTGCGTCCACCACATCAAAAGAACATGAACCAAAGACATAGTAATTGTTGGGTATAGTGGACTTACTAGACTTCTGTAAATGTGAGGATGTTTGCCACATCACTCCATTTCCTAGGGGTTAATTTCAATACAAAGGGTCTGTAGAAAAAGCCAACTGTTATAATTTAATTAAATCTATAACATAGTTTTCTTTGTTGCTAAAAGATCAAGTGGGTAAAGTTAAAACATTAAGGAACAAAAAACATGTTGAATAGTATTAAAAAATCACCCAGAGTAAATTCAAGTGTTAACTCCTAAACTGCAATATTAAAAAAAAGGTCTCCCGACTCTTTATAGTCATGTTAATTAATCAACTACCTATGAAATTAAAAAAAAAAAGGACAAAACAGTGTTGATAATTGACCTAAGTTGTTTTGATCTTTCCTCAAAATTTAGCAAGAGTTCCATACTCATTCAACCATTTATCCAATTGACCATTTTGACACAACTAATTTATCATGATTATTTTTAAGACTTATTATAAACTAGAAATTGACCTGCCCGCGCGTTGCGGCGGGTCAACTTCTTTGTGTGTGTATCATTTGCTGCAATACAATCAGTTAAACTCTTAAGTCTATTATATAACTAATATTAAACGTAGACTAAGACATTACATTAGTAATCACAGTATATAAGAAGTAAAATACATTAAAAATACATTTCAAATAGCACTAATCACCGATTGATTTCCATTCATACTCAATGCAAACTTTTAAATCAGTGTATAAACAATAATACAAATGTCTTCATAAGATCATTATAAGGTTAGTGACTAAAAATAAAAACATTTAGTATAAAATAGCAGTTCCATATAAGTTAAAATTTGGAAGTTATGTCAGTGAAAAAATAAAAGAACATAGTTAATAATTAACTCAAGCTTATACCTTCTGATTTGTATTTTTACCCAAATAACTATCACCTCTATTTTACTTGAAACTAAATTGACATAATTTTCATTTTATTGATGGAACTGAGATAAATCAAATCATACATCAAAAAATAGTGGTTTAACTTTGCTTTCCAACTGTATCATTTGCTTCAGTTGACCAATAAGTTGATTTAAGTTTGCAACAAAATATCGAGTATGTGTTAAATCTAACTAATACAAAATCTTGTAATAAGGAGCGACATTTACTACTTCATAATATGTGTGTGTGTGTGTGGGGGGGGGGGGGGGGGTGTAACACTTATGTAAAACAAAAATGAACATGCAGACACAAAAACATTGCAAACAAATTAGAACATAAAAAAAAATGGATAGAGCAACCCAAAAATATGAAATCGCAAGCAGTTGATTGATGAAAAAAATAGAATAACCTAATCAACTCGCACCTGCTAGAGCGAAAAGATCAATAACAGAAACAGACACGAATGAACAACACATAATGAACTCAGAGACCGAATTTTGAAAACATATTTTAGAAAAAAAAAAAAAGGAAAAAACATGAACAGTAACACACAATAAGAAGCAGACAACTAAATTTCATGTGAAAAACCGTAGAAAAAACTAATTTGAAACCCAAAACAAACAACATGAACAATAAGAAATAACACAAAATATGTAGGTTACTGATTCTAGTGAATATATTTAGGAGACTCATTATTTTGTGTAGAGAGAAATGATTTTGACATGTATCTTGGTTTTAAACATGAGGACGAATATAGATGTTTAAGAACATAAATACTTTATCAACACCTGTAGAACAATGCTTAATTCTAAATTGCTATCGAAAAGACAATAGCATACGATAATATAAAGAGGTCAAGAAAGGATATGTTACCTGCAATTTTTAGAAGAGAAGAGGAGTATTAAACAAACCTGTTGTTATGTAGACTTATCAGATATAAAAAATAAAAGCAAGCTGTAGACAGAACATAAATAGAATTAATACCTATAAACAAAATATTAAAATAATAGATAAACTTTAAATGAAATAAAAGCAAGCTGCAGTTGACAACTAACAGGGGTGATATTCAAAAAAACCAACTATTGGAACATAGCAGTAGAAAGTGTTATAGGAATGATAACACATAATATAGAGCACTTTTGTACCCGGTTTTATTGTAGACTAAATCATCAGAGTCTTGCACATCTATATTAAAAGAGCTTAAAAATAAAAGAAGGTTCCATATAAACTCTTACTTTGGTAAACAAACAGTAAGCAAAGCATTAAAACAAATAATTTTGTAACACACAATGAAGCAAATCACTATAATCATATGACACACAATATAGCAATTCAATAAGCTCTAATTTGAATGGTCTCATATTAGTGACCCAATTAACATGAACTAACTAAAACATAAACATATTAAACTATTAAAGGTAAAACCATTGAATCTTATAATGTAATTACATACAACAAATCAAATAAGTAAAATTCCAGCATACACAGCATAGCAAGTGAGCAAGTGAGCAAGTTTCAAGTTTATTATATCCAGAATACATTAAATCAAATCAGAAACTTAATGGTTGATTAGCTAAGACTGATGTGTTCATTTATTATAAATCAAAGAAAATGTAACCTTTTTTTCTGCACTATTGTAGCAAATAACAACACATAATGAGCTCAGACCCAAAAATTGAAAACTTATTTTGAAAAACAAAGAAAAAAACATGAACAGTAATACACAATAAGAAGCAGATAAGTAAATTTATGTGAAAAAAATCAAGATAAAAGCAATTTCAAACCCAAAACAAAACATCTAGGTTAGTGATTCTACCCAAGAGCCAACATCTTAAACTAAACACCAAAGCAATTAACTATGTTCGACATGCAACATACATGGAATAAGAATCTCGAATTAAAAACGAGAAAACTAAACGAAACCACAATCGAAGCCCTAATTTTGGGGTCGGAGGAGTAAAAAGCAAACACGAAAAAAATAGCCCAATCCACGATTCAACAATTCGACATACTAAAGGATTGAAGCGAAACACCTAAATTTGCAGTGACAGAAAAATAACAGAAGAGAAATCGTAGCATAAGAAGCTTAAGCTAAGGAAATAGATGATACCTAGATGAGCCGGAGAATAGTTGGAGAATGGAGCACTGGAGTAGCGATAGCGGAGAACAGAGCAACGATAGCGAAAATGAGAGAAAGGGGCATCGATGAATGTAAAGCAAATGAGAGGCACGTGTAAATCAAGGGATGAGGGGCGTGTTAATAAAAAAAATCGTGGATGAACACCAGTGGATGAAAGTTTGAGTTGTAAATAAATGGGTGGGTACAACCTAACAGTAAGATGCCTAAAATAAAACGATATGATTTGTATATATATATATATATATATATATATATATATATATATAATAGAGACTATATATTGCAATCAGCACGTGATGCCAGGGGTTTTTCGGCTTTTATTTGAGATCCTCAAGTTCACATATCCATAAAGTTCGGTTCAACCCCATGAAATAGCAAACACATAACCATTTCATAATTAGTTGTCAAAATAAGACTAGCAAATATCATAACTTTTTGAAAGGGTTCAATTTTCTACAAGCAATAGTAGATATCCCACGAATGGTTTTTTTTTAATTAAAGATATAGACTTAATCTTCAAAATCAATGTCCGAGAAAAGTCTATACTATACTTTGTAGTTAACATCGTTTTTATTTTCTAGTTCCATTAGATTCTATACATCAAGATGGATCTAGTGATAGTTTCAGATCTAATTTTGGTGATGATATGATCAAATTCGAAAATCACAGGTTGTTGTTCTTCATAGAGTTCATTAGTGGCGAATTCATGAATCTTTGATATCTCAACTTAAAAATGATATCATTAGTTTTGGTGTGATCATACAAACCTTATGGTGCAATTAGAACGGATTTTGATTAAAATTTTGATCAAATTTGATTCACCGTTCATCATAGTTTTCACGCCATTATATTTTTCAATTCCGACCTTAGAGCTCTTGCGTTAAACACCAAGATTCAACCTCATCCAGTTCGTTTTTGTGTTGCGAGTCTATAGCTTCAATCAATTTCAGAATTCAATTTATTCTAGATTAATTCGCAAAATCTGGTTCATGAATTCATCGTTCATTCGCACCGTGTTCAGAGTCGGATCTTCAAAGTGTTACCAAAACATATCAACAATGGATATACTTTGAATCCCTTTTTGATTTTGATCACAACGGTGTGATCAATTTCATGTTTCGATAAGATCTTAAAGAGTTATGAAGGAGAAAAGGTCTGGTTCATCACCTTATAACTTCTGTGTTAGAGCATAATCCAATGCTACAGAGTGTCTCGTGTATTGTATCTAAGTGAGTGCGTTATAGTGAGTCTTAGTGTCAACTAACCAATGGTTAGCTAGTCAACTAACTAATGGTTAGCTAGACAACGAACCATTGGTTAGCCAGATGGTTGGCAGTGAACCAATGGTTTGCCAGTTGGTTAGTTAGGCAGATTGTCAAACACTACAAATAGGTTCACTCTTGTATAGATGAGGAGTTCTGTCATTTTGAGTCATTCCTGAGTGTGTGTTTATGTGTGTGTCTAGACAGAGAAAGCTTTGTATTGGGTTCTACTTGTGAATCAATAAACGAAGCTTATTTACCTTCTCGTGTACTAGATTCAATCGATTCTATCAACAGTAAGATCGTATCACGCTCTTACAAGTGTATTCAGAGCAAATCGAAGTTGCTCTTCTGAAAAGAATTGATCAAAATCGGATTTCTAGTGAGAAAAAGTTGGGTTTTCTTAAATTTTCATCAATTTTCCTCAATTCCGAGTGTTTATGGTGTTAAACTTGATTTCAAAACGTTCCTAGTGTGTTTTTGTTACCTATTGTTGTAAGTCACAGTCCAAAACGTCCAAATTTGCAAAAAATTAGTCGAAACAGTAGTTTGTTGGTTCGCTGGTTAAATTTAGTGGTTCGCTGGGTGAATCTGTTGGTTCGCTAGTTAGTTCGCTAGGCAATTTTCAACAGTTGGTTCGCTGATCTTTGGTTTGCCAGTACATCTTCATATTGGTTCGTTAGTATATCTTCAACAATGTTCGGAGCGGTTACAACTAACCATTTGGTTCGCTAGGTCATTGGTTCGCTAGTTAGATCATTGGTTCGTTGGGTTTTTGGTTCGTCTGAATTGGTTCGCTGAAGTTTACAGTTCGCTGAGTGTTTTCGGATCGGTCAAAGACTTTGGTTCGTTGGTCAAAGAATTGGTTCACTGGAAGTGTTTTTGGTTCGCTAGTAGAAAAGTAGTGTTCACTAAAACTGACGTAACTAGAGTTCCGTTTGGAGTTATGGGAGCTAATACCAGCCAAAACGACCGTCTCGGAGAGATCTACAATTATGCTCGCCTTACAGCAAGTACCCTCTGTTTCGACTCCCAAAAATCCTTTTCTAAGACCTTTGTTTTTGCATTCGAGGTTTTCAATACCAAAAAGTTTATCACAAGATGTATGATTTTCAAGCATTTGCGGTCATGCAAAACGCGATGCAAACTATAATCAACTTTGATAGAGAAATTGGAACAAGCCAGAAAGTTCCCAAGTTGTTGAAATTGGAAGATTATCACAATTGAAAACGGAAGTTTTCGGCTTATATCAGCACGAACGATGTTGATCTATGGATTCCGATTCAAAAACTTTACACACGTCCAACTGATGGAGAAGAGTATAAAGAATTGAAGGATTTCATATCGGGTGAAAGGAAAATTTATGAGCTCGAACATAAAGCATATGGTTATCTTACCATGGTGTTACCTACAGAGCTATTGCATCAATTCAGTACTTGAAAAAAGTCAAAACAGTTATGGGATGCACTGTCAGCAAGATGTGAAGGTAATGATCAATACAAAAAGAGCAGACAAAAGTGTTGAACAAAGAATTTGAAAATTTTCAATACTATGATAAATAAAACATCACTGCTCTTGTATCCAGGTTCTCACATCTAATCAGTGAATTGAAGGTGGTTAACATAGAGAAAACTGAGGAGGAATTGAAGGAGAAATTGCTAGAAGCATTACCAGCAAAATGGGAGAATTATGTTTTGTTAATTACTCATGACAAAGAATACTTGACATTATCATTTCATGACTTAACAGGAAAGCTTCATGCTCGAGAAATGGAAATGATGAATGCTCACAAATCAACTGCTCAATTGCAAAATCCTGAATTGTATCATGGTTAGAATTCTGCAAGCATCAATGCTAAATCTAAATCTTTTGGTAGTGATTCATCAAATCCAGCTCCAACAACATTTCTAGCGGGACATGGTTCAGAAAATTTAAATTCATCAAGAGGGTGTAATTTTACCATTATAAATCATTCAAGTCAGACTGCATTTTCTGCAAAAACACCTGATGAACATCTGACATTGATATCTGCATTGTTATCTTCATATTATGGACTTTTGAATGGTGGTTTGCCAGCGGCTAATCTGATTGAAGAAGATTTTGATCAGATAGATCCAAAAAATCTTGAACAAATGGATATTAATTGGTAACTTGCTATGCTAGCCCAAAGAGCTAAAAGGTAAAGGAAGAGAACTAGATTCAAAAGTTTAAATCCAGATGGTAAAGTTGGGTTAGACAAAATAAAGGTAAAATGTTTTAAATGTTTCAAATTTTGGATATTTTGCTCGTGAGTGTTCAAATTCAAATGCTTCTTCATCGAAGTTTTCACCGAATAATTCAGATACAAAAGCATTAGTTTCACAAACTGGTCAAGGATATGACTGGTTAAAAGTGTTTAAAGTTGATACTGTTGCTTTGACTGCAATTCATAACAATCCTGCAGATTCGTTTGATGCTGAGTTAGCTGATATGCAACATGCATTTATGTTTAAAATTGAACAGAGTGATTTTGAATCCGAAATAAGTGGTTATGAATTAGTTTGTTAATTTTGTTCACAAAAAGATAGAAGAGTTGTTGGTTACTGATTATAAAAAGAAGATAGAAGAGTTGACAGATGAACATAAAAAGTTGGAAGGTTTAATTCAAAAATTGTCATCTCAAAAAGAAAATTTTTCAAATTTTCAAGTAGAAGCTGTTGAGAAAGAGTTAAAGTTTCAATGTGTCAAAAAGAATTTTGAACAGAAATTTACCAAGTTATCTGAAGTAAATGATGAGTTTGCTAAAGAAGTTGAAAAGTGGAAGCAAGAAGCAAAAGAAACTGAAGCTGATTTCAACGATCTTTTTGAGAAATCAAAAGTTAAACTTGATGTGTTGAACAAAACTTCTAATGAACTCACTGTTAAAGCAGTAGGTTATCAGAATGATAATGAAATATTGTTGAAAGAAAAGAAAGAGTTAGCATGGGAGAATAAGTTGTTAAATTCAAACATCGACATTCAGAAAAGAAATGAAGATAAATTAAAGAAAGAATTGTTCGATGAGATGGATAATCTGAGACTGCAGAAATCATAAACAAATCGTGTTGCCAGGAAGTTGATTGCAACAGAAAAAGAGTTAGCTGAAGCACAGTATAAATTTTCTGGTATGAAGATTCTAGTAATTGATGCAGATCGTAAGTTGAATAATGTCACAAATTCTCAATCGTTCACCAGTTTCTTGGCTAAGGATGAGAACTTTGAGAAAATGTTTGACAAGACCTTTCCACCCCCTGCCATTATAAAAGAAGTTGTCAACATTGTCAAAGAAACAGTTGAAGAATATGATTACTCTAAGTTTTCTGAATCAAAGTTTGAAGAAGATGCGTTGAAGAAAAAGAAGAAGAAGAATGGAAATAAAGTTGCACGGAAATCTGAAATTCCAAACTTTTCAAAGTTTGTATCTGGTTCTTCATCTGCTGGAGAAGAGAAAACAGTTATTCCTATTGAGCAGATGCGTATATCAAGATATTGCAAAAGATATGTGAAAAGAGAATGAGAAGTCACTGTGTATACATGTGTTCATTTTGCAAAAATTTAAACTTGTTTGATTTTTTTTGTTTTCTTAAATGATCGGACTATCTCTGCGTATCCACAAGATCGACATGATAGTTGTTCATTTAAGGTTCTGCTTTATTTTCTTTGGTGTTTCGTATAATTCATCGGACTTTCTCTACGTGTCCACACGACAGACCTGATTGTTGTTGAATTATATAGTTTTAACTTTTTTTTATTTTCTTATTTTGTTACATCCAAGGCCTTATCTGCGTATCGAAAGATCAACCTTAAGGTAGACGATTTAACGTTTTTTTTTTTTTTTTGCATGGAACACAGTTGACTATATCATGAATACAATCACTATGTGTTAAATCACAAAGTGAAATCACAGAGTGTGATAAGCAAGCATATCTGAGTATGTCTCATAGTGTGAGGTACACTGGTCAAAGCAAATCTAATCAATACCTTAACATATCTAGTTGTTATGAGTATGATTTAGCCTGAGTTTAAGATGGACAAATTATACTAGCAATCGACATGACTTGTGTGCTGAAGTAATTGAAATTGAAGTGTAGTTCACCATGTTGTGTTCAATATGATCCCAAGTTGTGATCTTTCTCGCAAAAGACAAAAGTAGTGTCTGATTCTGTATTACATTTATGTTTCCAATCTGAAAATTCCAAAAAGATTTTAGGTGTGTTTTTAGCATAAACTTAGAAAATTCAAAAAGATTTTCTGTGTGTGTTTGATGTAAAGTTTCAAAAAGGCAAAAAGATTTTGTTTCTTATTTGTTTTCGACCAATCGACATGTGATACGAAATCAATTTTCAAAAATATATATTGGATTCTCGAAGAGAAATTTTGCTCCAAGATTAAATTAATTTTCATAAATCGAAAAGAATGTTGTGTTTCTGTCTTCTAAAATTGCAGGTTCTGTGTGCCAAGACTCAAGCATGATGAAAGGGGGAGTTTGATGTTTCTTTAACAAGTGGGTCTTGAAGTTCAAAATATGATTTAAGAGTGATCCAGCCATGCAAGCTCTATTGCTGACAAGAAATTTCAAGTTGAAGATCAGATGCAACAATGTTTAAGATTGAAGACTAAAGATTTAGTTAGCATATATACACTACATGTTAAGAGGGAGTTTGTTAGAGCGTAATCCTATGCTACATAGTGTCTCGTGTATTGTATCTAAGTGAGCATGCTATAGTGAGTCTTAGTCTCAACTAACCAATGGTTAGCTAGTCAACTAACCAATGGTTAGCTAGACAGCGAACCATTGGTTAGCCAGATGGTTGGCAGTGAACCAATGGTTCGCCAGTTGGTTAGTTGAACAGATTGTCAAACACTATAAATAGGTTCACTCTTGAATAGATGAGGAGTTCTGTCATTTTGAGTCATTCCTGAGTGTGTGTTTATGTGTGTGTCTAGAGAGAGAAAGCTCTGTATTAGGTTCTACTTGTGAACCAATAAACGGAGCTTATTTACCTTCTCGTGTACTAGAGCCAATCGATTCTATCAGCAGTAAGATCGTATCACGCTCTTACATTCTGTTCATGAATTTCAATTCATGGGAGTTTCTCTTTCCTATGTCTGACGTTCACAAGTTTTACATTTATCATTTAAATTTTTTAATTGAAAAATCTGAGAATTTGACAACTGAGAAAAATCATAGGTGCATGCCACATGGACTTCAAAACCTCACATTTAATATATTTTAAAAATCTAATATGAGTTATGATTAGTTGAATTTCATGGTATTTTTTGGCACATCATTGTAGCCAAAAAGCAGTCATGTAATTTATTATGTTTTATTCCCTCTATTTTGAATCCTGATTGCATTCATATTATCTTTAATTCTACAAACTAAAAACAATTTATAGTTATGTATGATCCAACTATTAAAATAACCTTCAATCATAATATACAATTCAAAATGTCTAATATGCGTTACGAGTAGTTGAATGTCACGGTATTTTTCGTCAAATTATTGTACCGGAGTATTTAAAGAGTTTATTCCATTTTATTCCCATATTGATTGATTTATTAGACTAAGTTTTAGATAAAAAAAGGTTTTAAAATGTAATTAATTGTTTGAGAAAATTGCATATTCCCCTTGTTTCAAATTTTAATTTCGTATTTATCTAACCCAAATAATCAAATGCATATTTACTCATCTTTAATGAATTTTAACTTAATGACAAATGTGTCTCTCAAAAAAGATAGTTGGAAATAACATCTCATCCTCCCAATTGCACCCTTCTGTAAACAGTCTCTTAAACATTAATTGTGATTGTGAACCCCTTTTAATTTCCTAATTGTGGCCAATTGATTGAAGGTCTCAATTCACGTTGGTTGTTTTTATTGATTGACAACTCAAATAATTTTTCTCCTGAACCCAATTAAATGTTGTTTCATTTGCTTTCATGTATTTTTGTTAGACTCTACCAAATATTAGTGATCTCTTTTATTTTTTTACTTAATTTCTTTGTAATTTATCGATAAAACCCATAATCTTTTGGAACCTACAACATCTAATAAATAACTTAAAAAATATATTTTATGATAATATTAGTGATTAGTGTTTAGGTTTTAGGGGTTAAGGTTATAGGTTAGGGGTTACGGTTTAGGAGTTAGGGATTAGGGGTCTAGAAGTTATGGGTTAGCGTTCAGGGGTTAGGTCTAAGGGTTAAGGTATAGCGTTTAGAGTTTAAAGGTTAGGGGTATAGCGTTTAGAGTTTAAGGGTTATGGTTTAGCATTTACGACTTAAGGTTTAGGGTTATTGTTTAGGGGTTAGGGTTTAGAGGTTATGGTTTATAGATCAGGGTTTGGCGTTTAGGGGTTATGGGATAAGGGTTATTGTTTGGGGTTTCGGGTTTAGGGTTTAGAGGTTAGGGTTTAGCACTTAGAAATTAGGGGATTAGGTTTTAGGGGTTTAGTGTTTAGGAGCTATGGGATAATGGTTAATGTTTAGGTTTTTATGTAATATATAATGTTTGAAATGAAATGGTATATATGCAATTTGTAAAGTCTAAGAAAATAAGGGGAAATTTGTCAATCTATTAATAAAATTAATAAAAATGGGTAAATATGCAATTTATATTAAAACTAGGGAGAAATATGCAATAAAAGTTATAGGTTGGGTAAATATGCAATTGATTAGTTTTTAGAGGGGATATATGGAATTGCCCCTAATTTTTCTTAACATAATTCTATAAAAGTTTATTAGTTTCAAAAACTAGTGATGTTTTATACAACAACCTCACATATACATGTATACAACAAGAATTTTATTAGTCGGTAGTGAGTGTTTGACAAAATAAACACTGAAAGAGAAAATTCCATTAATCTTAGATAAAGATGATATACTTATTAGTATAATATCAATCGATATATGCAAATAAGTATCTGAATATCTATGAGTTATAACTCTAACTTTCCATTTTTTATTATTATACATAATATGTAAATTCTATTATAAGAAATATTTAGATAATTTATGAACTAACTCATTTTCATTATTCAACCCGTGTAATACACGAGTTTCTAACTCGGAGAGTAATACGTTTAGAACCTTAAATCATTTAGAATCTTCACTTAGTTGATTAGTTTAATTAGTTTTTTATATTTGGCTGTTGAATGCCTTGTTATGATTAAGAACAAAGATAAAAGCTTCCCACATAATATAATAACGAGAATAATGGAAAAGTAAATTGCACTTTTCAATCTATAGTAATACAATTCTATCTTTGTAATAAGGATAAACAAGAAGTAATTGTTACCCTTAACAATTACTATCTAATTGGTTATGTGACAACCCGTGTAATACAAGGGTTACAAACCTAGCCATCTTATATGCTAATATACTAAACATTAATTTCTAATTTAATACAACATCCTAAATGCTATTTATTACTATTATTGTCTATTCAATTAGTAACTTTTTGTACAAGTTGATTATGCAGGGTTTTTTTACAACTTTCATAAGCAAGATCCTTATCCTCATGGACGTCATGTGTGTGGCTGGATAGTGGCTTTTGGTGTGGTACGTACAACAACTTTTGACCGTTGCAGTTGTAGAGAAAGAGAATGAAGACGAGCTGCTGTGAGAAGGAAGGAGATGGATGGAGAATACTCGATCTTCTACGACAATTATTCGACGACAACAATGACTAGGGAGGCTACTTGGATGATCAAGGGATGTATGCTTTAATTTCTTTACCACAACGCACAGGCAACCCCAAGCGGGTTTATATTTTCATTGTGGATTTCTCCTCATCGAAATCATCGCTCATCTGCTTCATCAGAATCGGCTTCAACTTGACTTTCTTCCTGGGTTGTAGCAACACTTTTTACAAAGAGATGTGACTGAGAGGTCAGGAATCATTACCAAAAGAGTTGTTCCGTTGGGGTTTTGCGTATGTAGATCAACCCAGGTTTGTTAAATTTAGTCGTCTAGCTTCTTACATTCTACCATTGATGCAAAATTCAATTAGGGGTTAGAAGACAACGATTCCTTCGTTTCTTCTGGTTTATCTGGTTCCGATTTGAACACAATCGAAATGGTGGTGGTTACACTGATCGCCCGTTGATAATACAATCCAAAGTTGCCGCGAAGCGCGACATGTTACTACACTAGTTATTAGCAAAAAATCAACTAAAATAATTCCTCTTAAAACCATAAACAATTAATCATGTTCTTCGTACTCATAGGTAATAGCTTTTTGCATTTATTATCTAGAAAATATATCAAGAAAAACTTGCAATTCTAATGAAGCTTCAAAAAATTCGAATCATAATGTATGCAAAATAAGATTAAAAAGGCCAGTTTTATTCAAGTAGAACACAACGATTTGATAGCATACTGATCAAGTTTTCTTAAAAGAAAGTTCTAAAAACCATCTTGGTGTTGGCCTTCTCATGAGCTTCTTGAATCATATCATCAATCACTTCAATCTCATTTTCAACCAAAGAGCACAGTCCTTCCAAAACCTTTTGATCTTTAATCTCACTAAGTGCATTCTCATCAAACAAACATTTCACCATCAAATGTTTTAAATTCTTCTCCTTGTCTTTCTCCAGTTGTTTCTTCATTTTGGCTATGCTTTTCTGGAGAAAAGAGGAGTGATCGTGCATAGCATTTGCACTCCACAAACTTGATTTCATAAACCTTGTAATCACATCACGCACATCAGAAGGAGATGGCCAAACATCAGGTGGACTGTTATCGTTTTCATACATCACAAGACAAGCATCAACATCACACAAAATCTTCAACTCACTTATCTTCTTCAACAGATTCGCTCTCCTGTTCCTTATAGTTACATTCCTTGCTCGTTCATCCTCAATGAATTGGTACTTAACCATTGAGCGAGTCATGGTGTTTGGCGAAGAGGAGAATACACACACCTATGTATATATACACATCTATATGCATATATATCTCATATATACTAAATCTTGCTAAACATATTACTAACATTAAGTTGGTCAAAGAATTAATGCGATATTGAAGGAAAATTTATGATGTTAGATGCCCTACCAAATTAAACTAATATTTAATAAAACAATTTAAAAACGCGTTTTATTTAAGTCGATAAGATTTTTTTTTAGAATGTCTTTATTAACATTGTCGTTTTATGTAACAATTCACGCGTGAGTTAGAATTTCTTATCATGTGAAAATTTATGACTTTACAGCGATGAACCCAGGAATTTTTCTAATAGATGTCGAAATTTTTTAAGCGTTTGCTACCTATTGTTAAATATTAAGATTTTCAGACTGGTTCAAGTCGTGTCTGGTTCGGGTGGGTCCCTAAAAATGTAATGATAAAACCAAATTAAATCTATAATACATAACAAAAGTAGTAAAATAAGTGAATCTTGATTAAAAATAAACTATTTTCATCTTCATGTGAATCTCCGTCTCTATACACTAAATATATAGGCGAGTAAATTACGGATTGTGTCCCTGTGGTTTGCAATCCTTTTTGAATTAAGTCCAAAGGTTAAGAAATTTTCGTCTGGAAGTCTGAGGTTTGTAATCCATTGCTATTTGAGTCCTTCTGACTAACAGAGTTAATTTTTTTTGTTAAGTCAAAGAGCATTTTAGTCATTATACACCTAAGGGGCTAGTTAGGTAAATATAATAGTTATATATATATATATATATATGATATATTTAATATATTTATATATATATATATATATCATAATAAAACAAAAATGAGAAAGAAAAAGAGTGAGATAGCAGCCGGCGAACCCCCGCCCCCTTCTCCGATTGATTCGCAACTCTGGCGACCCCCCGCCCCCGCCCCCTTCTGCGATAATCCGTCGTCCTCCGAGCTAAGGCTTCGGCAAAATACGTAGGGACTTTCCTCATCGCTCCGACTTGAGAAACGGCCGTCACCGGTGAGGAGGAGGGGTTGAAAACCCTTATACAGCGGCGATGGAGGTGGAGCCACCACATCCAGCGGCGACGGCCTATTCGCAGCTCCGGCGACCCCCCGCCCCCTTCTCCGATTGAATCGCCGGCGAGCCCCTGCTGGCAGGCTCTTCTTGACCATCCCCCTGCGATAATCCGTCATCTCCCCCTGCAATAATCCGTCCAGAATAGCCACGGACCAGAGATAGGGAGGTCGTGTGCACCTCCACCCCCGTGGAATGAGCTGGCCGGAGGAGACGAGAGCAGCAGCGTCACCGCTGGGCGGTAAAACCCTAGTTACCACCGTTTTCACCAGTCACCACCAGCGATGGAAAGGGGTCACCGGGGCCGCCACTGTGATCTCAACGCTAGAAAACCCTAGCCGCTGCCGGAATCGCGGCTGCCTCTGCTGGGACGATAGTGTTTCGATCGTTGTTTTTCCGGCGGCGGATCATCGGGGCGGCAGGCGCTGTTTTTACGGACCGATGACATAGGGTTTTAATAATTAGTTTTGGGTCTAAAAGTGCTGTTACTTTTATTTTAATTTTTATTTTTTATCTAAATTACAAAAACAGTCCCTGTATTTTACTAATTTACATAACAGCGCCATAAGGTGTAAAATGACTCATATACCCTTTTATTTAACAGAAAATCTTAACTCCGTTAGGCTTAGGGACTCAAATAGCAAAGAAATACAATCCTCAGACTTCCAGACGAAAATTTCTGAACTTTCGGACTCAATTCAAAAATGATTGCAAACCACAGGGACGCAATCCATAATTTACTCTATATAGGCCCACTACATAATATAAAGATTTAGATGAAATACAGAGGGATAGCGCATGTTGTTTCTGAGCTATGTTGGCTCAAAAACCTGCTTCTTGAACTCGGCCGACCTCAGACACGGGCTTCCACTGTCTATTGCGAAAATGTTAGCACCATATACATGACTTGCAAGCCGGTTCAGCACCAACGAATAAAACACATTGAGGTAGATTTGTATTTTGTTCATTAACATGTTCAACGCGGTCACATTTGGGTTCTGCACGTCCCTCCACGTCATCGATTTGCAGACATCTTCACGAAGGACCTTCCCCGAGTTCTCTTTGATGATTTTTCGATCCAGCCTAAGTATCTGTGACCCTCCTCCTTAGACTGAGGGGGTATATTAGTGTATATTATATTTATTGTAAATTTCCAATTTAAAGGATTGTAGTCGTAAATATTTAGAATCGTGCTAACTATAAATACTTGGATGATTAATGTGAAAGACACAATTTATGAGTCTAACAATGCCTCTAAATCATAACATTAAGTTGGTCAAAGAATTAATGCGATATTGAAGGAAAATTTATGATGTTAGATGCTCTACTAAATTAGACTAATATTTAATAAAACAATTTAAAACGCGTTTTATTTAAGTCGATAAGATATTTTTTAGAATGTCTTTATTAACATTGTCGTTTTATGTAACAATTCACGCGTGAGTTAGAATTTCTTATCATGTGAAAATTTATGACTTTACAGCGATGAACCCAGGAATTTTTCTAATAGATGTTGAAATTTTTTAAGCGTTTGCTACCTATTGTTAAATATTAAGATTTTCAGACTGGTTCAAGTCGTGTCTGGTTGGGGTGGGTCACAAAAAATGTAATGATAAAACCAAATTAAATCTATAATACATAACAAAAGTAGTAAAATAAGTGAATCTTGATTAAAAATAAGCTATTTTCATCTTCATGTGAATCTCCGTCTCTATTCACTAAATATATAGGCCCACTACATAATATAAAGATTTAGATGAAATACAGAGGGATAGCGCATGTTGTTTCTGAGCTATGTTGGCTCAGAAACCTGCTTCTTGAACTCGGCCGACCTCTGACACGGGCTTCCACTGTCTATTGTGAAAATGTTAGCACCATATACATGACTGGCAAGCCGGTTCAGCACCAACGAACAAAACACATTGAGGTAGATTTGCATTTGTTCATTAACATGTTCAACGCGGTCACATTCGGGTTCTGCACGTCCCTCCACGTCATCGATTTGCAGACATCTTCACGAAGGACCTTCCCCGAGTTCTCTTTGATGATTTTTCGATCTAGCCTAAGTATCTGTGACCCTCCTCCTTAGACTGAGGGGGTATATTAGTGTATATTATATTTATTGTAAATTTCCGATTTAAAGGATTGTAGTCGTAAATATTTAGAATCGTGCTAACTATAAATACTTGGATGATTAATTTGAAAGACACAATTTATGAGTCTAACAATGCCTCTCAATCATTTTATTCTCCATCAATTTAATCTCAACCATTAGTAAGATATTAATAGAGGGGGGGGGGGGGGGGGGGAGGAGGAGGGGGTATTGTTGTGGTGTGGCTTCAAGGAGTAGTGAGGCCAAACCCAATCAAATGTTGACATCTCAAATGGAGGTGAAGTCGGGCAGCTCCAAGCGGTTTCCAGAAACCGGATGAAACCGGGTGAGAAGAAAATTGGAGATGCCATGCTTCTCAGGGTATCGTAGTGGCTCTAAGCCACGCGGTTCCTTAAAAGCCGGCCATTGGAACCATGCACCATACCGCCTCCCCTAACAAATCTAATACGCACAATTTCTTCTTTTTACACTTCTTACATCAAATAAACTTATTAAAATAATGTGATGTGAAAGAAATACATTAAAATAAAATTGTGTTTTAGTAAGATTGGACCTATTCTCTTGCTTAAATCCTCGCCCGAGTTAAAGGGCATATCTTTCGGATCGGATTTTACAAACAAGGGCATGCTCCATCCCTTGCTCTCATTCCACGTAACCATACGGATATGAAAGGATGTAGCGATGGAATATTGCTCTTCTTATATACTATTTTTGTTAGATCGACATATAGTTTGTAACTCCATTGTAATTTTACAGTGAATTCGGTCGCAAGTTTTAATCAAATTAATACATGGAATTGAAAATACAACCTCATTATGATGCACAATCGGTGACACTCGACAGTAAAGACAAAAACATGAGTTTTTTTTTTCCTTGATATAAATCTATGTCGCACTAGTTGTATGATACACTAAAAACAAATATATACCTAATGTAACAGTGTAAAACTAAAATTAAGAGAACCTAAATAAAAAAAAACAAAAGAAAAGAAAAGCCAGGAATTATAGAAAAATCTAAATATTATGTTACACGTCTTTACCTACTACACCACCTAACTTATTTGTTAATTATCTTACGTGTAAACATATTTATAGGTCAATAAAAAACATTTAAAAAAGAATTACTTAAAATCTACCACGTGGGTTGAATGATATATTATATAGTAAAATATTAGATGTTAGTTCTTACAAAACGTCTTTCTTTGCATTTATGCAGTGGCAAAACTTGACAAAATATTTTGCGGGAGTGATAAGTCACGGAGCGATAATCAGGGGAAGTGATTCTCAATATATAAAAAAAGAATTTTAAAAATCATGAAAATTAGTACTACCGGACGAGAAAACCAGATTCGCACTAAGCTTCGCCAATGCGTCTATGATTCAGCTTTACATATCTTAACAGTTGTTTTCCTTAGAAATATCATTCTTATTAATCGCATGAGAAGTCTTTCTGCTCCACCTAGTTAAATGCAAAACTACATTCCTTAGTCTAATTATGTATTTATGTGTAATGTTTTAGGCCTCCTTTGCATAATGTATATGATAATTACCCTTATTATTAGATAAGAAAAACATTTTAACTTAATACATTTTGGTATTATAAGATTAAGATAAATCCCAATATGGATCACTAAATAATAGTATGATTTTTCTTTAACTAAAAGTCCAATCGAATATAAATGAGAACTTATTAGACAAACACACGAAAGACAAGTGTTCATTTTCACGCCATATCTATTTCGAATTTGCTTCAAGCGTGTACTATACCATCGGGTCGCACATTTTCCATGTCGTGAGATGCATCCAATGGTGCACACTTAGCGAGCCGTTCTTCAAGCTCGGTGAAGGAGATCGGGCAAAAACCAAGAAAATCCGAGGGGTTAAGATTGCCATTGCGGTTTGTTTCCGAGGTTACAGATCCATCAAAACCAACATGTGCAACATGCTTTACGTCGGTCGGAAGCCCGATTTCAAGTTCCATTTGCACTTCATCCATCTCGTCTTTGAATGCTAGAACAACAAAATGTATACAAGTTGCGTGAGTGAATATAAACCTATTATTATTTATTTTTTGTAATGGGAGAGAGTTTAGCATAACTTTTTATTGTTTTATGTTTCTAATAGGTTAATAGGTTAGTGACCTGTATAGTGTATACTATACGGGTTGAATTTAAAATTATATTTAGTTAGAAATTTGAAAGATTTGACAATGTTGAAACTTATATTTGGAAAGTTGAATAATATATTAAATTGATTTTAAAATTTATATATTGATTTAATTAATAACCTGGTATTGACATGTAGACATGATGATGTGGAGGTCTTAGAAAAGAGTCATGTGACAACCCATTTTATTGCTTTATTAGGATTAAAAATATGTTTTTGTTTCTAGGTAAGGTTGTCTAGTAAATGCGGGTGACAATTTGATATCTAACGGTACACAAGCAGATGTGATTTTCATTAACTTTTCTACCTTTTTTTAAAAAAATATTGATTTACTGAATTTTAATAATCCAAGTTATGTTTTTTTAGTCGATATTAATCGCAATTACGTTTATTTCACACAATAATTCAGTTTATCATGGTATTAGAATCCATTGCACCGCGGTTAACATGTATCCAACATCGTTAGTTTTTGCTGACTGGGATATGACGTGGCATCCTATGTGGCTTTTTTATTCAGGTTATTAAACACGAGAGACTGTTTTTTAAATTTCTTTAAACACATGGACCGGGTTATTATAAACGAGAGACTGACTTTTGTAATTTCTTTAAACACATGGGGGGTTTATAAGGGGGGTTCTAGAGAAAGTTCAGGTAGAAGGGGCGGTCTCCCCTTTTTCGGTGACAAGCGTCGGCCGACCACGGTGGTGGTTCGGCAGCCGCACGGTGGCATTGGGCCTTCACACTCAGATCTCTCCCTTTCCGTCCCCTCTATTTTTGAGTTCGATTCACGAGTTAACAGAGCAGAATGACGACAACAGTCGCCGTGGCTGCTAGGGTTTCGCCATGACCAGTGGCAGCTCCACGACCGAAATCGGAACTGTAGGTTACCAGACTCGAGATGGCAGTCAGAAAAAATCCTAAATTCATCACCGATCTAGGGTTCCAGCCCTATAAGCCTAGTCTCCGCCACACTTGAACTTAGAAACCAGTTGCTATTAGGTGGTCGGAAGGTCGAACACGGCTCAAGCGCTGCTACTGCTATCATCGTGACGCCGAGTGGAACGAGCCATCACGAGCAGTCTCTGTCAGAATAGGGGAAACAAAATCGCAGTTAGATGGTCGTGGGGGCGTCATCAGAGTTTCGCCAGAGATGGAGATGCTTCTAGTGGTGGCGACGAGTGTGGCTGAGTTGTACCGATGGAGATCTAGAAGAAAGCAGTTGAAGAAGATGATGTGTGGGTGGGTATTTTTGGGCCCAATTGTTTAAAGAAATAACAAAATCAGTCCCTTGTTTTTAATAACTTGGTCCATGTATTTAAAGAAATTACAAAAACAGTCTCTCGTTTTTAATAACCTAATAAAAATACCATATAGGATGTCACTTCATATGCCAGTCAGCAAAAACTAATAGTGTTAGATACAAGTTAACAACGATACAATGGATTCCAATACCTTGATAAATTGGATTATTGTAGAGAATAAATGTAACTGAGATTATAAATCAATATATTTAATTAATTTCACATATTGTTTTAGTTTCTCTTATAACTTGTAACACTTAAATTTTATTAAAAAATTAAAATACATAGTTTCTTTTGTTTTAACATTTCAATATAAATTTTGTTAAATACCTTGTTAGATAGAAACAAAATTATAATAAAAAAAATGTCTTTGGGAAACTCATTTTTAACAAAAAGATATATTGGATTGTCCGTAATAAAGTTGTGTATTAAATTTTTTTTTAAAAAAAGTTATTACAAGTTATAAGTAAGAAAAATTATATTATATGTGAATATAATATTTTTGAATAAGAAAAAACAAATCTGCTTGTGTTGTGGTACTAGCGGAATGTAAATTGTCACCCACATATCTTACCTACATTTAATTTGTTCGTCAAATTACTAGCGGATTAATTTTAAAAAACACTTTTGAATAACATCTAGAAACCATCTTTTTAATATTAATTAAACCACCTAAAACATGAAAAAACTGAAGTTAAACTTACCAAATGATTGAGACAGACTTTTGATGCTTTTTGTGAGCCTTTGAAGCCCAATGGAGACATTAGGCTTTGAAAGTGATGTGAACCTAAACGAGTTCTTCATCATGTTGTCACTTGAAGTTGGTGCTCCTTCTTCATCTCTTTTCTCCTTGACATTAATGCCAAATGATCTACACACTATACACACATAAAACATATAAAAAGTTGCAAAATAACACTTGTTATAAGAAAATAGTTGTATATATATATTCATCACATGAGATAGAGAGAGACGTACCCATACGAGAAGAGTCGATATGATCTTGTTTCGATCTTGTAACATGTTGAACAGAAACCGCAACACTAGCTGCAGAGACACAACCCGTGACAAAGGGAAAGGCTACAAGACGCTCTATTCGATCTTTCATCATCGAGGCAGAAAGATGGGAAAATGGAGAGGAGACTAAGAGAGAAGGTGGTGATGGTGGTTGCCTGAGATCTTGGAATAGAGATTTTAAGAATAGCGTTGAGTTAGTTATAGAAGTAAATGGTTGAAGATGCTTTGTAAACAAGATAACATCATTCTACATGTAATGACAACCCCATCACCTTTTCTAGTCCATACTTGAATTCAATGTTTTTGAGTTTGGTAGAGATATTAATTAATTGGAGGTCCCCGGCCCCTAATTATCTCAAGTATTAAGTGACACATACACACGTGTACATATATATAAAAAAAGAGAGTTATGTTATGGTACAAAATGTTTTTTTAACGTGAGAAGTATAAGAAACGATTTATGACCTAGATAATTAATGGTTAAGACTAAAAAAAAATTATTGGAAAAAAAGGACTTGAGAGGTAAAACTGGTATAGATACAATTGTTGACTTTTTTTTAAGTTCCCTATGGTTTTTAAACATCGATAAATTTTCATACGATTTTTTTTTTGAAAATACACCATATAATCGAGCATTTTATTCTCTTTAACTTAAGTATCGTATTGCTATATAAATTTTATATAAAAAAACTTTTTTAAAAAAATTGCATTGCGATAGTTTTGAGTAATTATGAAACATAAATAAATAAAACTTGCATAGTTACTTAAAGGTAATCATGTGTACTTCGAGTAATTGTTGTGTTTTTATTTTATTTTATGCCCTTATCCTCCAGTCCCACGTGTTGCGTCCGGTTGGCTTATTACATTTTTCACATGTCGCAATATTTATTGTTCTTCAATAATCCACGTCTCTCTCTATATATATGGACAAGTTAAATTAAAAAATCAATCTATTTGTGCTATTTTTTTTTACTATATTTAAAATACAATATAAAGAAATACAAATCTAAGATCCTAGGTCAGACCAGCATGAAAAGAACATCCACCCATCAGAAGCCATATCGACCTAAGATCTTAGTTCGGACCAACATGAAAAGAATAGATCAGCATAGCCCGGCCCACTAAGATGTTCAACCCACTGACCTGCTCAACACAGGCCGAGCTAAACATGTTTAGCCCGGAATGGACAACACAAACCAATGCTCATGCACATCAGGTCGGCACCCTAGCGACCGACCTGACACCACAGTTAATGCAATTTCCCCAATATACTATAGCATTATGTTCTAGACTGTAGGTCAGGCCTGCACCATGTCTAATTGGAAATCACATTCATGACAACCCACAAAAAAGGTTGAGGGTTATAAATACCCCTCAACCACCAGGTATATTACATTCAACGTGCTCCCTTTCGTCCGGTTACACTTAATCCTTCGAAAAGTATACTTATTCTCATGCTTGAGCTTGGTCGGAAGACACCCAATCATACTCCCCTAGAGCAACAACACTCCTGTTTACAGGTAGTTAGTCAAGACTTGGTAATTTCCAGCAAACGTAGTGGATCAGTTATCGACCTACTATCCCTGGTAGTTCTTCTGACACAGTAGTCTGTCCTAGAGCCCCAACCTATCTGACTACTCGTGGTAGCTCGATTCTACATTGGCGCCAATTGCACAGTACTACCATCATCTCACCAGTCATGACCACTTCACCTCCAAGTGATTCCCGAGGACCTCAGTATTGTCTCTCGACACCAAGGGATAAGGAAGTCTCGGAAACTCCTTTAGCAACCGTTGACTCCAACGTTTTGGATCTCACCTCAGAGCTAATAAGCAGGAATATCATACAACTTCGACAAATATTACATGATCATGTACAAGCGGATAAGTTAAAAGGATTTTGCCTACAATTGTCTTTTGAAGACGAGGGCCCGAATCTTGGTCCAATGCCACCACTCTCTAGTAGTTCTACCTCAATTCGGGGTCCCACCCTGATTCTCATCGATAGCACAGTAGTAGCAACTGGCACTACCAGGGGAAAACCTCGATCAGCACAGCTGCAGGGGCAACACAAACCAGGTTGGCACAAGCCACTACCAGCTCGGGCACTACGACATCTGCGGTCTCAAGCACCATAACCACTATGGGAGGCCCGACCCACCAGCATTACTAAGGTTCCTTCCCAGTCCAACAATACTACCAGCCACCATACATGGCCGTATACGGAACGCAGGGATACCTAATACCATTCTACCAGCCGTACTAGATGCCTATGTCGGGCTACTTCCCACATCCATCACCACCTTTTAGACCAGGCGCCCGGCCTAACATCTTGTCCACCCCGGTAACGCCAGCCATCTAGACACCGGCGATGGAAGTTAAAGATAATGAGGCGGATGACATATCTGTCGTATGTTCCAGAAGAAGAAACTAAGTTCACTAATAGAATTGAAAACTTTAAATGCCCACCAAAGACAAAGTTGCCGGCCATAGTCAGACATACGACGACAGTACTAACCCGGAGGACCATCTCCATATTTTCAAGTCGGCAACACGAATAGAGCAGTGGCCATTACCATTATGGTGCAAGATGTTTGTACAAACTTTGTCCGAACCCGCACGGTTATGGTTCAACGCCTTGCCAGACAGATCTATCGACAATTATGTTCAACTAAAGTAACTGTTTACAAAGCTCTTTGGGAAAAAAATGAAGTGTACCAAGGACCTGATCGGACTCCACAACATTAGAAAGGGGGAACAGGAGTCACTTCGAGCATTCCTCAAAAGATACAAAACCAAATCTCTCACAATTGGTCATGCTGACGTGTGGCAAAAAAAATTCAGGTTCATCCACAAAATTCGAACAAGGCAATTGATAAAAGAAAGAGATCCCTCGTGCCTTAAACCATACAAGAAGCCTTCGACCGGACTGAAGCCTTCATCTGGGGCGAAGAGGCGGCCCAACTACGAGATAAGGTCGTACATGCACAACCCAAGCAGCATGGCCGTTCCTCCCACAAACAACCGAAAGACTTGGTAGTTTGCCCCAAAACGACAGGGTAGAGATTATCGACGTCATCCGGGTTTTACCCCATATAACCGATCAGGTTAGTCCAGTTAGCGACGGAATGAAAAGAAACACGATTTCACTGCCTTAATAAGGACACCACGGGAGATCCTCTTGAAGGAAGATTCCAGTCGGTAATTTAATCCTCCCATACCTGTGGGCACCAACACGGCAAATCGAAACATGAGTAAATATTAAAAGTTTCATCTGGATAAGGGCACGACACTAATGATTGTCACCAACTAAAGAAGTAGATAGAGCACGCTATCAAAACCGGTGAACTGGTTTACTTAGTCAAGGAAATAATGGACCAAAAAGACAAGAAAGAAAAAAGAAAGAACAACTAGTGGTCCTCATGACACATAGCTCCCATCAGAAGTGGCCTTGAATCAGGCACGAATCATAGGCTAACAGGCGGATCTCCTTCGCATAACTTAACCAGGCTAGCCAGACTCTTATCCCTATGGTTATCATGATGGAGGTAGGCGGATGCTAGGTCCACTGGACGTACATCAATGAAAGAAGTGCCTATGACCTCATGTACGAGCAATGTTTTTTGAAATTACCGATTGAACTCAGGAATGGAATCTGACCTACCAAGACCACATTGGTGGGGTTAAGCGGAAGTACAGTCTTCCCCAAAGGGAGAACTGACGTTACCAATAAGATTGAAAAACGAGTTGCACAAAAGAACCGAGCGAATTACATTCCTTGTGGTTGATAGGACATCACAATATAATATCTTTTTTGGCCACCAAGCAATCTATTTCTTCGGATGTGTTGTCTCTATAACCCATGGAATGATGAAATTCCCTACTGAATCAGGCATTGCAACAATACACTCCCGGCACACTGATTATGACAACAGAGCAAGTCGTTCAAAGAAAGTGGAAGGTCAGTGATGAATACTTGCACCAGTTGGTCACCATCGGTCCAGAACTGACCAACCAAGCTATGGAAAAGTTGTACAACTTAATTAGAAACAACCCAGAAGTTTTAGCTTGGACTTCGGCCGATATGACCGGTGTACCTAGGGATCGCCGAGCACTTGATAAAGGTTGATCCCAAACATCCAATAGTCGTCCAGAAGAAAAGAGAAATGGGACGAGATCGTAGTGCCACCATTTATGCCGAAGTAACCAAATTCGTCAAAGCTGGAATACTCTGAGAGCTCAAATATCACACCTGGATAGCTAATCCTGTAACGGTCAAGAAGTCAGATGGCTCCTGGAGGATGTGTGTGGATTTCACAAGTCTCAATAATGCTTGCCCTAAAGACTGTTATCCTTTGCCATCCATAGACGCCAAAGGTCGATGCCTTGTCCGGTTATACTTACAAGTGTTTCTTGCGAAACATAAAAAGCCTATCGTCAGATCAAGATGGCAATGGAAGACGAAGACACAACAAAATTCCATACAAATAAGGGGGTGTGCTGCTATTGCAAGATTCCCTTCAGTCTCAGAAACGTAGGGGCAACAGACCAGACTGATCAACAAAGCATTCGTTGATAAGATCGGCCAAAACATGGATGCTTATGTTGTTGACGTAATCATTAAAAGCCATACAAAGGAAGGACTGATACGGGTCATCAAAGAAACCTATGATGGGTTACGAGCTGTAAACATGAAGCTTACCCGGCCAAATGCACCTTCGGTATGAAGCAAGGCAAAATCCTTGGGGGCATGTTGTCACTGATAGAGACATCATAGCTTACTCGGAAAAGATCAGGGCTATCACTCAAATGAAGGCACCACAGAGCCTTAAGGAGATCCAATTCTAAACGGTTGGCTAGCCGCCCTACACCATCTCATATCCAAGTTGGCTGACAAGTCCCTGCCTTTCTTTTAAACACTGAAGCAGTGCACAGAGAACAAAAACATTCTATGGACAGAGGAAGCCAAGCAAGCCTTCAACAACTTGAAGGCCATGTTAACCCACTTAACCCATTTCACCTCACCAAATGCAGGGAAGGAAGTGGTCATATACCTATCGGCCGGCATCAAGGAAATCAGCTGCGTCCTATGCATCGAAAGGGAAGATAAACTGATCCTGATCTATTTCGTCAGTAGGGCCATGAACGACCCTGAAACAAGATACTCGAAGCTCGAAAAGCTCTTGCTCTCACCGATCCACACAGCCAGACGGTTGCGTTTGTACTTGCAGTCATACATGGTCACCGTGTTGACCAACCATCCCCTACGAGAAATAATTAAGCGATCAGAGATGTCGGGTCTGTTCGTAAAGTGGGCAATTAAGCTAGGCTAAGACGAACTGCAATTCAGGCCTAGAACATCCATAAAAGGCTAAGTGCTGGCCGACTTCCTCACCGAGCTACAAATTGAGCCCAATCTAGACAAGCCCATCATGGATGATTACCTTACACCGGATCCGATCTCCAGACCATGATGCCTGGACCCTCTACACTGACGGCGCAAAAAACATCAAAGGTTCAGGTGTAGGTTTGGTCTTAATCAATCCACAGGAAGTAGAAGTGACATATGCAATCAAACTTATTTTCCCTAGCATGAACAACGAAGTACAGTACGAGGCATTACCAGATCGGCCTAAGACTTACCCGACGGATGAATTTCAAGAACCTCTATCGTCTGGGTGGACTCTTTGTTGGTAACAAACAAGTCAATGGGGAATTCGAGATCAGAGGTGAAACCTTGTAGAGATACTCAAACAAGGTAAACGAGTTGGCCTCTTAGTTCGATGAATTTAAGATAATTCAGATACCAAGGAGCCTGAACAAAAAAGCAGATGCATTGAGCAAGTTAGCCTCCCTAGATTTCGCTCATCTAACTAAGCAGGCGCCGGTTAAGGTAATTCACAACCCCAACCGGTGATATGAAAGAAATCCTAGCAACCGAAGAAAGCACTTCACCCAGTTGGATAACCCCGCTCAGGTCCTTCCTACAGTATGGTACACTTACATACTCGTCATATGAAGCAATAAAGCTATGGGCTCAGGTCAAGCAGTACACTCTACACAATGGCAAACTTTACAAGAAATCTTAGCTTCAGCCATTACTAAGATGCCTCACTCCGGGAGAGGGATTGTACGTAAGGCAGGAGTTGCACTGAGGCATCTGCGGCACACATTCAGGTCCCAAGTCGACTGTGACAAGGATGATGACTATGGGATACTATTGGCTAACAATGAATACTGATACAGAAAACGAGAAATCAGGAAGTGTGAAGGGTGCCAGATGCATGCTAGTGTACAACGAGTACCGAAGCATAACATGATCCCGGCCACTTCTCCTTGGCCATTCAACAAGTGGGAAATTGACATTGTCGATCTGTTCCCCAAAGCACCAGGTCGGGTGAAATTCTTATCGTAGCTATTGACTACTTCACTAAGTGGCTGGAAGTCAAAGTCCTAGCCACAGTCACTGGAAAACACGTGATCAACTTTGTGTGGGAACAAAATATCTTCCGGTATGGCTTACCGGGCGAGATTGTTACTGACAAGGGCAAGCAGTTTGTAAACAACCCATTCCGGACTTGGTTCAAGGAACTTCAAATCGCACAAATCTTTTCATCAGTAGCGCATACCCATGCCAATGGACAAGTCGAGCGAACAAACCAAACCATTGTCTCCGACATAAGGCCCGACTCGGTCATTAAGGCAAGAAATGATTGAATGAGCTACCAAGCATAATCTGGGAAATATGAACTACCGAACGAACAAGCCATGGGCACACCCCTTACAGCGTTACCTACGGGTCAAACGAAGGGACATGGTAGCCATTAATGAGGCAAAATACAAAAATCAAATGGAAGGGTACTACAATAAAAAGGTCCACACTTGCATTGTGTGGATGGCATACTGAAGACATGCATTTCTTACATGGACTCATAGTCGCACTTCAGACTTTTGAAGATTTCCTACATAACTTCTTTAAAGATGTCATGTTTTCAAATCTCATTATTATGTTGTTTAGCTATTTACAAAAAAAAACTTCTTATCTTGCACTTTCTCACTGCAATGTAAAACTCTATCTTTTGTAAAACGAAATCTTTTTGTTCAATCATTTAGTGGTCGTTCGATGTAACATTGACTATGATTCATGACGTCATGATATGCCTGCGGCACCGTGTGACCAGGGTGTGACACACATGCTGATTATTTTATCATAAGGACTTCAATTTACATCACAACGTACCATACCCCACATTTCAATCATTCTAGAAATTTTCTAATAAAGTGATCTTCATACCGTCACATATCTTACACATTGGAACAATGTCACTCAGTATTACATCTACAAGACAAAGTCAAATCGACTATACAATAATTATAAGAACTACAAAAGTCAGTCCCAACACAACAAGATAAAGAAACATTGCCAGTCTGGACCGGTGCTACCATCTAGACACATGCATCTTCTCAACCTATCGGTCATTGGCCGCATCGTATAAACAATAGAAAAGTATAAGAAAGGTATTCAAAACATAGATCGACATCCAGTACACTTAAAAAAGGTAAGTATTTTCATAACAACCTACCGACTTATTACATAGGGGAATATGAATTACATAGACAAGACACAAGTGTCAAGACCTGTTCTACGTCCAAGCAAATCACTGTGCGGCCTTCTCGGTCGACCCAGTTTGCTTCCAACCACCGGCACCACCAATAGTCCTAACAGGCTTCTTGCCTTGATCACCCTTCTTCCCTTCCAGGCTAGTGTCGGGTGTCATGTTTAGTCCGAAACGGACAACACAGACTTTCTTTGTCTCCTTAGGGTGTAGAACACATCTCGGGCTACTAAAGAATAGGAATGCTTAGGCATATCAGGTCGGCACCCTAACGACCGGCCTGACACCACTGTTAATGCAATTTCCCCAATTAGGTACCGTAGCATTCTGGTCCAGACTGTAGGTCAGACATGAACCATGCCTAAGTGAGTAATCACATTAGTGATACCCCACTGCAAAGGTTGAGGGTTCTAAATACCCCTCAACCACCAAGTATGACTTTCATTCAATGTGCTCCATTTCGTCTGGTTACACTTAATCATTCGAAATGTATACTTATTCTCACGTCTGAGCTTGGTCGCATGGCATCCTATCCTGCTTTCCAAAAAAAACGACGATTCTATTTTACAGGTAGCTAGCCAAGACTTGTAAATTCCAGCAAACTCAGTGGATTAGTTCCTCACCTAATATTCCTTGTAGTCGTTCTGACGTTCTACATATAAAAATTTTGTAATTTTCAGGCAAAACATTATATCGGGAGCCATTCAATATACATGTTTACGTTGAGTAAGGCATTATCCATTTACATCCATTCATTATAAAAGTGCATAGATGTCAATATAAATGAATTTAATAATACACTTTTAAGGTGTAACTAGACATTATTTTCATAAAATATAATCGCATAATCCTATATATATTTTTAGTTCTAAATAAACACCCCTGTATATGTAAATAGATAGATAGACACATGTTATGTTACTTTCAAAATAATCATAATTCTTGAAACGAAAGGTAGAATAAAATATGTGTTTTTTCAATTAGTTTTGAGTGGAGGTTTTATGTATTGTATTCTTGAAAAAAAAGTAAGCAAATTTAAAAAGTGGAGTCTACACAACCACCAAAGAGTCTTTCACCAGCAATCCATGATCATTGGTCATCAATTTCATAATATTGCTAGCTACTTGTCAAATTAAATATTGACATGCCACAAATTTATTAAAGTTAGCACAACAAAATTAATGCCCATAAATTTTTTTAGGTAATGTCTTTCAGAACATTTTATTATGTTGTGTATGGTGTATGATGCATTTAAGCATGTATATTCTATGGATGCATCTATTTATGTAGATAAATATTCCAGCTTTTATATTTAAAACATATTTTTTTTAAACGGTTAATAAACAAAAAGTGCTCAGATACTCTATACAAAATGATTTAAAAAAATATTAATGATATATTCTTTTATTCAATAGCTTGTATTATAGAAAAAAAATTATAAACCTCTAGGAAAAGTAAGGGTAGAAGCATCAAAATATAAATACATAAAAGAAAAATACAAGCCGTTCAAGAAAAAGTTCAAGAAAAAGAAAGGAAAAAAAAAGGAAGAAAAGAAAATACAAATATAAAAACCGATATTGGTCATCACAGTAGAAATAGTTGTACTGTCATTAGTTGTACTACCATAACCAGTATATCCTTGAAATTCCATAAGTAGTGTTATTCAATAAAGGACGTGCTTAGTGTACACACGAGGCCTAAACAATATGTTGAAAATTTTCCTAAATCTGTAAAATACTTGTAAAACAAACAAGCATGAAATCATCAAAACTTGCTACAAAATTAAATATGATCATAATCAAATTTGAACGTTGATCAATTCCGTAAATACTTAAATAGCATTGTTAGTTTTGGAAATTTAGTAAAAATATGTTTTATTACTAAATTTTAGACATAAATAATAATTATTATATGTGTTATATAATTAATTATTTCCGGATTTGGATTATATTTTGTGAGAATATCACAACAAACCAAACGGTGTCTATAAAGCTAAGATAAATGAGAAATTGAAGCTCAAAATTGGGAGGAAAAGAATAGACAATGGATTTAATGGTCCTTGGCGGGGGTTTGGAATCAAGCTGTTGGTGGCACCGCTGCGCGAAATCGGAGGTAGTCGTATGTGAGGCGTACTCTCAACTGTAGAGATTGTGTATCTCTGATCGTTCTCCTTCACCCACCTTCCATAAAATTCACACACCTTAGTCATCAGTGGGAACTTCGAGTGCGAGACATCTCTGGCAGTACAATTACTGTTCCGGTTGTTGTATTCTAGGAGATAGACAGATGCTCGCGTGGAGACCCGCAATTTGTTCTATGAGACCGTGTCTAACTCAATCCTGAATCACCGCTAACCCCCTTTAGTTTATTAGTGGTTACAACTATGGAATTAAAGCATATGAAGATTCAAATTTACAACAAGACTCATGGAGAAGACGTTCTTGAAGATTCAAGACCCATGATCAAGACCAAAAGACTCATAAGTTGGGTAATTCTTTACATTTATGTAACGTTTATATTATAATTTTAGTATAGGAGTAGTGTACTACATATTTATATAATATACAATCAAATTTCATGATGAATAGTAGACTTTTAGGTTTTCAAACTTTGGCCACGTGAATTTGGTTTTTTGACGTTTTCTACCCTTATTCACTCTTTTAGTTTAGCCACACACTTTTCTATTGTTTACATTTTTTATCCCTATATTTTCTCTTCTTTAACCCATTTTTACAACTGTTTATATTTAGTCATATACACGTGGTTTTGTGGAGATGACTAAGATTTTTTTGTGCAAAAGAAAGGCTTAATCACCGTACACGTGGACGATTTGCACCTCTAATCTCTTTATCACCCACGTCCCTCTGTACTTCAACCCATCCAACCCATTTGAAGATGCACATCTTCCATATTTCTCTCTCTGGGTGGCCGGAGTTTGTTCCATCTACTTCTCTGTCTACATCGCAGGTTATGTTACCGGTGCGGCGACTGTTAACAGTGGCCGAGCTGTTGACGTTTCCGGCCGCCGATATCGCCGTCGTAGCGGCTGCCGTTTAGGTGTTGCTCCGTTGAATCGGCGGCACTTAGCGGCCACCGATCTTTGCGCTGCTTTTTGGGGATCATGCAGCGGCGACTTAGGGTTTATTGGTGCTCCCTTTGACCAGAGCCGTTATGGCGATGATGGTTACGAATTTATGGTTTTTGATTCATCATCTTTTCTCCGATTGAAACCCTAATCTATGATTTGTTGTGTTTTTTGGCAATGATGAACCTTCTGGATCTATTTTTTGGCTCATTGTTTGGTGGATTTTAGATCTGTAAATCGATTTCATGTTACGTATGGTTTTTCCGTCGGAAACCCTAGATCTAATAGTTGGGTTGGTGATGGTGGTTGTTTGTGGTGTGGGTTTTCCATCGGAGTAACTTTGCAGTTTCCGGGTAAATTTACCTGATTTTATCCTCTTTTTTTAATTCATCTAAACGTAAATGGCGATGATACTTTCTGTTCTATAGCTTTTGTATGATTTTCAGATGTTCTGTTCGATGAAAATCTTTGGCTCTACCTAGCTGATTTAATGCATGTTTACTTGATTTGAGGCCTTAGCCGATGCTGATATGTAGATTTTTTAAAGGTTGTGATGATTGTCGCTGTGATATTTTTCAGCTTAGGCTTTGATCGGTGTCTTGGTGGTGCGGCGTAGATCATATGTGTCGCAAACATTGCATCGATCTGTGCCTGAGATATGGTCTGAGCCTTGGTGGCTATGACGATCAGCTGTAATCTGAGCCTATTCCGAGATAAATGTTGTGTTTATGTCTGGCTCTCTCCATGCGTGACTGTTTTGTTAACCAAGGAAATTGATGGATTTGTCTTCATTTATTCAAGAGTTGGTATGTTTTGGGTTCACTAACGTAATATTTGAGACACATTTCTGATCAGGCTATGATGTTCACCCATATTTTGATGATACACAAGAGATGCAATATAGTTTGTTTCTGGCATGCCATTTCGTATTTGCAGCCACAACTACAAATGCATTTCTTAGTGACACCATCACTATTAACTTGAAGGTATGAGAAAGAGATTAGAAATGGTTGATAATTGTTTGATGCAATTTACACAGAACTATAACACCCTATTTATAGGGTTATTACAAGTTAAATATGGTAATAATACAGCTATTCAACAGGCTGTATTAGAGGGACAGAGATACTAAACGTGGAAGGGAAGAAAGGACATTTTTCTAATTCCCATTATTCCCTCAAATCAATATTTCTTTTATTTTTTTTCCTTAATTTAACACCCTCCCTCACGTTGAGTAGTGGGATCACCAATGCTCAACTTGTGAAGACATTCATTGAAGACCTTTCCATTGACAGCTTTTGTGAGGATATCGGCAAGTTGCTCGTTGGACTTCACGAATGGGAGCTCTATGATTCCAGTATCTAGTTTTTCCTTTATGAAGTTTCGGTCGACTTCTACATGCTTTGTTCTGTCATGTTGAACTGGATTTTCTGAAATCTGAATTGCAGCTTTGTTGTCACACATGAGTTTGCTTGTTTTAGTTGGAGCAAAACCAAGTTCTTTGAGCAGCTTTCGTATCCACAAAATATCGGTTAGACCCCGTACTATTCCACGAAACTCAGCTTCAGCACTAGACAAGGAGACCACCTTTTGTTTCTTGCTTCTCCACGTGACAAGGTTTCCTCCTACGAATGTGAAGTACCCGCAAGTTGATCTTCTATCTCCTTTGTCACCAGCCCAATCAGCATCAGTGTACCCTTGAGCTTCAAGGTGCCCATTGGGTTTGAATAGAATTCCATGGCCTATTGTTCCTTTGAGGTACCTGATGATCCTCATAACTGCTTCCATGTGTGAAACTTGAGGTTGGTGCATGAATTTACTCACAACCCCAACTGCGTAGGCTATGTCAGGTCTCGTGTGGGATAGATAAATGAGCTTCCCAACCATCCTTTGATATTGGTCTTTGTCTGCTAAGTTGCCCCCTTCTTCCATGTGGAGACCATGATTTACCATCATTGGTGTGTCAGCAGGTCTGCAATCTAGCATCCCAGTTTGAGCCAGCAGATCGAGGATGTACTTCTTTTGGCATATAAAGATTCCTTGTTGGGATCTAAGAACTTCAATTCCAAGGAAGTACTTGAGTCTTCCTAGGTCTTTCATCTCGAACTCTGAAGATAGTTGTTTTTTTAAGTTGAGTATTCCTTCATCATCGTCTCCCGTTATAATCATGTCATCAACATAGATGATTAAGCATGTCACACGTCCCCCCCTATGTTTGATAAATAGGGTGTGGTCTGAATTGCTCTGTTTGAACCCGTATTGTTTCATGACATGAGTGAATCTCCCAAACCAAGCCCGAGGAGATTGTTTGAGGCCATAAAGAGATCGTTTCAGCCGACATACTTCGCCAGGTTTGAAATTCTTTTTGAATCCAGGAGGTGCTTCCATGTAAACTTCCTCGGTCAGTTCTCCATGAAGGAACGCATTTTTCACGTCTAGTTGGTGGAGAGGCCATCCTTTGTTAACTGCTACAGAAAATAAGACCCGAATTGTGTCGAATTTGGCAACTGGGGAGAAAGTTTCAGCATAGTCGATCCCATAAGTTTGGGTATACCCCTTAGCTACAAGGCGAGCTTTGTATCTTTCAATCTTCCCGTCAGGAAAGTATTTGATGGTAAACAACCATCTGCACCCAACTGGTTTCTTTCCTGCTGGAAGAAGACACTTGTCCCATGTATTGTTTTTTTCAAGGGCCTTCATCTCATTCTTCATGGCTTCCTTCCAATTTTTTGATTTCAACGCTTGTTCAACAGTGTTCGGAGTCTTCTCTGTATATAGAGCAGTAGTAAAAGATTGTGCATCCTTTGAGAGATTTCCATTTGCTATGTTCGCCATTGGATATTTGGACCTGCGTGTTACTTTTTCTGGAGAATATCTTTTGGGAGGAACACCCCTGTTTGCTCTTGGTGGAAGAACATATTCCTCATTGTTATGGGAAACTGGTTCAGTCTCCTCACTTCCTGTCACCTCATGAGTATGGTTAGGACTATTAATGGAATCATCACGAGTTTCGGGGGGAATACTTACCTTAGGCGTCGGGAGGATGTTTTCAGAGGTCGTGGCACTTGTGACGAATTCCTCTGGTTCTGTGGTGTTCGGTGACTCAGCAGCAGTACTATGACCTTCTTCACTAATGGCGGGGGATGTCACCCAACTCAGTGGGTCAGGCTCAGTAATCTCCCCCTGACCACTGTGTTGGGAGTAGTAATACTCTGTCTCAAGAAAGTCGCAATTCATAGTTGTGTGCATATGCTTTGTCTTTGGGTTATAACACCTGTACCCCTTTTGGTTAATTCCATATCCGACAAACACACATTTCTCCGCACATGGCTCTAGTTTTGTTCGTTGACTCTTGGGGATGTGGACAAACACAGAGCATCCAAATATTTTGGGTTGGAGGGTGAGAGTTGGAGGAACGGTTGTAGACTCGGAGAGAGTTTGAATTGGTGTTTTAAGTTTGAGAATTCTTGTAGGAAGCCGGTTGATTAGGTAGGTGGCCGTGGCAACAGCTTCTGGCCAAAAACTTTTTGGAACTTGGGATTCGAGCATCAATGCACGAGTGATTTCTAAGAGTATTCGATTCTTGCGTTCAACGACCCCATTTTGTTCAGGGGTGTGAGCACATGATGTTTGGTGAACAATTCCATGAGCCTCGAGGAATTGTTTCATGTTTGAGTTGACAAATTCCCCACCGTTATCAGATCGAAGGATTTGGATATTTGTCTGGAATTGGGTTTTAATCATGGTATAGAAGTTTGTGAATTTATCATACACCTCTGACTTGTGTTTTAAAAAATAAATCCAAGTCATCCGCGTACAATCATCAACGAATAGGACAAAAAATCGAAAGTGTTGCCCTCCAATAACTGGTGCAGGACCCCACACGTCCGTATGAATTAAAGTAAATGGTTTGTCAACCCGAGTGTTGGTAGGTTTAAATGTTTGCTTATGACTTTTTGATAAAACGCATGTTTCACACTTTAAGACAAAATTTGAGGAAATTAAATGAGGAAATAAAACATGCAAATAACCCGATGATGGATGTCCTAATCTTCGATGCCACAACCATGCTTCCCTATCTTTAGAGCCATGAGCTAACATCACAGTACCCTGTTGAGTCATCTCATCCACATAGTAGAGTCCTTGTCTCTCAGTGCCACGCCCAATGATCACTCCCGTCCTGATATCCTGAAGTATACAAAAATTAGGGTGCATGAGGACCGAGCAATTGAGTTCCTTACATACATGACTTATAGATAACAATTTGTGAGAGAGTGTGGGAACATATAGGCAATTTGATAGCCGTAACGTTGGAGTAATTTCAATTGTTCCCCATTTTTCGACATTCATTATTCCACCGTTTGCCGTTTGTATATGAGATTTTCCTGGTTTAGATTCAGAAATAATATCATGACTATCATATGTCATGGTATCCGTGGCCCCACAATCTAATATCCATGAGTTACCCAAGTTTTTGTCATATTGTGAAGCCATATTGGCATTTCCGACAACATTTGAGGGATTTTTAAAATTTGGATACATTAAATGTGCCTTTTTGGTTTTATCTGCAATTTTGCAATTTTTGAGGGATGAACTTGTAAATATAAAAGTGGGTTTTAAAACCTTTTCGTGGACTTTGGCATCATATACAGACGCCGCACAATTCGTACCTGCGATGTCGTCATCGGTGATCCACTCGCCGGAGTTCATACCTGTGTGTTCCGATGAGAGGTTTGGGTGGCCGTCGATGGTGGCGGAGGCGTTACCCACCGCTACTGAAGCTTTTCCTTTCTCGGGTTCGCTGGATTTCCCGCTTTTCTTGTGGCCGTCGGCCCACCAATCGGGGTACCCGACGATTCTGAAACACTGATCTTTGGTGTGTCTCGTCATCCCACAGTGAGTACACTTTAGGTGAGTCTTATCTTCTTTCATTTGCGGTTCTGGTTTCTTGATTGTCTTCTCAGATTTTCGTTGCCCTTTTGCCACGAACCCAGCCCCGTCAGAGACTGCCTGTTCGCCGGCGATGAGACCAGCGGCAACCCCGCCATTTTGGGTAGCCGGAGCCGTTCCCAGAATGTTCTGGTGAGCGGTTTCCTTGCGCACCGAGGCATACGCTGCTTCAGCAGTGGGAAGGGGTTCCAATCGAAGAATTTCGCGCTTGATAGAGTCATATCTGTGATTTAATGCATTTAAAAATTGAAATAATTTTTGCTCTGACCTGATTTTTGAGTAAGCTTTGATGTCTTCCGGGCACTTCATGGGGTTGGGATCAATCCGGTCGATTTCTCCCCAAATCCCTTGAAGTATAATCCATAACTTTTCTAACGATGCCTCGTTTTGTTTGATTTCATTAGCCTTCACATGAAGGTTGAATGTTTGGAGTTTGTCTCTTCCACTGCTGTAGGTCACCACTAATGCATTCCATAGATTTTTGGCTGTCGGGTACTCGGTGAGGTTACCTGCAATTTCTGGTTCAATATTTTGGATGAGCCAGGAGAACACGACTAAGTCGTCTTGTTCCCACTGCTCATACTTTTCATCTGTTGTTTCGGGTGGATTTTCTGTTAGGTGATTCAATAGATGCTTGGCTTTTCCACCTATAGCGACCCGAATCATACGGGTCCATAAGGCATAATTCTGACTGTTGAGTTTGAGGTTTATTTGCAGGCTATCGGAGAGTTTCGGATTGGTGGGTTGAGAGTTCATCCCATTTTTCAGGAGGTTGGCTATTTGTATGGATAGGTCAGAGGCTGGGTTGTCATCCGTGGACATGGCAGCCTAAGGATTTTGGTATTTTTGACTTGACGATGGGAAGAGGATGAGCAAGGAGGTCCTAAAACCAAACCTGCTCTGATACCATATTAACTTGAAGGTATGAGAAAGAGATTAGAAATGGTTGATAATTGTTTGATGCAATTTACACAGAACTATAACACCCTATTTATAGGGTTATTACAAGTTAAATATGGTAATAATACAGCTATTCAACAGGCTGTATTAGAGGGACAGAGATACTAAACGTGGAAGGGAAGAAAGGACATTTTTCTAATTCCCATTATTCCCTCAAATCAATATTTCTTTTATTTTTTTTCCTTAATTTAACAATCACATGATATGATCTGAGCCTTCTTTGTCATTAGCTATGCCGTCCTTGGCTAATATGGCGAGTTTATACGATGGTTTGATGATTTTATGAAGCTGCTTTATATGAAATATCTATTAGTTGCCATGATTATTTTATGCCTTTTTTTAAAAGGGACGTTCATTTTCCTTTTGGTGACTTTATCTGTTTCAAAAGTTAAGTATGCTGTGTACACTAAAAAGAAACTGTTTCTGCTCACGTTTTCGCCTTTACGACTGTCATGGGTTCTTATGTTCGATTTTTGAATGTGGGTGGGTTGCAATGATGTTTTCGAATGATAGAAATCGAATATGTGATTACTTTGATGACCTGTATGCTTAAAAGTTGGCTGAGATAATCTGTATGCTTTGAAATCCAGTTTGTGATGGCTTTGGATCAACTGCGCTTAAAAAATGTTATGTTTTTTTACATTTTAAGTGTTGTAAAGGCTATGATGATCATATTAAGAAACCGTGGTATAGAGGCTGATTATCATTTTGGCAGGGTAAATATCAAAGTCTTTTCTTTTTGTAGTGACCCACTTTTGCTACCATATCACTTTTCTTCACCCACTTTTACTTCTGCAGCACTTTTGTTGCTAAAACTAATATAGCAAACTTATGTAATGTCATTTCATCAATTTATCTGCCTACTACTATATACTTTCGTCTTTCTCCGTATACATTATGTTATGCTCTCATTTAGTAGTCACCCCCGCAGCAACGCACGGGGTGGTCATCCATCTTGTTCATAAATATAACGAGAGTATCGTTATAAGTATTTTATAATAATTTATTATGATTTAAATTAATTTGTGATTTTAATCCCTACGGTTAAAATAAATTATGAAAGAAAAAAGAAAAATTCAGGAATGGAACAAAACTCATCAGTAGCTTGTCACATGGCACATGGGCACACACGAGTTTAATGCTTTAACTATTTGGGATCTAAATCTTAAATACATATGTAGTAAGCCCTTTCAAAACTTTAAGTTACAAACTCCTTGTTGGTTTAATCTTGGTTCTACGTGTGACACACCAAAAACCAATCTTTCACTCAACCTAGCTATGTGTTTATTTATTTATTATTTTCTTTTCCTGGGTTAATTAATAGTCCTCTAATTCATTCGAAAACCATCCTTATTGTTTAATTTCTTTAGGTTTCGACCCTTTATCCCCCTCCATGCTCTTTTAGTAAAGATAATAATAATAATACTAGGGTGACTATGTAAATTTTGAGATGCTATATATGATAAAATCGAGAAATAGACAATCTACCTCTACCTATATATTAAACAAAGCTTTTAGGTGTCCAGTTGGCACCCATTGAGTGTGTCTTCATTTAAATCTTGCTTATGTGTCACTCCAAAATTAATAGAAAAGCTGATGTGTCATTTTCTAACCTTTTAAGTAAAAAAAAAGCAAAAAAAACCGTATATATGTGTGTTAAAATACGCGGATCTTAAGATCCATTTATGGAATATTTGGATCCATTTTTCAAGTATCCATCAAGTAGAACCGGGTATGTATAAAACCCTCAAAACTCCTGCCACACTCATTCATTCGCTTTCACCTAGGATTTCATTGACGTCTCTCTCTCCGCCTCTGCTAAGTTCGTATCGCACATTCGGTTCTTCAAGCCGTAAGTTTTTCATACTAATCTCTTCACTGCGTTTTAATCACATCGATTCTATTAGTTTTAAAATATTCTGACATATCTCCTTTCCATTTACACCTCCTAATTTACCTTATTTTGTGGTCTACCATTTATGTCTCGAGATTATCCATTTATGTAGGGTGATTCTCTTGTTCTTTATATAGAGGTTATTTCTCCTCTTTCTCTGTATCGAAAACCAAGAATCAATAGAAACAAAATTGACATATTTGCATTTATAATGGTATCAGAACAGTGATCCTACTGCTCCGACGTTACCCATGTCCGACGATGGAGAAGCACCGCCCAAACAAAACGGCGGCAACTCTGTTGATTACGAATCACCATATTACCTACATCCTTCCGATTCCACTAGACATATGCAAGTCAACGATGCATTGTCTGATAAAAATTATGCGGATTGGGTGCAGGAGATGGAGAATTTCTTATTTGCAAAAAATAAGATTGGTTTTATCGACGGGTCAATAAAAAAACCAGAAAAGACATCCAAGGATTACATGCCATGGATGAGAGTTGATGCGATGATCAAGGGGTGGCTGACCACCGCCATGGAGAAGGAAATAAGGGGCAGTGTCAAATACGTCAACACCGCTGCGGAGATGTGGTCTGATCTTCGTGAAAGATTTGGAAAGGAAAGCGCGCCAAGGGCATACGAACTGAAGAACAAAATCGTTGCCACACACCAAGACGGCGCCACCGTTTCTGCCTACTACACGAAGCTCCGGTCACTATGGGATGAAATCCAGTCGGTGATCCCCATTCCACAGTGCAAGTGCAATGGATGTACGTGCGATGTTGGCAAGCGGCTTGTTGAGCACCAAGAAAAAGAGCGATTGTACGAGTTCCTTATGGGTCTCGACAACGAGTTCGGAGCCATCAAGACCCAAATCCTTGCCACTGAACCGACTCCGGGTCTCGGGACAGCCTATCATCTCGTTGCGGAGGATGAACGACAGAGGTTAATCACCGAAGACAAAAAACCGGTTATGGAGGCCGCAGCCTTGAAAGCTTATGTTCCTCCCAAACGTGATAATTTTTCATCCAAGATAAAGAGCAATTCAAAGGCAACAAAACAAGAAGAAGAGGTTCAACACTGCACTCACTATGGTCGGGATGGACACAACCGTGAAGGTTGCTTCAAACGGATTGGTTACCCTGAGTGGTGGCCGGGGAAAGCGAAGGGAGACAAGACAAAGCCTAGGGCCTCCTGCGTTGAAGGTGGCTCGAGTCCCATTCTCGGACTCAATGTCGAGCAATACAATGCGTTCTTGAAACACTTCGAGTGTGGAACCAACACAGGTGATGAAAGGAACAAACGAATAGCCAACATGACAGGTAGATTTGATAATAACGATGAATGGATTATTGATTCGGGGGCTACCGATCACACGACTTATTTAAGTAATATTCTCGTGAACAAAAGAAAAGAACCCCATGAAATGCCTGTGATTATTCCCAATGGTGATACCATCCCGGTTGAGGGTAAAGGTGATTATACTCTACCGGGAGGCACCAAGATCGAGGGTATATTGCACGTACCAGAGTTTACTTGCAATCTTTTATCCGTTAGTCGATTAACCAAAAACCTTCAATGTTCGGTGACATTCTTTCCTGATTTTTGTGTTATGCAGGGTCTCCGTTCGAGGAACTTGATTGGTGCGGGTAAATGCAAAGGAGGGCTATACCGAATGGGGATGTTTGGAGAAGAAAGGAAAACTATGGCAGTCACCATTGAACGATGGCATAAGAGGTTGGGTCACACTTCTCAAGAAAAACTTGCCAAAGTCGATTTTCTAAAAGGTGTTTCTTTTAATCTTAGAAATAATGTTTGTGATTCTTGTTCCAAAGCCAAACATACACGATCTCCTTTTCCGTTAAGTGAAATTAAAACCAAAGAATGTTTTGAGTTATTACATTGTGATGTATGGGGGAAATATCGAATCCCTTCATTTTCTGGGGCAAATTATTTTTTAACCATTGTGGATGATTTCAGTAGAAATGTTTGGATTTTCCTCATTAAATATAAGAGTGATGCTAGTACATGCTTGGTGAATTTCTGCAAAATGATTGAAAATCAATTTAATAAAACTATTAAAAGAATAAGATGTGATAATGGAGGGGAGTTCACGTCGAATCTCATGTTGAACTTTTACACCAAACAAGGCATTTTGTTAGAAACCACGTGTCCTCACACACCTCAACAAAATGGGGTGGTTGAGCGTAAGCATCGACACTTACTTGACACGGCTCGTGCCCTACGATTCGAAGCAAATTTGCCAAAGAAGTTTTGGGGGGAATGTGTTCTAACAGCCGCCTACATCATCAACCGTCTCCCCTCTAAAAAACTTGGTGATAAAACTCCATACGAAATATTGTATAACCAAAAACAAGAATATGACCACATGAGGGTCTTTGGTTGTCTTACCTATTTTTGGAGCATCGAAACAAAGGGTGACAAGTTCGAAGTGAGGGGGAGACCCGGGATTTTTCTAGGCTATCCTCAAGGGATAAAAGGCTACAAAATATTTGACATTGAAAATAAAAAGATAGTGGTGTCACGTGATGTAAAGTTTCACGAAAATACATTTACCTTCCCAATTCAAACTCAAACCTCCCATGATCATGATATATTTATTCCCATCCAAGCCCAAGACGTGGAAGAGCCAAATTGTGAACAAAGCACCATTCCTAATGAGATGGAGGATAATGGACCAAATTTTAACCTACAAAATTTGGATGAGCATGACATTGAGAATGATGGGGATATTTCGCATACTACCCATGAGGAGGTACCTCCTCCAAATAACGAAACCCAAACAGATCCGGTTAACTCTCGACCAAAGCGAAACCGGACCCAACCCAAGCACTTAGACGATTTCATCATTGATCTTCCCCCTTCGGTTGACCATGCACCTACCGCATCAACTCAAGCCACCTCAACGGTACACCCTATTTCCAATTATCTTTCTTATAATAATTTTTCTAATGCTCACAAAATTTTCTTGGCGGCCATCACCAACACTGATGAGCCAAAAACTTTTAAGCAAGCAATGCAAGACCCAAGGTGGATTGAAGCCATGAAGAAGGAGATTCGAGCACTTGAACAAAACAACACATGGACCATTGAGACTTTGCCAGAAGGAAAACGGGCCATTGACTCTAAATGGGTCTACAAAATCAAGTTTAACCCAAATGGAGAGGTCGAAAGATATAAAGCGAGACTCGTCGCCAAAGGGTTCACTCAGGTCGAAGGAGAAGACTTCCATGATACTTTCGCTCCGGTTGCTAAACTAGTGACTGTTCGAACGTTATTGTCTGTGGCCACTAAAAACAACTGGCTCATCCACCAGCTCGACGTCAACAATGCTTTCCTTCATGGTGACCTTGATGAAGAAGTGTATATGAAGATGCCACAAGGTTCTTCCACCGAAAAGGGAGATCGTGTTTGCCGTCTTCGAAAATCCCTCTACGGCCTCAAACAAGCTTCTCGGAATTGGTATAGAAAATTTACCACTGCCCTCCTCGGTCTCGGCTTCTCTTCGTCCAAGGCCGACCACTCCCTTTTCCTCTATAAACATGATGACACATTTATCTCTGTTCTCATCTACGTTGATGACGTCATCATCGTTGGAAATAATTTCAAAAGGATACAAGAAATCAAAAAATGTCTCCATGACAAGTTCAGCATTAAAGACCTTGGGGAACTGAAATATTTTCTTGGGATAGAGGTAGCTCGAACACCCCAGGGCCTTGTTTTGAGTCAACGGAAGTACACCCTTGATATCTTAAAGGACAGCGGCATGAAAGGGTGTCGCCCGAGTTCCTTCCCTATTGAGCAAAATCTAAAATTGGTTATGAATGACCAAGATCCCAAGGTTGATGCTAATAACTATCGGCGCCTTATTGGACGTCTTCTTTATCTCCAGGCCACTCGCCCGGACATAGCCTACTCGGTTAATACTCTCAGTCAGTTTGTCTCGGACCCTCGTCAAAGTCATATGGATGCCGTGTCTAGAATTCTTCGGTATCTCAAAGCTACTCCTGGTCAAGGCATACTTTTACCAAAAGAAGGTGGTACTAGTTTGGTTGCATATGCTGATTCAGACTGGCTTGGTTGCCCTCTTACTAGACGTTCTCGAACCGGTTACATCGTGTTTCTTGGTGGGGCTCCCATTTCATGGAAAACTAAAAAGCAGTCTGTTGTTTCACGTTCTTCCGCTGAGGCTGAATACCGTGCCATGGCCACGACTGTTAGTGAAATAATTTGGTTGCGTTGGCTTCTACACGAACTGGGTTTTCCTCAACATGGCTCTACTACCCTTTTCTGTGACAACCAGGCAGCTCGACATATTGCCAACAATCCGGTTTTTCATGAGCGCACTAAACATGTTGAGATGGACTGTTACTTTGTTCGTGAGCGTGTTGAATCGAAAGAAATTTGTCCCAAGTCCATTGACACAAAACTTCAACTTGCTGACCTTTTAACAAAGGGGCTTGGAGCTGCGCAACTCCGTTTCTTACTTGACAAGCTGGGCGTTGTAAATTTACACGCTCCAGCTTGAGGGGGAGTATTAGTTTTAAAATATTCTGACATATCTCCTTTCCATTTACACCTCCTAATTTACCTTATTTTGTGGTCTACCATTTATGTCTCGAGATTATCCATTTATGTAGGGTGATTCTCTTGTTCTTTTTATAGAGGTTATTTCTCCTCTTTCTCTGTATCGAAAACCAAGAATCAATAGAAACAAAATTGACATATTTGCATTTATAAGATTCTTAGTAGTTTCCTTTCACAGATTCGATTATAACAGAGTTATGATCATTATAAAGTTAGGTTTTTGAGATCGAAAGTAATTATTCAGGCCCTTTATCGATTTCTTCTTTTTAATCTGTCAATTGCTAAGTTCAGCTTCATCGTAACTCTTTTTACATCGATTTATAACAGAGTTATGATCATTATAAAGTTAGGTTTTTGAGATCGAAAGTAATTATTCAGGCCCTTTATCGATTTCTTCTTTTTAATCTGTCAATTGCTAAGTTCAGCTTCATCGTAACTCTTTTTACATCGATTATGTGATGATGACATTGATCTATGTTTGGCACAGAAGATTACTAAGTTAGTGCTCATACATTTATTTTTTCATTGTAGGATGATCTATACTGCATTAGAAGATGATGAGGTGTAGGTCTTCAAGTTGAACCAGATGCACTAGAATTGAAGAAGGTATCCTCTCATACTTAGACATAGATTGTGACAGTATATTATCTTTTAATAAATAAATTATTTTTTATTTCTTATTATTGTATGATTATCATCATTTTTTCTGTTTTATTTCAAGAAATGCATAACAGTTTGTGTTCTTCAGATGCACAATAGGCTTCATTTGATATGAAATTTGTGTGCATGGTTTGGTCAAAAAGGGTTTCATTAGTGTCCAGTCGAACAAACAAACACGTCTATCTTTAGCACATTAAGGTTATTTTTTTTATTTTTATTTTAGGTTCTGTTCGTAAAGTAATCTTTGTTCTTTGGAAATTCTATGTACGATGTATGAAGACGTATGTTTCTATGTATAAAGAAAGTCCATTAGAAAATAAAATCATAATATAGAAGTTGGGCGGTGTCGTTCTTGGGGTGAGAAAGAAGATGTTTCTACTTATATAAACCTTCAATGTTCGGTGACATTCTTTCCTGATTTTTGTGTTATGCAGGGTCTCCGTTCGAGGAACTTGATTGGTGCGGGTAAGTGCAAAGGAGGGCTATACCGAATGGGGATGTTTGGAGAAGAAAGGAAAACTATGGCAGTCACCATTGAACGATGGCATAAGAGGTTGGGTCACACTTCTCAAGAAAAACTTGCCAAAGTCGATTTTCTAAAAGGTGTTTCTTTTAATCTTAGAAATAATGTTTGTGATTCTTGTTCCAAAGCCAAACATACACGATCTCCTTTTCCGTTAAGTGAAATTAAAACCAAAGAATGTTTTGAGTTATTACATTGTGATGTATGGGGGAAATATCGAATCCCTTCATTTTCTGGGGCAAATTATTTTTTAACCATTGTGGATGATTTCAGTAGAAATGTTTGGACTTTCCTCATTAAATATAAGAGTGATGCTAGTACATGCTTGGTGAATTTCTGCAAAATGATTGAAAATCAATTTAATAAAACTATTAAAAGAATAAGATGTGATAATGGAGGGGAGTTCACGTCGAATCTCATGTTGAACTTTTACACCAAACAAGGCATTTTGTTAGAAACCACGTGTCCTCACACACCTCAACAAAATGGGGTGGTTGAGCGTAAGCATCGACACTTACTTGACACGGCTCGTGCCCTACGATTCGAAGCAAATTTGCCAAAGAAGTTTTGGGGGGAATGTGTTCTAACAGCCGCCTACATCATCAACCGTCTCCCCTCTAAAAAACTTGGTGATAAAACTCCATACGAAATATTGTATAACCAAAAACAAGAATATGACCACATGAGGGTCTTTGGTTGTCTTACCTATTTTTGGAGCATCGAAACAAAGGGTGACAAGTTCGAAGTGAGGGGGAGACCCGGGATTTTTCTAGGCTATCCTCAAGGGATAAAAGGCTACAAAATATTTGACATTGAAAATAAAAAGATAGTGGTGTCACGTGATGTAAAGTTTCACGAAAATACATTTACCTTCCCAATTCAAACTCAAACCTCCCATGATCATGATATATTTATTCCCATCCAAGCCCAAGACGTGGAAGAGCCAAATTGTGAACAAAGCACCATTCCTAATGAGATGGAGGATAATGGACCAAATTTTAACCTACAAAATTTGGATGAGCATGACATTGAGAATGATGGGGATATTTCGCATACTACCCATGAGGAGGTACCTCCTCCAAATAACGAAACCCAAACAGATCCGGTTAACTCTCGACCAAAGCGAAACCGGACCCAACCCAAGCACTTAGACGATTTCATCATTGATCTTCCCCCTTCGGTTGACCATGCACCTACCGCATCAACTCAAGCCACCTCAACGGTACACCCTATTTCCAATTATCTTTCTTATAATAATTTTTCTAATGCTCACAAAATTTTCTTGGCGGCCATCACCAACACTGATGAGCTAAAAACTTTTAAGCAAGCAATGCAAGACCCAAGGTGGATTGAAGCCATGAAGAAGGAGATTCGAGCACTTGAACAAAACAACACATGGACCATTGAGACTTTGCCAGAAGGAAAACGGGCCATTGACTCTAAATGGGTCTACAAAATCAAGTTTAAGCCAAATGGAGAGGTCGAAAGATATAAAGCGAGACTCGTCGCCAAAGGGTTCACTCAGGTCGAAGGAGAAGACTTCCATGATACTTTCGCTCCGGTTGCTAAACTAGTGACTGTTCGAACGTTATTGTCTGTGGCCACTAAAAACAACTGGCTCATCCACCAGCTCGACGTCAACAATGCTTTCCTTCATGGTGACCTTGATGAAGAAGTGTATATGAAGATGCCACAAGGTTTTTCCACCGAAAAGGGAGATCGTGTTTGCCGTCTTCGAAAATCCCTCTACGGCCTCAAACAAGCTTCTCGGAATTGGTATAGAAAATTTACCACTGCCCTCCTCGGTCTCGGCTTCTCTTCGTCCAAGGCCGACCACTCCCTTTTCCTCTATAAACATGATGACACATTTATCTCTGTTCTCATCTACGTTGATGACGTCATCATCGTTGGAAATAATTTCAAAAGGATACAAGAAATCAAAAAATGTCTCCATGACAAGTTCAGCATTAAAGACCTTGGGGAACTGAAATATTTTCTTGGGATAGAGGTAGCTCGAACACCCCAGGGCCTTGTTTTGAGTCAACGGAAGTACACCCTTGATATCTTAAAGGACAGCGGCATGAAAGGGTGTCGCCCGAGTTCCTTCCCTATTGAGCAAAATCTAAAATTGGTTATGAATGACCAAGATCCCAAGGTTGATGCTAATAACTATCGGCGCCTTATTGGACGTCTTCTTTATCTCCAGGCCACTCGCCCGGACATAGCCTACTCGGTTAATACTCTCAGTCAGTTTGTCTCGGACCCTCGTCAAAGTCATATGGATGCCGTGTCTAGAATTCTTCGGTATCTCAAAGCTACTCCTGGTCAAGGCATACTTTTACCAAAAGAAGGTGGTACTAGTTTGGTTGCATATGCTGATTCAGACTGGCTTGGTTGCCCTCTTACTAGACGTTCTCGAACCGGTTACATCGTGTTTCTTGGTGGGGCTCCCATTTCATGGAAAACTAAAAAGCAGTCTGTTGTTTCACGTTCTTCCGCTGAGGCTGAATACCGTGCCATGGCCACGACTGTTAGTGAAATAATTTGGTTGCGTTGGCTTCTACACGAACTGGGTTTTCCTCAACATGGCTCTACTACCCTTTTCTGTGACAACCAGGCAGCTCGACATATTGCCAACAATCCGGTTTTTCATGAGCGCACTAAACATGTTGAGATGGACTGTTACTTTGTTCGTGAGCGTGTTGAATCGAAAGAAATTTGTCCCAAGTCCATTGACACAAAACTTCAACTTGCTGACCTTTTAACAAAGGGGCTTGGAGCTGCGCAACTCCGTTTCTTACTTGACAAGCTGGGCGTTGTAAATTTACACGCTCCAGCTTGAGGGGGAGTATTAGTTTTAAAATATTCTGACATATCTCCTTTCCATTTACACCTCCTAATTTACCTTATTTTGTGGTCTACCATTTATGTCTCGAGATTATCCATTTATGTAGGGTGATTCTCTTGTTCTTTTTATAGAGGTTATTTCTCCTCTTTCTCTGTATCGAAAACCAAGAATCAATAGAAACAAAATTGACATATTTGCATTTATAAGATTCTTAGTAGTTTCCTTTCACAGATTCGATTATAACAGAGTTATGATCATTATAAAGTTAGGTTTTTGAGATCGAAAGTAATTATTCAGGCCCTTTATCGATTTCTTCTTTTTAATCTGTCAATTGCTAAGTTCAGCTTCATCGTAACTCTTTTTACATCGATTTATAACAGAGTTATGATCATTATAAAGTTAGGTTTTTGAGATCGAAAGTAATTATTCAGGCCCTTTATCGATTTCTTCTTTTTAATCTGTCAATTGCTAAGTTCAGCTTCATCGTAACTCTTTTTACATCGATTATGTGATGATGACATTGATCTATGTTTGGCACAGAAGATTACTAAGTTAGTGCTCATACATTTATTTTTTCATTGTAGGATGATCTATACTGCATTAGAAGATGATGAGGTGTAGGTCTTCAAGTTGAACCAGATGCACTAGAATTGAAGAAGGTATCCTCTCATACTTAGACATAGATTGTGACAGTATATTATCTTTTAATAAATAAATTATTTTTTATTTCTTATTATTGTATGATTATCATCATTTTTTCTGTTTTATTTCAAGAAATGCATAACAGTTTGTGTTCTTCAGATGCACAATAGGCTTCATTTGATATGAAATTTGTGTGCATGGTTTGGTCAAAAAGGGTTTCATTAGTGTCCAGTCGAACAAACAAACACGTCTATCTTTAGCACATTAAGGTTATTTTTTTTATTTTTATTTTAGGTTCTGTTCGTAAAGTAATCTTTGTTCTTTGGAAATTCTATGTACGATGTATGAAGACGTATGTTTCTATGTATAAAGAAAGTCCATTAGAAAATAAAATCATAATATAAAAGTTGGGCGGTGTCGTTCTTGGGGTGAGAAAGAAGATGTTTCTACTTAGGTCTATCCTTTGAGAAGGAAATATCATTGTAGTAAGAGTTTAGTTCATTTGATCTAGGTTTTCCATTTAATCACCAAAACCCATTTTGCTTTTGTGCAGGTTTTCCTTTACCGTTGGTAGTCAGATGTTGTTTCAAGCTTTATCAAATCTACAGTTTCTACTCGAATAATTCTACATAAATTACACGAATTCAAGGTTAGTGGTTCATAAATTCTTCAAATCAACTTTACAATTCAAAGTCTTGCCTTGAATAATCAAAATCAGTTCATTACAATTTGTAATTTGTTTCGAAGTTGGTGTGATGCCTCTCATTTAGAAAGTTCTGAATTGTCGGTGGTAAATTTAAAGTAGGTGTTCACAATTTGAAATTCATGTCACTTTAATTGGGTTTGAAAATCTTACATTTAAAAATCAGTGAACTAAGTTCAGTTTGGTTGCAGCTTTACTCTTTATTATCATATATTTCTCAGTTCTTAGTAACCATCACTATAAACTAAATCTAAAGTTACATTAATCACATAGAGGTTGGATGTAGTTTACAACCATACTATAATTGCACTCTTTGTTACAGAATAATTGGAAAATCTGTCAACACAATATGCTTGGTCATTTTTTGGTTTATGTAACACAAGTTATCACTTCAATTATTGTTTTTATAAGTGTCGTCTTCATCGTCTCTACATAAACAATCATAAAAATACTTTTATTTTATAATTCTGACATTGACTTTTCGTTAGTCAATAGGTATAACTTTGAACCACTTTTTTTACTACAAGACTAATGGAGCCAAGTTACTGTTCTAGAGAATCACATCGTTCTTGATTGTGGTCTGGCTTGGTTCCTTTGTGCATACATCCATTCAATGTGAAAGATAATCAAACGAAGTATCAAAGTTTATCGGATTCTCGATCGGATGAAAAAGGGTATATTGATTCACGTAAGAACTTTTTTTATATAAAGTCAGGCGTTTAAAAATTATATAGTTTGTCTCCATCTTTATATTTCATATTAAACAAATAAGTATAATTAAGTTGGACACTGTGAAGTGAAATAAAGTGAAGCTTATTTAAATTAAATGTGGTGGATAAGAATCGAACCCTGGTTCTTAGCCGGGTCAATCCTTTGAACTATCGGGTGCTAGATATGTTAAGTTAGTAACTGCGAGGGGGCTATGTGTAACTTCTGTTAATCGGTTGTTATTAGTCAGAGTTAGTTTATAGCCGTTGTTAATCATCTTGTTATATCTAGCTGTGTAATTAGGTCAATGTTGATTTTGTATCGAATTCCTATTTTTTTCTCCAGATGTAATAGAATCAGTTAGCTATCAAGAGTTCGTAATCGATCTTCATTTTAGGGTTGCTTTGTTGATATCTGAATTCCCGTTCACAAGTGGTATCAGAGCCGGCGTTGGCTCAATCGGAATCAATTTAGGGCAATTGTGATCTCCGGCGTGTTCGAGGTCAAAATTGGAGATTCGCGATGGCATCAGCAAAGTATCAGATCGAGAAATTCGACGGGAAGAACGACTTTGGGCTGTGGAGAGTTAAGATGCGGGCATTCCTCGTTTACCAGGGGATTTCGGAGGCTTTGCGCGGAGCACCAGGACGACCGGAAGGGTGGACGGATCAAGAATGGCAAGAGGTGCTAGAGAAGGCGCACAGCTCTATAATCTTGAGTCTCGGAGACAAAGTTCTCCGAGAGGTGGTTAAGGAAGAAACGGCAGCAGGCATTTGGGCGAAATTAGAGTCATTGTATATGACAAAGTCCCTGGCGAATAGGTTATACCTCAAGAAAAGGCTATACACATTCTCAATGATTCCAGGTAAATCAATAGAAGAACACATTGATGATTTTAACAAAATTATTATTGATTTAGAAAATATTGAGAATAGTATAGATGATGAAGATCAAGCCATCTTACTGCTTGCATCTCTTCCTAGTAATTACATGCATTTTGTTGACACGATGATGTATGGTAGGGAGACTATATCCATGGAAGAAGTAATCTCAGCCCTCAATTCCAAGGAATTGCATAGGAGAATTGACAGTAAAGATGAGGTTACTTCTGATGGGTTGCTTGTGAGAGGCAGGAATGAGTTTAGAGGTAATAAGAAGAAGCCTGGTTATAGGTCTAAATCTAAGAATCAGAAAACTCTTAAGTGTTTTCAGTGTGGTTCAGAGAAGCACTTTAAGAGAGATTGTCCAGAGAGAAAAAAGAATAGGAATGAAGGGTCTAGTTCTAACAGTAGACATGAGAATTATGGGTCAAGTAGCAGGCCATCTGTGAGTTATTCTCATTTAGATGATAGTGCTTTTGATGGCTATGAAAGTAGTGATGTGTTGGTTATCACTAAGGATCAAGGTAGTGGTAGTTGGATCTTGGACTCTGGCTGTAGTTATCATATGACTCCCCAAAGAGACCTGTTCACCAAGATTACCATGAAGGAAATGGGAACTGTTAAGTTAGGGGATAGTAGGCCATGTAGGATAGAAGGCAGTGGCTCAATAGAAGTACATTTGGTGAATGGCACTAGTATTACTCTAGATGATGTAAGATATATCCCTGAACTCACTAGGAATCTCATTTCATTAGGTACTTTAGAAAAGAATGGGCATGCTGTGAGTCTTAAAGATGGCAGG
>JBCNJP010000018.1:10558662-10586161 GCA_039602395.1 Deinandra increscens subsp. villosa | reverse complement strand
TATATAATATAACAATTAGAAATGTCGGTGCTACTCACATTTGCACTGTGCTTCTTTTAAGCCAGTGATAGTGTGACAACATTTTATATGTGTTTTTACATTGGTTGAGAATTCGGTGGTGACGTGCAAATTTCCAACTCCACTCTTTAACAGGTTTTCTCTTTCTCTCTCATACCAGACATTTTTTTACTCGCCGTCGCTGCTCTTCAATTTCAAAAGAGAAACTCTTCCAGTGAGTAAATCTTCTCTGATTGCCGGTGTATTCCATCTTACACATCCTTTTCCATTCAGAAGCCAATCGTTGCCCATCATCACTAATCGTTTCCGTATGATGGGCTCTAGATCTGAAGGTTCTGGATCTGCCAATGACCATTTAGCTTAGTAAATGGTCAGATGGTGATGTTATAGGTGGTGATTGTTGGTTTTCTTGACTGGATTTCGTGTTTCTTGCCGTCCGAGGGGTGATTGTGACTGTTTTATTTTGCTGGATTTGGGGTTTCTCTTTCTTAAGAAGACACCGATCTCTCTCTCTCTAAGAGAAATGTGAGAGGTCCGTTGCATTTGACGGAGCATTCCAAAGCGCCGTTGCCCTCATGTCCGTGTAAAGTCAATCTGATTCTATCGCTCTTTAAACAGAAAATCATGTAGATTGATTTTTCAAGGTTATTTATAATTTTCGTGCACTGCATGTCTATTTCTCTAATGGTCAATTGATTTTTAAATGAAATTACCCAATCTGCTGATAAATTTTGGATAAGGAAATTCATAGGAATGTCAATTAACATCGTGTAACATTGAATTTGCTTAATTTGTTTGCATTTCAGCTACCTCTGTACTTTCGAGTCAAGGGTTACATCTGTGCCTCTTTCTTTTTCAAGGTACCATTTAAATTGAGCCTCTGGTGTTTGTTTCACTTGGGTTTAATATATTTGTTTCTGGGGCTTTTAAGCAATTATTAATTTTATTCATGTCAAACTTCTTCTTTGAATCTATCTAAATTCTTAACTTTTAGAATTAGCTTTTAGTTTAGGTTGTAAAAATCCCTTTTGTTATGCTACTTGATATTTTAGTATCAAGTTGAAACTCCTTTCAGTTATATACTGTCTCTTATATGTGCAAATCTTAAGAAAATTGTTTATGTTTAGGTTGTACAACAATTGTTTATGTTTAATGTTTAGTTTCAAATGAACTTGATTACTACTGTCTCTTATATGTGCAAGTCTTAAGAAAATATTTTTTATGTTCTTGGTCTGTTTTCAAAAGTTTACAATCTATTTGGGTTTTATCACAATCAATTTCATCAGAAAGTCAATTTAGATTATTAAAAAGTGGTTGTTAGCTAAAAGAATGATTGTATTAACTATTAATTTTCATTGGACTTATGTGTTTAAAACTTGGATAATTTTAGTTTCTATTGACAAAAAAATACATTATCCATACTATTTTAATAACTTTGAATTTCGTTTCATTGTTCTATCCTTAGACTGCTTATTTTGTATGTGTATGTTTCAATAGATTCATCACACAACTGACGGTGAGATGTTAACAGGACCTTTAGGCACTATATGATGTATTATCTTTTGCTAAACCTAGAAGTTACTGATTCTTCTTACAAGAATCAGCTTAATGAATCTACAACTTTACTCTCTTTATAATTTACATTAACATTCTTAGAAACAAGCTACCCGCCGCAACGCGCGGGTAGGTCTGTTTCTCGTAATAACTAGAATCAATTTGGAAATTGTTTCAAACTTAGTTTGAGGAAACATGCCGCTCGGAAACGGTAGGAGTATACAGAACCGGTATAAACTCAATTGCTCGGTTTGGGTGAGCTCTTCGGGTCGGTTACTCAGTTTTAAAATCGAATTTGATTCACAAAACCATTTTTTTTTGTATCTCTAAGGCTATTCGCATTAGTCACTTCACATTTTTTCAACTCTATATTTTTTTCCTGCATTTCGAACTCCACATCACCATCTTTCATTTTTATCTTTTAGCTATATTTTTTAGCAGCTAAATCACATATGCATTTTACATAATTTAAACTCATAAACCTTTTGCTTGAGAAAACCATCACTATTATTATGTATCATCTCATACTTTTTTAACCTCTCTTTTTTTTTCACTTTTTTTAAAAAAAATTAATTTAAAAACTATTTATTATATAAATGGAATAATAAAAAAAGCATACATCGCTTAATATTAATGAAAAACTAACATTAAAAAACATCAAATAATTAAAATTTTAGTGTCCATCTTTGTCGTTTGGAATGTAATCCTGAACCGGTAGAGGTTCAAATGAGAAGTTTGTTTTGGGTAAGAAGGATAAGATGGATTTTCAGCCATTGGATCTTGATCTAATAAAAAAGGAAGAGGGGTATTTTAGTCTTAGCAACTTTTGTTGACTTTTTATCTACTTCCCCCATTTTCTTTAAACATTCATAACTTTCACATACGACATTATTTTTTAAAAAAAAAATTACACCATAAAAACGAGTATTTTTTTTATCTTTAAAACGCATATAGTGTTGCTATATAAAAAATGAAAAAAAAAATTACTCTTTTGATTTTTGACACAAGTCATTGTGTCATTGTGTCAAAATGTTTAGATCATTGTGTCATTGTGTCGTCGTGTCAAAAGTATATATAGTGTTGCTATATATAAAATTAAATACTCTTTCGGTTTTTGGCACAATATAAAACAATGATCTGAACATTTTGACACATCATTGTGTCATTGTGTCAAAATGTTCAGATCATTGTGTCATTGTGTCGTCGTGTCAAAAATATATATAGTGTTGCTATATATAAAGTTAATTACTCTTTCGGTTTTTGTCATCATATAAAACAATGATCTGAACATTTTGACACATCATTATGTCATTGTGTCAAAATGTTCAGATCATTGTGTCATTGTGTCGTCGTGTCAAAAGTATATATATTGCTACTATATATAAAATTAAAAAAAAATTACTCTTTCGGTTTTTAACACCATATGACACAATGATCTGAACATTTTGACACAATATGACACAATGATCTGAATATTTTGACACAATGACACAACGACACAATGACACAATGATTTGAACATTTTGATACAATCGAAAGAGTAAAAAAAATTTAATTTTTCTATATAGCAACACTATACGCGTTTTAAAGATAGAAAAACGCTCGTTTTTATGGTGTAATTTTTTTTAAAAGTAATGTCGTATCTAAAAGCTAAAAGTTATGAAGGTTTAAAAAATGGGGGGAATTTGATAAAAAGTTGTAGGGCTATTATTATTAAGGCATGAACATTAGTGGGCTTTGTGTTTGGGCTTATTAGATATAGGGCTAGTTAGTGATTATGATTGGGCCATGTGGGCTTCTAACTAGGTTTGCGATTTTTGTAAGGGCTATATAAGCCTCTCATGTAAGTGTTTATGATTAAGCATTCTATATACCATTTACGATTTCTTCTTCATCTTTGGTGTTCACGATTTGGTTTGATTGCTTCTAGTAGACGGTTTTCATTCAAGGCTTCATCTTTATACAAGATCTAGTCTTTACTTCTACTATTTCTCTTGATTCAATCTCTCACGAGGATTCCGCACTCGTGTTAGATCTTGATATCGTGTGTTCGGGTATTTTTCGGACCTACAATTGGTATCAGAGCCAAGAATCTTAGATTCGAGGCTCTCACGATATTGATTCAAGAGTATTTCTGGGTTGTTCTCGAGTTTTGCTTGAAGATTTGAAGGTTTTTGGGTGTTTACGACCTGTTGCTGCTGCTGTTTTTCGAAAATTCTGGGTTTCTTCGGTGTTTACGATCGTTTTTGGTTGAAGATTGCCTGTTTACGATTGGAAGATTCGGTGTTTACGATTGTACTTGCATTTACGACTTTGCATAATCGTGAAAGGGTGTTTACGACTTGCACGAATCGGAAACTGTGTTTACGATCAAGGGATCGTAATCGGCGGGTCGTAATCGGCGTTTACGAGTTGTTGAGGCGGTTTAGTGTTTGCGAGTGACACGTGGATCGTAATCAGTATTTACGATCGCAATCAAGGTTTTGAATCGTAATCAGGACTGTTGGATCGTAATCAGGAGTTTTTGATCGTAATCAAGGATTTTTGGACTTTTGGACTTTAGGTTATTTTTTCCCAAGCTACTGAAATGGATTTTGAGCCGAGCATGTACCAGAAACTGGATTTCGAGATCGGATCTATAACTCGTCCGCCAAGACTAACTTCAGCGGATAATTTCTTAGAGTGGAAGTACAGATTCGAAAATCATTTGAAGAGTGTGGATCTGAGACTATGGAGGGCAGTTCTCAATGGACCGTACACGCCTACTCACACAACGGGAACAAATGCTGGGAAAGAGAAGAAAGAGGAGGAATATGATGATGATGACTGGGAGAGGTGCAACAAGGCTGAGAGGGCTTTTGCTATAATGACTATGGCCCTAACTCCAGACATCGCTCAAGGGTTCAAGCACTGCAAGACAGCAAAGCAACTGTGGAACGCTTTGATTGTTGCTTATGAAGGAAATCCAGATATTAAGGCTAGTAGGAAGCAGATGTTGAAGCAGAAGTTTAACTTGTTCAACCATATCCAGGGTGAATCTTTTGAGGCTCAAGTTCAGAGGTATGTGTCCTTGATGGCAGAGATGTCCAGTTATGGTGTGGAGCCGGACACTGAAGACAAGAATTTGAAATTGCTAAATAGTCTGCCTAAATCTTGGAACACAAATATATCCATCATCAAAGACAACAACAGACTGACTGAAGTGACTTTGGATGAACTAATTAACAAACTGAAGTCTAAGATGATAGATGATAAGCAGAGAGAGCTAAACCACATAAGCTCATTAAGTTTGGCTGGGAAGTTGAATCAGGCTCTGTTATCTGAAGAAGTTGAAGGTAAGCATGAAGGAAAGGCTTCGGGAAGTGGATCAAGCTCAGTTTCAATGGGTAATGCATTTGTGGCACAGCCTCAAGGAAGTTCAAGCAGTGGTGTCAATTCTGGTGATGTCAATGATCCAAACTTTGCCCTTGGAATGGGTTTCATGAACAGCTATCATGCCCTTGTGGCCGGAAATCTTGTACCTTCTGATATGGTGTCTGGTGATCTTAATCAGATAAATCCTGAGGACGTGGAGATGCTAGATGTCTCTTGGCAAATGGCCATGGCTGTTTTCAGAGCCAAGAAATTTATGGCCAAAACTGGAAGGAACGTCTGGAAGGATCAGGATAAAATCAGAATGGGGTTTGACAAGTCGAAGCTGAGGTGCTACAATTGTGATGAGTATGGTCACTTTGCCAGGGAATGCACGAAGCCAAAGAAAGAGAGGGTTGAAGAGAAGAAGGCAGCTGAGGTAAAAGGTAAAGGAGAAGACAAGGCATTGGTGGTTCAGGGAGGTGGAGGTTATGACTGGACCCCCCAGCTGAGGGAACTGACCCCCCAGATGAAGAACCTTAGTTTGTCACATGCCTTGATTGCTACTGCTGAAGAGGGTAATGAAGAACATCATGCTTTTGTAGTCACTGATGAGGAAAAGCCTGAGGAGACTGAGATAGAAGACAAGGAAGCATACGTTGCTGCTGCTGAGAACCTCAAGGTATGTTCTGATCCCACTTGTGCTCGTATTATACCTGGTCTTAGACAAGTCTGTAAGAATTATCAACTAGAATTGTTTGAGATCAAGTGTGAGAGGAGTTCGTTTAAGGGTAGATGGATAAAAGGTGAGGAAAAGATTAAGGCACAAAAGCTAGATATTGTTAAGTATCAACAGATAGCAACTGAACAATCTATCCTGTATGATAATGCTAAATTAGAAATAGCTGACCTTAGAAAACAGGTAGATGAATTGACACATAAGAACAATGAGATGCAGGTTCAGTTAGATGTGAATAAATTAAGAAACAAAAGAATGCTTCAGGCAGGTAAAGAACTATCTCAGGCTATCACTTGTGGTCAAGTAGGGAAACATACGCCAGGATTTGGGTCGGAAAAGTCTGACAAGTCCGTGGCCGCAAATGTTGTTATTCCCCCACCTATCCCTAGAGATATTATAGGAGTGCTCTATGAGGAGGATCAGGTAGACAAAACTAAGTCAGGTTATCATGAAGCAGGTCCTCCTATAGATAGTATGTTGGTAGGTGTGACCCCTATGACAGAAGAGGAGTTAGAAAGAGAGAGACTTGGAACATATGGGATGAGTAGTCAGAACAAGGTAGATGAACACAGAAATGAACCAGGCCCTTCCCAGGAATCATTAAAAAATAATGTTAGTCCTACTAATGTTTCTGTTACATGTGCAGATGTTGTAGGCATTGAAGATGTATCTGGGGAGGATGCTGAATGCTTGAGAGTCAATGAGTGTCATGAGTCTAGTTGTTCTGTTTCTAGTTTACCTAAGGATGACGTTCTGGCATCTGTGTCAGAACTTGAAGCATCCAAGTCCAATCAAATTGTCTTGTTAAAACATGTTTCTAATCCTAATGAAGTCGTTAGTTCTTTTAAAATGCGTGTTCCTAACACAAAGATTGGCCGTCAGTCTAAGCCCAATGATTTTGTTCCGTATCCCCAGGTTGTGTCGACTTATAATAGAACTGATAAATCAAAATCTGAACAATTTTGTTTAATAACACAACCTGAAAAACATTCAAAACGTGTGATACACAAATGGGATGATCAACTGGAATGGAAGTCGTCTTATCCAAGACGCTCATACTTGTGTAGCAACGTCAATGGGCCTAGACAAATGAATTGTTTTGAATGTGGTCAACCAGGTCATTTTGCTGCCAATTGTATGAACAGACCCTATGAGCCATATTATCCGCAGGACAAGCGGACAAATATGCTTGAGAAAATGATGAGGGGTGAGAACAGAACTCAAAAGCAGCAAGCTTCGTCACAGGGGAAGCAGAGTTCTGAACCAATGAAGACTCAAAAGTCTAAGGTTCTAAACACAAAAGCCCCAGTGACAAAGCATGTCAATGAAAGGAGAGATGTGGGCCAAACTTCAAAACCTGCTCATGCAGCTAAAGAAGTTTACAACAGACCTAACAAAGTCAAAACAAAGCCTTTTGAGAAACAAGTGCAAAAAGTTAATCAGACTGCTGAACCTAAGGGTAAAGCAGTTATGGAACAACCAAAAACTGTTACTCAACCAAAACAAATGGTTTATACCAAATTAAAACTTGAGTGGACACCGGTTGTTAAAACAAAAGGTAAAAAGGCTGCATCTCCTCCAAGAAAAACATCACCCACAAAGAACTCTGCTAGTAGTTCAAACTCACAAAAGCAACCAAATTGGAAGCCAAAAGTTAATGCTAAAATTATAAATCAACCTGAATCAAAAGCAGGAATGTCTTTCAAAATGGTTAACTACATTGACTCCAAGGGAGTACCCAGATCTGTTATGACCTGGGTACCTGACTCTAACTAATCTCTGATTTGTGTAGGGACAGCCTAGAAGATCTGTCAACAATCTCTGGTATGTTGATAGTGGTTGCTCCCGACACATGACCGGAGATCTGTCTCTTTTGGAAGATGTGGAGGATTTCAATGGAGGTGGAGTTTCTTTTGCAGGGGGTGTGGGTGGTCGAATCAGTAAGAAAGGTGTGGTGCGGAGCGGTAATCTGTCATTTTCCGACGTTCATTATGTGGAGGAACTGTCGCACAGTTTGCTGAGTGTTTCTCAGATCTGTGACAGAGACTTTTCTGTGATGTTCAATAAGAAGGAGTGTATTATTCTGAAGCCAGGTGTGAAGATACCCGAAGAGTGTGTACTTATGCGCACTCCAAGACGTTCAAACTCATATCTTCTCAACTTGAGCAATCCTCCTTCGTCAGAAGAAGCTTGCCTTATATCAAAACAGAATGAAAATCTTGCATTATTGTGGCATCGTCGTCTGGGTCATGCAAACATGAAGAATTTATCCAAGCTGGCTAAAGGAGAGCATGTCAGAAACCTTCCGATCACAGATTTCACTTCAGTGGAGAAGTGTGTGGCATGTGCTAAGGGGAAGCAGCACAAACTGCCACATCGTCCAAAGGTTGCAAATTCTGTCTCTTCTGTGCTTCAACTCTTACATATGGATTTGTTTGGTCCTATGCAGGTACAGAGTGTCAGCAAGTTCTCATACTGCCTCGTGATAGTAGACGACTACTCGCGATTTACTTGGGTCTTCTTCTTGTCAAACAAGTACGAAACTCCGGCCCTAGTAAAGCAGTTTGTGACTCTTATTGAGAATCAGCTAGATAAAAGAGTGAAGGCAATCAGATCTGACAATGGGACAGAATTCAAGAATGTTGAGCTGAATATGTTTTGTGGTGAAAAGGGGATTGAAAGGCAGTTCAGTGCTCCTTACACTCCTCAGCAGAATGGAGTTGTCGAAAGAAGAAATAGGACACTCATCGAAGCAGCTAGAACGATGATGTGTGAAGCAAAATTACCGATCTTCTTTTGGGCAGAAGCTGTGAATACCGCTTGTTATGTACAAAACAGAGTTCTTCTGAACAAGCGTCACGAGCAAACTCCATATCAGATCATTTATGGAGAGAAACCGAAGGTGGGTTACTTCAAGACGTTTGGATGTCCATGCACGGTGCTGATCCAGTCCGATGTAGGGAAATTCGAAGCGAAAGCCGATGAGTGCTATTTTGTTGGTTATTCAGCAAATAGTGCTTATCGTGTGTACAACAAGACCACGGGGGTGATCATTGAGGCATTCAATGTAGATTGGATGGAGGACAATCCTACTGATGCGGGAACTGGACCTGATTGGATCTTCGACTATGGATCATTGTTTGAGGAATTTAATTTCTCGAATGTTTTCCACAATTTGGGCGAAGAAGAAGACATTGTAGCTCCCAGTGCTGATGTAAGACCTCATGTGGATAGAGCATCAGCTGAATCTTCTCGGAATGCAACTGCTGATATTCCAGAATGTTCAGGGACACATGATGCTCCAGTGGATTCTCAAGGCTCAGGTATGTCTGAAAATGTTGTTAATTCTAATCTGCCTGTTAATGTTTCAGTGCCTGAAGTCCAAGAGAGCAGAATCAACAAGGATCATCCACTGAGTAATGTTGTTGGGCCAGTGACAGCGGGTGTCACCACAAGAAGCCGAACAGGACACATCAACTTTTGTATGTTTTCCTGTTTCATCTCCCAGATCGAACCTCCCAATGTGATGGTTGCTCTTAAAGATCCAAACTGGATGGAGGCCATGCACAATGAACTCAATCAATTTTCAAAGCTGGGAGTGTGGCGTCTTGTGAAGCGGCCAGAAGACAAGAAGGTGATTCCCACGAGATGGTTGTACAAGAACAAAAAAGATGACTCGGGGTTCATTGTGAGAAACAAAGCAAGGCTGATAGTACAAGGGCACAGGCAAGTCCAGGGTATAGACTATGATGAGGTTTACGCTCCGGTGGCAAGATTGGAAGCAATTCGGATCTTTCTAGCTGTAGCTTCATATCTCAACTTTACCGTACATCAGATGGATGTGAAGACTGCCTTCCTGTATGCAGAGATGAACGAGGAAGTCTATGTTGCTCAACCACCAGGGTTCATAGATGAAGAAAATCCAGATCACGTTTATCTGCTGGATAAGGCTTTGTACGGTTTGCATCAAGCTCCTAGAACATGGTATGAAACGTTGTCCAATCACCTGGTGGAGAATGGATATACAAGAGGAGTCGTTGATCAAACATTGTTTAGGAAAAGGGTGGGAGAAGACATAATTATGGTGCAAGTGTATGTAGATGATATTATCTACGGATCGACTAACGAAGAATTGTGCACCGAGTTTGAGGAGATCATGAAGAAAAAGTTTGAAATGAGTGACCAAGGCGAGATGAGTTTCTTTCTTGCACTTCAAGTCAAGCAGAATGATTCTGGGATTCTTATTCATCAGGAGAAATATGTGAATGAGATTCTGGAAAAGTTCAAGATGCAGGATAGCAAGCCCATCGCCACTCCCATGGCATCCAGACCACTCCTGTCAGCGGATCTTAACGGGGAGTCAGTGAGTGAATTCCAGTATCGGTCGATGATTGGATCACTAATGTACTTGACAGCAAGCAGGCCAGACATCATGTATGCAGTTTGCGTGTGTGCTCGATATCAGGCTAACCCTAAACTCTCTCATTTAGCTGCTGTTAAGCGTATCTTCAGGTATCTGAAGGGCAGGCCTAGGCTTGGTCTTTGGTACCCGAAGAACACTGATTTTCAATTATATGCTTTTACTGACAGTGATTATGGAGGTAGTGACCTTGACAGGAAATCTACTACTGGAGGATGTCAGTACTTGGGAGATAGGCTCATCTCATGGCAGAGCAAGAAGCAGCATACCGTATCCAAATCAACTGCAGAAGCTGAGTACGTGGCCGCATCTGCCGGTACTTCACAGGTAGTGTGGATTCAAAACCAGCTCACGGATTACGGTATGGAATTCGTTAACACTCCAATATTTTGTGATAATGCTGCTGCTCTTGAGATTGTGAAAAACCCTGTCCAACATTCCAAAACCAAGCACATTGATATTAAGGTACATTTTATTCGTGATTGCTTTGATCGTGAGCTGATTCAGCTACAAAAGGTAAGCTCCGATCAGAATGTTTCGGACATCTTTACAAAACCCCTTCCTCGTCCTAATTTTGAATCTTGTGTTGAAGGCCTGAAGATGATTGCCTTCGAGGAATGATCTGATCATCTATGTTTTTGTACAAAGTCTTTGGTTTTTCAATTTATTCTTAAAAAAAAAAATTTAATTTAAAAAAAAAATAGAAAATGACTGAAAAATTGAGTCTTGTTTCAAAAGCCTCACAAAAACAGGGGAAGAAATGGTGCTGGTTAAACTGAAAGGTTTTTATGATGTCTTTTGATAGGACTTAAATGCTTAATGACGGTTGGAGACTGACACGTGTAAGGCTGATGTGAAAGACTGCTCGAAGATGATATGTCGGTAAGCTCAACCAAAACAATGATCATCTATGTAAGTGCAGTAATCTTAAACTCTATACATGTTTAGTTTCCCATCCTAGTATACATGGTTTAAAAAACTGAGTCCCGACAAAAATGGGTTGAGAGTGGTATTACCTAGTATTCACTCTCTCACACGCCATGTTAATACTGTATAAGACAACACCACAAGAAAAAGAAAAAGAAAAAGAAAAAGAATTCAAAGAATTCAAAATTGAAAATTCTGAAAAAGAAAAAGAAAAGAAAATAAAATTATTCAGTTGGTCTTCTCTGCGTGCTTATGCGGCCGACCTGATCATCAACTGATAATATATGAAAATCAGAAATAAGTGGTAGTCAAAAAACAGTGTTGCATGGTTCCTCAAGTTGGGGGTTTGTGAATCCTCAATAAACTCTGAGGTTGGGTAGGTTTTGCTATGGAAAATTGGGTGTGGGGACGGTTAAACATAACGGTAAATCTGTACAATATTTAAGCACTTTACTGGATGTGAGTTTATGTGTTCAAACCACCTGACAATTGTCTAGAGTGTCTAGTAACAGAAGCTGAAAAAGGTTCCTCAGTCAAAGACTTGTCTGAAATTATCTGTGAAATTTACCAGCACCAGGTATGTAAATATTTTAAATTTCTGAGGCAATTTTGTGAATATTTAAATTTGGTTTTGATTTTATATGTTTTATCCTTTAAAATATTTCATGATCATGATCGGATACTCGGGTATGAGTCTAAGGGGAAGTTTTGTGAAAATTCTCAAAGTCTTTAAAATCTTAAAATGTTTATGAGATTTATCAAGTTTGGGGTAAACTTGATTTGAGTTTTAGAAAGTTTAAGGGGCTTAAGTGAAGGTTTTTAAAAGTTTGAGGGGGTCTTTTTGAAAGTATTATGTTTACGGTTTTGGGGAGGGGGCAAAGTGAAACTTTTGTGGTTTAAAACCCATTTACGATTTCTCTTTCTCTCATTTCTGTTTACGATCACCACTCCTCCAAACCCTAATCCACCGACCACCGCCACTTCCTTCGCCGGAAACCCTCAACCTCCCCTTTTCCGACCGCCACTCCTCAAACAAACCGCATCAACATCTTCATAATCTTATTCCGACCAAGAGCCCCTTGTCATTCATCAAAATCGACCACCGATTCTCGTTTTTTTTTTGTTTCAAACCCTAAAAATATATTCGGTTGAGTTTCGTCTGTGTGTGTGTCGATATCTCGAAGATTATTGTCGGTTTTCTGTTTAGAAGAGTTTCAAGGTAGTTATTTGGGGTTTATCTGTGTGTTTGATGTGTTTAATCGTGTTTCCGAGGTTGTTGCAGGTTCAACAATGGCGTTAAAATGTGTTTACGACCGATTCATTGGAGAAGGTGAACAGTGAATCGTTTACGATTCCTGTTTACGATCCCTCGTTCACGATTGTGTGTTTACGACCGAGGAAAACGACAAATACTGTTTTCGTTCGTTTACGATTGGGCCATGTCTGATTTGAAGGCGTTTACGATTGGATAAAGTTATTTACGATTGGGCCGAAGATTAACCGATGGCAGGAAATGTTATTGACGAACCAATCAAATTTGATCATGATCACTGTATACCAGCTTTCCTGGAAGACCCACCAGAGCATCACATGGATCTTTTTTACTCTCTGGTGGCGGGAATGAACGTCTGCAAGATCAACCATGCTTTGAGGACAAGCGTGTTGATAGATGAGATGCTGGTAAGAGAATTCTGGGGTACTGCACGAGCGAGTGCTGACAAGACGAGAATCACCGCTACAATCCAGAATCGTCAGGTTGTCATACTGGAAGATGACATTAGAAGAGGCCTGAATATCAACGATCATGCTACCGATCCGGTTGATTACCCCAAGGAAGCCGTTCTGGCAGGTGCCCAATTACTGGGATATGAAGGCAGATTCCCGCCTATCATGAAGAAGCAGCTGCCGCACTACTGGAGGTGTCTTGCCCATTTCATGCAGAAATCATTTCTGGGCAAGAGAACGAGCTTTGACCAGCTGAACAAGCTCCACGGCACTGCTTTCGTCGCGTTGGCACTTGACTGGAACTACAATTTCTCAAAGATGATGCTGCTTGATTGGATCGGCAATGCTAACTTGGGTGCTCGTGAGCAGTTTCTGATGACACCACGATTCGTGCAGATGGTGGTCATGCTGAAATATCCAATGATTGAGGAAAGGATACAGAAACTGGATGTAAAAGTGATGGATGCTGGTGTTTTTGGTCTTCAGACTCAGGATAGAAGTGGCAAATACATGTATGAAGGTAGGCTGGAATGGGTTAAACGTGGTGCCTTTCCAGAGGTAGCCCGTGAACAAGTGATGGAGGAAGATGAGCCAGTGGCTGATGAGCCAGCTGTGAATGCCATTGTGGCAGAAGATCAAGATGCTGAAGCCACTCCAGCTGTCAATGTTCAAGAAGATGATGTCATTCCATCCGATGAAGAAAATATAATGGATGACATCCTCTCTGGCCAGGACTTAGCTGAAGATGATATTTATGGGGACTTGGAGCCGCTAACCCATAAAAGATCAAGAGACGATATGATTGGGTCATCTGGCAGTGATGATACACCTCCTGAGCTGGAGTTAAACACTGATGAAGCCTTCGTGGAAGAACCCGTCCCTGCTCGTGAACCATCTCCACGAAGGAAAATTGATCCTAGGAGCATACGGTTCAGATTTACCAAGACCAGCTCAAGCCTTATGATTGTAGAACCTACTGGACCCAGTTCTGCGGGTGCCAGTGGTCAAGAAGAATCTGTTAATGAAGTACTCCAGGAGCAACCGTCTCTTACACAGACTGAAGGTGGCAATGATCAACCTGCCCCTGTGCAGCACAATAGTCCGATTCTGAACGTGCAAAGCCCTGTACGTGAAGATAGGCAATTTCTGGAGGTTGATAGCACCTTCGTTGTTCCTAGTCCGGTTAGAGTGAGCCTCTCTACCGCGACAAGCCAACCACTCGCAGCTCCAGGTTTTCGCCCTTTGTTGGCTGCTGAGCTTCCAGTTGATCTGAGGATTAGTTCTGATCCTCAGATTAACTTCCTAATCTCTCAGAATAGGATGAGACAAAATGAGATCAAGGCTCTCATGGAAGAAAATCAGCGTTTGAGAGAGAAGGAGGAGGCAAACAGCAAATATATGAAAGGATATGAGGTAGCTGACAAGGAAAGGATGGAATATCTCTACAATATGATAAAGGGGCTGAGAAAGAAGATTAATGAACTGACAGGTGGTGCAGGGCCTGGCAACACAGGTGCCTCAGGTCAGAGTTCATCTCAAGCTGCAGGAGCTATGGAGGCAGATGATGGTGATGAGAATATGGAGATGCCAGATTACGCCCGAAGTGGCAGAGTTATCTCCAAAGCCCCTGAAGGACACGAGAACTGGTTCAGAGAGTTCTTCCAAGGACCAGCTCCCATTCTTTACACCATCGACGTTGGCAAAAGCTCAATTGATAAGCATGGGAGTTGTGAGGAAATCCTATGTTGGCACTACGACATGGAGAAGAAGATCTTTGCTGTTATCCGTGACGGCTACAGTCCAGTGGAGTACTATCAATCACGTGCTCAATTCCACTCCTGGACTGAGCCTGAGATAAGGAAACTTCTGAGAGCTCCATTTATCAACAGATGGAATGGACCAGAGGGAAATCAGATCAGAGATAACCTGCTGGGCCACATGCAGAATGATTTCAGGGATTTTGAGCTGAAGGAAGTGAGATGGAGAGAGACAGGAACTGACCCTGTGACAGGGGAGTCAATTGGAGAAGTACGGAGGCCACCGACCAAGCGCACAAGGGTCATCAACATGTTGGATGAGATCGAGGACGGAACACTGGTACGAAACTTTGACTGCTGGTACTACGATCCAACAACACATGAGGTGGTGGTTGTCTGTAAGCCGATGCGTCAATTCCGATTTTATGACCCGGTGGATCTTCTTCGATTTGGTGAAAGAGATATAAAGCTTCTGGCCACCCAACCCATTCTTGCAGACGAGACTGATATGGTAAATGCTGTAAGGGTTGGCATCTTCGATGGAGCAGCTAAGAAGATTGTAGAGAAGGGATGGTGGTTTAACAACGTTCAAACCTCATTCAGATTTGACTTGCTGCTGTCGTGAAGTGGTCTAATGGTTCATGCCTAGGGGAAGATTGTAGGGCTATTATTATTAAGGCATGAACATTAGTGGGCTTTGTGTTTGGGCTTATTAGATATAGGGCTAGTTAGTGATTATGATTGGGCCATGTGGGCTTCTAACTAGGTTTGCGATTTTTGTAAGGGCTATATAAGCCTCTCATGTAAGTGTTTATGATTAAGCATTCTATATACCATTTACGATTTCTTCTTCATCTTTGGTGTTCACGATTTGGTTTGATTGCTTCTAGTAGACGGTTTTCATTCAAGGCTTCATCTTTATACAAGATCTAGTCTTTACTTCTACTATTTCTCTTGATTCAATCTCTCACGAGGATTCCGCACTCGTGTTAGATCTTGATATCGTGTGTTCGGGTATTTTTCGGACCTACAAAAGTCAAAAATACCCTTCTATCTTTGATTTTCTTTAGTTTTTCTCTCTAATTTACAAGGAAAATTTTAAGCCATAGATCTTCATTTAATTGAAGATCTAATGGCTATGATTCCTTCTTATCCAAACTAAACTTCTCACAATAACCTCACCAATCCTGAACCGTGTCAATATGTTCCATATTTCCACCAAATCCGATCTAATGTTATCGTGTGTTTCATGGTTATTTGTTGTCAAATATTAGCATCTCTTTTCTCTTGGAAAATTTCCACGTACGGCTAAACACCGTTTCCATCGTATTGATAAATTGCTTTATCCTCATTCTTTAGAATCGTCTTATGTAATAATGTAATATGATGCATGCATATATGATGGTACTAACTTTATTCGTTTTCCATGTTTGTGCAGGATTTTTGGTAATGTGGATTTTTTTTTCTTGAGAACTCCGGATGCTCATTCTATATTTTTTCTTGCTGACTCTAAAGTTGTGTAAACTTTTTTTTTCTTTTTAAAATAAGTGGACATGTGTAAGTTTTGACAAACACAAAACCACCGGGATATATTCCATGAGCAAGATAATAACCGAGTTTGTATTCTTCATTATTAACTTCAAAGGATGATTCAATGCATTTTCTTTAATATAATCTAATAACGATGATTGAGTTGATATTGTTGTTCAAGCTAACAACTGCAAAGAAAGCATGCCAAAACCACAAATCATATTGTTCGATCTCTTTTAATACTAGTTCTTGCCACCCGACATGAACTTTCAGCTTCTTCCGTCGATACATACATTGTCTCGACAAAAAGTTTGACCGCCTCATTCAAAGTTGATGATGACATCTTTATGTGTTTGAACTGAAAGGAAGTTTGATAGAAATCCATTCAAGATGATCAATCTCCTAATAGTTACCGACAGAGAGGGTTGAGCTCCAAAGAAATACAAAATGAGAGAACTAGATTAAAATTGTAATTCAATTTTCTGATTCCTTCAATGGAAAATGATTACATTTTTAAAGAAAATAATAACTAGTCATGGGTCCTAAAATTATGCAACCTATGAATTTTGAATATGCAGATAACAACCGATTGAAGCTAGCATAATCTCCTAAACACATGCATAAATTACGTGGATTTAAAAAAAAATGAGTTGTGTTATTATGGAGCCTAATTTGCAACTTAGCATACAAGTTTGTGGAGCCAACTAAAGGACAACAGTACATACAAATATACAATAGAGACACACTAACAAGGTTGTGTTTTATCTCAAACGCATTACTTATGTCAAATAAAAATATTGACAAGTAAAAGTCAAACATTAAATGGGAAAAAGAAAACAAGAAAACAGCACATCTTATCCCACTATATTTCTTATTAACTAAACATATATGTGTAAACAGTACGTGATTCTTTCTAACTTTGCTACATTAGAGCCTGCGCTCGCCCGTTCGAATGTTCTCCACCAACTTGACCACCTCCGCCATTTTAGGCCTCTGCTCCGGCGACTTACCCACACACTGCATCCCTATCTGCAGCATCTCCACCATCTCCTCTTCTATATTCGGGTACCTTAAAAGCTCCACATCAAAAACCTCCGCGGTCCATTCCTCTTGAACCACCGACCTAACCCATCTAACCAAGTGGACAATCTCGCTGCCACAAGTACCATGAGTTGGTGACTTCCCGGTTAGAAGCTCAAGAAGCAGAACACCAAATGAGTACACATCTGACGCTTGGTAGACCTTCTTAGTGTCGGTTATTTCTGGTGCAGTGTATCCACCAGCCCTTGTTGGTGGTGGTGCCATCACTGCTACCAGGCCTAGATCGCAAACACAACCATATTGTTGGCGGTTGAGGAAAGTGTTGGATGCTTTGATGTTTCCATGGACAAGCTTTCCGTTGGCTTGTGTGTGGATGTGAGCTATCCCTCTTGCTGCTCCTATGGCTATCCTCAGTCGGCTATCCCAATCTAATGGACTCCTATTCGCTCCTCTGTTTGCTGCAAAATAACCACACGTCAACCCAAGAAACTTAAGAAAAGTATTGAACTAGAGGTCACACGGAGGGTAGTTGGGTTGTGGGTTCGGCTTGAAACGGGTCACATTATGTTAGTTTGACATAAAAAAATATATTTTGCCCATTTTTAAAAGTACTTCATAAATAACTAGAGTGTTAACCATGGCTACAAAATGTCAAAAACAGCATTTTTTTAACTAAAATAACAGCCCATCTCAACCAGTTCAAAAGTAGATGGGTCGAAGTGGATTGAATGTGTAACTACAACATACCGTGCAACATTGAAGAAACGCTTCCTTGATTGAAGTAGTCATACACCAACAACTTTTCATCTTTGGCATAGTAATATGCTCGTAAAGGAACCACATTTTCATGTATTGTCTTTCCAACAATCTCCATTTGTTGCTCAAACTCCCGTCTTGCTACATTTACTACACCTTGTAATCTCTTCACGGCAACCGCATTTGAATCCTCCAATGCTGCTTTATATGTTATACCAAAAGTACCCTTATCAAGCACCTCTGCAGAAGCCCTAAACAAATCCTCCAAATCAAACGCAAGACTACTTCCCTCAAAGAAAACAAGGCTTCCATTCCCATTACCACTTTGACTTCTTGACCTTAATTTCTCATCACCCTTACCTTTCTTTTCCTTCTTGTCTGTCCTCTGCAAATCCTCATTCCTACCTTCTTTCTTCAAGTGCCAAATAACTATTAGGAATGCAATTAGTCCCACTAGTAACACACAACCACCAACCACGATTCCAAATCCAGTTTTACTGAGTTTTGGTTGCTTTGATGCTTCATGAATAGGAGAAACTGATGGAAGAGATGAAGTTTTAGGAGCAAGATTATTTCCCAAAAAAGCAGAGGTAGGAAATCTCCCTAGAGACAGAGGCACGAGTCCTGTGAAATTGTTATTAGACAAATCAAGAACTTGTAAACTCGCAATACTGAAATTAGGGATTTCGCCCGAAAGTGAATTGTTTGCAAGACTCAAAACTGTGAGATGACTCAAAGTTGAGATGGAAGGAGAAATGCTTCCGTTGAAACCGTTGTTGGACAGATTAAGAACAGACAGATTGTTCCAAACTGATAGATTCAAAGGTAATGGACCAGAGAAGCTATTGCATTGGAGGTGTAAAGCTGTCAAGTTTCTTAGATTCAAGAAATCAGACGGAAAAGGACCCGATAAACTGTTGGATCTCAAACTTAATATCTGAAGATTTGATAATCGACTAAGAGTGTTTGCAGGTATAGGACCTTCAAGGCTAACAGCAGGCAAACGAAGAGCAATAATTGATGAACGATTATGATCACATGTTACGCCTGTCCAGTTGCTACAAGCTGAAGAATTCATATGCCAGTTGATCACGTGAGAATGCGGAATGTTCTGGATGAAATCGAGCAACACTTTCTTATCTTCTGTAGGTTCAGTGGTAACCAGAGAGAAAACAGTCCCAAACAAGACCACTATAACAAAAATGGACTTATTCTTCATGTTCATCATCTCCATTCTCTCCCCAAATCTATAAAACCTTCCACATCTATATAAACTTTAGCAAAACAAACAAGTAAATAAACCTAACAAGTAATTCCACAGGATCAATGTATGACAGAATGATGATCTTATATACTAACCAATGTAAAATTAAAATGCATCTTCGTCAAACATACACCTAACTAAACTGAGTTTTGATTAGTGTGTTTCCAAATGCAATTGAAGGTCCGGACAGTCAGAAACAGTCTTCCTGATTCCGTATACATAAACCTAATTAAACCTCTTTTCTGTGAACGTAAACCTAATTAAATCTCACTTTCGTGAACATAAAACATAATCAAACCTAGATATAACCGAAAAATCGTAAATACATTGAACGTTTTTGAGTTCCTATAGAAAACGAAAATAAAATCGGTACATTTTAAAGTGAATTTGAAGGTCTCCGCATCGGAAACCGTGTTTCCTGATTTCGTATCATGCACAAACGATCAAACGAAAGGCGAAATTGCGAAAGCAAAATAAGAAGTTATGAACTCACCGATTGACGAACAGATTTGAACTCCTTAGCTCTGTGATAACTCCATCAAAACCTCCAAGCAATCATCGCTGTAAAACGGCAAAGAACAATGTAACGGCGCTGAAATCTAAGAAAGAGAGAGAGAGAGAGATTGCTTAGAGAAGGAGAAGAAATAATTTGTTATGGAGATTGAGAGTGAGGTCTACTACTCGTTTTGCAGAGATGGCGGGATACCTGGAGGAAGGCACATGGAGATGGAGTGTAGACGAAGAATTCAACTCTCTTTAATCAAAGTTAACTCCAAAGTGATTTTGTAAAACTAAATGCATAATTCATTATAACAGAAAAAGTAACGGCACATTATTTATTTATTTCTTTATTTGTTTATTTTACTAAAACAGTACTTTACTTTTCGGTGCCACGATAAAATATAGAATATTTGTTAGAGTAATTAGGGAGGGGGGAGTGGTAGAATTTTTAGGATTTTGAAGAATGGGTTGTAGCCAATAGGAGAGTGCCACGCAGGAAAGAGAAAAAGAAAGAATTTTGAAGAATTTTGAAGGATTTTGAGAGGGAGTGGTTAGGATTATGAAGAATTGTAGGTTAATATATTTTAATGTTTTGAGTTATTTTTATATTGTAATTAATTTTAAAACACTATATTTATTTTATAAAAACACTACATTTATTAAAAAAAGACATTACATTAAAATAAAAAAAGACATTACATTAATTAAAATAAAAAGACAATACAATAAAAAAAAACTACTCCTCAACTTCCGCCTTTGTTAAAACAACCTCGACGTTCTCTTCAATGTGCATCTTGATATCATGTCGAAGTTGGAAGTGTGTCTCCGCATTTCGTAACTCCGAAATGATATTCGGATCAACGTTCACATTTACGGGAGGGTCTCTGATATGCACTGGTGATATCGCTTTCCCTTCATCCTTTAGAATCATGTTGTTTAAAATAATTACCGCATATATGATTCTTGCAACTTTCTCTCTTGTCATTGCTCGGGCACCCCGTTGGAGTATCCTCCACTTACCTTTCAAGGTACCAAAAAAGCGTTCGACGTCCTGTCTTGCCGCCTTTTGAAGCTTGTTGAATCTTTTGTCAATTAGATCAACCGGATGATGATATGCCTTCACAAAGGTGGACCAAGTTGGGTAGATACCGTCTGCAAGGTAGTATCCCCTCTTGTATTGACGACCGTTAACAACAAATGGACACCTTGGAGCAATCCCGTGCATCTCATTAGTAAACAATGGCGATTGGTTCAAAACATTGATATCATTGTTTGAACCTGCAACACCAAAGTACGCGTGCCAACACCAACGATCCTGTGATGCTATGGCTTCAAGCATGATGGTTGGGTACTTGTGGTCACCCCGATGAAACTGCCCTCGATATTGTTTTGGGCAATTTCTCCAGTCCCAATGCGTGCAGTCAATACTGCCTAACATGCCGGGCAAACCATGATACGATCCGTGTGCCTGATATAAAAGTGCAATATCGTGGCTAGTTGGGGCACGTAAAAACTCATCTTTATATAATAGACAAACAGATGTAACAAAATGATCAAGTGTTTCACGTGAGGTTCTCTCGGCCATAGCTAGGTATTCATCGTATTCATCAGGAATGTTACCTGATGCGAGTTGGCGAATGGCGGATGTGCATTTGTGTATAGCCGTGAAGCTTTCTTTTCCTCGGGCGTCCATCCCCTCTGCGAAGTAATTGTTGTGCTCTTGGACGTCGGCAACTATCTTTAAAAATAATCGTTTCGACATCCGAAACCTATCGTTAAACACCTCCTCATTGTAGACCGAATCCTCATCGAAGTAGTGTCTCATAAGTCGGTCTCTAGCTTCGATACGTTGTCGGTAAACATATTGTCTTTGTTGTGGCGGCCGATGTATTTGTTGCTCGTGGGCCGCTACAACTAATTCGAGGAAATTAGTATCTTCATCGTTAGAGTCCGATGATTCTTCAGAACTGGTTGGGAGGTTGGGTATGTTGAATGGAAACCGATCCATTTTGAATAATATGTGGGAGGATAAATGAGAGAAATGTGAGAGAATGATAGATGAGAGAAATGTGAGAGTGAGTAGAATTAGTGATAATGTATGTATATATATATATTGAAAAAAATAAAAGAAATTTTTTTTTTTAATCAAATAGCCGTTCAACGGCTAGAAATTTATGGGGAAGGGGGAATGCCGTTCGGCAAGAAGTCGATTTCCAAATCGTTTTTTGCCGTTGCCGATCGACCGGCGACGGTGTTTGCCGCCTATATTTTCGGCGCCGCGGCGCCCACGCCGCCCACTCCGTCCGGCCTTAGGAAAATTGAATTGAAATGATTCTCGTTTTTTGATGATTGGTAAATAATAATTTCTATATTTGAATATTGCAACCAATAGTTTTAGATTTCACTTTATTTGTTTCTATTGGACTCTTTATTAAAATATTTAACTTTGTTAACGGAAAGATGACATGGACGATGATGTGCAATTTGTTTTCCTTTTCTTTTTAACCATCTATTTAGTGACGTGGCACCTCATAACCGTCACCCCCCCCCCCCAAAACCCTAAATCCCTAATTTTCAAAATCCCTAAATCCCTCTTATGGTTCTGAAACCCCCCACCCCCAATTGAAATCCTATAACTATTAACTCCTTAAACGAACCAAGGCTATGAGTTCTTCCTCATCAACCTTTGTTTCACGTAGAAGACCCCAAACTTATTAAAGTTGGGTTGGTTGGGAATATCTATTGCACCTATGAAATTGTAGCAATTAAAAGGATCGCTGGGACTGGGAGTGGAACTATAAGACCAGGTCGAGAATCAAGTCTAGACCTCATGTTTGTTTATAACCTGGTAATGGTATCAAAGTCATTTTTGCAAACTAGTAGAAAATATTTTTCATTGCAATTCGGTTTTATTTGTCAAACACTTTTGGTTTGACAAAGATTACATCCTTCATGTTTATGGTTGATTAGTGTTTATTAGTGAATCAAGTCTAGACCTCATGTTTGTTTGTCATGTTTATTTTTCATGTATTTGGTTATCATGTAATTATGGTAGTTTTGGAAGCCCTTCTAATAGTTAGGTTATTTTCATTTTTTTTTGTTACTGTAAAATTGTAATTGTAACCGGACGAAGACAAGACACGGCAGATCATGAAGACCCGGAGATAATATTTGAATCTTGAAGCAAGTGGGAGCGAATCAAGACAAAAGAATGTTTTAGTTAATTGTCCTTCTCGCCAATAGTCATGCTTAATTCATTCAGGATTCTCTTTGGCATTGCTGCATATTATGACTATGTGATATGGAAAATGGACGTTAGATAGCATTTCTCAAAAGAAATCTAAACGAGGACGTTTACATGTCCCAACAAGAAGACCTTTGTCGATCCAAAGAATCATGTTAAGCTTAAGAAATCCATTTATGAATTGAAGGAAGTATCTCGAAGCAGGAATCTTTGTTTGGACAAAAAAAATAAAAAATAGTTTGGTTTTATCTGGAACGAATATGAATGATGTGTTTATAAGAAGGCAAGTGGTGACACACGCATATTCTTTGTCCTGTATGTAGGCATACTACTCACTCGAAACGATATTCCAACCTTGGAAGACATTAAGTCTTGGCTTAGAAAGTGTTTAGAAATAAAGGACATTGCTGATGTCACATATATTCTAGGAATAAAGATCTATAAAGATAGATCAAAGTGACTTGTAGGCTTAAATGAGAGTGCATATATTAATAAGGTCATTAGAAGTTTCCGATGCATGATTCCAAACATGCATTCCGGCCTATGGCATATGAATACATGATACAATCGGAAAAAAATCTAAGTGTCTGGCAACAAACATAGAAAAGAAGAAAATATAAATGGTTTGATATGCTTTTGTTACATGATCAATCATGTACACGATGTTTTCCACTAGACCTGACACATCGTATGCTTTAAGCATGACTAGTAGATATTAGCAAAATCCCGATGAAAGTTATTAGATTATGGTTAAGAACATTCTCAAGTATTTGAGAAGAACCAAAGATACGTTCTTAATCTTTGGGGGAATGAAAAATGAGCTCACTGAAACGTGTTACATTGATGCCAGTTTCCAAAACTAATCGAGATGATTTTCAATCATAGATGGGATTCGTATTCACACTAAACGGTGAAGGAATCACATGGAAGAGTATCAAATGATGGACCTAACTTGTTTAACACGATTAATATACAAAAAAATATGAAAGCCACCAAATATTATAATATATAATATCTTTAAACAACAATTCACAAAAGTGATTGACCTAAATTTATCTTTAGTTATTGTAATAAAAGTATATAAACATTTTAATAGTGTCATAAATGGGTTAGGAGGGTAAAATCATGTTTAGACACGATTTTAATCATGTTATAAACGTGGTAACCTGATTAACCCCAAACATATTTAACTTCTGTCGTGTTATTTCATATCATATCATATCGTGTTACTAGATCCTTGTCTGAAATTTCAGTCATGCTAAATGTCATGTTTCAGTTCACCCAAGACTTTATAATAAAAATCACTGGATCTAATAATTATACATTGAGAACACTGTAATAAAGAAGCCGGGATTGAAGACTAAGTACTTCACGAAGACAAATTCACACTCCACAATCCACATTTGCTTGTCTTGTTTAAATTCCTCTAGATTATTCATGTTTTCTTCCATTTCTATAATCTTGCCTCCTTCTCTTCTAAACGTAAAGCTACCATTTTCCGCTCTAGTGCTGAAGCTGAATACCACGGAGTTACAAATGCAACAACTGAAACAAGTTAGTTGTAAAATTTATTGACAGAACTTCACCTGACCACACGTCATGCAACACTTGTTTACTGTGACAACATATTAGTTGTTTATCTCTTTGAAAATCCAGTTCAACATCAATGAACCAAACATGTGAAGCTTAACTTTCATTTTGTATGTGAAAAGGTACACATTGGTTCTGTTTGTGTTCTGCACGCCCCTGCTCTGATTATATTTACTAAAGGATCGTGTCGCCAACTCTTTCATCGTTTCGAAAAACATAAACCACCACCATATCAATAAAATTTAATCTTAACACAATTCAAAGAAACAATATCTTTATCAAATATTGCATTTGAATCAGATAAGCAAGTGAATTCAACGATTTTATAACAACAGCAGCAGTTGATGTTGCTCTGATACCAATTCAAGGCCCGTATCGAAATCAAGACTTTGATGAACACTCAATATTTAGGAAAAACTCACTCAAAACCTTTATTGATTTAACTGATCGGGCCTTGAATTGGTATCAGAGCTTGGTGAAATCAAGAACCAAGTTCAAGGTACCCGGAGTTGATACCAAGATCAGCAAGGAAGCTAGTCGTAGCCGGTAAGTGATCTAGGGTTGTTCGTTCTACCAAGAAGATCTAGGGTCGAGTGAAGTTGGCCAAGGAAGATCTGCGGGTAAACGATTATTACCGAGAAAGATCAAAGAGACCGTCGTCTAGAAGCTTCGAGAGTCAACAATCTTGTTTATCAATTCCGGGAACCAAGGAAGTCAGTGTTTATCTACCGCCGATCGAAGCCGTCGATCACTTTGTAGGTCGAGAGAATCCTAGCCATGCAAAGGGTTGGATCAAGGACCACACATCGACTCCGTTAGCATATTTCCATCGAAGCCGCAATCCAATTGAAGAAACCTCCAATCAAGTAACTCGATCATTGTTTCTGTTAAAAAAGAACAGTAGGAGCATTCGAGTAGCATCCTTAAGCCGGAAGACTGCCGCATACGTCCGAATTGCTGCTGAGATCACTAGTCGGTGATCCGTTTTATCCAAAATCGGAAGTTGCCGATATTGTTTGGTACGTGAAGTCGATATCTTCAATTGCCGAGTTTGTTTATTTCCTCCTGGCACCATATTCTAGTCTCTCGGATTAATTTAAAACCAAAAGTCAATTCTTCAGCAAGTCGGCTAGAAAGACTCCCTATACAAGTTGGTGTGGGAAATTTTTGTTTAGATTTCAAATTGATATATTGTAGCGACATAGTATGTTGGTTCTGGGCATCAAAATCAGGTAGGATTAAGAAGCACTCTTTTATTATTTGAATTCGTAATGCTTAGCAAAAAGGATAAAGTTGACTTGCGAAGTAAGAAAAACTACGGGTTCAAGAATTGAAGGATCAAGTACAAGTGATTGATTAGATAAATCAAGTACAAGTGATTGATTAGATAACCGAGTCATGGTTACTATGGAAGAGAAGGCAAAAGAACCAAATGGGTGGTTAGTCTCAGTTGGGTTGACTTATACCGAGTTATGGTGGGTCAATAAATCTTATACGGAAGCTACGAGGATCAAGTTCGCGATCTTATACGAAAGCTACGAGGATCAAGTTCGCGATCTTATACGAAAGCTACAAGGATCAAGTTCACGAAGGTGCAAGGGATGCTTGGTGTCGATGCCCCGTCTAATTCAGCATTCGAATTAGGGGGGTGAATGTTGGTCGGCTACTAATTCGAAGGACCGGTTTGTACAAGTCGGTATAAATCGGGGAGGGTATTAAACAAGTCGGTTTAATATATTTATTAATTAGATAGGCGAGTTATGTTTATTTAATTAGAATTAGATTTGTTATAGGATTCTAAGAAGGCTTGTATCCCAAGTCATGTGATTCTTATAAATAGATACCAAGTAGGGTTTTCTATGTGTGACAAATCAATAAAGGTTTTGAGTGAGTTTTTCCTAAATATTGAGTGTTTATCAAAGTCTTGATTTCGATACGGGCCTTGAGTTGATTCGTGTTTCGCTTTGAATATCACCCACTTCAAAGTTAACTATAAAAACACAAATCTGTTTAAACAAAAAAATATAGCTACTAATTAGATATGGAAAACTGATTTTGGGTTAACCCAACTCATGTGACCCATCACCCATTTATACATAAGTATGCAGCAATCTATGCAATCATTGAAATAAAGTTCATATTTTCTTTTGAATTTACAAATTTTCAGTTAAAAAAGCATACCTCAATTTGATCGGATGTAAACCAACCCATGTCCATCATCGCCGGGAAATTTTGTTTTTATGCAGCACCGGACTAATAGATAATTATAAAGTCATGTAGAATGTTAACAACAAATCAGAGTGGCGCAGCGGAAGCGTGGTGGGCCCATAACCCACAGGTCCCAGGATCGAAACCTGGCTCTGATAGATATATTATCGAGTGGCTTCCGACAGTTTTTTTATGGTCTACTCTTTATCGTTTTGAAAACAAACCTGCAAATTGGCTCTCCGACTTTTGACAAGGTTGTAGTTCAAGATTAGTTTATCTGTTTTTATAATGATTCAAATTTCCTATAAACCAAATATAACAAGGAAAGGGGAAAATGAACGTGTAAAGAGGAAGAAACAACTCTAGAGAAGATTATGAATCCATTCTAGTCGATAGGTTTCGTGTTGCCCGCTAGTCGAGTTTATGCGAGTTTAGCTATAAGTCAGAGGTTTGGTTAGGATACATTACTATTTCTCTCAATCTCACCTCACCTCTCTTGTCATATCTTAATGTTGTGAATTTCGACACTATTCTAGCACCTTCGAGAACCCCCGATAACTATTACGAACAACCCCTTTAGCCGACTCCACCAAAAGATAAGACAATGACCCCTTCTCTATAAAATAGAATGAAAAATCCCAACTCCACCCATCAAGACATGTCTAAAATGACTTGTTACGACTTGTTATTTAACCCACCCATCAATGCCTCTTATGGACCAATATCAATAAGATGTAAGAGTAAATATATGTAGATGGTTTCAATTGCATCAATTAAACATTCCTAAAACTGTGGACAATTATTTTTGGGAGGAATAGAGCACAAGTTTTAGAAACATGGCCCTGGTTGTTTAACATGAGAATTTGTTAATTGA
>JBCNJP010000018.1:10527881-10558162 GCA_039602395.1 Deinandra increscens subsp. villosa | reverse complement strand
TAATTTCGCAGTCGTAGTCATTGAGTAACTCCATCCAACGTCGCTGCCTCATGTTAAGGTCTTTTTTATTGAAGATGTGCTGAAGGCTTTTATGATCAGTGAAGATTACACACTTGGTACCGTACAAATAGTGTATCCAAATTTTTAAAGCAAACACTACGGCTCCTAGTTCGAGATCATGAGTTGTGTAATTCTTCTCGTGCACTTTGAGTTGTCGTGACACATAGGCTATTACCTTATCTTTTTGCATAAGCACGCATCCAAGGCCTAGTCTTGAAGCGTCACAATAAACTACAAATTCATCCGTTCCTTCGGGTAAGGATATGATAGGTGCACTACACAACTTTTGTTTCAGCATTTGAAAAGCGTCCTCTTGTTTCTGGGTCCAGTTGAACTTTTTATCTTTTTGGGTTAGCGAGGTCAAAGGTTGAGCTATCCAGGAGAAATTCTCAATAAATCTCCTATAATATCCTGCTAATCCTAAAAATTGTCGTACCTCTGTTGGAGACTTCGGTGCTTCCCAATTCTTGATTGCTTCGATCTTTGCGGGGTCTACATGTATGCCTTTTTCATTAATGACGTGGCCGAGGAAATGAACTTCTCGCATCCAAAAGTCACACTTAAAAAATTTTGCGTATAACTTCTCCCTCCTTAACAATTCGAGGACCAATCGTAAGTGTGTCTCATGATCTTCCTTGGTTCGTGAATAGACGAGGATATCGTCTATAAAAACTATCACAAATTTATCCAAGTAAGGTTTGCACATCCTATTCATGAGATCCATGAATATGGCCGGTGCATTCGTCAATCCGAATGGCATTACTAAGAATTCATAATGACCGTAACGTGTCCGAAAGGCGGTTTTCAGAACATCTTCGTCTACTATTCTTAGTTGATGATAACCGGACCTTAAGTCGATCTTAGAATAGTAGGTAGATCCTTGTAATTGATCAAACAGATCGTCAATCCTCGGTAATGGATACCGATTCTTGATGGTCCGTTTGTTTAACTATCTGTAATCGATGCACATCCTCAAAGATCTGTCCTTCTTTTTCACGAATAATACTGGAGCTCCCCAAGGTGAATAACTTGGCCTAATGAATCCTTTGTCTAGCAATTCTTGAAGTTGCTTTGACAATTCCTGCATCTCTGACGGTGCTAAACGATAAGGGGATTTTGCTACTGGCGCTGCACCAGGGATAAGATCTATTTTGAATTCCACCTGCCTTGTTAGAGGCAATCCAGGCAAATCCTCAGGAAAGACGTATGGATATTCTCTAGCGACAGGAATCTCTTCCAGCTTACGCACCTTAGCCTTTGTATCCATGACGTTGACTAAAATGCAGGGTAGTGTTTTCGTAACATCTTCTGCATTTTCATGAAGTTTACCATCTTTACTTGAGTACCACTTTTATCGCCACGAATCGTTAGTGTGTCACCACTTGGGAGTGGTAACCGTACTATCTTTTCGGAACATATTATTTCTGCGCGATTTTTGGATAGCCAGTCCATCCCAACTACTATGTCAAAGCTACCCAACTCTACGGGCAATAAATCGATATCGAAACTATATCCTTCTAATAGCAAACTACAATTTCGAACTACTTCCTCGGTTTCTATTAGTTCTCCGTTAGCTAGTTCTATCGACTACTTTTTGTTTAGTTTACTAGCCTTTATTCCAAGAGAAGGTCTAAATTTCTTGGAAACAAAACTATAATCAGCTCTGGTGTCAAAGAGTACATAAGCAAAATGGTTATTGACAGAGAACGTACGAGTCACGACCGCAGGGTCCTGGCGAGCTGCTCCTGCACTCATCTCAAATGCTCATCCCCGGTTGTTCTGCTCCCGAGGTTTCAGACAGTCCCTACTAAAGTGACCTTATCCTCCGCAATTGAAACACTTGCGGTTCCTCCTTTTTTCTTCAGTTGGCTGCCTGACATAGCATTCTTGTGCCCAATGACCAAAACGGTTGCACTTAGTGCATTTCTTGCAGACTCCAACATGATTCTTATCGCATGACTTGCATGGCGGTCTCTGACTCGTGTTTCCACTAGTCTCACCGGTGTTGGCTGCAAACATCTGATCTGTTTCTCTACCTTTCTTATTTCCTCCTCGTCGGTCAGAGTTCCCAATTCATCGACGCTTACTGTTTTGAGATTTCTGTTCAGCTCTGGTGTCAGTTGACTTCTGGTTCTCATTTTTCACTCCCTAGAGTACCTTCTCGTACGGCATCGTCCGTTAATGATCTAGCAAGAGAATAGCTTCCTGGATAGTAGCCGGCTTGGCTGCCGTGACCATGCCTCGGATTTGTGGCGCTAAGCCCCAAATAAAATGTTCTATGCGGGCATACTCCGGTGTAACCATACGTGATGCAATCCTAGCTAATTCTGTGAATCGGGAAATATATTCTCTAATTTTCGCACCTTCCATTTTCAAATTCCAAAATTCAGTTTCCAACTTCTGAATTTCTTGACGTGGGCAATATTCCTTGAGTAGCATTTCTTTCAGCTCCTCCCACGTGAATCGGTACGCAGCTTCCTCTCCAATATTTTTAATTTGGGTGTTCCACCATGAAGGAGCTTCATCTTGGAATGAACAAGTTGCGTACATAACCCGTTGGGTCGCACTGCACCCACTTATGGTCATAACAGTCTCCATCTTTTCTATCCATCGGAGAATATCTAGGGGGCCTTCTAGTCCGGTGAAAGGTCGAGGCTTACATCCTTGGAACGTCTTGTAAGTACATCCTTGCGTTTGGCCTCTCGATCCTTGCCCATCGGTACCCCGTGCTTGTCTAGTTCTAGCCTCATGTTGCTCAAGTGCAGCGTTCACATGTTGCGAAATCAATTGAGTTAACTCCTCATTGGTTGCGGGTAATCCGGTTCCGAGACCACTAGCTTCTTCGTTTGTCATTACTTATCTACTATTGTATACATAATAATAAGGTAAAAGTCTTAAATATTAATCATTATAACTAAACATAGTATAAATATCGTCATATTCATTTAAATATTCATTTTAAATTTGCCAAAATTTGTGTGAATCTATGCCACACTCATAATATCTAGTTCGCCAAAAATTAGTGTGGACCTACGTCACACCCAAAGTAATAAGTTCAAATACAACTAAACATAAACATGTCAAAGAAACCCAAAATGCTCCCTAACGGCCTTACAAGTCACCTCTAGTTTGTGGATGCGATCGTGCATCCGATTCATGGAATCAGTATCTAAATAATTAATTTCCTCCAAATGATCCAATTGACCCATCGCAAGATCAACTTTAACCGTGAGCTCGGCTAACTCTTCGCGAATTTTGGCAAATTGGATGTCCACTTGCAACATCGATCAATCCATACTCCTTGGGTCCTTTTGAGTGGAGGTTCAACCTCAACCATGGGGGCTTTTCCTTTCTCTTATGCGGTTAACTTTCTTTTTCCTCGGCGAGTGTAGACCTTTAGTGAGGTCTAGTGATCATGCCAAGTAGGTAAAGCCGCCACAGATGGGGGTAAAACCCACACTTCATCTTCACTTGACACCACATTTAATGATTCGGATGGTTCTTTGATTGGCTCGGGCCGATCATCAAAGGGAAGCCATCCATTGTTTGAGTTAGCCCAACGTGGGTTCATCATAGCACCATATGAGTCCAAATCGAACTCGGGTGGTGTCGTGAAGCTGGGACCAGTAATAGCTTTGGCCTGAGTTGCGTCCTCGGGCTCACTATCGGAGATGTGGATGATCTCGGGGGTCGACATCTGTGACACAATTTTTATCCAAATTAAGTTAGAAATCTTTAATAATTCATACACTTTAATATATCACAACATTACCATAATTTTCTTGGCTCATGGATTGGCGTATCTTGTCGTCGTGCTACCCCTTTTTAAAAATCATTTTTAGGTTATAGTCGAGAATTTTTATAAAAATCTCTAGTTCACTATAACCATAGGCTCTGATACCAACTTCTGTCACACCCTAAAATTTTTAGTTTAGCGGAAGCAACACGTGGCGGTGATCAAAAGTTGGTAACCCATGAGTTTTAGTAACTAGTAATTAAAGAAAAGTTCAAACATGATATTTCAGGTAAGTGATGGCTTGGCTTGTGGTCTGAATCTGGCGTGTCGGAGATGAAGTTGTCGTGTGATTCTCGTTTTATTTTATGTAATGTTTTAGTAACTATGATGTAAGGGACCTTAAGATGGATAGCTATGTCATCCATCACTTAATGGAATATCATGTTTGAACTTTTCTTTAATTACTAGTTACTAAAACTCATGGGTTGCCAACTTTTAATCACCGCCACGTGTTGCTTCCGCTAAACTAAAAATTTTAAGGTGTGACAGTATATATACCACATATATATATGGAGAGGATTTTAACGATCTATGAAACATATTTCTAATGTGTTTTACAACACTTTAGGTCAAGAAATATTTAGGTATATGCTTGGAAACAAGCTGGAACAGAAAAAAAGAAAAAAAAATCATTGTTCGAAAGGATTGAACTTAGGACCTGTGTTATACAACGTGTATCTTAACCACTAGGACAACTTATACTTTGATTAACAATTGGGAATTAAAGTTTTTTTAACCAAAACAGTAGCCGAGTCATCTTCTCTTACCACCCTAGAGGTGCAAAATTAAACCAAATTAAAAAACGGGAATAAAAAAGATTCGAACCTGGGATATCAAACTTATATAAACACGCCGTGAACCAGTTGAGCTAAAAGCCCTTTTGTTAATAGGATTCACTCGTTTTTTTTATATACGGGTTCACTCCTAGTATTATATATATATATATATATATATATATATACATACATATGTATATATATATTTATACTGAAAATTCGAAGTCACTGGGTTCCTGTGAACCCGATGACAACTAACTAGATCCGCCCCTGCAACACAATTGCATTACGTTTCTATTCCGCCTTAAAAAATCGACTGTAAAACTAAGTAACCAACCTGTTGACCGATTTGGATGGATTAACAGTTTTAAATCGAACCCTGAAAACCCCAATTATACTACAACCCCTATAGTTATACTTATATTGCACGGTCCATTCCGATTTTTTACTACCCGTTTTTTTATATAAATTGTAAACCAAACCATTCACTCCGATTTAAAGTTTTTGAAACCGACTTAAAGTTTAAAATAAATTGGCTGTAAAACCAACCCATGAACGACCATAATTAAACTAAAAACCCTTTAGTTATATATAAGTATGTTAATTTAATTACTCCTCTGAGACCATTCACATCTCATTATCCATTTCTAATTTCATTCCAAATTTTGAAGAAATCATTTGAAAACCCTACTCAAACCCATTACCCATCCCTATATCTCATTTTCATATGTTTAGAGAAAACCAAACTCATTCTCCAAATTTATTGTTGCACCATTTATTCTTCACATCTATTATTTTATAATTTTTGTAAGTGATCATAAAGAGAAAGAATAATAAAAATTAAAATAAAAAAGTATTATTTAGTTAAACAGAAACAAATATGAAGAATAAGATATCACCACCTTAATTAATCGATTATTTGTATATTCATGACAATAAATAAAATATTATTATTATAGAGATAATCACCATCATAATTATTAATTATATAAAAAATTCTTTTTTCTATTAAAAGAAAGGTTTTGGTATATATATATATATCCGGCTTTTTATTTATTGCATCATAAGTTATTTAATAACCAATTATTTAATTACTAAATTAAATATATAATATAGTTCACTAAATTACAGTTTAACAGTTCCATAACAGTTTTATTTACTTTATAGTTTACCAATTATTTTACTTTAACAATTTTTTCTTTTACACAAATTCCACTTTATGTACTCTATTATTATTATTATTATTAATTTTTTGTAACCCCAACCATACGATACATATATACATTTTAAATCTAGGCCGTGCAATGCATGGGATATAAAAACTAGTAAGATATGAAAGATTTTTAGAAAATTATACATAAACTTAAAAAATTAGTATTTTCTACTTAAATTATAGAAATGGGGATGAATAACATTTATCCATACTCTTACGAGTTCTAGGTGGACACGTTGGGTTGATCTGTAACTTTAGAAAATGACAGGGACAATATGGTCATAAAATTAATTCATTAGACTTCGTTTTGTTTTCCGTTACCCCCTTCCTTTTCTATTCCGCCTAATCGCCGATCAACCGCCGTAGAGCCGCCGTCCTTCACTCGCCGTCAGCCTCCTCTCATCCATCACCATGTCTGCTTCTAGACGCAGAGTCCAGCTTGAAGTCATCCCCTCCGACACACCAGATTACGACGAGGAGAAACCAGATCTCGGAGCAGAAGAAGGCAGCGATGAACCCACACCGTCCGACGGCATCCTCACAGAAGATCACGATCCTTTCGCCGGTGGTAAAGTCCGTAGGAAAGCATCTATGGCCAGAGTTTTCAAAGGTGATTATATCGATGTTCGCTCCAAACCCTATCTCATGAGGATTCTCGAGAAACGAGGTAAGTCGATCAATTAGGTCATTTCGAGAGATCGAAGTCAGTTTGTGAATTAAAACTAGCTTACCTTACACAAATGCTGACATATTGTTCAATAATTAGTCGGTGATAAATAAGCTAGATCGAATAGTTGAATACTTGAATAGTTGAATCCAACTGGATATAATTTGTTTCCGTCTCTGTTAATTATATTTAGTATGAGCCTTCAAAATATATGTTTCATTGGATATTAAAGATCTTTTAGCAGCCAGAAAAGTTACAAATATGTGAATTAGAGATTTCAGTTTGTTTGTAAGGTGGATTGTGGCCAGATTAGACTTCTGATTGTTTTTAGCTATGCAATATCTTTGATCATGTTAACTGGTAGCAAGATCCTTGCCAGAAGGAGAAATGAAACTATTAGAAGAACCAAGAGTATATGTTGTTTTGGTTTGATAAAAGAAACTGAATCATCACAGTGGAATACAAGATTGTGTTATGAGTTGAATAAGCATTTTATCTTGTAATTAAACGTAAGTTCAAAAAAATGCTACTTGTTTGACAATGCCATGTTTTGAAGGACATACATCAATGGAATTGCTTTCAGATAGGAAAATGTGGGAGGATCTGTTTGTCTGATTTTAATCACTTTCTTTTATGTCTTATGGGCCTGTTTTTTATAGAGCGTGCTTGTGGGATGAGGCGCGTGAGGGGATTAGAAAAATGCCTCAGGGATTTCAAGCAATGCTATATGCACATCTGGGTCAAAATTAGGGTATGTGGGAGGCTGATATGTAAAAACAACTAAAGTAAAAAAGAGATTATTAATGGTTTACTTATAGAAAGAGTAATATGTAAAAGAGATGAGATAGATGCAGTTGATTATCTTGTTATTAACTTCATGTGTATCTGACTATCTGATACTCCATACTAACTGCAGGTCTGCAGCAGAATTGATCATCTAGGGTTGAAATAAAATGATCTATGTACCCCTTCTTTAAGATATTAGAGACTTTTACTCCATCTCATAATCTGTACTTTTCTCACAAAAATGTCATTTCTATTCATTTTGTCTATTAATTTTGTAAATCAATCCTACCTTCTCCCAAACACTCAAACATCTTATTGTTTAGAGTCTAGACCCTTACATTTTTAAACAGCATATCACATCCAAACAATATCTAAAGCATCACATTTCATCACAGCTGATTATTTGATTTGAAAATATAACATCACATACTTTCGAAAAGCACATCAAAAGTCAAAACACCCTGCTAATCCCAATAACTGTCGTGTCCTATTTTCCTGTGCAGGGGACAGGGGAATCCTCTTTGCTGACAAAGTTTTGAAGTTTACGGGATCAGGGAAGATGAAAAGGGAAATTCTACTAATTACTGATTTTGCCATTTATATTATTGATCCGGAGACTTTTGCACTTAAAAGGCGGGTTGCCCTAGCTGCAGTAGAGAGGCTTTGTTTGAGTCAGTTAAGTGATAATTTTGTTGCAGTTATCGTCCCAACCGAATATGATCTTCTGGTTGCTAGTACTAGGAAGACTGAGATTGTCACTGTTTTGGTGGAATCTATGAAGAGCACATCAAACTTTGAATTGGAAGTTAGCATATCTAACAGGTAATGCAAATATGTTAAAGATGATATTTTTTTTCATTAATTTTTCTAATTCACATTATATTCTATATGCATAATATTGCTTATGTAGTTCTTGTTTTGTTAATACTTTGGCAGTTTTGAGTACCATGCTGCTTCTGATGTAGTTAAAGAAATTCAGTTTGAGGAGGTTGAAGGTAAATAAACCTATGTGACCCTTCTGTTCTACTTTTGTTTTCCCATATTTTCCAAATATAATCTTTAGAGATGGCAAAGTAGGCATGAGTAAGATGTCAAATCGGGTGTGGGTGATAACAATGACTTATTTTGTAGGCACACACCCTTTTAGGTCGGGTTGAGTTGAACCTCAAGCGCCTGTTTGTTATTCATTCACAAGATGTATATATAAACAGTTAATTCGCTAAGTATGCTTAGAAAACAAGTTTTATAAATAAGAGAAGGTTGCATGTTTTGGAAATACCATTTTGATGACTTTCGACGTTTTGTGCATTTCATTTTCAGTCACGTATTGTGAGTTTTACCCGTTTGACTAGGGGTGTCAACGAGTTGAGCCCGAGCTCACCTAAGCTCGAGCTTGGCTCGTTAATAGTGTTTCACGCCCAGTCTCGGCCTAGGCTTGGTTCGTTTATTATTTATTAAATTTTGCATTATGTCACTTATATACATATATAGTCGTCTTTTTATACAAAATATATGTTATTTAGTTATTTTATCGTAGTTTGATATAGGCAAATTGGATTTTAATAATCCAAACTATAACTCATTGGCCGGTAATAACTAATAGTATCAATTTGGCCAACACTTTCAACTTTTGTTTTCATTGTCAATGGCAATCCAAGTTGCATAATAGTCATACATTTACGTTTGATTTCCAGCTCTTAATGATTTTAAACGAAATAGGGAACATAAAAGCAAAAACAAGTGAAAATCAAGTGTAAATGTTAGCGATTACGCTATTAGGATTATCTTTACAACAAAAATGAAAGTTTAGAGTGTTGTTGGCCAAAGTGATAGTACGGATTATTATTGGCAAATGAGTCATTATGTGGATTATTTAAATCTAATTTGCTTTTACTATATAATATATGTATTATGCAATTATATATCTCCTGTATAAAATAAAATTAAGGAGACTTGTTTTAAGCTCACTATGTAAGCTTGGGCTAAAATGAGCTACACTTGACCCATTGAGTAGATGTATTGAAACCGTCACCTTTAATATTCTTGAGTTTCATTATCTTAAACACTATAAGCTTATCTTTACTTTTATTTCAGGTGGAACTAAAACAAGAATTGTAAGCAAGTAAAGACTGCCCTGGCCCTGCACATGTCTTGTTATTTTGCCTTTTCGATTATTTGTCTAAATCTCGAGCAGAACATATATGTATGTATGTTCAATGTTGGGAAATTTTAGTGGGAAAAAAAGTGTGATTTTATCAACTTTGGACATAAATAATTGTATTTTATATGAGTAATATAGATAATTATTTTTGGGTTTGTGTTCTTTTCATAAATCATTGTAGAGGTTAAGTTTCTTTATGAATTTATAAAAACTCAATAATGTTTGGTAGTCCTTTTCTTTTGGTAACCTATATATGCTATTTCTCTTGTTGGCTGACATAGATTTGAAGCTTATGATTCGTAAGGTATGTTTTAGTAACTTCACATGATTCAAGCTGGTATATTAGCAGAGTTAGTATCTTGATAAGCTAAGTTTTAGGAAACTCACATTAGAGGTGGTACTCCATTCAAATATTGTTTCTAGGTTTCTAGAAAGATTGAGCCGTTCTGTCCTTGTTTGATGCTTTCTTTTCCATCTATCTGGTTGAACGAGACCCGGTCTGATGACCCGACCTGTAAATTAGAACACCAAGATAGAAATGAGATGATGAAAAAGTGACCTTTATGGAAAGAACAAAATTCCAACGGCCATCACTGAATAAACATGGGGGCCAATGAATACTTTTTATTAGACTTGAAATCGTAATCGTAATCATAATAAAGCAATAAAATTGTTTCCACATGTCGTCTTTTTAATGTGTCAACATCAGCACTGCCACATGGCAATACAAGATTAAATTATCAATTTAGTAATTACCAATTAAGACTATTACCAATTTTATCTAAATTAAATTTTTATTTTAAAAAAATGGCAAACATAATGTAGATTTGATAAATTACTCAATAGTTTGAGTCTTTTTAAGAAAACAAATCAAGAAATTATCATCTTCAATGTATTAAATTACCAATTAATATTTTATAACGAATTATGTCATTTATAATTTTCAAATTTAATAATCATTTTTTATATTTTTAGCTAATATTATGAACCTAAATTCAACCCGTGTAGTACACGGGTTACTAACTTAGTCTATCTATATGTATCTATCTTCTATACATATAACAAACACAAGTTTTTTATGTTTAGGTGACACAATTTAAGGTGTGCCACCTAGGATTAGGCTTATGTGTCATTTTTAGATATTTTTGAAATAAAAAATTAAATGGTTTTTACAAAAGTCAAGGATCTTATAATTAAAAATATAAAATTAAATTATTTCCATATAAAAGTTCTCCATTTTTTTATAATACCACAACTTTGATTAATCATATCTCATTCATTTCCCAACGAAAATTCGATCCGTAAATTGTTTTGGATTCGTGATAGAAAACCTAACAAAACTCGATCCATATTGCTTAGGTTCCGATCAATGAATGATGGTAAACGAATCATAAAACAAAGTCGCAACTTTCTTAGCCCACCATTGATGAACTTGAACTCCAATTCGGTCATTCCTTGAAGAATACTCAAAATTTATTGTATCAATGAATTCATATGCTCAAAACAAATCTATAGAAACAAGAATTAATCAAAACCATAAAGATTTGAGAAATTCACCATTAAAGGACATCCATGAAGAACACAAGTTGTGAAATTCGAATTCTGCTCAAATCTTCATGAATTTGATTATGAAACTTGTTGTGGCTTCGTATTGACATATAGAATCTTCATGAATCAATATAAATATCTAAACAAACTCGAATTCCTGACCAATTTGTGATCCAAAGTAGGATAGTTTGACTTTTCAAAAGTCAAACTTCATGAAGTCAAGCAATTTTAATAAAGTATATGATTATTTGATTTTAAATAATCTTGGTTTATATTTTTTTATGGTTGCTTGAACTGAAATGAATGGTTTTCATGTGGGTAGGAATGTTGAAATTAATGACACAAATAGTTGCAGATCGGTTTGTTTAAAGGTCATGATAAAAAATGAAATGTAATAATGTTCAATTAAATCTCTCAAAATTGACATACTTTATAATATTTCTTCTAAACAGTTGATTCATGACTGATGAGATCAGAATGTAACTGACACTAGATCTTTGTTATTTGTGTGCAGAAGTAAGTTTTTAGTGTTTTTTGCATCATTCTAGTGGATAATTTTTTTTTTTGAAATTAGAATTTGAGACGTGTACTTGTGATTGTTCAGAGAATCTATTATCAACTCCAAGGTCAAGGCAGGTCGCATTATTTTCCTCTATCTGGTCCGATGATTTCCCGACATGCTATAGAAGATAAAAAAAAAGTTCATGTTTATTTTTGTGCACTTGGATTTGGTGTTTATCTTCTCACTGATGATATATGTTTTGTTTGTACTAAGTGGGGAAACCGGGAAATATTCCATTGGTCGAGTTTAATGTAGGTCGAATACACGAGTGTGTCAGTTGGGGATTTTCTTTGATTGACAGTTTTTCTTTGAGTTGCAGGTATTGTTTTTAATATGATGGAGCTTCTATTTTTTTTTTTTTTGTAAATTATGTATGCTTTCTATTTTTTTTTTATTAAAGCTCATTATATGAATTGAACGCATGAAGTCTCCATTGTTGTTTGTTTTATTTTCTTATCATGTTCTAGATTAGAGAAGAATCACATTTATTTGAGTGGAGGTGACTTCTTAACTATGAAAAGATTGTGTGTCATAGTTTAATATGTAGATTATGTGTTTTGATTGAATGTCTCATTGAGTTTGTTGTAGTTTTTTTTTTTTTTTTTTTTTGTAAATGCTTCGGTCCAAAAATTTATATGGATACAGTTGTGTAAAGTAGACGTTAGAACTCTAAAGTATGTTTTTCTTTATGGGTTTTTATTAATGGGGTATACAACTTATAATTTATTCACTTTTGAAGTTTGTGAGAAGGGTAAAAGAAACATGAACTTTCTAAAGGTCATGTTAATAGTTAGAAAAAAAGTTTGATCTTTTACTTCGTATAATTCTTTTTATATCACAGCCTAAGGTATTTACCCGAGTCACTGACTAGTTAGGTAATATATAAAGGAAGCCAAAAGTCAAAAACGGAAAAGAATTTGAAAAGAAAAACACGCATCCGCGACTGAAACATCAAGTAAAGTTTGTCGACATAGATCGGATAAAATGGTGCAATTATGCTCTATCCCCCTCAATGGCCATTTAACTGTATCCATACTTCCATATTTCTTTAGATGTCTCTTGTATTAATAAACAAGTGGGTCGACCCGCGCTTCGCCGCGGAGCCGGACCATTTCAGAAAGTCGGCTAGCCAAACTGTGTGACGGTTGCCTCGCCAGTGAATTTCATTTCCTGCGATAATGAAACATATAATTATAATTAAAAAAACTGAGTAATATTTTCTATTTAACTTGTTGTAATCAGTAGCATTGTCAAGTTCAACACCTTTACATCTCATGTTATAAACCCAACTTGTATCTATCAAATTAATTCTTTTTTTTTTTTTTTGTTTTTCATTTCCATGAACCCAGTTCTTTCATCAAAATCAAGGTTCTAAAATTTTCATCAAATTTAAGATGATTATCTAACATGAAAGTGAACTTACCTACCTTGGGGCTCCTCCTTTCCAATAATTATATTTACCTTCCCAAACCCCACCTTTCTAATAATTATATTTACTGCCCGACTCCTCCTTGATCTTTGTTTGCTACATCAACACCATAGGCATACCCCTGTTTCATATCCATCATGATCTTTAGTAGTTGCAACTTAGTGTCTTCAATGCCACTACAAAATAAATAAGAAACTGTTTTAATATTTAATCCTTAATGAGTAAACAATAAGAACCAAAATTAATCCTTAATGAGTAAACAATGAAATCCAACAAAGAATCATCTTCATGCAAAGTAATTATTTTGAATAACTATCAGTTTTGAAGGGATGCAAGATAACAATTGACTTGATATGGCAAAAGGAGGAATGGAGTCAATGGACAGTAAATTGTTTTTAGGCCAATCCAAGCAGTGACTTGTTTTGACAAACTAAATAATAAAATCTGATATAAAGATAAAGTTGGGGTGTAGTGTATTACCGTTTTCCAGTAGTGTAAGACAATCAACAAAGTGGAACTATGAACTGGGCTAGTGGGCTGGATTGGATAGTTTAGACCTGATATAACAAAATGAGGCAAACATTAGAGTTTACACGAACTATGACTCTATATATAAAACATGTGAGTCAGCCTTTGAGGTCTAGCTTTTTCAAACCAATATTTAGGAAAATCAAGCAAGCAAATGATGATTGTAAAGTATATATATTTAAATAATATAATCATGTAAATCTTACCATATATACAGGTTAATCCCTCTTTCCTTCCGAATGCATCACCCACTCCTCGTCAATTATCGCATACCTCGCTCCAGATGTACCAAAATCCATCCCCAAATTAAGCTTTGCCACATCTTCAACATCAGTAGTTAAATGTGCTTTACATTTACTCCTCTGGAATCGCATTCCCCTTCTTGTTTCTGATCTATGCTGATCTGAATTACAAATATCATGAAACACAATCACAGATTAAGTAAGATGAAAGCTCAGGTGACCAAAATCAGGTACATTAAGTCGAAAGAAATAATCAATATGGTGGTGTCAAACCAATAATGCAGAAGTAAAAGGAGCACAATTGATACCTGATGGCGTTCTCTTCCAAAAAGGGCTTCCCAATACCGCATTTCCTATGGCGTTAAGCGCCGTACTGTTCCTTCTTTAGCACTGCCCTGAGCTTGACCCTTCTTTAGCAACACACATAGGATGATAACAAACAGCATAATCAACATGAAGGCCTAAGGCATAGGCTAAAGAAAGATACATCAGTTGAATAGACAGTAAAATACATGAGCAAAAAACAGCAACAAAGAAGAAACATTTGAGCAAATAGCACCTAACAAAGCACAACAGAATTAACAGCAGGCCAAAGGTACAACATTTGGTAAAAAGGCAACCAAATTCTCGCAAATTGTATCAGGAAACAAAAAGGGACCACAAACACACATACGCACACCGAATATACTATTTATGTTAGACTATAAGATGTTACAGAAAACTTACAAAGTGCAAGACCAGTTCCTTCCCTCAAATAACCTGCAATATTTTTTTAAAAGAAGAAGCATGATAAGAACACATATATGCATACCGGATATAGTATTTAACATGTAAATAAGCATTTGCTAATAGGCTGTTTATAATGTGTTTAAAAGAAACAGGATAACAGAACATGTATGTATACCAAATCCTCAAACGAAACTCACCAACAGCAACGGTAAAGATATGCTTCAGACAACCTGCAAACAAAAGAGATCTGTGCTGAGTTCGAATCATTACCTGCTCTAAGTCGGTGCTGAGTTCAGATCATACAAAAACCTATGAAAATGAAGAAAGAGGACCAGATTGGCATGTTTAGGTTTGGAAATAAGAAAAAGCAAAAGAAATGAATGTGCTAATTAAGATTACAATATTCTTACAAAAAAATGTTAACACCAAAAACTATTGGTTCATAACCCAATAAAAGCACCATTAACATTACCCTATCCTACCATATGGAGATGTCATGATGAATCATGACCCGTTGCTATTTAATGGGAAAATGGCTGTAAAAATGGCTGGTGGGTCAAAAAATTCCTAGATGAAAACTCTAAAAATTATCATTAACATAAACTAATGAAAACCATTCCTAGCATATGTAGATATGCCTAATAAAAAGGGTTTAAAGTAAGGTAAGTAAGTTACCGCTACAATCACCTGAAAGTAAGCATGATTAAAGACATCTCTAACAAAACGGGTCAGAAGAGCTATAAATCCCAGCCATTGCAGGAGCAGGAGTTCGACCCAAATTATTAATACCATATCATTAGCCAAATGATTAAAGAAAAGGCCGTGTGAAATAAAATTTGAGATATAGTAAGTGATACTGTTACCCACAATAGGGCCCCCTTTGTGGTAAAGAACCTAGGCAAATGTAGAAAGTAGTATACCCCAACATCTATCAATCCTGCAAGAACTAAATTAAACTCATAAATAGGTATTGTATTATAGTTTTACCTCTTCGTGCTGAAGAAGGCTTTGAAGCTGCAAAAGAGAGGCAAATTACTTGGTAAGATTAGTCGCATAACTATGAATAGGACTGCAAATAGATTAAATACGAATCCAGAAAATAAAATAGAAAATACACATCCATTCTATTATGAAGGAGGTGAAATAAAACAATAAGCTAAACTTACCAGAGGATAAGTCAAATGTGGACTCTTTTGAAATGAAGGCTGGGATGGTAGTAGTCTTGCAGATGACATACATACATAATAAATAAAATAAGGAGATATGGGTAACCTCAACCATGAAACACCAACTGTATATTTAAATTACACATCACAAAAAAAATGGCAACATTAAAATGCTATCATAATGATGCAACAAACTCAAGATGCATCTTGAATTTCTTGATCAAGAACTACATGCTCCCAATATTTCATTTATTAATATATTTTGCAGGGTCTGTAACACGTATGATAACTAAAATACAAAAATAAGGAAACCGAAAGTGAATTTATCAGCAGAGAGATCATCCCACTGCTTACTATAGGGATCAACTAATGAACAAAATCAAGAATAGCAGCACAAACCCTTGAATCATAGATCATCTATCAAACCAAAATTTGCTTCAGTTTTCTTTAGAACAAATTACATAACCACCTAAACGGTATTCTTATGAGCTTGACTTGAGATCATTAAATCAAAGGGACTTTTAAACCAAAATCTTTACAATATCCCCAAACATATTTGAATATCTCATGGTAAAAACATATTTACAGATTCAAGTGCCAATACCAGGGTGATTCTGTTTACACATGTATTATCTTATTCACGAATAAAAGCATAACAGTGAACTTTGATGAAGTTACTTACCACTTTGTGAGGTGTACAAAATAGTACTATTTGAAGAGAAAGATGAAGTTATTTACCACTTTGATGCTACATTAACAATCAAAAGAACCTTCCCCTTGTAAGAGCTCAAAGGCACCTCATTTCCATGAATATCCTGGAAAATTAATTTCACAACAACCTTCAAACACAGCCCATAAAATTAAAATTGATACTCCCACAATTCAAAGGGCTACATAGAGTCAACGTTTGACTTTTTACACTTACAGTATAGTAATTTGACTAATTTCAGGAAGAGGCATTCACACTTTGAGTCTCAACGATAGCTCAGATCTGCACAACAAAACAAACTTAATTAATAGAAATTGAACAATCGTCGGATCCGAGCAGAGAGAGCATACGCAAACGAAATTTGGAAAGCAAGAAACCCTAACCCCTAAGGTTGTGTCACGACGGTGAGCAAAAGAATGCAAATAGGGTCACTCCGGCGACCGCCGATGTGGGCCGAGGAAACAACGCAACCATCTAAACCCTTTCTCAAGCACAACGATTATGAAGAAGTATGCTGTCATCGGCGACGGCAAAGAAATAAACCGGAGACGGTGAGGTTAAACAGCAAAGAGGAAGAGAACAGTGATGAATGAGAGAATATGAAAAGCAGTTGTGTGCCGATGTCGAAGGCAGATTGGAGAGCGGTGGTCATAGAGAGAGAGATGGATGTAAAAGTTGAAATTGTAGAGAGAGAGATATCGATAAGATGGAAAGCGTGGAGGAGGAGAGGAGCAGGTATGGGATGGGGAGCAGTTATGGGGGTTTAGGTACACCCCTTGAATTTTTCCTGATTGAAATCGACCCGCCAAGATCCGCATTGTAACCCGGCATTGGCCTTGACCCGTGACCACTGTTGATGAAAGTGGTGGTGCAATAGGTGCTTGTACAATGAGCTTGGGGAGGTGGTACCATATGTTGTTATTTGTATATATAGGGTAATATGAGACTGTTTAGTGACTTTTGTGTTATTATGGAGCCTAATTTGCAACTTAGCATACAAGTTTGTGGAGCCAACTAAGCTTAAGGACAACAGTACGTAAGATAGAGACACACTAACAACTTAACAAGGTTGTGTTTTATCTCAAACGGATTACTTATGTCAAGTAAAAATATTGACAACAGCAGTAAAAGTCAAAAACATCAAATGGATGGGAAAAAGAACACAAGAAAACAGCACATCTTATCCCACTATATTTCTTATTATCTAAACATATTTGTGTAAACAGTACGTGATTCTTTCTAACTTTGCTACATTAGAGCCTGCGCTCGCCCGTTCGAATGTTCTCCACCAACTTGACCACCTCCGCCATTTTAGGCCTCTGCTCCGGCGACTTACCCACACACTGCATCCCTATCTGCAGCATCTCCACCATCTCCTCTTCTATATTCGGGTACCTCAAAAGCTCCACATCAAAAACCTCCGCCGTCCATTCCTCTTGAACCACCGACCTAACCCATCTAACCAAGTGGACAATCTCGCTGCCACAAGTACCATGAGTTGGTGACTTCCCGGTTAGAAGCTCAAGAAGCAGAACACCAAATGAGTACACATCTGATGCTTGGTAGACCTTCTTAGTGTCGGTTATTTCTGGTGCAGTGTATCCACCAGCCCTTGTTGGTGGTGGTGCCATCACTGCCACCAGGCCTAGATCACAAACACAACCATACTGTTGGCGGTTGAGGAAAGTGTTGGATGCTTTGATGTTTCCATGGACAAGCTTTCCGTTGGCTTGTGTGTGGATGTGAGCTATCCCTCTTGCTGCTCCTATGGCTATCCTCAGTCGGCTATCCCAATCTAATGGACTCCTATTCGCTCCTCTGTTTGCTGCAAAATAACCACACGTCAACCCAAGAAACTTAAGAAAAGTATTGAACTAGAGGTCACACGGAGGGTAGTTGGGTTGTGGGTTCGGCTTGAAACGGGTCACATCATGTTAGTTTGACATAAAAAATGATCTTTTGCCCATTTTTAAAAATACTTCATAAATAACTAGTGTGTTAACCATGGCTACAGAAATAACATTGTTTTAACTAAAATAACAGCCCAACTCGACCAATTCAATAGTAAATCAGTTGAAGTGGATTAAATGCATAACTACAACATACCATGCAACATTGAAGAAACGCTTCCTTGACTGAAGTAGTCATACACCAACAACTTTTCATCTTTGGAATAGTAATATGCTCGTAAAGGAACCACATTTTCATGTATTGTCCTTCCAACAATCTCCATTTGTTGCTCAAACTCTCGTCTTGCTACATTTACTACACCCTGTAATCTCTTCACAGCAACCGCATTTGAATCCTCCAATGCTGCTTTATAAGTTATACCAAAAGTACCCTTATCAAGCACCTCTGCAGAAGCCCTAAACAAATCCTCCAAGTCAAACGCAAGACTACTTCCCTCAAAGAAAACAAGGCTTCCATTCCCATTACCACTTTGACTTCTTGACCGCAATTTCTCATCACCCTTACCTTTCTTTTCCTTTTTATCTGTCCTCTGCAAATCCTCATTCCTACCTTCTTTCTTCAAGTGCCAAATAACTATTAGGAATGCAATTAGTCCCACTAGTAACACACAACCACCAATCACGATTCCAAATCCAGTTTTACTGAGTTTTGGTTCCTTTGATGCTTCATGAATAGGAGAGACAGATGGAAGAGATAAAGTTTGAGGAGCAAGATTATTTCCCAGAAAAGCAGAGGTAGGAAATCTCCCTAGAGACAAAGGCACGATTCCTGTGAAATTGTTATTAGACAAATCAAGAACTTGTAAACTTGCAATACTGAAATTAGGGATTTCGCCAGAAAGCAAATTGTTTGCAAGACTCAAAGCTGTGAGGTGACTCAAACTTGAGATGGAAGGAGAAATGCTTCCGTTGAAACCGTTGTTGGACAGATTAAGAACAGACAGATTGTTCCAAACTGATAGATTCAAAGGTAATGGACCAGAGAAGCTATTGCATTGGAGATGTAAAGCTGTTAAGTTTCTTAGATTCAAGAAATCAGACGGAAAAGGACCCGATAAACTGTTGGATCTCAAACTTAATATCTGAAGATTTGATAATCGACTAAGAGTGTTTGCAGGTATAGGACCTTCAAGGCTAACAGCAGGCAAACGAAGAGCAATAATTGATGAACGATTATGATCACATGTTACGCCTGTCCAGTTGCTACAAGCTGAAGAATTCATATGCCAATTGATTACACGAGAATGCGGAATGTTCTGGATGAAATCGAGCAACACTTTCTTATCTTCTGTAGGTTCAGTGGTAACCAGAGAGAAAACAGTCCCAAACAAGACCACTATAACAAAAATGGACTTATTCTTCATGTTCATCATCTCCATTCTCTCCCCAAATCTATAAAACCTTCCACATCTATATAAACTTTAGCAAAACGAACAAGTAAATAAACCTAACAAGTAATTCCACAGGATCAATGTATGACAGAATGATGATCTTATATACTAACAAATGTAAAATTAAAATGCATCTTCGTTAAACATACACCTAACTAAACTGAGTTTTGATTAGATGTATCCAAAGTTTTTTGTGAAATTTGCACTTTAAGTGTGTTTCCAAATGCAATTGAAGGTCCGCACAGTCAGAAACAGTCTTCCTGATTCCGTATACATAAACCTAATTAAACCTCACTTCTGTGAACGTAAACATAATCAAACCTAGATTTAACCGAAAAATCGTAAATACATTGAACGTTTTTGAGTTCCTATAGAAAACGGAAACGAAATCGATACTTTTTAATATGAAATTGAAGGTCTCCGCATCGGAAACCGTGTTTCCTGATTTCGTATCATGCACAAACGATCAAACGAAAGACGAAATTGCGAAAACAAAATAAGAAGTTATGAACTCACCGATTGACGAACAGATTTGAACTCCTTAGCTCTGTGATAACTCCATCAAAACCTCCAAGCAATCATCGCTGTAAAACGGGAAAGAACAATGTAACGGCGCTGAAATCTAAGAGAGAGAGAGAGAGAGAGAGAGAGAGAGATTGCTTAGAGAAGGAGAAGAAATAATTTGTTATGGAGATTGAGAGTGAGGTCTACTACTCGTTTTGCAGAGATGGCGGGATACCTGGAGGAAGGCACATGGAGATGGAGTGTAGACGAAGAATTCAACTCTCTTTAATCAAAGTTAACTCCAAAGTGAGATTTTGTAAAACTAAATGCATAATTCATTATAACAGAAAAAGTAACGGCACATTATTTATTTATTTCTTTATTTGTGTATTTTACTAAAATAGTACTTTACTTTTCGGTGCCACGATAAAATATAGAAAATTTGTTAGAGTAATTAGGAAAATTGAATTGAAATGATTCTGGTTTTTGATGATTGGTAAATGATAATTCTATATTTGAATATTGTAACTAATAGTTTCAGGTTTCACGTTATTTGTTTCTATTGGACTCGTCGTTAAAATATTAAACTTCAAGTTATCATTTTCTATATTCAAAAGAGTACATGTTGCATAATTCCCCTCATATTTCATTATGTCTCTTCCTATTTAGGAAACTTCCTAAAGTAGGTGAGACAATAATTATTGTTTATGATATAAATCGGAAAATCTTACAAACTCAATCAAAATCCTATATCTAAAATTCTTGATATTCATTCCACGTGTGTATCAGTTATTCAAAAGCCTGAATCATTATCTTAATTGAACTTTAAAGAAATATATATTTCTATTCCTGGCAAATCTTTTATATACCAATCCAGTTTCATAATATAATAGATTCTTTAATCGAAAATACACCTCTATCTCCGGAGGAATCTTTTATATTTTCTTATTTCCTATCACAAGTCTCTACTAAATTTCGGGACGAAATTTCCTAAAGTAGGGGAGACTGTGACACTTCGATTAATCCATATGTATTTTACCCGACCCGTTTTCGGATTCGGATTGTAATCATGATCATGAATCAGTGAGCTTTTTTTTTTAGAATCCGTACTAACTTAAGATATAAATAACAAGAATGTTACATGATCTTATTGGAGTAATTAAAGCCTTTGTTGTTTTATTTTAGCAAGCCTATTTTACACTTATATATATATATATATAGAGAGAGAGAGAGTGATTCATAAAAGCTTGGAATAGCTAAAAATGTTACATTATATGTGATAATATAAATGGTTATTCGTAGATAATTCAAATGTGGTAGATGTTGGATGTCGCATAAAGTTCGTCGAATACCGTAGACTTTTATAGTCTAGGCACATAATTTAACACCCGAAGACATTAAAATTTATAAATTTACATGAGATAAATATAAATATAATTAATTTTCATAAGTTGGTAGGAAATCGGTATTTAAAATACCCGACAAAATACTAGACATCGGGTATTATACCGCATTTTTACTAACTTGCATCTAAATAAAATAAAATGAAATAAATTTATTATTTTAATTTTAAAAGTGTGCATGATTAATCATGCCTATATGCTTGACATCTAGCCTATTCTAAGTGTAGACTATACACTCATCATCACCATGCACCATCCACCCCATCTCTTCACTTCCCAACACTACCCATCCTCTCTCTCTTCCTCCTCCATAAGAACCGTCAATTCCTTCCCCACCATCACTTCACCATTTTTATTAAAACAAACTCAAGCAACTTGAAGAATCCATGGAGTACTAAGAAAGTTTAAAGGTTTTTGGTGATTTGTTGAATACTTTCAAGTATGAAAAGCTCTTGGAGGATAATCTCAAGGATTCTCATATCTCCATCTCGGTGTTATCTCTCACTCTAAATCCCTCTATCATGTGAGTACTCATACCCCTTTTTATTACTGTGGGATGTTATGCGATATAAACTCTTGTTATTATTAGAAGGGTGATTCCTTCAACTGATAACCTGAGTAGTGAGTATTAATAACCACTTTTTCTTTCTTATTTTGGGGTGCAACATGTATATCCTATATCAAAATCTTAAATCTTTATTCCTTATTCGAACTCAATGCGATTCTATGATGTTAAGTGCGTATTCTTTATTATGTGCATCTATGTTAAATATTTAGTATGTGGAAATCGTGAATCATATCTATAAATCGTGAATCAAATCTATATCATATCTGTAATCGTCTGTGTACCATTAACCATTGAGCCGTGGTAACAATAATAGATATCTATCTATTGGTTGACAACCCACCTAGGATATTGAAACGTAATCTTGTTCTCAAATAGGTGATTGCTCCCTTATTGTCTAGGTTTGGTTACACACCATCTAGTTAATTATCTATATCATATCTATAATCTTTTGTGTACCATTAACCATTTCGTCGTGGTAACAATGCTAGATGAATATCTATTGGTTGACAACCCACCTAGGATATTGAGACGTAATCTTGTCTTCAAATAGGTGATTGCTTCCTTATAGTCTAGGGTTGGTTACACAACATCTATATCTATGAATAATTCGTTATTTTATATTCTTCATATGGTCCTTATGACTAAGTACTTAATTTCATTAATCGCTGGCTTTTTATCTAGATATATATAAAATTCTATGTGTACTCACCAACTACTTTTGTAGTTGACACTCTCTATTTTATACATGTTGCAGGACGACTACTTGGATTATTTGACTGATCATGATAGGATTGCGGACCTAGATAAAGACATTAATCAATGCTTTTATGTTTATATTTATTGTTGTACGGATCTTTGTATATATATAAAAATGGCATGTTTAAGTATTTGGTAACTATTACTAGTTGTCATGTGCATCTGGACAGTCGTCTCGCCCCGACATATTCCGCCGTCGGTTGGGGTGTGACAGATTGGTATCAGAGCCTTGGCTATAGGGATCTATGTTATTAGAACTGGATGACCTAGACTATACCATAGGTGTCCCACATGATTCACTCATGTTAGAATGCCTACTATTATATTATGTCCTTAGATGCTACTTAGGCTTGCCTACTTAAATCTCGTTTCTATCTCAACACTTCACACACACTTATTCCTTAAATTCTTGAGGTTTCCTAGTCTCTCCTAGTAAGTAGTAATTTATGTAATATTTTAATATTGGATTTCAATTACCTATCAAAATCTCGTCAGAGTTAAATTCTTTAGCAATAGACATGTAGTAACTGGAAGGGTGAAAACACCGGTAAACTAAGCATTCTGTTCCAGCTCGGCATCTTGCCCTATTATTGGATCTAAGAATCTTTAGTGAAAATGTTGAAACCTATTAGGCCAAAGCATGCCATGGTAAACGTTGCTATGATTACAATAACTCTGATTAGTCACGGTTGTAGTTTCCCAATCAGGAAATGAAGGCCATTCCATTATGTTTTAAACAAGTCAACATGATTTGGTTTTGTAATCTCATGATTTATCAAATTTATATTTTACATAATGATCTAACATAGTTTTCTTGACTCGTTGTTTCATAATACATCCTCATTTGTTTAACTCAGCACAATTATCAAACTCTTGTGCTTTACCACATCATTCGTCAAATTATGATTTGTATTCACTACATACGATTCAGTCTTTTATCAAACTTTACGATTTTATATGATTCTCCTCATAAATTCAATATCCCTTATATCACGATTTCAATCACATAAAGTTTCCTCACCTTGATTATCAATCTTGTCGTATTCCTTACCTTGTGAATAATTTCTTCCTCCCCAGAATGGATCACAACAATCATCACCAAAATCATGATGTAGCTCAACAAATCGCTCAACAAATAGCAGCTGATATCAGTGATCTAGTTCGTAAATCTCTTAATGTTAATCATATCAAGTATGGACCTGTCACAAACACTGAATGCTCCAAACACTGCAAGTCATGCGACCTTGAAAAGCGTAATGAGTTTGAAAGGCCTAATGATCTACCTCAGTGTTTTAAAAACCTCAAAGTCTCCACCAAAAAGATAAATAAGAAGAAGAGGAAGGCAAAACATCTTACTACAATTTCTACTACCCCTACTATTCCAGTTACCCCTGTACCACCATCAAAGAAAGCGTACCACGGGGCTCATCCTGAGTGTAACACGTGCAAGTATCACCACTCTACTAATTCGGTTTGCCGGCAATGTCACACATGTGGTCGTTATGGTCACTACATGAACACATGTCGTCAATCAGTTCAACCTCAAATGGTTCAAGCTATGACACAGGTGCTTGCTCGATTCACTGCTGCATCTCAAACCGCAAAGATTCATGTGCGTTATTGCTATCAGTGTGGAGACCCTATCAAAACTTTCCCAAATAAAGATGCTAACCCTGGAGCCTCGTCTAGAACTTCCAATATGGATGTTGATTGAAGAACTTTGTTATAATACCCAGAGATCACCTGGATGAACCGAAGCTCGTTATAGTATTTACTTTTGTTCTGATGATGTATCTATCCATTTTAATAAAATTTCTATATATCCACTTCAAGACTGGATATGTTGAATTCATTATTTTCAAATATACATGTATGAAAGCTCACTTGTTTGGAAATTTATGAAATTTACAAGTTCACGTGGTTACGGGATTACATGTGTACAAGTTTATGACTTTATGACCTCTCAAGTAAACAATCATACACGCATATTAAATTCCAGAAAGTATTCATTCAAAAATCATAAATCTCTAAGTCATATATATACATACCATGACTTAAGCCTTGGAGTTACTTGTTACCGATATCTCCAAACATTCTCATCCCCACTTAACCTTAAGATCTTTTACTTCAGTCAATTGCATAAGATGTGTGTTTTAAAGTAAAACACTTACTATCCCTTCTACACAAACGAAATCCTGGTGATCTATGACGATAAACTAGCCAGTGGGTTTAACTCATAACCCATGAATACTTGCGCAAGAAGTACGTTGCATCTTTGGTCTATATTATGGAAGATCGTAATAAAGAAATGAGAGCAAAAGACATCCTCAGTCGAACGGAACTTTCTAAAAAAAAAGGTTTCTAAAGACATATTGGGTCTTCCTCCCGTTCACCAAGGCGACTTTCGTATTGACCTCATACCTAGCATTATTTCCGTCGCAAGTCACCTTATCGTCTCAGAATCACAAGAAATCTATGAACTATCAATCCATACTTGAATTCAGTCAATCTCATATTTTAAATTTTCGCATATCACTTATTTCTATAAAGATGAATTGTATTCTAGGTCTTAAATCCTTCCTAGTTATACAATGTTCCTAATCTACTCATCCCCAATGGTATATCTATTATATCCGCGAATATCAAGAATTATTTTCAAATCTATGGTTGTGAATAAATCAAGATTTTCACTTCGTTCAATAAATGTTCCTACGATATTTGAGATTGCTCTAAACACATTTTCAAATCTACTATGGGAAAGCTTTGCTAATTAACTCATGAATTTGACACTTGGTGATTCAATAATCAAATCATGAATTTAATCTACAATGTTTCCTTTCATACATTCAACTCTCATTTCATAAACTCAACTACCGTTAAGTCAATGGTTGATGCATAAATGAGATGCATGTCCTATACAAAACCTAACTTCTATGAATTACTTCATAAATTCGACTCTAGATAAATCAATTGTAGATTTATGAAATTCAATCTTATTACTCAATTTCATTTCTCAAATCATGTTATTAGTTCATCTGCTCGAAGCATATGGTTGATCCATGTTAAGTCATGGTATCCAAATTATATTGCCCGATCTATATGACTAATACATGGTAATCCAAACATTTCATGATCTTCGAAATTAGTTGGTGTTGGTCGGTTTAGATTTGAAATCAATAAACCTAAGATACTTGGTTTTTGATTTCTCAAATTCTAAAATCCTATATCACCTTCGTAATTTCATAACTATGCGTATTAATCATTCATCGTTTGTGTTTTACTCCCATCGTCATTATTCTTGCAAAGCTAAGACTTATTCGTACTATAGTCGTCAATTGTGTGTGATGCTAGCTACACCATACAGTTGTTCTGGTCATAGACGAAAAGTCAGAGTTTTGACAAGGATTGTTCCGGATTTTTTTTATAGACTTTGTGTCACGTGACAGGAGGACTAGGTGTGAGTCGCGACACATCTAGCATCCCCTGAAACGTACAGATCCTCTTATTAAGGAAAATCCGAAACCTTGTATAAAGACTATTTCATTGATTTTCAAGTTATCATTTTCTATATTCAAAAGAGTACATGTTGCATAATTCCCCTCATATTTCATTATGTCTCTTCCTATTTAGGAAACTTCCTAAAGTAGGTGAGACAATAATTATTGTTTATGATATAAATCGGAAAATCTTACAAACTCAATCAAAATCCTATATCTAAAATTCTTGATATTCATTCCACGTGTGTATCAGTTATTCAAAAGCCTGAATCATTATCTTAATTGAACTTTAAAGAAATATATATTTCTATTCCTGGCAAATCTTTTATATACCAATCCAGTTTCATAATATAATAGATTCTTTAATCGAAAATACACCTCTATCTCCGGAGGAATCTTTTATATTTTCTTATTTCCTATCACAAGTCTCTACTAAATTTCGGGACGAAATTTCCTAAAGTAGGGGAGACTGTGACACTTCGATTAATCCATATGTATTTTACCCGACCCGTTTTCGGATTCGGATTGTAATCATGATCATGAATCAGTGAGCTTTTTTTTACTAGAATCCGTACTAACTTAAGAATATAAATAACAAGAATGTTACATGATCTTATTGGAGTAATTAAAGCCTTTGTTGTTTTATTTTAGCAAGCCTATTTTACACTTATGATATATATATCATATATATATATATAGAGAGAGAGAGCAGAGTGATTCATAAAAGCTTGGAATAGCTAAAAATGTTACATTATATGTGATAATATAAATGGTTATTCGTAGATAATTCAAATGTGGTAGATGTTGGATGTCGCATAAAGTTCGTCGAATACCGTAGACTTTTATAGTCTAGGCACATAATTTAACACCCGAAGACATTAAAATTTATAAATTTACATGAGATAAATATAAATATAATTAATTTTCATAAGTTGGTAGGAAATCGGTATTTAAAATACCCGACAAAATACTAGACATCGGGTATTATACCGCATTTTTACTAACTTGCATCTAAATAAAATAAAATGAAATAAATTTATTATTTTAATTTTAAAAGTGTGCATGATTAATCATGCCTATATGCTTGACATCTAGCCTATTCTAAGTGTAGACTATACACTCATCATCACCATGCACCATCCACCCCATCTCTTCACTTCCCAACACTACCCATCCTCTCTCTCTTCCTCCTCCATAAGAACCGTCAATTCCTTCCCCACCATCACTTCACCATTTTTATTAAAACAAACTCAAGCAACTTGAAGAATCCATGGAGTACTAAGAAAGTTTAAAGGTTTTTGGTGATTTGTTGAATACTTTCAAGTATGAAAAGCTCTTGGAGGATAATCTCAAGGATTCTCATATCTCCATCTCGATGTTATCTCTCACTCTAAATCCCTCTATCATGTGAGTACTCATACCCCTTTTTATTACTGTGGGATGTTATGCGATATAAACTCTTGTTATTATTAGAAGGGTGATTCCTTCAACTGATAACCTGAGTAGTGAGTATTAATAACCACTTTTTCTTTCTCATTTTGGGGTGCAACATGTATATCCTATATCAAAATCTTAAATCTTTATTCCTTATTCGAACTCAATGCGATTCTATGATGTTAAGTGCGTATTCTTTATTATGTGCATCTATGTTAAATATTTAGTATGTGGAAATCGTGAATCATATCTATAAATCGTGAATCAAATCTATATCATATCTGTAATCGTCTGTGTACCATTAACCATTGAGCCGTGGTAACAATAATAGATATCTATCTATTGGTTGACAACCCACCTAGGATATTGAAACGTAATCTTGTTCTCAAATAGGTGATTGCTCCCTTATTGTCTAGGTTTGGTTACACACCATCTAGTTAATTATCTATATCATATCTATAATCTTTTGTGTACCATTAACCATTTCGCCGTGGTAACAATGCTAGATGAATATCTATTGGTTGACAACCCACCTAGGATATTGAGACGTAATCTTGTCTTCAAATAGGTGATTGCTTCCTTATAGTCTAGGGTTGGTTACACAACATCTATATCTATGAATAATTCGTTATTTTATATTCTTCATATGGTCCTTATGACTAAGTACTTAATTTCATTAATCGCTGGCTTTTTATCTAGATATATATAAAATTCTATGTGTACTCACCAACTACTTTTGTAGTTGACACTCTCTATTTTATACATGTTGTAGGACGACTACTTGGATTATTTGACTGATCACGATAGGATTGCGGACCTAGATAAAGACATTAATCAATGCTTTTATGTTTATATTTATTGTTGTACGGATCTTTGTATATATATAAAAATGGCATGTTTAAGTATTTGGTAACTATTACTAGTTGTCATGTGCATCTGGACAGTCGTCTCACCCCGACATATTATGCCGTCGGTTGGGGTGTGACAGCATTGGCCTTAGATTGGGATTTCAACTTCTCAAGGATGATGCTATTAGATTGGATAGGCAATGCAGAGCTGAGTGCCAGAGAACAGTTCCTAATGACACCGAGGTTTGTTCAAATGGTGGTGATGAACAAATACCCGATCATTGAAGAGAGGGTAGAGAAACTGGATGTGAAGGTGATGGACTGTGGAGTGTTTGGACTTCAGACCCAAGACAGAAAGGGTAAAAATAATTTTGAAGGTAGACTTGAGTGGGCCAAGAGGGGTGCTTTTCCCGAGGTGGCAAGGGAACAAGAGATGGATGAGTCTGAACCAGAAGCTGATGTGCCTAATGTTAATGCATCCGTTGGTGAAGAACAAGACATAACAGCAACTCCGGCTGTTAATGTGCAAGAAGAAGATGTGATAATACCCTCCGATGAAGAGAACATGATGGATGACATTCTTGCTGGTCAAGAGATGACATATGATGATATTTATGGGGATTTGGGGCCCCTTAACCTTAAAAGGTCAAGGGATGACATGATCGGATCATCAGGCAGTGATACAACCCCTCCTGAGCTGAATCTGAATGTTGAGGATGTTCTTGAAGAACCAATTCCTGCACGTGAACCATCTCCAAGGAAGAGGTCTGATCCAAGGAGCGTAAGGTTCAGATTCACAAAGACAAGCTCAAGCATAATGATTGTACAACCATCAGGGCCCAGTTCTGAAGGTCCCAGTGTTCAAGAAGTAACAGTTGCTCATAATGTTGAAGTTCAACCTGCCGAGGTTCATTCTGAAAGTCCTCTTCTGATCGAACGTAGCCCTGTTCGAGAAGAAAGGCAAGTTCCGGAGGTTGACACCACGTTTGTCGCACCAAGTCCAGTGAGAGTGAGCGCCTCACCTGTGATAAGCCAGCCGACAGCTATTCCTAGCTTTCGTCCTTTTCAAACTGCTGAACTTCCGATTGATTTGAGGATAAGCACTGATCCTCATATCAACTTTTTGATCTCTCAGAATAGATTCAGAGAAAATGAGATAAAGGCACTTAAGGATGAGAACAGAAGGATGAAAGAAAAGGAGGTGGCGGATAAAAATAGAATGAAGTGGCTCTATGAGACTTTGATGGACCTTAAGAAGAAGTTTACTGACTTGAAAAGTGTCGTGGAATCAAAATCTTCAGGTGCCCCTGATCAAAGTTCATCACAGGGTGTGCAAGGTGCTGATGCAATGAATGTGGACGATGGAGATGAAAATATTGAGATGTCTGATTATGCCCGAGGTGGAAGGGTCATCTCCAAAGCTCCTGAAGGTCACGACAACTGGTTCCGAGAATTCTTTCAAGGACCAGCCCCCACTCAGTACTCTCTTGATCTTGGTGAAAGCTCTATAGACAAAAAGGGGAGTTGTGAACCCAACT
>JBCNJP010000018.1:10330062-10527381 GCA_039602395.1 Deinandra increscens subsp. villosa | reverse complement strand
AGTTGTGTAGTGCACCTATCATATCCTTACCCGAAGGAACGGATGAATTTGTAGTTTATTGTGACGCTTCAAGACTAGGCCTTGGATGCGTGCTTATGCAAAAAGATAAGGTAATAGCCTATGCGTCACGACAACTCAAAGTGCACGAGAAGAATTACACAACTCATGATCTCGAACTAGGAGTCGTAGTGTTTGCTTTAAAAATTTGGAGACACTATTTGTACGGTACCAAGTGTGTAATCTTCACTGATCATAAAAGCCTTCAGCACATCTTCAATCAAAAAGACCTTAACATGAGGCAGCGACGTTGGATGGAGTTACTCAATGACTACGACTGCGAAATTAGATACCATCCAGGTAAAGCCAACGTAGTTGCTGATGCTTTAAGCAGGAAGGAAAGAGTTAAGCCTTTGCGTGTTCGTGCATTAGGATTAACCATTCAGACAAGCTTGTCAGAAAGAATTCGCAATGCTCAACATGAAGCCCTAAGGAAGCAAAATTTGAGAAATGAAGGACTTAGGGGCTTAGAAAGCGAATTGGAATCCAAAATAGATGGCACCAAGTATTTTATGAATAGAATCTGGATCCCGAAGTACGGTAATCTACGTAGCTTAGTCATGGATGAAGCGCATAGGTCGAAGTATTCGATTCATCCTGGTGCTACGAAGATGTATAAGGATCTCCAGGAACTTTACTGGTGGCCGAATATGAAAGGAGACATAGCGGTGTATGTCAGTAAATGCTTAACTTGTGCCAAGGTAAAAGCAGAACATAAAAAGCCACCTGGATTGTTACAGCAACCTGAAATTCCTGTATGGAAATGGGAACATATTGCTATGGATTTCATAACAAAATTACCTAGCACGACTAGTGGAAATGATACTATTTGGGTGGTTGTTGATCGCTTGACAAAGTCTGCTCATTTTATACCCCTGAAAGAAAAGACTGACGCGGAAACTTTAGCCAAATTGTACCTTAAGGAGATTGTGACACGTCACGGAGTGCCAATATCAATAATCTCTGACAGGGACGGTAGATTCACTGCCCGATTTTGGCAATCGCTTCAAGAAAGGATGGGTACTCGATTAAATATGAGCACGGCCTATCACCCACAAACGGATGGCCAAAGTGAAAGGACCATTCAAACCTTAGAAGATATGTTAAGAGCTTGTGCAATAGACTTTGGAGGTAACTGGGATACTCATCTTCCTTTAGCTGAGTTCTCCTATAATAATAGTTACCACTCAAGTATCAAAACCGCACCATTTGAAGCTCTATATGGAAGAAAATGTCGGTCGCCGCTATGTTGGGCCGAAGTTGGTGAGAAACAACTAACTGGACCTGAAGTTGTTCAAGAAACAACTGATAGGATCACGATTATTAAAGAAAGGCTTAAGGCTGCAGCTGACAGACAAAAGAGTTATGCCGACAATAGAAGAAGACCACTAGAATTTAAGGAAGGAGACCGAGTTATGTTAAAGGTTTCTCCCTGGAAAGGCATGATTAGATTCGGGAAGAGAGGTAAATTAAGTCCTCGATATATTGGACCATTTGAGATAATAGCTCGAATCGGTCTAGTGGCTTATAAACTACGCCTTCCACCTGAAATGAATGGTGTACATGATGTATTCCATGTGTCAAATCTAAAGAAGTGTTTGTGTGATGAAACTCTGATCTTACCCCCAGGTGAGATCCAAATTGATGATAAACTTCGATTTAGTGAGGAACCAGTAGAAGTCTTGGATTGGAAGACTCAAAAGTTAAGACGGAGCCGTATAAAGTTGGTGAAAGTCCGCTGGAATTCAAAGTATGGTCCTGAATTTACTTGGGAACGGCTGGACCAAATGGAAAAGAAATATCCCCAACTGTTTCGTCAAAAGCGAAAAGGTACGCTTTACAATAAATTTCGGGACAAAATTTTCTAAACCGGGGGAGAATGTGACGCCCAGGAAATTAATTCCTTAGATTATAGGCTAAGACCGTGACATTTGTGCAATTAGCCAATGGGGTTAACAAGACACAAGCATAAATCATTCAAGTAAGTTAGAACATAAGAGATATATTATAATTCATTTTAATATTTGAGGAATAAAAATTTAGTTAAAGTTGCGTGATAAAAACTGGGACCTACAACCCTAGTACAAAGAAGAATTAGTGACTCAAGTGTTAGTAAAAACACATTATGGAATCCCATATATTTAAATATGCTATGGAGACAACCAAAAATTTGGTAACACAATCAAGAAACGCACAAGATGATCGGTGTAATGAGAACCGGCATAAATAAGGGTTTCGTGTCCTCATGAAACACCATGTTGCATTCTCATGACCTCATGAGATGCCATTAAGAATTTCATGAAAACAAATTAAATTCCATGTCTCCATAAAATAGTGCTTAATTAGTAAAATAACATGTGATGTGTACTTAATTATAACAAAATAATACATAATACTTATATGAAATAAAATATAACTTAAATATGATTAAGTTACTTAATAATCAAATATGAACATGGAAGGAATAAAATTAAAACAAAATAAAAAGAAATTAGGGGTAATCATGACATAGTCACCCATCCTGACCCCCTTTTTGACACCTAATCTTTACACTCTCCAACTATGATGGTGTACGATGTTTTGTTTTAGGGTTAACAGAGAGAGAGAGAGAGGGAGAGAGAGATAGAGAGAGAGAGATAGAGATATGAGAGGGAGTGATACGTATAGAGATGGTAATAATTATCTTATTTTTTAAGGCAATTTTTTTAAAAAATTCTAGGGATATTTTGGTCAATGTATACTGATTTAATGGATGAGTTCTAATAGTGTTAGAGAACCGGATCAAAATGGCAAAAAAAAAAAACAAAAAAAAAACTACACGGTATCACATGATTTTTTTTTTAAAAACGGACTAAACTAGCAATTTCGACCAAACCTTAGGGATGAAAAAATAAGTTAACTGATATGCGCCAAAAGATACATATTTTTATATGAAATTATTGTCACAATTATGGTTAATTCAAGCTAACAGTTAACGAAACAACCCAATAATGTTTCCTTTTGAGTTTTCTTGAATAATCCAGGTCTAAATCACAAAAGAAGCAGAAATACATGAAAAACACAAGAAAAAACACAAGCTTAGTGATGGAAGACCCCAAGCACGGGCTGTACCAAGCCAGGCATGGCTTGTGCCCCCTCCTTAGCCGTTGCTGGAGAGTTGACTTTTGCAAGCTCGTGCCACTGATGTCACACGACCCATGTCTCTGTTACCTGACAAACACGGAACGTGCCCCTGAAGACCACAACCCGTGCCTCTGCCCAAGCTCGATTTCCTAAAGATCGTCTGCCAAGCATATCCCATGCCCTGCTAGACACGGCCTATTCCAGCTTCCCATTTTGCCTATAAATAGCAGCCAACTTCTCATTTTGAAGTGAGCCCAGTTTTGACAAGAAAAGATGGTCTAGACCCGCTCTGGCCAGCTTGGCTTGGCCTAGCTCTACTCTCGTTTTATCTTAGTAATGTAGCTTTTATTCTTCTTAGTTTTGGTTTTCTAGTCTTTTAATCTTTATATGTTTGTAAGAATCTTCACTCAATATGAAGTTGTTTAAAGTTTGTCTATGGACTACTCATCTTCTATTAAGCAAATCTTCAAAATCATTCTTATGTTTGATTATTAACCTTTTTGAACAAACGTGCCTGGCGTATTGTAGACCATTTGAGGAGTCGAAAGCTCATCCAGTCGGAATTGTGCCACCCAATTGGGGCACGATGCATGATCCTAACGGTGCCGCACCCCATGCAAAGCAACACATTCGCGAGTTTTATTTCTATGTAAACAAGCACGACTTTCACGCCAACTATGACCTGAAGGTATTGGTTGGGATTGGGGTTAGTAATATTTTGTCACTTAATGGAAGTCGGTGAGATACATGTTTGTGAACTTGGCTCTGGTTACGACTTTCCATGTTTGTGCAAAAGCTATGCATGGAGGAAACAGACCTTAGTCCCTTTTAAATACACTTTTCATAATAAACTACTTCGATGCGTGTGTTGTTCCAATGCTGGTTCATGACAATGTATTCAAGTGTAACGGTGCCGATGACCCATCGGGCCCTACAACTATTTCGCATTTACGCTTACTTTATTAGCCCCGGGGCAGTCCTCTCACGATCCTTACGGAGAGACGAGAGGAATGCGAGAAAGAATTCCATGCTGAAAAGCGGTCCTCCTCATCTGAAAGGTAATGATCTTAAGGTGGATATGTAAATTATCACTTTATTTTTTATTTTTTACAGTTAGTCAATCTTCTCAACTAATATTATCCTCTACAAAAAAAAAAAAAAAAAATTAAGCCAAAATCAATTTTTATTTTTCTTTATATATTCATACAACTTCAACCACTCCTATATATATTTTAAAACCCCAGTTAAGTTGCTAATGAAAGATTAATTAAAAAAAAACCTCATTTTCCTTGTGTCCTTGAACGACCCTCGGCCAACTTACCATTGCTATATTGCTCCACGATGGTTGCACTTGCATGTGTTATGTGGTGAAATAGTAGTCATAGTTAATCAATGATTTATAAATTTAAAAGCTTATGCGCAAAAATGTGTTACTAAAATTGTCATATTTTTATACACACCAAGCTTTTTGGCGCCGTTTCCACGGACACAAACTAGGATTTTTGATGAAAAATCCGAATTAGCAACCTAGCCAAAACTATCTTACTATACAAATATATGTGTACTTATATATAAAAAAACCAATCTTTCTCAGTTTTTGTATATTCACCTACACTGTTTTCGGGACAAGATATGTCCGGCTAGCAGTTCAAAACCCAAAGGTAGGAAGGATTCACTGAAAAAGATCAAACAACAGAAACGAGGAAGATGATCACACGGCCAAATGAATCATTTTCATTTTATGAAATTAATAACTTGAGTCGAGGTAAGTTTTCAATCATCATTTTTGCGTTGATCTGGTCACTGTAAACAATTCCTGTCAGAAATTTCCCGTCTGATAGCAAATACTAGAGCAAATGCAAAATTGTTGAGTGATAAAATAAACTAGGCCGAACTTAGGACCTGAAAATAAACGAAGCTGTTTTTATTTTATTTAAAAATAAATAGTAAAACTTAGTTATAAGAAATTATTACATGGAATTTTTTTTTACAATTAATAAGGAAAATTACCAAAGATGTATTTGAAGCCGATACGTGCCTATGACAAGATTTTTTTTTAAAAATAAGCGAGACACGGGCCGTGCCTGACGGGCTGTTAGGCGTAAATAAGGTCAGAAATGACCACAACCTTTGTCATTCACACGGGTCGTGCTAAAGAATTCTCTCTGGGCGATTTTTCACTCTTTCTCACGTTTTCGTCATCCCTACATCAATCATGTAAGTATAATAATCTCCATAACTAGATTTTGCTTATTCTTCATGTTCTTCCCCAAATTTTGGGCTAAATCTAGATTTCTTAGTTTTAGACCGTATTTGGTGAAATTGATTGTTAATCTTAGTGTAATAAGCATTCCTAAATCATCCTTGATAGTTGTTTGTTGTAAATATTTACACAAACTTAAAACTTTTGCAGAAATTCTTCATACCTAACTCAAACTACAATCTTAGATCTTGAAGTATTGAGTTATGATATGGAAAACCTGACAACGAGGTTTTGATTTTGCTAAAATCCGCTCCTAACCATATAATTTTTTTTTTATTTTGGTGAAAGTAGAAAAACCAACGTGTTCGGAGCTTTCTGCCCGACCCGACACGGGTCGTGCCCCCCCCCCCCAGGCACGGGTCGTGCCCCGTTTTGCAGAAGGAAGAGCATGCATGACCTGGACACAGGGAGTGTCTAGCACCTAACACGGGGCGTGCCTCCCTAAACATCGGTCATGCCGACCTATTTTTTTCTGTCAAATTTTCTTAAATTTAATTTTGCATCTAATATTATTGTGTTTCTGATTTTCAGGGTTAACATCGTTTTCTCATCACGAGGAACTAAACAAGAGAGCCACCTACGACTCTGACAGCTGTTTGCTCGTGCTGAGCAGCCCGCACGATGTGTCGATGAGATGGCCTTGAGCCAACTCGCCAGCTTGAGTGTTACACGGATTTGGTACCTGTTCAAATGCGGAGGTGGTTCAACGCATATGAACATAATTTGGTTCAAGAATGCACACTGGAGTTCATGGCATCTCTTCGTTTCAATGAAGGTGTAAAGGATTGTTTTACTGATGGTACGATACGATTCATATTGAACAACAGATGGTACAATATCTCGATGGCTCAGTTTTGTGTCGACATCGGTATCTACATGCGGCATGAGCTTCACTTGTTAGAGGATGTCGTTACCAGCTTTCCTGACAAGGTTCATCAGAACCATCCTGATTTTGGAACAGCCCGCTACAACTTCTAGAAAGCTATTGGTGATGGGACATATATTCCCAGTTCCTCAAAGAGCTCTAAGCTCAGGGATCCCCTTCACCGATACATTCATAGGTGTTTTAGCCAGTCCCTGTTTTAAAGAGGTGGCACTGGAGGAGTCGTGAGTCGGCGTGATTTGGTTGTACGCTACTGTATGGAGCATCAGGTTCATCTCAACATTCCATACTTTATTTGCAGTAGCCTGTATTCTGCAGCCACAGCTGGGGACTCGAGATCGCTGTTCTACGGTGGTTTCATTACCTACACTACCAGAGCTATGGAGTGGAGATCCTAGACGAGCTGCCGCGAAGGAGCCCCACACTATCGATTAATGTAGATTATTGCAGGACCCTGAACCTCATTGCTGACACACTCCATGGTCCACAGATACAGGATTCCAAGTATCGTATTTGGGATCCCCTCCACCTTCCCGATGCAACAGCCACCGAGCCCGAGCCAAATGCAGACAGGATGTCGACTCCACCTCACCACTCTCCTACCCAACACCACTCCCCTTACCGCTACCATCATGACCCATAAGGTGCCTCCTCCTCCCAGCAACCCGAAATTCCATCTATGATGGATATCTATCAGTCCATCCAGTCCATGGGACATGCACACACAACATATGCAGCACGATATCTTCGAGCTGCAATAGGACGTGACTGATATTTGGGAGAGGCAAGTTTACTACTACCCATATGATGGTGAGTAGTGTGACATCCGAGAATTTCAAGGTTTACTTCCGTTAGACAAATCCGTTAGTTACGTTATAAGTGTTAACTTAGTAACTAATGCTTAACTAGGCCGAATACGTCCACGTCCTTTGGTTGATCACCGAACCCGTCCGTATGTGTTATGTGATTATTTATGTATTGTCATTATGTGCAACGTGATGAAAACGCATGATTTAGTATTAGGAATAAAATGAAAATTTGTCTTTCTTGGTTGCCAGCGAAACTAACGGGCGAAACTATAGTGTCGCCCGGTAGTCGGTTAAACTATTGGATCTCATGAAATCAGAGACAGTTTCGCCTGGCCAACGAAACTAGCCAGCGAAACTAGCCTCTGATATAAAATGGCATAAAACCCTAGTTGTCTCATTTGTTGCACCATTTCTCTCAAACACACACACTCACTCTCCTGGAATCTGGTCAGCCGAGAAAACCACCAAAGAAACACCAACTCAGCCTCGTGACAACATCTATTTGGATCCTAGATCGAATCGTGAGTCTCAAAAACCTTTATTTATACTTTTCTATGTGTTTTTCTTAAAAAGCATGCCTAAACCTCTATGGAATCACTTGATCTGCTAGTATGTTGCTTAGGGATGCTAGATCTGTTATAAAGTTTGTAACTTTACGTGTGAAATCCATCCATAATGAGAATCCATGCTAGATTAGGTCATTTAGGGTTTTAAATGTATTTTGGTGATTTGATGATAAAAATACATGAATAAGGTGTCAAAACTGCTTCTATGATGTTGGTAATTGACTATGCATGCTATATACTGAATTACATGAAGTATGGGGACTGTTAGATTGATTTTTAGGCTGATCCGTAAGTTTTTCGCGACTAGCGAAACTAACATGTTCTCTGGGCGAAACTAACCAGCGAAAGTATGTATATCTCCTTCAGGCGAAACTATGCAGCGAAACTGTAATGTCGCCCGTGAACAAACTTGCCTAGCGAAACAACCATAGACCTTGTCCCTGAACGAAAGTTCAACCAGTTTCGGGCGAAACTAGTCTAGCGAAACTGTGCCATCAGTTTCGGGCGAAACTAGCTAGCGAAACTGTGTCATCGGGTATTGCCTAGCGAAAGTGCTGCCCGTGCACACAGCGAAACTGTGTAGCGAAACTGCTGGCGAAACTGCTGGAGAAACTGCTAGCGAAATTGTGACCAGAACCTAAACTTGTGCAATTTACTTGAACATTATGCCATGACTTACATGATTATGCTATGACGATACATGCTTTGATTTCTGATGTATATGAACCTTTGTTTATGATCAACCATTGGTGTCGTGTGTCGGTATGTCGAGTCGTAGTTCCAACGTGCTATGTTATGGGCCATAGTGACGTTAAGTAAAGATTAGACACCAAACTAATACTTAAGACCTAAACGTGTTCATAGGTCTTCGTTAAGCAAACTTGGATTTTATAGCAAGTGTAGCAGTGCAACCCAAGGTGAGTGTCACTAACCCGATTACCGTGAACCCGTTTGGGTCACACCGAATAACTAAATGAAAAACAATGCTGACAACCTCGAGAGTGCTATGCACCTCCCTGATGAACTTGAAAACTTGGAGTGCTCGGCACCTACTTGATGAACTTGAAGTGCTTTATGGGAAGCACTTGTGAATTACTTAAACAACTATTTCTGAAACGAAACTGAAAACACTTTTGAGATTCATGAGAATCCGGTAAACCTTTTTAATATGGCTAGCGTAGGTTAAAGTCTAAACCACATGATATCACATGATTTCTAAGGATGCCTTGAAACTTAAAAGTCCTCAACTAAATTGTACCATTAATTGTAAAGCGAGGGGATGTTGGGTAGATCTACTGGAGTTTGACAAACTCCGCCCCGTGGCACGGGGAGTGCACGGAGGTACAATATCAGCCTATCTGACCGTGATCCCGAGAGGACACGGGGGAGGCAAATCCGCGATGACGTAGGTCCGCAAATCCTGATGGCACGGCCACTACGATAATAGTCAGCTTTGGTACAAACTTCCTTAGTGCATGGAACAACGGATTAGCTACCCGCGATATCGGTTGAGCACTTTAACTATACAAAACTAGTTCATACCCGATAACGTATGTTACGGACAATACTCTTACTAAACCACAGAACTATGATTATGTATATCACTAAGCATTGCTTTTCACAAACAAATATTACATAAGTACATGTTGACACGGTTATGATTATTAGACCGGGCCACTGCGTGACAAGCCCACTGTGAACTCACCAACCGTTAGGTTGACACTTGCGTGGTTTTCACTTTTGCAGATCGCTGAAGAGTATCCGCTGGAGGTTGGCATGGCACTTGAAGATTTCTTATTTTAAACTCAAACTTGGGAATTTAATAACAATTCATGTTTTGTTATTTAAGCACGTGGTTAGTGCTAAGATACTTATGTTTATTTTCCGCTGCGTACTTTAAACTGTTTTATGATGAATGCTTGGACTTAACTCTGATTCGTTTAGTATTTGTAACTAATGGTTGTGGTCCTGGTTTGCTCGCACCCCTTAACGGTATAAACTCCGTTAGTGGTTAATTTGGGGGTGTGACAAGTAGAGTCTGGTGGGGAGTGCATGCATATCTCTAACCCTTGGTTTCATTTGCACGGTAATGTATGTGCAAAGTTGACATTTCTTCAAACACTATCTTGTCCTGTGATGTTCAGACACTTTTTATTTTCGGTTATTTATTCTTTTGTGTGATGTATAGATGAAGAACGCTGGTAACCTTAATTCTTTATCTAATTTATGTTTGTGATTGGTTGTGCCTTTAAACAGGGAATAAGCAGGTTCTTTGGTCTGAACCGGGATGTCTGATTACATGGTGTGGTATTCATTCCATGGGTAAAACGTCCAATTTGTAGAGGAAACTCTGTCCAAATCTTCCTAACCCTAACTAATTTTTTATTTCATTTTGTTCTCCTTATGCATACAATTAGGCACATTAAGGACAATGTGCGATTTAAGTGTGGGGACAGGATCGGTTAAGAACTAACATTTTTGCCTTGTCATTTTTCAAGCCTTACACAAAACTCTATTAGAAGATGGATTTTTGTACTAACCAAGACTATAAAATTCAAAAATCTTATGAAACCGTGTCTTAAAAGTTTCTCCTCCACCTAAAAATAGACTCAAATTCCATTAAATTTAAAATTCTTCTTTTTTGACAAGTGGAAAAACAAGTTTGTTTTATTATTAAACTCACATTTTCCCTTCTCCCCATTTCAGTGAGGATTTGAGCCTATAACAACGTGAACTACGCTCTTATCTTCTTGACTTCTTGAGAGAAACCATGTAATTCAGTGAAGACAGAACTTGACACGACAATACGTCCCAAAATGGACAAAATCAAGGTTTTCATTATTAAATGATTGAGGCACCTAGGATATACCCCCTTTTTCTCCTTTTCCCGCTACCCTTTTTATAAATAATCCCCCTAGATCGCCCTGATGAGCCTTTTCCCTTCACTTGTTAAACCCGTTTCGCAAACATCACTTGTTTTGCAACAAACCCCCCCCCCCCCCCCAAAGCTTCATTTTTATTTCAAACCTTTATTTTCGTAAAAAACAGTTTTCTTATCACATAAAAAATCAACTGTGATTTTTTCTTCATATTTTAAAGTTTGTCTTTATATATATATATATATATATATATATATATATATATATATAGTGTATATATATATCTATGAAGAAATAAAAGAGCATATAAAAATCTCTTAGTTAGAGAAATAAAATAATAAAAAAGTCACAAACAAATAAAGAGATTTTTAAAAACTGCTCTTTTTACATTTTTAGCCATTTTAGCCAAACATTCCACACCGCTAACCCGAGCAAACCCTTTCAAAGCCCTCATGATAAAAATGTAACTTTGGTGAGATCCGTGGAGGTTTGATTTCGTGTCAAGTCTATGCCCTTTACTTGTCTTCACCTATGTACGAGTGACCACTTAAAAATGCAAAATACACTAACCTAAGAGTCGAGTGATTATTTGTGAGTCATGTGAGCTTTGTAAATAAAACAAAATTCTTCCGGACCTGTGATAAGCTAAGTCTTGAGAGTTTAATGGAATGAAAGAAAATCATAAGTGGAGGAACGACTTTTAAACACCCAGGGACTTAAAATATACAAATCAATAAGTTTTTGGTTTAGCCGAATCCTACAAGTTTTGCTTGAGGACAAGCAAAAGGTTAAGTGTGGGGATGTTTGATATACGCCAAAAGATACATTTTTTTATATCAAGTTATCGTCACAATTATGGTTAATCAAGCTAACAATTAACGTAACATCCCAATAATGTTTCCTTTTAAATTTTCTTGAATAATCTAGATCCAAATCACAAAATTAGTAGAAGAAGATGAAAAAATGCAATAAAATACACAAGCTTAGTGATGGAAGACCCCAAGCACGGCTCTTGCCTAGCCAGGAACGACCAATGCCCCCTCCTTAGCCGTTGCTGGAAAGTTGACTTTTGCAATGCTGAACACTCGGCCCGAGCCACTGATGTCACACGGCTCGTGTCTCTGTTACCTAACAAACACGGCTCGTGCCCCTGAAGACCACAACCCGTGCCTCTGCCCAAACTCGATTTCCTAAAGATTGCCTGCTAGGCACGACTCGTGCCAGCTTCTCATTTTGCCTATAAATAGACAGCTAACTTCTCATTTTGAAGAGAGTCCATTTTTGACAAGAAAAGATGGTCTAGACCCGATCTGGTCAGCTTGGCTTGGACTAGCTCTGCTCCCGTTTTATCTATAATAATGTAGTTTATTCTTCTTACTTTCGGTTTTCTAGTCTTTTAATCTTTATATGTTTGTAAGAATCTTTAGTTAATATGATGTTGTTTAAAGTTTGTCTATGGACTACCCATCTTCTATTAAGCAAATCTTTAAAATCATACTTATGTTTTATTAAACTCTTATACTTATTTGATAAAATAACTCTTATACTTATTTGATAAAATAAAGCTTTTGGTAAAATAGTAAAATGAGTTTACGTGGTTACCTTAAAGTAAGTACAAGTGACTTTATGAAATTTTTTTAAAGTAAAAGTGTATTGTTAACGTTTTTGAACAAACGTGTCTTGCGTATTGTAGACCATTTGAGGAGTCAAAAGCTCATCCAGTTGGAATTGTGATACCTAACTGGGGGACGATGCATGATCCTAATAGTGACTCGCACCCCATGCAAAGCAATACGTTCGTGAGTTTTATGTCAATGTAAACAAACACGTATTTCACACTAACTACGGCCTGAAGGTATTGGTTGGGATTGGGGTTAGTAATATTTTGTCACTTCATGGAAGTCGGTGAGATACATGTTTGTGAACTTAGCTCTCGTTACGACTTCCTATGTTTGTGCGAAAGCGGTGCATGGAGGAAACGGACCTTATAAGTCCCTCTTAAAGACAATTTTCATAATAAATTATTCCGATGCGTGGGTTGTTCCCCTGCTGGTTCATGACAACATATTCGAGTGTAATGGCACCGATGACCCATCGGGCCCTACAACTCTTTGGCATTTACACTTACTTTGTTCATTACCCCCGGGGCAGTCCTCTCACGATCCTTATGGGGAGACGAGAGGAATGCGAGAAAGGATTCCAAGTTGAAAAGCGGCCATCCTCATCTGTAGGGTAATGATCTTAAGGCGAATATGTAAATTATCACTTTATTCATTTTACCGTGGAAAATGGATTTTAATAATCCTACCTATTCCTAATTGGCGGATAATAATATCAAGTAATTTTTTGGCCAAAACCGATCATTCCTTTACACCCTGTTATTTCTAATAATCTTTCCATTAAAAAAACTAACATCGTTAACGTGAAGGACTAATAGTATCATTATCAAAACTTGTATTATTTAAATAAACTTGCAGGGTTAAAAATGTCATTTACATAAACTTATTAAATAGAAAAACAAACACGTCTTTCTTCCCCAATGAAGTACCGGCGGCAAAAACCTGCTCCGGCGAACCACCACCTGCTCTGGCGAATACCCCCTCCTTCTCCGGTCAGTCCGATCGATTCCACCCCATCTTCTCCGGCTGACGACCTCCTCCAGTCCTCCTTCTCCGACCAACAATCTGGACCCCAAAACCCTAGCAACAACCCTAGCAACTGCCACCTTACATCTTCTTCTTCCCCTCACATCACCATTCACCGACCTCTCCCCCTGTCGAACGCCAACCTCAGCCCCCCTTTTCGGATGAGAAATAGCGACCGACGGTGAGGGTTCCGCTGCAAATCGCGAGCCCCGAGTTCGAATCTATCCACGAGGGTCAAGGAAACAAGAGGCATCCACCACTAGGGGCTAGGGTTCCGCTACAAACGCCGGCGAGGAAGAACACCGAGATGTGGCCGGAACTTTGATTTGGGATTTGGTTTGAGATGTGGCCAGCGAAGAAACAGGGGGGTGGGTTTTTTTCTATTTAATAAGTTTATATAAATGACACTTTTAACCCTGCAAGTTTATTTAAATAAAACAAGTTTTGATAATGACACTATTAGTCCTTCACGTTAACGGTGTTAGTTTTTTTTAACGGAAAGATTATTAGAAATAACTAGGTGTAAAGGAAGGACAATTTTTGGCTAAAAAATTACTTGAGATTATTATCCGCCAAATAGGAATAGGTAGGATTATTAAAATCCATTTTCCCTTTACCGTTAGTCAATCTTCTCAAGTAATATTATGCTCTATAAAGATTATTAAGCTAAAACCAATTTTTATTTATCTTTATATTTTCATACAACTTCAACGACTCCTATATGTATTTTAAAACCCTGGTTAAGTTGCTAATGAAATATTTAGTTTTTTTTTTAAAAAAAACCTCATTTTCCTTGTTTCCTTGAATGACCCTCGGTTAACTTATCATTGCTATATTGCTCCATGATGGGTGCACTTGCTCGTGTTAGGGACCCATTAGACTTCTCAACCTAAATCTTGTTGAGTACTCCTGGTAACCCCTAAGGTTGTTGTAGGTCCGAAAATCTCCTGAAACACGATATTGATATCACAAACGAGTGCGGAATCCTCGTAAGTGATTGATTCTAGAAGAAAGATGAAGAGAATGCAAGAATACGATGATATAAACAATAAAAACTTGATCTTTGCACACAAGAAAACTTATCGGGTACAAAACTTGTAATCGTAAACTCCTCTCACTCTTGGGTTTACGATCGTAATCTCTTTTAATCGTAAACACCTTGGGCTGCTCCTCTCCTAATCGTAAACCAGCATCTTTGAATAGTAAACTCATGGGGTTTATATAGCCATCCCATGAGTTTACTATTGGGCTCTTAAATCCTAATCATAAACCCAAGCCCATGCACATATCCAATAGTAAACTAGCCTAAACATAATAATAAAACTAGCCTACTAATCTAATGAAACCCACTAAGCCCAGCCCAAACTATTTAATATTACAAGCCTCATAATCTAGCCTCTACAATCTTCCCCTAGGCTTGTGATATTAAATGTCTTCGATCTTTGAAAATCTTCTTCTTGACTGGCTGGCAAAGATGCTGATGAAGATTCTTTCCGCAGAAATCTTCATTGGGTTTCATAACGGGCACTTGGGACTTCCTCTTGATCAGCATCAGCTCGAACTTCTTGAAATGAACAAGTTAATGAGATGGAGGATTCTCAATGACTTGCTTCTTTTAAAAGAACTGGTTCTTGCTGAATCTTCGGTAACTGTCTTGAATCTCCAAAAATTAGAGGGTAAATTTTGAAAACCTCCTAACTTTGGAGAACTTGATTGTTGATCTTCAAACTTCATGATCTCTAAATGCTCTCTGTATCATTTTCTTTTTCAAAGATTTGACTTGAAATCTTCAGCTTCCCCTAAACTTGTGAGCATTTTCTTTGAAAAACTTTTGAAGCTTTTGAAAACTTGTAAAACACCAACAACTTCCCCTGAACAGTTGCTTATTCAGATGGAAGTCTTGTCCGACTGGTTCTTTAACTTTGAGCAGCAGCAGCAGCATCTTTCTATCATCAACCTGTCTGACACTCATTTGAAAAAATATACTCCACCAGACTTTTAATGATTGGTCTTTGGGTTAGGAGGTAATTATCATCTATCCAGTTGATTCAAATTAACATAATTTTAACCAAAAACCCTAATATAGATTACGGGTTTTCTATAAAACTTCCCCTGAACCCAAGACCTCTAAAGACTTCCCCTTAGCTGATAACTTCCCCTGAGATAATACATATTATCTTCGAGTTCCCTTCAGATACTATGTATTATGGAAGTCTTTTCATTAGATAATAAGTATCATCCTCGAGTTCCCTTCGGATAATACTTATTATCCCCTCTCCTTCCCCTAAAAATTTGTCAAGATCTGACGGAGGAAGTCTTTTCCGTTAGATAATAAGTATCATCCTCGAGTTCCCTTCGGATAATACTTATTATCCCATACTCCTTCCCCTAAAAATTTGGCAAGATCTGTCGGGGGCATATTGTCATGCATTAAAACCCATGAAAAACACATTTTGACTTCTCAAATCAACCTGGCCAAGACGAAAACACACCAAAAAGAACTTAACGACTCACACACGAAAGATATAAACTAAACAAATACTTACCAAATCAAACATGAGAAATTTTATAAGGGATCAAACCGTATGAATTTGACTGAGGAACCCTTTTCAGCTTCAGTTACTCGACTAGTCCAGGTGATTGCCGGTATGTTTGTCCGCTTTAAACTCAAACCCGTTTAATCCCAACCGAATGCGTCATGCTTAATATAGTACATTATTACCGTCATGTTTAATTGTCCCCACACCCAAGCGTACACAGCAAAACCGACCCAACCTCAGAGTTTATTGAGGATTCACAAACCCCCAACTTGAGGAACCATGCACCACGGCCATGACTACCACTTATTTTCATTAACCATCAGTTGGTTATCAGGTCGGCCGCTAAGCACGCAAAGAAGACCAACTGAGTGATTATTTTTCATTTTCTTTTCTTTTTCATTTTTTTCATTTCTTTTTCATTTCTTTTTCTTTTCTTTTTCTTTTCTTTTTATTATGTGGTGTAGTCATGACAGCAGAGACATGGCGTGTGAGAGAGTGAATACTAGGTAATTACCACTCTCAACCCATTTTTGCCGGGACTCAGTCTTTTAAACCATGCAACCTGGGATGGGAAACTAAACATATATATCTTTTAAGTTCACTGCACTTTCATTGGAGGTCATAAGTTTAGGTCGAGCCTACCGAGCATATCACCGTGGAGCTTGCCTTTCACTTCCGCCTTACGCGTGTCACCCATCTCCAACCCGGACATTCATTTTACTTCCCCTAAACTTCTCAAAAACAAGACACAAACAATTAAAAATTGAAAAGCACACTATTTTTGAGGGGTCAACTTTTTCTTTATCTTTACATTTCTTCCCCTTGCTTTTTGATTTTTAATGTCACAATTTTGTGAACATCATTTTTTTAAACAATAAAAATAAAACACACAAACACACTTAAGTGAACAAAACACTAAATATTGCAGACATCTGGCCAAGCTAACTTTCAAAGTATTGATTTGAAAATTTTAGAAAATTGGGTTTCATGACATGCACACTTCATTGCATTTGAAGTCAAACACATAATCAATCAACAGCTTAATTGAAACTTTAATGAAATAGGTTTGACTCAAAAGACCCTTTGCTGCCTCATCATTCAAACAACCAAGTTAAGAACAGTACCTTTCATGCTGATTTTGACCTTTTACCTCTCAATGAGACATACCTTCCATTTATAAATTACTTGACATGACATGAAGATATGTCTCCTAAACTGTGCCTGGAACAATCACTTATCAACAAAAAAATTAGTAATAAAAACGTTAGTGATAATCCTCCTTGATCGTTCCCGCATAGAGTGAGTGATTAGTTAGCCATTGGTACCCAGGCCATTGTTTTTCTGGGTACACCTGAGGAATCAATAAAGGATACTTCTTGTAAGAACACCCCCTTTGAGAAATCAGGAAGTTGTGATGGAGCTGGCTTGATTTTTGGTTTCTAAGTTCCAGGTGATTTAACATTTGTTTTAGTCACTTTTGGAGTTGTGACTTTAGGTATTTCAACCTTCTTCATTTTAGAATCATTTTTCAAAACAGTTTTAGTTGCCTTGGGAGGGGTAACCTTGGGTTTTTCAGACTTTGTCTGTTTTGAAAATGGTTTCTTCACCTGTTTTTGGAAATTTTTGTAACTTGGAAAGCTGTTGTTTTGATTTATAGATTTTCTTTCAGCTTTGGCAGCACCCCAATGTTAATCAGAGGGTTTAACCTTAGGAGTAACAGTCTTCATTGCCTTAGGTTTCTGTATCATCATCGGCTTAGACTTTACAGACTCCTGAGATGAGACCCTTTGACTTTTCGGAAAATAAGGTTCATAGGGGCGATAAAGACAGTTTCTAGCAATATGACCAGCGATGCCACAATTAAAGCAAGTTTTCTTCTTTAGATAGAAGTCAGATGTGTACCCATTTGTCTTTGGTGGCTGATATGGAGCTGGTTTGCCTTGTGTCTGCTTCTTTGCTTTATCTGCAACTCCAGATTTGTCTTTCTGCTGGGTGTTCGAAGCCTGTGTTGAACCTGTCTTTGTGCTTCCTTGATTCTTTGACGTTGAAGCACCATTCTTGCACTTACAATGGCAACTGCATGATCCAACTGAAGAAATGGGAGACACAGCTACTCCCTTGAGTTTTTCATTCTTCACTCCGGCCGTTGGTTTCATACTCGGATGCTTGATGGTGATCTTTGGCCTCTCAACTTTAGGTTCACTTATCACTCCATCGGTTATTCCCTTGAACTTGGAGGAGAAGGATGGTAATTCATATCCTACATCTGGTTCTTGGTCAAACATTGATCCAGATGTCATAAAGATCTTCCCCTCAGGCCGTGTCGTCAAGATCACCTTTTCCCTTTTGACTTCGTTAATTACTTTGAAGCATGGGGTTTCAATTTTATGGTATGGTTTCAACTCTATCCCAGCTTCATCAGACTTAGAGTTGTGACACCTGTCATATTTCTAGCACTCAGCATCATTGTCTGATATATCCTTTACTCTCCCTTCACCATAAGTCATTTTTGTCTCATTGTAAATTTCTTCTTGAGTCATTGGTGTAGTTCCAACCAAGACACTATCAATAGGAGAAGCAGCTTCTTTATAATCAGATTTGGTTCGTTCAACTTGATCTTCACTAAGAAGTATTCCTACAATGTCTCTGGGAACTGGTGGAGGAATGATGCTGTTTGCAGACAGAGACTTATCAGACTTTTCTGACCCACACCCAGTTTTATCTTTCCCAACTTGACCAGTCACAACAACATGTGACAATTCCTTTCCAGCATTGAGCATTCTTTTGTTTCTTTCCTGATTGCAATCATACTTGACCTGCAGCTCATCAAATTTTTGTTGCAGTTCAGTTAATTTCTGTGTAAGCTCAGATATCTCAATCCTAGCCCGATCATATAAGATAGTCTTCTCCGTTGCTAGCTTCTGATATTTCTCAATGTCTCGTTTCTAAGCTTTTACCTTCTCCTCATTCTTTTGCCATCTACCCTTAAAAGAACTCCTCTCGCATTTTGTCTTAAATAATTCTATCTTATAATTTTTACAAATTTGCCTAAGTCCAGGAATTATACGACCACAAGTGGGATTGGGACATATCTCAGTTTTGTCAACTTTCATCTGTGAAATCATCTTTGTCCACAACTATATTCTTTTCTTCAACCACTGAACTCATTATGCAGCTTCTGAAAATTTTGAAAAATCGGCAAAAACGGCAAAATCGGCAAAAGTACTATTCAAAGAATAGTGTCAAAAACTTAAAACTGAAAAACGGAGGCCTTCGGACTGGAATTTGGGGGTCCAAAAGAGCTACCCTGGACGTTAGTCCGGGGTAAATCTGGGGCTCGGTGTCACGAACGTCGTGTTAAAATTTGAGCTTCTAACTCCAAACGAGTCAAAAGTTACGTCCGTTTCCGTGAAAGTGTGTAATAGTGACTTTTTGCCGCAAAAGAAGAGTTTCCGATCGTAGACACTGTTTCCGATCGTAAACCCCGTTTCCGATCGTAAACACCAGTTTACGATTTAGACAGACAGCTGGATCGAAAACACTTGATCGTAAACCTGTTTCTGATCACCTTTAGACGTAAACACCTGTTTCCGATCCGAAAAGTCGTAAACGCCGATTACGATGAATGATTCCGGTGAAGAAATGTCGTAAACCCTAATTACGATCAAGCACTGTGACAATCCGACTTTTCAGGTCATTTTCTGGCATTAACTGAACGTAAAACATATCAAATGTTGTGTGAACATTTATGTGCTTAACTGTGTTGACTTGTTGACTTTAGCAAATTAGGGTTTTGTGTGGTAATCACTAAACGAGCATGCACTTAAGCCTAGACGTTTGATATTCTTGATTTATTAGTAAATCATAAAGTATAACTTCATGGGACGTTATGTCATTTTATGTAATAATTAAACATTTACTCTCGTAGGATATATTTATCTAGATCTCAATTATATTTATGATTATATGTAACCTAATGATTTAATTACAAGCTATTATTCATGGTTTTATGGGACTTAAATATATATAAGTTATAAGTCTAAAGTCTATGATTTTATGAGAATTTAAGATGAGTAAATATGAGTTATTATATATAGTTAAGTTGTGATTTTATGTGGTTTTAGAAAATAATTATGGAATTATAATTCTATGGTTTCATATGGATAAAATAAGGTTTATACATTTTATAAACGTTATACGATTTATACATTTTTACATTCCTCGTATATTCGGTGCTAAAAACATCTCCCGTTAACTCCGTTAGAGTTCGTTAGAGATTTATAAAATTTGAGGGACTTATCTTGTAATTTTCCAAAACTGATTTCTAGGTTGTAAGTAGGAGGGCCAATATTGTCAATAGCATATTGTTGATCATGAATTGCCGGTTACAAAATTTACGAGAGAAGATTGGTTTCGAGACTGATCTTCATCATTCTCGACTGTTTCACTCCCACCAACATCAATGATATGTTATATCATTGTATAAACCAGTCAATCACCTTTATTCTTGACCATCTCTCTCTCTCTCTCGCAACCTCCCTGTTTTCTCCTCGTTTTCTTGTTTTTCCGGCAAAGCAAAACTCACCAAAACCACCACTATCCGCCACTGCTACAGCACCTCTCGACCACCACTGTGATCGCGAGACCCTCACGAGCAACCAGAAGCAATTGGATTCGAGTTTCGTGGTGGTGCTCGGTGTTCGCGTTCAAGCGTTCGGGTTCGTTTCGACATCAAAAACTCGTATTTTCTCATCTTGGACACAAGGTAAAGGTTCCTTCATGATAATCGCATGTTTCTGGTGTGTCGTTTCACGTTTTTACGTTTTTCCGGTCGCCGGAAATATCTCCGGCGACATTAGGGTTATTATGAGGAAGATGACCTGTATCGGATACAGGTTAAAAGATTAAAAGGCTGGGTTATAACAGATCTGGGTCAGGTACCCTAATGGGTTGGGCGCACGCTGTCTAACCACGAGGTCGCGGGTTCGATTCCTGGACTCCGCGATTCTTTTCTTTCCAGTTATGCATAACAAGTTCAGTCAGATTTCCACTGTTGTATAAAAGGAATCCGATCCAAAATCTTTCCGAATTGAAGGGTTACCCCAGTGGTTGGATGGTTGCGATTTGGGCAGGAGGTCGCCGGTTCGACCCTAGGCGCCCTCCACACTTTTCTGTTTTATTTTGTTTTGCGATTTTGATCATTTAACAACCTAGAAATCATACCAAAGTTGTCCCTATCATGTCTTAAACCCGTAAAATTATATTTAGGACCACTAAATCCCGTAAACCATATTTCGAGTTGTGAATTGTGTTTAACTTGTTATTTTAAATTAAAAATATATCTCTAACATCTATATATTGATATAAATTTTTGGGTTTTACATAAAGAGGTAAAAAGTATATATATATATATTTTGTATAGATTAATATATAAACTTCTATCGTTAGATTTTATTGAATCGAAGGGATATTTTATTCGAACTCTTAAATACATGTACCTTGTTTTCTAAATCTGTTATTAACGTCACGTGAACGTTTAGTTAAATATATATATATATATATATATATATATATATATATATATATATACATTATATATATTTATTGTTGGAGTAATTGAACTTAGAAAATATATATTAAAGATATATATTGGATTTTCTCGCGTTATTTTGATATTCGCTCGGATTTGGCACACGTGCCATCCTCGACTTATTCCGGACTTCACGATCCTTCGTTTTTATCGCTTACGTTAGATTTAATAGTTTAGAACACACACTTATACTCGTATGCTCGTTAGGTGATTGATTGCTTGCACAAGACTCGTTCTTGCTACTTGAATTAACTGTTTGTCTGGAAACCTTGCCGAGCCACCTAAGGTGAGTTTCACGGCCCCATTTTACTTATTTTAATCATGTTGGGGGAGATTAACATGCAAACACTTGAACTGTTAGATATATATCACCTGAATGATAGTGGCACACTTAATATAAAGCCCTCACTTTATAGTTACTGTCAATGTGACATCAGCGGGAACTTATTTAGTAGATCTACTGGGTTTGACAACCCCACCCGGGTCAGTCGCTCTGACATGATTGGATATCGAACGGGTGTTATAAACTTCTTAGTCTTAACGAGGCACAATTGAACTTGTCGAGCTTCAGTAACTGGATAGCTAGTTAATCTAGTCAAACGTGCACTGATTTCTTGAAAATAGTCTAGCTAGCTATTGATATATTATCTGGATTTTACTGAACCGTTAAACTGTTGAACTGATTAAACCTGTGAACTCACCAACCTTTGTGTTGACACTTTAGCATGTTATATCTCAGGTCGCTAAACTGGATTGTCTGCCACGAGCTAGGATGCACTACATAAGGATTACTATTACCATGCATGCATCATAGACTTATTTATTTATCAAACTTATTAACCTTTCGTTTGCGCATGTTTTGGCGCTTAAACAATTATTACAACTTTGTCGATTACGCTTCCGCATTTAATAACCGCATTTACTCTGGTTTTACTTTTACATTGCATATAGACTGTTCGTATGGCTAATGTGTTCGATCCTGGTTTGTCACGCTCCCTGCGGCGCGTTGACGCGCGTGGGATTTTTGGGGGTGTGACAGATTGGTATCAGAGCCATTGGTTATAGTGAACTAGGTTTGCATTAGTAGACCGACTATAGCCTTAGACACACATTAGTCATACACTCGAACACACACACTAGTATGTGACTATTTGACTACGTGTTACTTGTACTTATATATGTATATATATATATGGTATATATGCAGACATGGCTGGATGGATATCTGCTTCCCAATCATCATCATCATCATCATCCCCATCCGTCACCAGTAGGCGGATTTCTACGGGTCCTACTACCCCGACTCATGGTGTTCGGAGGATAACTTCCGAGGGCCACGTTTATGGAGAACCAAATATCGTTCGTGGAAGAGACAACGGCAGCTGGAACTGGTACGAGTCACTTGTGGCCAGTTGGGTTCATCGGGAGCAAGTGCCACCCACTCCAACAGAGCCGTCGTCAACTCGATTCTTTCTACCCGAACTGCCGTATGCTATTGAAAGGGTCGTCGCGGCAATGGTCTCTATGTTTGACCGCGCGCTCAGGGACATTAGGAGGCTGTTTGATATAGTCGGGGAGCTGCAAGATAATGGAGCCAACACCAGTCTCAGAGTTGCTATCCTTAGGGGAGAGTTGAAAGGGGCTAATAGGCGTCTGGCCGAGTATCAAGTAAGACTGAGTGACACATATTATCAGGTGAATCACCTCTCAGAGCTGGTTGAGACACTCACGGCTCGAGTTGCTGAGCTTGAGTTGGCTAGGGAGGCTGCGGCTCCGGCTCCGGCTCTGGTTGCACCTCCGGCTCCGGCACAACCTATTAATGAACCTGAAGAGGATCCCGAGGAAGAACCTGAAGAGGATCCTGAAGAGGAACCAGAGGAGGAAATGCCTGATGCGTCCAGTGATCATGATACCTCTTGAGTTATTTGTTTTCTCTTTTGTTTTGTTTGGTTAGTTGTTTTACCGGGAGGATGTTCCCAAGACTATGCATTTTGAATTTTGAATTTCTATTGGATAATTTGTGAACGAGTTGCATTTTATTTGAAATGGGATTTACTATTTAATATGTGGTTGTCTCTTGTGAAGTAATTTATTACTTATGTGATGGTTGTTGTGATTCATGTTATATCTTATTCTCATTTTGGGTAATTGTGAATTGAAGATAATGGCAGACGGAAATGTACCAAACATGACACCGGCTCAATTGGTTGCACTAATCAACCAACATGTGGCTGATGCTTTAGCGGCACATGTCCAGGGTGCGGGCAATGCAGGGCCACCCCAAGGTAACACAAAATTCGTGTTTTGTTGTTTGATGTGATCACACATATTGGTAATCTGTGATTGAGAAGTTGTATGAATGTATGTACAAGTAATGCTACATTTAAGACTTTCATGGACTGTAAGCCTAATCAGTTCAAAGGGACTGAAGGAGCTGTTAGCCTACTCCACTGGATTGAAAAAGTGGAATCCGCTTTTGAGATGTGCAACTGTCCTGAGGCTAGCAAAGTGAAATTTGCCACGGGTACTTTGGAAGGACCAGCTCTCACCTGGTGGAAGACCGAGGTGCAGATGCTGGGGATTGAAGAAGCTAATGCCATGCCTTGGGCTGAATTCAAGGAACTTTTGCAAGAAGAGTATTGTCCAAGGGACGAGATCCAGAAATTGGAAACTGAGCTGTATAACCTCAAGATGGAGGGGTCGGAAATTGAAGCTTACACTACTCGCTCAAATTCTCTTGCGAATTTGTGTCCTAGAATCACCACACCTGCTTACTGAAGAATCGAGTTGTATATCAAGGGCTTAGTGCCCCAAATCCAGGGAATGGTGACTGCTTCAAACCCTGTGACTATTCGTGATGCTGTAAGGATTGCTAATAGGCTCACGAATCAAGCGGTTGATCAAGGAGTCTTACCTCCTAAGAAAGGAACTTCTGGAACCTCTGACAACAAAAGAAAGTGGGATAACTCTGGGAATCAGTCTGGAAACAAGTCTTCCAATCAGCAGAACCATCAAAACCAGAACCGCAGATTCAACAATTCCAAGAATTTCTCATCAAATTCTCAGAAGCAGAATAATCAGAACCAAGGGCAACAGGGTTATGTGGGCAAGTACCCACAGTGCAACAAGTGCAACTACCACCACTATGGTCCATGTGACAGGTATTTGTGTGCCAAATGCCGTAATAAGGGGCATCAATCTAAGGATTGCCCTGCCAAAAATAATGGGAAACAAGTTCAGGATGCTGAAGCCCCTAAAGGTTGTTTTAATTGTGGGAAAGAAGGCCACATAAAGAGGAATTGTCCTCAGCTGAACGGTGGAAACAACAACAACAACTATAACAACAATAACACCAACACTGGGAATCGCAATGGCAATAATAACAACAACAATGGGAACAACGGTGGAAATGGTGCCAGAGGTAGAGCTTTTGTCATAGGCTCGGGAGATGCTAGGGCAGATCCAAATGTCGTTACCGGTAAGTTTTCTCTTAACGGATATTATGCTCTAGTCTTGTTTGACACTGGTGCCGATAGAAGCTTCATATCTACTAAATTTAGCAATATGATAAATGCCAACATGACTCCTTTAGATGCTAAATACGTAGTTGAACTTGCTAATGGTAAACTTGTTGAGTCTACCCATGTAGTTAAAGACTGTAAGTTGGAATTGGCTGGCCATAAATTAGAAATAGATCTTATGCCCATCTCCTTGGGAAGTTTTGATGTCATTGTGGGAATGGATTGGCTATCCAAGAATCGTGCTGAAATCGTTTGTCATGAGAAAATTGTTCGGATACCGTTGCCTAGTGGAGAATTACTCTCAGTTCAAGGAGAAAAGTGTGGTACTGTTATGGGTGTGATATCTTATCTCAAGGCACAGAAGTGTTTGCGTAAAGGACATTTTGCTGTTCTCGCGAACATTTCAGAGAAAACGAATGAGGAGAAGAGAATTGAAGATATTCCGATCGTGAAGGACTTTCCTGAAGTCTTTCCGGAAGATCTACCAGGTCTACCGCCTCATCGAGAAGTCGAATTTCAGATTGATCTTGCTCCTGGAGCAGCACCTATTGCTCGTGCACCTTATCGTTTAGCACCAAATGAGTTACAAGAGCTATATACTCAACTCCAAGAACTACTTGAAAAGGGATTTATTAGGCCTAGCTCATCACCCTGGGGAGCTCCAGTGTTGTTTGTTAAAAAGAAAGATGGAACCTTTCGAATGTGCATCGATTACAGAGAACTCAACAAGGTGACTGTCAAGAATCGTTATCCCTTGCCCCGAATCGATGATTTGTTTGATCAACTACAAGGATCTAGCTACTATTCCAAAATCGATTTAAGATCAGGTTATCACCAGCTGAGAGTCCGCGAGGAGGATGTCTCAAAAACAGCGTTTAGAACTCGTTATGGTCATTATGAGTTCATGGTTATGCCATTTGGGTTAACCAACGCACCGGCGATTTTCATGGACTTGATGAATCGCGTTTGCAAGCCATATCTCGATAAATTCGTCATCGTCTTCATTGATGATATTCTGATATATTCAAAGTCTAAAGAAGAGCACGAACAACATCTTCGTTTGATCTTAGAGTTACTCAAGAAGGAGCAATTGTATGCAAAATTTTCAAAGTGTGATTTCTGGATGCGTGAGGTGCAATTTCTTGGTCATATCGTTAATGATCAGGGGATTCACGTTGATCCAATCAAAGTTGAGGCAATTAAGAATTGGCCTGCGCCCAAGACACCAACGGAAATTCGCCAATTTCTTGGTTTGGCAGGTTATTATAGACGATTTATTGAGGGATTTTCAAAGATAGCTCAACCTCTTACGGCGCTAACGCATAAAGGAACGGCGTATAACTGGAATGAAAAGCATGACGCCGCTTTTCAGCTACTAAAGCAGAAACTTTGTAGCGCGCCAATATTATCCCTACCAGAGGGTAGTGATGATTTCGTGGTGTATTGTGATGCATCGAAGCAAGGATTAGGTTGCGTGCTGATGCAAAGGGAAAAAGTCATAGCTTATGCCTCTCGTCAATTAAAGATTCACGAGCAGAATTATACAACTCATGATTTGGAGTTGGGAGCAGTCATTTTCGCGTTGAAAATTTGGAGACATTATCTTTATGGTACAAAGTGTACTATCTACACTGATCACAAAAGTCTCGAACATATCTTTGCTCAAAAGGAGTTGAACATGAGACAACGTCGTTGGGTGGAACTTCTTAATGATTACGATTGCTCAATTAGATACCATCCAGGCAAAGCTAATGTAGTAGCTGATGCCTTAAGTCGGAAGGATAACCCCAAGCCTAGAAGAGTTCGTGCCTTGCAACTTACTATTCATACAGGATTACCCGATCAGATCCGGAATGCACAACTCGAAGCACTCAAAGATGAGAACATGGAGTTAGAATCCTTGCGGGGTATGGATAAGTTATTGGAAGTTAGATCAGATGGTATCCGGTATTGTGCGAACCGAATATGGATTCCCGTGTATGGAAACTTGAGGGAATTGATTATGGATGAAGCCCATAAGTCTCGTTACTCTATTCATCCAGGCTCGGATAAGATGTACCAAGATTTGAAACTGATTTACTGGTGACCTAAGATGAAAGCTGACATTGCCACTTACGTAAGCAAGTGCTGTGATGCCCACTCCCAGACTTGGCCCTAGGAGCGGTCACGCATCGGATTTACTCATGAACACAAGGTACAACAGAGATAACTAACGCAGCGGAAATAAAAACTTTATTCATATGCCAAGTATTACATAGTAAGAGAGACAAATACAAAAGTGAAATAAACATCTTCACGCCAGTTTTTCAAAAATGTCTTCTCTTGATAGCTTGACATTGTCTTGATAGTATATGCCACCTAGTTCCTACTCACATCTCAGCCTTCCCTTTTCGATCCGAAGGTCCAGCCTCATCTGACATACATAACTTAACAAGTCAGCTTACGCTGGTGAGTTCTACGTTTGGGAAAACTTTACCTTTTGAAGGCACTTAGGTTTGTCAAACACATTTCTGCAATTAGACAATTAAACACAAAGCATATAGCACATATATTCACATATTCTAACCTTGTGAATAAACTAACCTTCTGTTGTTTTGTCATCCTTGTCTCATATTAAATTTTATTTTAGGGAAATAGTGTTTCTACTTGCTTTACGAACACATCGTATAGCAATGGTCCCTTTAGTTTTGACACTATATAGCTTTGACGCTATCTGGCTTTGACGCCACTTTAGCTTTGACGCTTTCTGGCTTTGACACCGCTTGGTTTTGACACCATTGGGACAACACTATTTAACTTCTTGTTTCAGAAGCCCCTTACCCACCAATCTTTTCTCGATTACCATCCTTAATCTATTTTACTAGAAACATCGAAATGGTAATTTATCTTTCCTCTAATCATCACCATACAATCAATACATATAACATGCAATTATAACAATTGAGAGTATTTTCACAGAACGTTATGTATATCAGCCCAAAACGGTTTAAAGCATTTAAACAATTTAAAAGAGGGCTCATAGAACTCACCTTAGCTTTGCGAAGCTATTATTCTTGGGTTAAGTTCTCGTGAATCAGTTTCTTAATTCCTTTAACGTAGTGTCCCTATCAAGACATCCTAAAGGTTACAATTCACATTTAGGACTTACCCCATTATCCCAAAACCCAACTCATTATTGGTTAATATTCTTAATAGTCAAAATGACCATTTTGCCCCTTTTACATATTTTGTTATATATCTTTCAAGTCTTTGCTCCTTAATGTTTACCGCTCGTGTTTCCTCATGACCGATCATTTAGCGGAATTACTATGAGGAATAGTCACGGGGGTTTGGAATTTGGTGACGATCGTTACCGGCCGTGTAGGCGTCATTGACGACCATGAGGCGGAATTACTACAATCGTTACACCGAGTAATTTAATTATAAATTACCAAAATTTGAACTCATACATGCTTAATATATATGTAAACATGTTACCATACCAAAATTCAAGTCCTTATACCTTCCGGATTATTTTATATTAAATATCCATATTCCGAAACCCTAATTACCCATTTTTCTCGTTTCTATAGCAAAACTCATTTTTATACAGAACCATCTTAGGGTATTATCCATTATGACATTTTATAATATCCCTTAAAATGGCAAAGCTTAATTCAAAATCGTTTACTCGATTTGGGTAGAATAACGTCATGAAAACCCTAATCTTGACCCGTTTCCAAAACTCATACCAAACCTTCACCAATTCTGAAATAAACTTAGGGCTTTCTTAAAACACATCAAATTAGGATTACCTACCAAAATTTAGAGCTTAATTCCCACCCGATCATCCAATTTCACCCAAACAAGCTCAAGAACCCTAATTTGAGCATAGTTTTAAAAGTCATACTTAGAGATTGATTTAGCCAAATCTGAAAGAGGTTATTTTAGACCTTACCTAATAATGCTTGACTGCAGAAATTCGGATCTTAACTCTTCACCGTTTGAGAGAATTGCTCGTTTGAAGATTCTGCGTTTTCTAGGGTTTTCTATGGGTTTTTGATTGATTTCCAGCAGATTTTGATGAATTGGGGCTGCTATATATAGCCATTAGAGGCGTCCCATGGTCCTAACACGTGCCTAGGTGAGTAATCAAGTTCATTTGACGCGTGGATGGTGATTTGGAGCTCAACAAGGCTGAAAACGTGGCAAAATCGCGACCAAAACAACAAATCTGCAACTGTAGCGCCTCGCGTATCGCGCCATATTAGCCTAGGGGCTTCGCGATACGCCTGGTATCTTTGGGCAATTGACAGTTTTAGTCCTTGTACTTTTTATTTGCATTTCAGCCCCCTAACTTCTACCAAACTGTTATTTTATGCACCGAACTATTATAAAACATGTTTAATAAAGTTTCTAAGGCTCGGGACACCCTCGATGATATACATATACATACGTATATATTTATATATATATATATATATATATATATATATATATCTTCTGATATTTTACGTTCTAGCCCCTCAAATTTTCCAATACTTATCATTTCATGTTATGGGTCACATTAGGATATATTTTTACTATATTCTAAGCCTTAACATGTATATAATAGTTATAGATACGTATAATATCCTTATACTTGATACTTTATATAAATTACACTTTTAACCCTTCTACTTTTCCATTAACTACTAACACACGTATTCACATGTATATAACTATCAAATCACACATATATCATCATGTTATTTGTATAAACATATATTTATCTCATATTTTACTTTCTTTACCCTTTAACTCATCCGTTTATACAAATTTCATCATTTTGGCCATTAAACACGTATTTCTAACACATGCAATTTATCTAATGCATAGTTTACCATTTTTATTAATCAAACTCACGTATTGATAATATAGACACATATTTACTATATATATCATGTACCTGTGAAATTGGGGTGTTACAAGTGCTTGACTTGTTCCAAGGTTAAGGCGGAGTATCAGAAACCGGCAGGGTTACTGCAACAACCAAAAATTCCCGAGTGGAAATGGGAGGGTATCGCCATGGATTTTATCACAAAGTTACCCCGTACTGCAAGCAAATGTGATACAATTTGGGTAATTATTGATCGCTTAACCAAGTCGGCACATTTTCTACCGATCAAGGAAACTGATACCTCCGAGACATTAGGCAAACTTTATCTTAAGGAGATCGTCTCGCGTCATGGAGTACCAGTTTCTATTATATCAGATCGAGACGCTCGATTTACATCCAAATGTTAGGAATCTCTACATGAAGCATTGGGATCGCGTCTGGACATGAGTACTGCATATCACCCTCAGACCGATGGCCAAAGTGAACGGACCATTCAAACTCTTGAAGACATGCTGCGTGCATGTGCGATTGATTTCGGTGAAAGTTGGGATAAACACTTACCCTTGGTGGAATTCTCGTATAACAACAGTTACCACACCAGTATTGGTGTAGCTCCGTTTGAAGCACTTTACGGGCGAAAGTGTAGATCACCTCTCTGTTGGGCGGAAGTTGGTGACAGTCAACTCACAGGTCCTGAGTTGGTACTTGAGACAACAGAGAAAATCGTGCAAATTCGTAATCGTATGGCAGCCGCACGAGATAAACAGAAAAGTTATGCTGATAAACAGCGAAGACCTTTGGAATTTAAGGAAGGAGACAAGGTCTTGTTAAAGGTCTCACCCTGGAAAGGTGTTGTGCGTTTTGGTAAACGTGGTAAGTTAAATCCGAGATACATTGGGTCATTCGAGATTGTTAATAGGGTTGGTCTATCAGCATATGAACTAAACTTACCAGTAGAACTAAGTGGGGTACATAACGTTTTCCACGTGTCGAATTTAAAGAAATGTTTAGCGGATGAGACGTTAATCACTCCACTTGAGGAGTTGCATGTAGACGAACAACTTCGATTTATCGAAGAACCGGTGGAAATTATGGACCGGGAGGTTAAACAGTTAAAGCGTAGCAAAATCCCAATCGTTAAAGTTCGTTGGAACTCGAGACATGGTCCTGAATTCACATGGGAACGCGAAGATCAGATGATGAAGAAATATCCAAGACTATTCAAGGTTCAGCCTTCGTCTAGTTCAGGTACTGGTTTAATTTTCGCGGACGAAAATTCTTCAACAAGGGGATGATGTGACGACTGAGAATTTTTCTTTTCTTTTCTTTTATCGCTTACGTTAGATTTAATAGTTTAGAACACACACTTATACTCGTATGCTCGTTAGGTGATTGATTGCTTGCACAAGACTCGTTCTTGCTACTTGAATTAACTGTTTGTCTGGAAACCTTGCCGAGCCACCTAAGGTGAGTTTCACGGCCCCATTTTACTTATTTTAATCATGTTAGGGGAGATTAACATGCAAACACTTGAACTGTTAGATATATATCACCTGAATGATAGTGGCACACTTAATATAAAGCCCTCACTTTATAGTTACTGTCAATGTGACATCAGCGGGAACTTATTTAGTAGATCTACTGGGTTTGACAACCCCACCCGGGTCAGTCGCTCTGACATGATTGGATATCGAACGGGTGTTATAAACTTCTTAGTCTTAACGAGGCACAATTGAACTTGTCGAGCTTCAGTAACTGGATAGCTAGTTAATCTAGTCAAACGTGCACTGATTTCTTGAAAATAGTCTAGCTAGCTATTGATATATTATCTGGATTTTACTGAACCGTTAAACTGTTGAACTGATTAAACCTGTGAACTCACCAACCTTTGTGTTGACACTTTAGCATGTTATATCTCAGGTCGCTAAACTGGATTGTCTGCCACGAGCTAGGATGCACTACATAAGGATTACTATTACCATGCATGCATCATAGACTTATTTATTTATCAAACTTATTAACCTTTCGTTTGCGCATGTTTTGGCGCTTAAACAATTATTACAACTTTGTCGATTACGCTTCCGCATTTAATAACCGCATTTACTCTGGTTTTACTTTTACATTGCATATAGACTGTTCGTATGGCTAATGTGTTCGATCCTGGTTTGTCACGCTCCCTGCGGCGCGTTGACGCGCGTGGGATTTTTGGGGGTGTGACAAGCACAATCGTAAACACCAAACCTGCGAATCGTAAACACGATAAAAACCAATCTTGAACTCGTAAACCCAATTCCGATGAAGATCTTCAACCAGTAGCAGTCATAAACACCCAAAACTGCCCAGAAAGCAATCGTAAACACACTGGAACAGCAGCAGCTCAGTCGTAAACCTTCAAACAGCCTTCAAAACTCCAAAAACTCGAACCTTTTCCAGAAAAATGTTTGAATCCAATATCGTGAGAACCTCGAAACACTCGTTTCTTGGCTCTGATACCAATTGTAGGTCCGAAAATCTCCCGAAACACGATATTGATATCACAAACGAGTGCGGAATCCTCGTAAGTGATTGATTCTAGAAGAAAGATGAAGAGAATGCAAGAATACGATGATATAAACAATAAAAACTTGATCTTTGCACACAAGAAAACTTGTCGGGTACAAAACTTGTAATCGTAAACTCCTCTCACTCTTGGGGTTTACGATCGTAATCTCTTTTGATCGTAAACACCTTGGGCTGCTCCTCTCCTAATCGTAAACCAACATATTTGAATAGTAAACTCATGGGGTTTATATAGCCATCCCATGAGTTTACTAATGGGCTCTTAAACCCTAATCATAAACCCAAGCCCATGCCCATATCCAATAGTAAACTAGCCTAAACATAATAATAAAACTAGCCTACTAATCTAATGAAACCCACTAAGCCCAGCCCAAACTATTTAATATTACAAGCCTCATAATCTAGCCTCTACAGTTGTTCATTCACATCGGTTTGTGTCCATCTCCACCTCATACCTCGTCTCTCTAGATGTTGTAACACCACCCCTCACCATCACCCCTCGTCATTGGCCAACGTCCTAGGTCACACCCCATATCCACCTCATCACTAGCTTGTAAATCGACTCCGTCTTCGTTATTATCCTCACCTGTTGTCATCGTCACTGTCGCCATCCCCACATGTTTTCGCCGTCATTGTCGCCATCCCCCCCTCATCCCCACATGTTGTACCCGCCATATTCGACATCCCCAACTGCATTTACTATTGGCTTCATTGTCCCCACTATCACTCTCGTGATCCCCATCATCGTTGTTCCACCTAACACCCCGACATCAGTGTCATTATCACCATCATCACCTAAAGAATGTCACTCAAGCTCTTAGTTTTACGTTGTTATGAGGTATTTTCCGACATTATTAGTGATGATTTAGATCATTAGGTTGGTTGTACTATAAAGATGTGCCTGATTTGTTTGATGTGATCATTAAGGAGAATGACAATATAGATTGGTTGTACTACAAGGATAACCAAATTTGTTTGATTAGTTAATTGTGGGGGTTGTAGATGATTCTGCTAAGCTGGTTGATGGGGGGGGGGGGTTATAGATAATGATGATGTTGAGCCAGATGGACATTTCACGATTCTACCTAGCAAGCTAGGTATTTTTTTGGTTGTATATGATAAATCTAGATAATTTTTGTTGTACGGAAATATAGTTAACTTGGTTATTTTTGGTGTTTGTATATGCTAAATTTTGATGTGTTCAAAACATTATGAAAATTATAGCTAACAATCATATATTAGACAATCGTTATATTATGACAAATTCCAGCTAAAATCCTTACATTACTTCAAACGACAATGGTCATCGGACCAATCAAAGTCTGTATCGTATCCATATTCATACGGGATCTCAACTTGAATAATTAAGATTTGGAGTATCATAATTAAATGTGTCTTTCAAAACATTCGGTTCGTAATCTTCATGATATATGATGTTCTCTTCATCCTCATCATATGCGGCGTAGTCGTCACCCGACGGGTATGCATGTACATCCAATGGAAGGTTTGGAGGTACATCCAGTGGTTGATTTTCTGGTTGAACAACTAGTGGAAAGTTAGCAGGTACATCTGATGATGGGTTTATTGTTTGAAAATCGATAAAGGTTTTGGAATTAGGAAATCTTTCGTGGGCTAGTCATCTCATCTTCTTTTTTAGTCTAAAGGATTTAATGTTTAACATAATATATATATGTTAGCAAAAAAGCCCTTTGGAATTCTAACGTTAACAAAATAGCCGTTACAAAATACGAACGCTAGAAATTTAGCCGTTGAGGGACGTAAAGTTTTAAACTTAAAGGTTGTGGCGACATTGACATGCATGGTGGCGGGTATGATGGTTTAAAATTTTCAAGTAGAGACGTAATGTGTTAAATTTATTAATGATATCTTGGTGTCTAATTAATAGCATTCAAAATGGATTCTCCATTTTTAACTTCTCTCTAAATTTAGATTTTTCTTCTCCATTTTCATCTCCATCTTTATAATATAGACTTTGATATATAAAGATTCTCTAAATATGGAGAATCATATTAGTAAACTCTAAAACTTTTTGTGAGTGTTTAAGAAAGAGAAAATATAATAAAATAATTGTTTGTAAGTAGCATAGAGATGAAGATGAAGAACGATATATGGTAGATTATACAAAATTTAACAAACGCTTTGAAAAGTAGAAATAGGTGATTTAGATAACATTTACTAAATCGTTTAGGAGTGTAATCTGATTTTTTAAGCAAACCAAGAGACATTTTACTCTAAAATGTAAAAAAAAGTTTAAAATAACTATTAATAATAAAATGGATATATAATAATACTCTATATACAAAACACGTTTTGATGAAAGTATCTAAATAGTAAAACAACTATTCAGTTTTTTTAATAGTGTTGCTACAATGAAATTACTATTTCGTTTTTTGTTTTTTTTAGTGTTTTTGCTCTTCTGGTATTTTAATTTTTTACGTTTTTAGCATATCTAGACGTTTTTCTTTCGCGTCCCGCGACAACACGTGTTTTCTCGAAACCTAGTACCAATTGTAATGGAAAACATATATCATAATATCACGACAGAATTTCGTTAGATAATTAGCTACAATAATCTTCGGACACGATCAACTTCTTTAAAAAAAAACACCCATACTCAAAAAACGATCTCAAACGACTTAAAAATTAAAAATAATTCTCAACATCTAACGTCGATGGATCTCCAACATCAGGAACCGAATATCTAAACTCATCCACAACTGCTACCGTATCAAAGTGAACAAACTGAATCGGGTCAACCGACCCGAACTCATCACCCATCATATAAAACGGAGCTCCATCTCCAAACTGCATCGGATCTCGTGACTGAAACTCGAAGATGCTATCCACCATTGACACATCCTCAAAAAGACCCGTCTGGTCCAATCCGTAAACCGAACCCGACTCGTGCGTTGACTCACTGTTGACCGGTCCAAGTGGTTCTTTCGAGTGAGTGTAAATGCTGCTAGGGTTTGTAAACCGGAGAACCGAAGTCGGAGACTGAAGGTTGCTGTGTGACTCTTCACAAGAATCACATTCCGACGTTGAACTAACGTTGACTAACGGCGGGTTTTCATGAACCGGTTTTGGGTTTTCAAGAACCGGAGGTGGGGTTTCATGAACCGGAGGTTTGGTTTCAAGAACCGGTGGTGGGGTTTCAAGAACCGGTTGTACGGTTTCATGAACCGGTGGTGGGGTTTCATGAACCGGTTGAGTAAAGTTAGTCAAAGCATGAGGACCACGGAGTCTAATGGCGGCATTATCGTAAACTCGAGCGGCCTCCTCGGCCGTGCTATACGTCCCCAACCATAACCGGACACGTCTCACCGGATCCCGAATCTCCGCGGCCCACTTACCCCACGGCCGTTGCCGGACCCCTCGAAACTTCCTCCCCTTGTTCTCCGAACTCGTCGTCTTTTTCATCGGCTTTTGCTTAGCCCGTAGGGATGATGAAGATGAAGATGATGATGAGTCTTTCTTGCCGATTTGTATTTTAATTTCATTGACGAACTTCCTCACACGTTGACGTTCGAAAAGCGTGTCATCTTCGTCGTCACTGGAAGAATCAGTGGCGTAAGGATCCGTCATTGATATCCGGACGAGTGATGGTGAGGCTTTGTTTTCTTGATCGGAAACGTTTTTTGTGGTCGCGGGAACCATCATTGTGACGGTTCTTTTGTGCTCCGTTTGTTTGATCGGAGAGAACATGGAGAATTCATCCATGTTGTTTCTCTTTTTTTTTCTTTTCAAATGAATTGGATTAAAAACTGCATAAAATCTTAAAGAAATTTAAAGCAAATAATGTAGGAGTTTTTGGTATGAAATCATTTTGAAATGGAAACCGAGAAAGTTGATACATATCCGGAGCGAATTGAAGTGAAATTACAGTTTTGATTTATATAGGATACATCCGTGATCCGACCACAAAGACCATGCGTGTTTATAGCTTAATTGTTTTTCAAAAAAAAAAAAAAATTAAATATATAATATAAATAATAGTATTCTTGTAAATTTACTACTAATAATAACAGTAATGGTATATGAGTTGTATATTAGTTGCCTATGATTTAACTTTTCAAAACAAGCTTTGTATGACTGTATCACAATGTTCCAACTTATTTTATTGCATTTAAGTGCAAACCAATTAAGTATGGTAAATATTCAATTTATTCATAAATACTTCTTATTTTATAGATTCGAATGGAATCATGGTTTTAACTAATTATGAAAACAAATCAAATAGTATAGGTCACATGATAAATATTTACAATGGTATACGAATCATGATTGCTTTTACGGTTAAAGCTGGTCGTATTAATTGGGTGGATATTTTTACAAATATTAGATCAATTTAAATGAAAATTTAACTATTTTGAATTTATTTTTTTTAAAAAAAAAGGAAACTTTTGTTATTATCTTCGGTAGTGACTGGACGCCACGGTGGTGGCAGGTGACGATCGAGAGATAAGAACTCTAAAGTTTTAACATATTATACAAAAGTTGCCTTGTATAAAACTTCAAATACATGATTTTAAAAGCCAATGTAATTTTTTAAAGGTATTTTAGTTATTTTATTTTAGTTATTTTATTTTAGTTTAGTTTGACTGAAAATAAATCGTTTTGTTTAGTTATTGTATATAATTAAACCTTTTTACAATTGGGTGACACGTAAACGAGTAACAAGATGTGTCGTAATATTTTTTGAATAGTAAACCAATCCTACTAAAAACAAACTTTGAGTCCATGGGTTACTATATATGCACCCCAATTGGACCCTGAAAATCTAATAACATTTTTATTAAACCATACGAACCATTTATGTAATTAACCTTATTTGTTATTAGGTACATGTATCTTCTCTGATTCATTTTATTGGCATCAAGAGACTAAGTGTGAATGTATTTTATATTTAATATGTGATATTTTACCTTAAATAGAATATTTTTATTTTTTAGACTTATAGAAATAATTTTAATCCCATTCATTAGTATTTCTAGTAGCACTCAAAACAATTAAAATTGATTTATCATCAAACTGAAATTTCTTAGTGGAATTTTATTTTAGGTCAAAAGCAATTACAACATTTAAACTCGTCACTCTAGGGAAACACACTCTTCTTTTATTTGGTGAAATATCTAACTGTTAATTACTTTAACTTCTACAAGCAAGTGGGACTTTCAAGAGGGCAACAGTTTTAAGTGGTGTGTCAATCGTGTCGGGTCGATCGGTGAGTTAGCGGGTTGGCGGGTTGAATTCTTCAACCCTAACCCAACCCATATAACTATTCGTGTTATGTCGTGTCGATCTACTTAAATTCAAGTCATGTTCGGGTCGTGTTTAAGGTCAACCCATTTTATGTTTAACGATATAAACAATTAATATATACTTGAATGAAAACATTTTTTTTATAATTTGTGTCTTTCTTTGTTATCTCTCCCATTCAAAATTAATATTTAATAAACTTAGTTATATTTTTAACTTAATATAGGAAGAAACAAATGAAAAATATTAGAGAATATATACTTAGAAATAATAAAATAAAATTATTGAAAGTAAAATTGATAAAAGAGAAAATGGAACGACTTTTAGATTAATTTACTCAATAATAATTTACTCAATAATTTACTCAATAATTTTAGTCTTTTTGTGGAAAGTAATCAACAATTTGTCAAACATAATAAATTGCTTAAATGTATAAAGTTATTATTTAATATATTATAAGAACTTTATATCAATCATAATTTTCAAATTTCTTGATCATTATCTTTTTCTTTTGTGTTTATCTAATATTATGAATCTATATTCAACTCGTGTAGTATATGGGTCACTAACCTAGTATAGATATATAGATTTAAAAGTTAAATATCAAAAAATAGAAGTTTAAATATTTTCACAGTTTTTATCTCCATAATATAAATACTTACATTTCATAAACATTTAAACGGGTTAACAGTTCGACTCATATATTTAACGGGTCGTATTCGGGTTGATCTATATTTTAAACAGGTCGGGTTGACCTGTTTAAGAAAACGGGTCATATAGGCTCACCAAAAATCTGTTTTTTCTCGTGTCGAGTTCGGGTCATGTTTCAGGTCATGTCAGGAATTACCACCCATAGTATTAAGTGTGTTTTGTTTTTGTACTTTTGTAGAAGAGTAGTTTCTCCACTCTGTCAACTTCATTAAACATGAATCACTCTACCATTCAAAGAAACATATATATATATATATATATATATAAGGAGAGGATCATTTGAGGACCAAATGGTTTTAAAAACTTTTGAGAACCATTATGAGCCACTAGTTATATATAAGGAAACCCCCCCCCCCCCCCTGAAAATTATTGGCTAAAAATGGTTTTCAAAAGTTCTCAAAACCAATTGGTTCTCATTTGAACCTAACCATATATATATATATAGATGGAGGTTCAAATGCAAACATGTGTTTTGCCTAAGATCGGTGCGAACACGCCTAAAAATACATTTTCTCGGTCATACGATGTAGTTTAATGTTGGTATATGATCAGGAATGTGTACTGGTATATATATATGATCAGAAATGGTGCTAGTGTATGATCAAAAGTGGTGTTGGCTCATGCGCAATTTTTGTTTGTGCTGGTATAATGATATACTGTGCTGGTATAATTTTCTGTGCTGGTATGTGTATAAATTCAAAAAACATCAAGGAATGGATCAAGAAACTGCACTGGTACATGTATATATCTACCTAGCCCCATTTCTGATAATATACTAGTACTAATACTACATCGTAGGACCAAAAAACGGATTTTTATGCATGTTCGCACCGTTCGTAGGCATAATGTCTGTCCGCACCGGAACCGCCCCCTATATATATATATATATATGTGGAGATGATCATTTGAGAACTAATTGATTTTGAGAACCATTCTAAGCCACTAGTTTATATATATGGAAAACCCCATGAATTATAGTGGTCCCCACCTAAAATTAGTGTTTGAGATTTGATTTTCAAAATAAAAAATTCTCATTTGAACCTAATCCTATATATACATATATATATATATATATATATATATATATATATATATATATATATAGGGAAGGGTTCCGTGTAGGCCCTTAAATTTTGTAGACCCCGTAGACCCCTATAAAACTCAATAAAAATAAAACTCAGTGTTGTAAATTTGGTTTTTTTATTACGATAAGCTTTTAAGAACCAAATAAATAAATAAATAAATTAAAAAAAAACAAAAAACATTAAAAATCGAACATTTTAAGACAATGAGTTTTAAAATATTGAGTTTTAAACGTAACACTGAGTTTTATTGAGTTTATTGAGTTTTAAACTCATTGATTTTTAAAACTCATTGTCTTAAAATGTTCAATTTTTTAATGTTTTTCGTTTTTCTTTTTTTTTAATTGTCTTTTTTTGTTCAAAAAAGCTTATCGCAAATTAAAAAAACTAAATTAACAAAACTGAGTTTTATTTTTAGTGAGTTTTAGTGAGTTTTATTGAGTTTTATAAGGGGTCTACGGGGTCTACAAAAAATAAGGGGTCTACACGGATCTTTTACCTATATATATATATATATATATATATATATATATATATATATATATATATTAATTCAAGTTAAGGTTCAACATAAAAAATTAAAAATAAATTCAAAGAGAAAAAGTTGTACGGAAGAGAGCTTGTATGCATGGGACATTAATCCACATGAAATGCTTCACTTAGCGTTGGCATGGTAGAGTAGAGGGTTGTGGTGTTCCACTCCTTTCGGTTGACCACATCGAACTCCTTGTATGTGGAGTAGTAGTTATCTATTACTCATAGTCTAAGATGTTGAAACAAATCAAAGATTGAAGAATATGTTCTAGAATAAACAAAATCTTCTACCAAGTACCAAATTGTTATAATTCTTGTTGGATCGACTATTACCATACCTCTTAAGCTTGTACGAACTGTTAAATTGTTAAAAATATAGCATGAACTCTAAAAAGTCATCAAAATTACCAGAATCAAAGTATATGACTCATTTAATAAACTCTTTATTAATCTACAAAGATATTTAGATATTTGTTCACACTGATAAAACAGTGAAACCACAATAAAAGCACTTACTTTATATGGTAATGAATTATGATGATCTAACTCTAAATAGATGAATATAATGAGCGAAGAGAATTGAATGACCGAGAATTGAATGAGCGAATCAGGGTTTCAAGCCCTACAAGTGAATACATATCATAAATGTTATAGCTAAGTTTATTTACCATTTTGCCCTCCTTTTTGTCATATTTATCATTATACAATTTGTTTATTTTGACCATTATGTCATTTGTCATATTTACCATTATGGCATTTGTTTATTTTACAATTTTCTCATTTGTTTTTATTTTTTAATATATGTACTCGACGACTTGACACATAAGTTTGTGGTGTAACAGGTAAAGTCGTGTAACATTACTTTTAATTCATAGGTTTAACACTTTGAGTGTTTGGTTTCTAATTTTAACGCCGTAACGTTGTCTTTTTCAATTTGCGATTGAGTCGTTTGAGCTTGGGACAAGATTTTGTGTGTTTCGGTAGTGTAATAGGTACACATAGATTTTCTTAAATCGTGTAACATAGGTTTTTGTTTGAAGCGTTTTGATCATTACACGTTTTTTTATTTTCATTTGTAGGATCGTGGTTAAGCTGAATAACCTTTACAAGATTACTTATAAGATTAACCAGACGGAAACAGGTTAATCTTCTCTATAAACGCTTTACTTAGATTGTTGTTTGATTTGTAGTTTGACTATGATTGAGTAAACAAGTTGATTGCAAGTATGAGAGAACACAAGTAAATAAACTCGGCACTATATTGCATTAACTCAACAACGGATTACAAGTACAAGCAAAGTTAAAACGAGTAAACTATGAAATTGATATGATCGGTGGTTTAACCGTTGAGCTAGTTATGCTATATATAGTGCTAAGGGAAATCAAGGTGAGCCCTTGATTTTCATCTAAATAATCTAAAACTGTTAAGTACAACAGAATTAATGACCTAGGATAAAAAAAAAACATTCTTCATTGGAGGTGCATGTTTCGTAGACAGATTGACTTGATCTTCTGAGGAAATATCTTGCTTTTAGTGTTTCAGACCTGCAACTATTGACTGCATAAGTCAGATGAAAAGGACAGTTCAGATAAGTTTCCGATTGAACTTTCCTTACAGAGGAACTCGAGTTCACCCGGAACTGCCTTTCTTCCAGTACCAATATTCTTCCATCTGATTTGTTGGTTCACGGTTGAATACAAAGCTTCCAGTTCATTCTTTATTCACCTGGAACTGTATACTTCAGCCGCAACTTCACTTCCGGTTGAACTTCAGCCCAATCTTCAACACTTCAGGATTTCAACCAGAATTCCTGGTTGATTTTATCCTTACAGTCTCCCCCTAAGATGATGCTGCCAAAAACAAGTCTTTTCTCTAATTTCACTTATTTTTTGACTAACAACCTATGTACAAAATTTTTCTTCACAACCAACTGTTACCTCTTGTCTGAAGTACCTACTGTCTTCACATAATCCCTTATAGGATTTATGGATCAAAGCTTTTCCCAGTCCTCATCATTTGGCCATTCACATCTAATGCTTATGGACTTGTGGGAAGTGAAAGTCCCATCCTCTTTGTGAACATAATAAACCTATAATCATCAACATATACATAGTATTTTATATTGGAGAATGTGTTGGAAATGTCTACTGGATCATCTTTCCCAGTTTCCTTCTTTTATCCATGATAAATTTTATCCTGAAGTACAGTATGTTTTCTTCTTTGCTAAGAGTAGGCTTCGAGTGAGCAATGAGATATACATCATTCAGATCATCTCTGGATAGGTTTGCCATAGCTTTATCCAGGGAATAAGATAGAGTTTCAATCATATTGGTGATGAAACTGTATTTCTTTTGTTCCCCATCATAATTCCAGTCAACTATGGTTCTTCCTGGTTCACTGGTGTCAGGCTTTTCTTCATCTGAGATACCAGTTGGCTTCCTATTCTTCTTCTTCTTCTTCTTTGGATTCCTTTTCCTTTTGGAAATGCTTTTCTTTCTTTTTGTGCCACTAGTAGGAGTGACAATAGGGTTTTGTGAAGAGTGGGTAGTTGGTGTTGGAGAGTTTTGTGTGGGTGGTTTCCTAGTTGTGGGTGGAGTGGATTTTGGTGGTGATGGTGGTGGTGTTAAAGGTTTGGTGGTTGGTTGAGTTGAAGGTGGAATAAATGGTGTAAAGTTATCCAAGGAACATTTCCTAGGGATTACTTTTGGCTTCTTTGAGGGTGGAGGTTTGGGATTTGATTTTCGGGTTCTTTTAGGAGATTTCTTTGAGGGAGGAGGAGGCTTGGATACAGGTATTTGAGGTGATGAAGAAAACAGTGAATCAATGAGATTAGAGGGTTTAGGAGGAGCAGAGGACTTATCTGATAAGACAAACACAAGCATAGTGTTGGGAATTTCCTAGTCCTTGAGTGTGAGATTTGGTTAGATGAAACTCAACGTACCACTTATCATCAACCGTTTGCACAACACGGTGAAGTTTATGACTCGAAGACTCTCACTAACCGAAGACTTGGCATTAGTGACTTTATCATTTATTGTTATATTATTTATGTCACTAGTCTATTTGTGTTATTTACTAGTTTGCCCTTAGTCTTAGTTGGTTAGTATATATTGTGAGTCTTTCTCATGTGAAAGACAAGGTAGATGAGTGATAGTGTATGAGAGAGTTAGTCATGTATCTTTGAAGTTGTGTGGGTTCATGAACACTTGTTCATGAACCTAGCATGAGTGGTGTAGGTAAACATGTAATCATTCTACTTCATCTATGATTATCTCTACATTATCTTGTTCATCACTACTTCTATATTTATTATCATCATCATCATCACATCTCAAACACCCAAGTAGAAGATCCGGTCTTTATGTTCTTCATAAGTGTTTATATTTGTTCTAAAAATACGAGCTCACAAAGTCTCCGATCCGCTTCCGTTGTGCCATCGGGGTTTGGCTTGGCTCACCGACCCGGTTTCTACAATTGGCATCAGAACCATGGTCGAGAAAACGCAACCAAACGGTTGGTTTTTTTCAAACTTTATGTGTTCTTATGCTTGTTTTTTTAACATATAGAGATGTTTTTATCTTTTTTTCTTGAAAGGTTTTTGAAGTCTCCTCCCAAGTTTGTTCAAAACCTTACTCACTGCTATGTTCTTGAAAATTTTATTTGGGTTTTTGTGTTTGAATATGTCAACACAAATTAAATATGAGTTCTTGTTGAGTTTAATGAACTCAAAACTCCTCCCAAATGTTGTTCCAGATCTTCAATGAAAGGAAAGGGAGATTCTCTTTTAGTCAAAATGTTTTTGATTAAATTGTTTCATTTGTGAGTCCCAATGTGAATAGTGGAGAGTTAGTATTTTTTACTAACTTTTACAAGCAACAAACCCACTATTTCACACTATACAACTTACTTTTTCTGTCAACCACCCTACCCTCTTTCATCTTCTTACACACTCAACCTACTTTGACACACTCTCTCTCCTCTAAAAATTCATGAGAGATAGTCCAGAAAAATAGAGTATTTTTTAGGTTGTTGAAGGTGACGATGGGGTATACCGTTCGTGATTCGGGTTTCCGTCATGCAAATATGACGAGGGTGACGAACATTGGGTTACCCATGAAGAAGTTCACAATGGTGTTTGAAGATCACGATGTTATCTGCAACGGTTCAAGGAGAAAGAGACAAATCATTGTTGACTTCTATTTTTTTTCTTTGTCGTGACCTTCATGGGAATTAGAAAAAGAAACACAAAAGGGAAAAGTATGTCTATTGTTATGTTACGGATGAAGACAAGAAAGGTGCAGGTTGATTTTTAAATATACTCTAAATCAATTTATTTCCTCATGTTGTCGTGACATGCAGTGTAACAAGGAAGGAAAGTAAAACCCTACTTCATTATCTTGTATCCATCAAACAGTACACTACTCTTTCTCTCTCTTCGTTGCGGTTCCGACTGAACCATCAACCGGAAAACTGTTTTCCGAGATAACCATCGTTTCGGGATAAGGTCCACTGGAAGAACTCTCGATAAGCCACTTCTGAGACAACTTGCATACTCCGGAAGAACTCCACCGTTTGTCCCATTTGAAGCACTGCTTCGAGACAATTTTCGAGGCATTTTTTCCGAAGTAAAGCTTCCGAGAAGAACATCACCAGAAGAACTTTCCGTGAGAACTAACCTATTCCAGAGTAACCTGAAAAGTTCCGAGGTAACCACTTCGTTCGGAGTGAGCTAGTTCCGCGGCAACTCAAAGTTCCGAGGGAACTTTTCAGAGAAAGAAAAGTTTCGGAGTAACCTGAAACTCTTTCGAGGGAACTTGGAACTTCCGGGGGAAGTTAGTTGCTACACCGGATCTCGTTTCTGTTCTCCTCAGTCTACCAGAATAAGTCCTTCAAGTCGCCGAAAATCGTCCCTTGGCCGCCGGTTTATTGTTTCTGTTCAGGCCAAGGTCACCAAAGAAGTTGTTTGGTTGAGTTCAGGTAGTTGGAATCCCCACTGGCCGGAAACACAGTCACTGGAAACACGGGTTTCGCCGGAGAAACGATTCTGGAAGGTTATTTTTCTGTTTTATCCACCTGAAGCAACCTTCAAAATCTTCTATTTTTCTTCTACTGTATTGGGCAATCTCGAGAACCCGGCGTTCTCGCATTTCAGGTATATCTAAACTATACTTCCGTATCAGTTTTTCTTCGTTATGATAGACGTGTTATGAGGTCAAATTGATTGTGGGGGTTGTGCACAAGTTTGGGTTGACTTATTGAAGAAATGGATATGCTACTGTTGGGATCTTAGAAGACTTCTATTTGGTTGATATTGCAAGAATTTTTATTGATATGTGTTTGCTACTGATGGGTTTGTTTGATACAACAAGACATAGCAAATCAAGAGCATGCCTTACTTTCTTTGCTAGTGAATGCAAAAGTCTAGGGGGAGAATTTATGAGACTTTGTGCATGCCTTTGAAGAGTCTTTGAGCCATAACAGATTTATGGTAAAAACGAAGGCAAGGTTTCTAGTTGAAAGAGGCAATTTATTTGAAGTGGTACTATCTTCGAGTGATGCATTGGTTTGGTATTCTTGGCAAGTATTTTCAAGACGGTTGAATTATGGGATTAATTCTCTAATTTTTCTTTGATCCTTTATCTTGTTTACCTTTAACCACACTTAGGATGATGTTGACATCCTTGAACGTAGTGTATCTTGTTAACTTTGGTAAACACCCTATGCACTTTAGTGCCTTGCAAAAAAGGCCGGAAGAATCAAAACACTTTATCGTAGGGGGAGCTTCACAAAGGGGAGAAGATGAGTGAAAGATTTGAAACCGTATGAAGATTTTCTTGAAGTTAAGTTGCAAGAATATAAGGAAACCGATTGTCACAAGAGTTGAGTTATTTATTCGTTCGCTCATCTACCAAATAAGGGGAGATTGTTGGGAATTTCCTAGTCCTTGAGTTTGAGATTTGGTTAGATGAAACTCAACGTACCACTTATCATCAACCATTTGCACAACACGGTGAAGTTTATGACTCGAAGACTCTCACTAACCAAAGAATTGACATTAGTGACTTTATTATTTATTGTTATATTATTTATGTCACTAGTCTAGTTGTGTTATTTACTAGTTTGTCCTTAGTCTTAGTTGGTTAGTATATATTGTGAGTCTTTCTTATGTGAAAGACAAGCTAGATGAGTGATAGTGTATGAGAGAGTTAGTCATGTATCTTTGAAGTTGTGTGGGTTCATGAACACTTGTTCAACCAAGCATGAGTGGTGTAGGTAAACATGTAATCATTCTACTTCATCTATGATTATCTCTACATTATCTTGTTCATCACTACTTCTATATTTATTCTCATCATCATCATCACATCTCAAACACCCAAGTAGAAGATCCGGTCCTTATGTTCTTCATGAGTGTTTATATTTGTTCTATAAAAACGAGCTCACAAAGTCTCCGATCCGCTTCCGCTGTGCCATCGGGGTTTGGCTTGGCTCACCGACCCCGGTTTCTACAATGCATAGGCAGTCCCTTTTCTTTGGCTTCTTCTATCAGCATTACCATAACATCATGATACTTTTTTTTTAGAGTAGTAAGAGAAGCTGGATAGATGCTCCTGGGATTATCCTTTAGCTCATATATGAAGTAATCCTTCAGAGCCTTGTGTTCTTCTTCAAGAGTCAAGTTGGCACTTTGCATTCTTTGTTTGATTACTTCTCTTGATTTCATTTCTTTCTCAATGTCCTCATTGATTTTCTGTTGCAGAATTAACTCACTATCTTCTTTCAGTTTTTGCTCCATGAGGTCACATAACTCACTTGCTTTCATTCCGAGTGCCTCATCCACTGTTTTCCAACCTCTATCAACTATGGCATCCTTCCAACTTTTCAACAGGATGTAGTTGTCATCATTGGCTTTCAGCCTGATTTTGTGCTCTTCAACCTCAAGGTTTTCCTTAGCTTTAACATTTTAGTTTACCAAGCCTTTTTCCATGTGCAACATCCATTTTGGCCATTTTTACTTCAAAGGATCTATTCTTTGCTTCAGCAATCATATTAAGAATGACATTATTGTCATTGTAAAAACAAATGTCACTTTGCAGTTTCTTGGCAAGAGCTTTGTCTGCTTCTTTTTGTTTCTTTAGATTGGCTTGTTCAAGAGCATCTTGCACATCATCAGCCTCAAGCATTTCCCTGATCAACTTCTGATTTTCTTCTACCTTTTCCTGAACATGATGAATTCTCCTTAATCCCATACCAGTGATCTTACTAGCAAGTTTAGCCTCTTCATAGTTCCTTTTCTTGTACAACTCCTTCCAGTATCTATCAGCTATACTCTCCTTCTGGATTCTCTATGTACTTGTTAATGTTGGAGAATAGAATATCTCTCTCCCACTTTGTTGTGAGTGGAAGAGACTATGTAGTGGTTTGGAGAAAACTTGGTGTTCAACCAATCATCTTCTACTTGATATTTCAGCATGTGACTCTTTCTCTTCACATCTGTGTTTAGAAGACAACCACTGGGGCCAATGGGATAGAACCCATTTACCTGTGAGCTGAACCACTAGGATGTAATACCATTGGGTAGGCTTCTTCTCATCAGCTGACCCTGTTTTGGCATATATATACTTTGCAATGACATCCCATACTATTCTTTCTTCACCTAAGTAAGGAATTGCTTCCCTTGGTTCTTTTGCTTCTGACAGATGGGGCTAAACTATAGATAACCCTCTTCACTCCTGACCTCTTCTTCTTTCTTCTTGGTAGCAGCCTTGGGAGCTTCAAGAAGTAGAGTTGGTTTTCTAATACAAATCCACATAATTCCAATTTTAATTGTCTTCAGATATAGCTAGGCATCTTTGAGTGTAGACAATATCTCAATGCTCTTCCAATGTACCTATGCTTTTGATTGACTCAAATTGTTGCTTTGTCGAGTCAGTTGCATACTTACTTAGTACAATTGGCTCTACCGGCTGAACTGTGAGAAAGGATACATCTGACTGAACTTTCGGCTAATCTCCCTTAAGTAATAGTAAAGCATTAGAGACTTCTTCTTCAGGCTTAACGTCAACATAATCATCCGCACCTTTTAGGTTTATCACTAGGGAAGATAAGACATCTCCAATCATGTTATCAACTTTATCTTCATCCCATATGAACTATTCAACCACAACACCTTCTTCAACATTGTCATCTTTAATGACCTTTTCACCATCAATAACCATTTCATATTCAACAGCCAAACCTCTTCTACAACAGAATTCTTCTGAATATCAATTACCTCTGTGAATGTGTAGACAGGTACAACAGTTACTATTTCAGTGGCCTTTACAACCACTTCTTCTGCTGCAACCTCTTCATTCTCTACTACCTTTCAACAACACTAGGCATAGTTACCTCCTCAAAAACTTTAGGCTCTTCTGCCATTGTAACCTCAAGTTTGGCTAACTTTCTTTTCTTCTCTGCATGTATGATCTCTTTACCAACCGGTTTTATAATTTTTTCAATGTTAGGAGGCAGGCATCCTGCAAGGAGAAGTGATGAGGTCACAATCCCCTTTACTAAGAGCATAGGAGCAATCTTCATGATCTGAGTGGGATGTATTCCTTCCCATGCTTGCTCAACATCAAAAGGCTCAACCCCAACTTGGGTTAGGTTGAAAAGCCTCACATTGTCAGGAGGTTGTTATCTTGTTCAATAAAGAATGGTGTAGAGGATGATTGGGCTTCTTGTGTAATTGGTGAACTAGGCTTCTCGTCATTTTGGGCAGCATCAGCTTTAAATGCACCAAGTTCTTGTGGAGGGTTTGAAGAATTAGTCACCTTCTTGCCATCACCTTCAGTTTTCTGTTGTTATAGCAGATGAATGAACTCTCCTTGTGTTGCTACAGTTTGAGTTAGAGAGGAGAGTTAAGATTTCATCTCCTTGTATAGGACCGTAAATTCATTAAGTGTCATAGTGTCCTAAACTGGTGGTGTTCCAGTATCTTTGGACAAAGATGAAGCATGAAGTTTAACTTGATCATCTTCACCACCCTTGGTTTCTTGGCACCTGGGAGGCCTTTCATCAATAGCTATTACCTTTGGTTCCAGTGAAGGTTCCTAAGGTTCAAACAGTGAGAAACTTTCCATGGGTTTGGTCTTAAGGATGTTACCACTGTCTGTTTGCTCCAGTAGGGAGTCAAACATAGTGGTAGCCTTATCCATATGAACCTGATAACTCTTGAGTTTCACCTCCTTAGACGAGTGGGGGCTAGGCAATGAGGAACCTAGATCCATCTGATAGCACTCAGTAATGGGTGTATGAGTGAACTTCATCATTTGGATTCAATAATTTAAAGCCTTCACTTGTGGGTATAGTCCGGTTAAGATTTATGGAGGTAATGCCTATGGATGAGGGTTGTGCATCCTTTTCTAATGACCCCCTTCAGAAGAGGGTTTGTCAGCAATATGGTGACCCTTTTTGGCTTTCTTATGCTTAGGCTTTTTGCTTTAGCATGGCCAGAAGCTTGGGTGGTTTGGGTTTGCACAAGTGGAGGAGACTTGGCAACCTCTTCTATTGGTAATATTGGAATGGTAGGTAAGGTACTTTGTGTGGCAGGGGCTGATGACTTCAGAGTGGACTTCTTCCTCTTGTGGGAAAGTGAACTCTTTTTAAGTGAAGAGGAAGAAGCTTGGACAGGTGTGTGTTGGGGAATTACTGGTTCTATAAACCCTTCACCTTGAAAAATTGGCTCATTAACAGCAGAACCAATTCTGTTTGAACCTCCTCTTGTTGAGGTTCATCAGGAAATTATCGTGGCCTTGGTATGGGATGGGTCGTATCCCTGCAATGAAATTATGATATGTTTATGCATAGGTTTGAAAAAGATTTATCATTTAAAGGTCTTTGATGTATATTCCCCGAAAACACAAGAGATGGGTACTCAAGTTTTAAAATGTGAGAAAGAAATATGGGATACATATAGAATCCAAAATTTCCAGCATTCTCAATCAAGCCATTTAAAATCATCCTTGAGAAGTTAGAAATTTCACTGTGAATGATCGCATGATAAGCAAAGGCTTGTTTAGCAACAAGACCATCGTAACCAGACTTCTTAGGAGTTAGGCAGGCAAGCAGAGTGTGGGCTATGTAGTGTATAATACGTACTTATCACGTTAACTTTTAAACACGCATTTCATCCTAATATCATATATATATATATATATATATATATATATATATATATATATTACCTTGGTTATAAAACACGTATATACCTTAATACATAATCTTATTTTATCAATCAACACGTATAACATCTGTATAACACTATCTTTTACCAATATATCAACCCATTAAGGTTTAAACATGCATTTTTATACGTTTTATCATGTTTAGCTATTAAAAATATATATCATATGTATCTATCACATTGGTTACGTATTCCATATATATGTAATTACGTATTTATCGAATCATGAAATTTTTGGATGTTACAGTTACATTAACCAATGTTTAACTTCATCTCCATACATAATTCAAATTTAGGAACAGGTAATGATTTGGTGAACATATCAGTTGCATTATCTATGGTATCCCACTTCCAAAACTTTAACTTGTTTACCGTTAATCACATCTCTAACCCAATGCAACCTTACACAAATATGTTCAGTTCATTCATGATAGACTTGATTGTTTGATAACTTCACTGCACCTTGTTATCACATAACAATATTGTTCCTTCCAGTTTCAATCCAAGTTCTGAAATAAAGCCTTTAAGCCAAATTGTTTTATTCATTACTTCAGTAAGAGCCACATACTCTACCTTAGTATTAGATAATGCTATTATGTGTTGCAATGATGCTTTCCAGCTTATGATACTTCCAAATACAGTGAAAGCATATGCAGTGACTAATCTCCCTTGGTCAAGATCTTTTGCAAACTTCGAGTCTACAAAACCAACAACTTTAGCAACACTTTCTGAATTGTTGCCAAAGATTAAACCGACATTTCTTGTACCATTTAGGTACCTTAATATTCACTTTACAGCTTCCCAATGCATCTTCCCTTGATTAGCTAAAATCTACTAACAAAACTAACTGAATATCCCAGATGGGGTCTTGTACATATCATCATTACATATAAATCCCAGCTGAATTGGCATATGGGACTCAACTCATAAAGCTATCTTAGTTTCATCTTTGGAAATATCTTGGCTAGAAAATTTAATGTGCACGCCCAATGGAGTAACAACTGGTTTACTTAAATCCACCGAGTATTTTTGTAACACCTTAAGAGTATCAGACTATTGAGTGAGTCTTAATTCTCTCAGTTTCCTATCTCTGCAAATTTCCATACCAAGATTTTTTTAGCCTCATCCAACTCTTTCATACTAAACTCATTCTTGAGTAGTAACTTAGTAGCCTCCATTTGTGATTTGTCAGGAGTTGAAACTAACATATCATCAACATACAAGAGAAAATACACAAATTTACTTTGAGAATACTCTTTAAAATACATAGAGCTATAAAAAATGCTCTTTTGGAATTATTAACCATGTACTCATCAAACTTTTATACCAACACCTTGGTGACTGTTTAAGTCCATACAAGGATATTGTAACAAACTTGATCCTCTTTTCCTTTGACTTCAAAGCCCGATGGTTGTCTCATATATATTTTTTCCTCAAGATTCCCATGTAAAAAAAGAGTGGTAGCGTCCAATTGCTTCAATTCTATATATGATTGAGCTGTTAATGCCATAATGAATATAATAGAAGCATGTTTTACAGCAGGTGAGAAAATCTCAGTATAATCAACACCTAGGTTTTGAGTAAAACCTTTGGCAATTTCATAAAAGATAACAAAAAAATAATCTCAAAGCCAATTACAACCATAATACATAAAAACGTCAACAAAACATGAATAATCTTCATTATTTAAATAAGGTCTCTTTAAGGCCCATAACATCCTATGGTGATAATCATCAAGCATGATTAAACAGCTACACCTGCAACATGTATAACATACAAGTCAAATACAAGAGTTGGTAAGTAAACATAGGTTTTGGATGATGATATAGATTAAGTAAAGCAATTCACGTGTCAAGTGCTATATGAAATTCGTGATCAACAAGTATGAGGGATGTGCACCAAAACTATACAGTAGGGAAGCAATCAATCGTCGAAAATAAGAATATACTTACGACCTCATGGATGGGTTGTCAGCTAATATATCTATCATTGTTACCTCGGCTTCAAAGGTTAATGGTACACATTAAAGACTACCAAAGACTTCTGACCAAAGACTTCCACACATATAATCAAACAAGTATCACACAACTAGCATATTACACATAGAGCATCATGAGATCGCATAGAGTTTTGTGTAAACAAGAATTAAGGATTTGAATATGAATACATGTTGCACCCAAAAACATTAAAATGAAAGAGGGGCTATGGATACTCACATGATAGCAATGTCGAGATATGTGAAGACTAGCAATAGCGAGATGAGAGTCAAATCCGGAGATCACCTTGACGATTGACCGAGATGGTGCCAAAATAAATATATAAGTAAAATGATAATTGAGACTTGATACGACACGACACAGCCTAAACGACTCACGACCCTTGGTGGTTTGCTCAAGTGATAACGATGGACCAATTATGGGTCTAATCCTAATCTAAGGACAAAATTATAGGATTCAAAATAAAAGTCAGCATAAGTCAAACTAATAATCATGCATAAAAATATATAATTTCAACAAATTAAACCCTAGATTTATCATGGAAATCGTATATCTAAATATATTTCTTTATGGAATCAATAGATCTAGTTATACATAGCATAAATCTAAACACATCTCAACATACATGGCATGGATCTAAACATATATTAGGATACATGGCATGGATCTAAACATTTTATAGCAAGAACATACATACTTGATGATGATAATCATAGATCTAACCCTATATTTCATGCATGGGGAAGATCTAGCCATTTTAAAGCATAATAACCCAATCTTGGTGATAAATCACATAGATCTAACCCCTAGATGACATGCATGACGTAGATTTAGTCATTTGAAGGCATAAAGATTCAAACTTGATGAGTAATACACATGGATCTAACCCTAATTAGCATGCATGATGTAGATCTTGCATTTAGAAGCATAAAAATACAATCTTGATGATCGATCAAATTCATAGATCTAACCCTAGATAGCATACATGATGAAAATCTAACCATTTCCAAGTATAAAAATACAATCATGATGGTTAATTTTATAGATCTAACCCTAGATAGTATATATGAGGAAGATCTAACCATTTCCAAACATAACAATACAATCTTGATGGTCAATTTCATATATCTAACCCTAGATAGCATATATGAGGAAGATCTAATCATTTCCAAACATAAAAATGAAATCTTGGTAATCAAAACCCTAGATCTACAACATATCTTCAAGCAACAACATAGATCTAGCAAAAAATCATCATAAAGTTTCAATCTTGGCATGAGAAATCAGTTGATCTAGAAGAAGACATCAATTAGGTTTTAGATCTAACCTATAAACCCCATAAAGCTTAGATCTTGGCCATAAGAAGTGAAAGAAGGCACTTACCAAAAACCCGAAAAAGTAAAGAAAAGGGTTGAGGATGAAGGATCCAAGGCTTTATCTTCAATCTTCAAGATTTTATAGGTGAATTATGGTGAGAAGAGATGATTTCCAGAGGTTCTTGGTCGTTTAGGGTGGAGAGGGGTTGAGAATTGAAGAGCTTGAAGGCTAATGATGCTTAAATAGAGGACCAAGAAGGATTTGCTGGAAATACCCCCCTAGGAATATCACCTAGAGCATGGGTGTGCTCCAAGCGATATGCTTGGAACATGCCCGTACTATTCCTTAATCATTTCTCGATTTGCGTACTCGGTTCTTTGTTTTTCTAGGTTTTCTAGTCCCGTTTTCACCCAAATTGCTCAATTAATGATCCCAACATCTTAACCAAGTATAATCCACTCAGAAATAATATAAATACATCATGTAATTCAAATATATTCACAAATTAGGTCAAGTTATGCGATTTTGGTCGGTTTTACAGTACATATCACTTTAAAGCAATTCACCTACGTTATGTGACTCGATCTAGTGTGTGATGACTCGTGACATCATATGTGATCATAAGACTCATTAATATGGTAAAATTGACAAACGATACACAAAAACATGATATCCAGGTTAAAGTCGAAATCGCGCTAGATTTACCTATCTTTCTGCGTTTGCGTTCTTAACCTCGAATTCTAGTAAGTCTTCACTTGTATTTACTTGTATGCATAACAAGTATGGCACACAAGTCTCATACATTCTTAGATTTCTTGAATTCCTATTTAAATGTAAATATCTACACATTCGCGGTAAAAATCCAAAAATAGTGACAAATTGAACATCAAATTGGTTAACGAACATAATAATGAACTCAATCTCATAAAGTTAAGTATAAAACATCATAACTAAAAATAATTCCCCATTCGATTATCAAACATGGGTTTGGGTTACAGAAATGGATCGAATCGGATAATCGAAAATTATAAATGTTATAGGGTCTGGGGCACGGGTCGTGCTTGTTGGGGGGGGGGGGGTCTGAAATGCAAAAGTCATCTTCTATAAGATTGAGTTTGACACGGCCCATGTCAAAAGTTAGGCATGGGCCGTGCTTAGTTAGGCACGAGTCGTGCTTAGTTAGGCATGGGCCGTTTTATCCTCAAAATCTTCTTCCTCTCATCGAGATACTCAAAATCACTATTTATCGGACCCGTAACTCATTTTCTAGCCCAAGATATGCTTCCGCAAAGTTTTGGGCAATTTCCGGCCACACCATTGTCTTCTAAGAATTGTGCTCTAATGTGTGGTTGAGTTTTTCGGTTACCACTTTTTCTTGACTCGAGAGAGGGGAGTATGAGGGCATTTTGTCCATTTTGCAGCAGCACAGGTCGGTTTTGGCTCAAAATTACGGAGTCTTCAGATTTTCTTCATTTATCAGCATTTTTTACTCTTTTTGTGATTTTCACCTGGATTACACTGAAAACTAAAAAGGAAACAATATAGCATTGTTTTACTATTAGTTAGTTAGAAATAACCTAAAATGTTAGGTATACTTGATATAAAAACATGTATAATTTAGCGCACATCACCATGTAATAATTTTGGTGAACAACTCAGCTGCATTATCTTGGTATTCACTTCCAAAACTTGAACTTGTTTATAGTTTCTCACATCTCTAATCCAATGCAACCTTACACAAATATGTTTAGTTCATTCATGATAGAATTCATTCTTTGATAACATAAGTGCACCTTGATATCACATAATACAATTGTACCTTCCAGTTTCAATCCAAGTTCTGAAATAAAGCCTTTCACTACCATAAAAACAGTTTTCTTGATGCGGAATGCTTGTCAAGAAAGGGCCCAGATGACGCGCATTTACGCGTCAAGGAAGGCCATGTCAAGAAGCTTCTTGACACGTAAAATGCGCGTTATCCCGTTTATGACGCGCGGACGATATATGAGGCGAATTTTATAATGCGCATTGCGCGTTATAAAATGCACGTCAAGGAAGGCCCCGTCATAAATCTGCTTATGACACGCATTTTTGCGCGTCAAGAATTTTAATTTTCAATAAAAAAAATACTTTTTCTAAATTCACTAATTTCCATATTAAATAAAAATTAACCTCATAATACAAAATAAAATAGATTTATAACCAAATAATGCATTCCATATATATAAAAAACATTACAAAGTTAACATGAGTTTACAAATTAAATAGATTCAATCCAAACCTCAAACTAAACCTAGGATCACTATTACCATAAGCATATCTCACCGCCGTGTATAATTACTGTTTAAAACACATCACTATCCTCCAACTATTCCTCTTCTCCGTCTTTTGTACTGAATTTGCAATCGATAGATAGGTTAACGCTACTGCTAGATACCCTTTCAGCTAGATAAAAGTTAATGGTTGGTTCAATTGTAAATACTCATTTTTTAATTATTTACTCTTGAACAGGCCAAACAGGATGAAACTCATCCGAGGTTTATGGTAACGCATGCAACCACTTATAATAGTTCAGGATAATATAAACTAAATTTTTAAATTTCAATATATTGTGACATGAATATTGACAATGGTACTTTACAAATTTCTTGCTCACGGATATTATGTCTTTCAACACTAAACTTCATCCATTACACTAGACGTGCCTACTTTGAGAGTTAATCACACTTTTAGTCCCTCAAATTCAAATGACTACAGCACACCCATCTTTTCCACCACTTTATATCTTCTTGAATTTTATAATCTTTTTTACCCAAACCTCGTAAAATCAAGAACATGAATCTTAGTGATGGTGTTTTAGAATTCTTTGGTTTATGAAAAATGCGCATCATCTACCCATAGGATTTTATATTACTTGACAGTTTTTTTTAACACGCGTTTTTACGCGTCTTTAAATCACCGTGCGTCATCATTCGCGCGTCAAGAAAGGCCATGTTTCTAGTGGTGTTTAAGCCAAACTGTTTTCTTCATTGCTTCAGTAAGAGCCACATACTCTGCCTCAGTAGTAGATAATGCTACTATGTGTTACAATGATGCTTTCCAGCTTATGATACTTCCAAATACAGTGAATCCATATGTAGTGATTGATCTTCTTTTGTCATGATCTTTTGTAAAATCCGAGTCTACAAAACCAACAACTTTAGTAAAACTTTCTGAATTGTTACCAAAGATTAAACCAACATTTCTTTTACCATTTAGGTACCTTAAAATTCACTTTAAAGCTTCCCAATGCATCTTCCCCTGATTAGCTAAAAATCAGCTAACCAAACTAACTAAATATTCCAGATCATGTCTTGTGCATACGATCATTACTTAAGAATCCCAACTGCATTAGCATATGGGACTTTACTCATAAAAGCAATCTTAGTTTCATTTTGGGACTGTCTTGGCTAGACAATTTAATATGCATACCCAATGGAGTAACAACTGGTTTACATGAATCCACTGAGTATTTTTGCACCTTAAGGGTATAAGACTGTTGAGTGAGTCTTAATTCTCTCAACTTCCTATCTTTGCAAATTTCCATACCCAAGATTTTATTAGCCTCACGTAACTATTTCATACTAAACTCATTCTTGAGTAGTAACTTAGTAGCCTCAATTTCCGATTTATCAGGAGATGAAACTAACATATCATCAACATACAAGAATAAATACACAAATTTACTTTGAAAATACTCTTTAAGATACATACAGCTATCAAAACTGCTCATTTGAAAACTATTATTAACCATGTACTCATCGAACCTCTTGTACGACCACCTTGGTGATTGTTTAAGTCCATACAAGTATCTTTGCAATAAACAAACATGATCCTCTTTTCCTTTGACTTCAAAGCCCAATGGTTGTCTCATATATATTTGTTCCTCAAGATTCCCATGTAAAAAATAAGTGGTAACATCCAGTTACTTTAATTTTGTATCTAATTGAGCTGTTAATTCCGTAATGAATATAATAGAAGCATGTTTTACAACAGGTGAGAAAATCTCAATATAATCAACATCTGGTTTTATAGTAAAACCTTTGGAAACTAATCTTGTCTTATACCTTCGTCCATTACCTGCAATTCCTTCTTTAATCTTGTACAACCACTTACAAGCCACCAATTTTTTATCTTTAGGCTTATGAACTAACCTCCATGTATCATTTGTATAGAAAGAATTCATGTCATCTTCTATGGCATTCCTCCACTTATCACAATCACTTGAGCTAATAGCTTGATAATAATTTTAAAGGCTCTTGAACACCTTCTTCTTCTGCAACCATGAGTAAAAATGCAAAAATATCCTCATTTGTCCTATATCTGGTAGGAGGAATTATCTGCCTCCCGGGTCTATCTTTTGCAATGGTGTAACTAGAAGACTCTTCTGATGTACCTCCAGCTGGTTGATCACTTGGGGTGACCTCAGTAACTGTTTCATTTTGCTCCACCTCAAGCTGAATACCATGACCAATTTCACCATCTGTCATCTCAACTTTGTTTCTTATTACATCTTTATATAACACTTCTTCTTTTATTACCACATTTTTGCTTACTATTATCTTTGGACTACCACCATCCAATTTCCATAGTCTACAACCCTTAACCCCCTTAGGATAACCAAGTAAAATGCACCTTTGAGACCTTGGTTCTAGCTTCCCTTAAATAATATGTGAATAAGTAAATGAACCAAATACTTCATGTTGTTATAATCGGTCTTCAACTCAGACCACACCTCCATAGGTACTTTCATTCGTATTGCTGATGAAGGGGACCCTATTTACTATTTAAACAATAATGTTTAGAGCTTCAGCCCAAAACATTTTAGGCAACACTAAATCATGCAACATACACCTAACCTTATCTAACAGTGTTCTATTTATCCTTTTCACTAAGCCATTTTGCTGTGGTGTTACAGGAATTGTCAAGTGTCTGGCATGCCTTAATCTTTACACAACTTCATAAACATATTGTTGCAGAACTCCAACCCATTTTCAGTTCTTAGCTTCCTTTTATTCCTTCTTGTTTCCACTAAAGTCTTTCATTCCTTAAACTTAGAAAATGTGTAATGCTTATGTTTAAGAAGATAAACCAAAAATCTCCTTGATTAGTCATCTATTATTGACAGAAAGTAAATGGCACCAATGATTGAAGCTATCCTAGCTGGACCCCACAAATCAACATGAACATAGTCTAACCTCCCTTTGGTCGAATGAATACCCTTACTGAACTTAACTCTATGAGCTTTTCCCATAATACAATGTTCACAAAACCCAAACTCCTAGTCATTTAGCCCTGGAATAGCTTGTTGCTTCTTCAGTTCTTGCAGCCCTTGAACACTCATATGACCAAGTCTTTTGTGCCATGTCATAGCAATACTCATACCACATGTTTCAACTAATGCAAGAGATCCTTGATCACACTGCCCATCCAGTACATATATCTTATTTTTACCCCTTGTACCAAATAGTACTATCGTAGACCCTTTAATCACCTTTGCTTTGCCATTCTTCAAACTACTAGCATAACCACCACTTTCATATGCACCAAGTACAATCAAGTTCTTAGATAATGTAGGAATGTACCTTACATCCTCGAGATCAACTTCTGTACCATGATCCATCTTGAGGATCGTCGTTCCTATGCCTTAAATGTGACAAGGCATGTCATCACCCAAACTTACAGTTCCAAGATCCTCATTCTTGAATTCTTTGAAGAACCTTTTGTTAGGTGACATATGATATGAACGGCCTGAATTCATGATCCAACTTTTAGAAACATCACTTGATTTAGTCACTATCAATACCTCTGCACTTCCAAAACCATCAGTAGAACCATCAAGTGATGAAGTTGTAGCATTCTTTGATGACTTATTATCAAACTTCTTCCCTCTATCTAGACATTCCTTTTTACGGTGCTTCTCACTTCCACATACAAAACACTTTCGTTTGAATCTTGATTTTGACCTTGAAGAACCCTTAGGTTTTCCAGGTCTTACCTCAGATCTTCCTCTCACAAACAAGCCTTCTACACCATCATCATGTAAATCTGATCTCTTCTGCAACTCCTTAGAGTTTAAGGCAACAAGAACTTCCTCTATAGAGAGTGTGTCTCGACCATACATCAAGGTCTCAACAAAGTTCTCATAAGAATTAGGCAAAGATGTTAAAATAATGTTGCCTAATCTTCATCTTCCATGACTACTTCAATGTTTTCAAGATCCAATACTAGCTCAATATAATAGCGTTATACGTCTTCTCAAAAACATCCTTCTTCTCCTTTTCGCTGAGACTTTCAGGTACTTTGGATTCACTGAGCAGAGCATCAACGACACCTTGATGCACCAAAAGGGCTTTCATCTTCACACGCCATAAACCAAAATCATTATTTCCTGTGAACTTCTCAATCTCAAATTTTGTTGATACCATCTTCAATTTCACGATTAGAACACCGATGATTCGATCCTTCTTTAATTTGAGCCACAATTGTGGCTCTGATACGACTTGGTGTATCAAATCAGAAGAACAACACCAAAGAAAATGAAATCAAATGTAATCACCGAGTTTTATATATTGATGAAACGAAATCGATTACATGGAATGAATTGAAAACAAAAGGAATGAATTGAACTACTAAGCTTGTAAGCTCTTATTAGACCTCAACGACCATTAACAAACTAACAAACCTTTATACACAACCGGTCCCTAAAGTATTACCTATTGACACTTGCACCCCTAAAGATTCAAACGGACACTTAACTTATTTATTCACCCGGTTAACAGAGAAATTAAATGCTGCTTATTACTTAACAAGTTGTCATTAATCCATTATTCCTTTTCAACCAAATTATACAAGTCCTTATGGTTCCAAATTAAAATCTCCAAGACTTACTAAATTTAAGTTAATCGCCCTAGTTGATATAAAACATATATTTTTTTAATTTTCCCTAAATCGGGGTGTTACAGCCGGCTACAAGCCTACACCATTAGAGCAATCCGACTTCATTGAGAATGAAAAGAAAGGCAACTTTGAATAGGAAAACAAATCTTTTTTTCTAAAGAAACCTTGGAATTGAAACTCAACATGTTCAAACACGTGTTGCATAAGAATTATGTTCATAAACAATGAACGGCTAAAAAAAGTTTGTAAACAGCCTTTGAAAAAAGGGCTCGAAGCATCTTAGCCCACAACCAATCTAAATGTAAAATCTAAAAAGTCCAATGTAAAAACTAAAAAGGCCCGAAAAAGATGAGTAAAAGTAGAATACAAAAGGTACGGAAAAAATATCAAATTTACTGCTTGATAAACGATTATCAAACTAAACATTTGTTCTCATCAGATTTTATCTCGTAAAAATTTTCCGTTCAATCTCTCACCGCAAATCGATTAATATTTATTCTAACATTTTTTATTTATAAAGAAAAGTTTTAAAAATTTGATTAACAATTCCATTTTTTTTAAAATTTTCACTGTGTATAACACACAAAATTTATCTTAGTAAGAGTATATAAGTTGAATTTTAGTTAATTTGGTTTTGGAAATAATGCAATTATGCAACAACATTTTTAAAGGGAAAAACTTTATACTTAGTAATAAAGTCTTTCAGGGTTTTATGTTAATCACATTATCAATAGGTCTTTACGTCATCAATGTGTTTAGTCATAAGGCTCCTCATAAAGACCCTATTAGATTTTTTTCTTTTTTAAAAAATCCTTAGGAACATCCCTCATCCAATCAGATTGCAAAACAAATATGGGTGGAAGGCGTGATGTAGAAGATGCCTTGGAGGGTTTTAGAACCCATAGCATCCCGGGGTGGTGTGTCCGGATGCTATGGACGTTATGAGGGCTCTTTGACGCCGTGAACACTTAGGGGCTGTTTGATAACCTCTTACCGGGTCCAGTAAGAGTTGACCACTGACCCGGTAAGTGGTCAGCTCGTTTGATACAGTCGAAGCCAAGCACTGACCGAGTCCAAGATCTCTGACCGAATTCTTGAAATATGCTTCACTGACCGAGTCTTTTTCTTCAGCCCCTCCTTAACCCTAATCGCCAGCAGCCTCCTTAACCAAAATTAAATGCACAGCGACCCTCCTCCACCTGGTCCTCCGATGTTCCGCCGCTCCTCCACCTGGTTCTCCGCCGCTCCACCTGGTCCTCCGCCGCTCCTCCACCTGCGACGGGTACTCACCTCCTCCGCCACTCTTCTCCGATTTTCTTTGATTACATGATTATTGTCACTCTGTTCTTGATTACTGGGTTGATTTCCAAAATCTCAACTCTAGGGTTTACTGTATTTGCGGTAATCTTGTAAGAAATGCTTCTTGATTAGTGGGTTATTTTTGTTTTTGTGGGGAAATGTGTTCTTGAACAGAAAAAATATGAAAGAGAAATGTTTATGTTTATTCATCTTCTTTGCTATTTAAGTTAACATATTAGGTGCTTGATGTATTTGATGCAAATGTTTATATGTGTGTGTATAATTGATGTATTTTTATGTTATATTGTTTTGATATTTTTATAAATAAGGATACAATTATGATTTTTAACTTAAAGAAAAAAACATTTCATTTCTTATTATAAATAAGGATATAATTATGATTTTTAATATTAGAAACAAAAAATCTATATACATTCCTTAGTCAGCAACTATCAAACACTCATGTTTCAGACAAAGCTTCTTACTCAGTCAACTTCTTACTCAGCCAGCTCTAACTCAGTCAGCTCTTACCCATTCAACAACTATCAAACAACCCCTTAGTCTACACTACTAGATAATGTTACGTATCTTTTAAAGCTATATATTAAATAATATAGTCAACTATATGTATGTTTTTTCTATATATATATATTCCAAAACTAAAACAAATCAGAGTGTTAAATGTTAGGAAAAAAAGGTAGGGAGTTATATATTTAATAAATGTGGAGCATGAGAGTAGGCACGAAGATAGCGTGGTCTGAACCTGCATTTAACGTAGCAAGGTCCCTTTATAATTGAATTCACACACAGTGGCTGCGCTGCTGAGTGAGACAAGTTTCAGAGCCACCGCCGCAGTCCCACTAGTCCATATCTCCGGCAACCGTGCCTGCCTCCTCAATCCCACACTAATTTATAAATTGTATACCACCTTTGTTTTGAACGGCAAATTAATTATAAATAAATTATATAGCTAAGGTGATATTTACGTCATCGTGAAAAGTTTATTGTAGACATCCTTATAAGTGTAGATAGGTAGACATCATTTTTTCACCATTAGATCTCTTGATCTAATGGGTGTGATTGATTTTCTTTTTTTTTTCATTTTTCTATTGTTTACAAAATTTCACATGTGAAAACAATGTGAAAAAGAGCTATTTCACATGTGAAAAAGTGTCTACAATAAACATCACCCTTATATCATCTAGGTAGTATATAATTTACTAGGCTAGTAACATTTGTGTTACACAGGATGAATAAATGATATAATGTCAAATGAAAGAAAGATAGTCTATAATATGATACAAGTACATGTGATATAAGTAATATGTTAAAGGAAACATGAACCATGTGTAAGAGAATATCAAACTATTGCTGTATCCACCAAATAAATGAACATTATTTAGAAAAATAAAAAAGCAACGTAATTTGTTAATCTATAACTACTTTTGATAAATCAAATTACATATTACACATTTACACTAAATACAAAATGAATATAGAAAACTTGCAACAATTATTGTTCGTAAATTGTAAAATATTTTTGTGTGCAAATATTTGATATTATGTTTGTAAAATTCTCATCTGTATCTAAACTTAGTATATTTTTAGTTGTCTGTGCTCTTACAATGTTATATAATTTCAACATAAAACATACAATTAACCATGTTAGATAATTTAAAAATTTATAACTTAATAAAAAGTGTCGAATGAGTTAAGATGACCGTAAAATATATAAATCATTAGCACTTCTTGGTAATAAACGAAAGAGTTAATTGCAAAGAGTTATGTAAACTATTTTGATGATTAAATCAAGGGGTATACCCTTTGAAATGGCTACGTGAATCCCACTCACGCCAACTCACAGTGCATAACGCCGCCCCGGTGGCCATGAGTGGGTTACGCGGTTCAGCTTTGCGAGAATTGCAACGTTGCGAGCCTTTCATTTTTCGTTCATTTGACCGTTGAATGGTCATAAATTGGACCGTCGGATGCGACGTTTTATATTTTTTCTCTTTAATTAATAAACCTTCAACATTTTCTATTTAAACAACCAAATTTCATAACATGTTGAAACAAACTTAATCTTCTTCACTTTATCTTTCTCTATAGATTTTCAATCAATTTTTTTTGATTTTTCCGACTCATTATCATTCGATGAAGCATACGCGTTGTTCTTTCAAATGATTGTCCATCGTTAGCAAAATTAGCTAGCAACACAAGCCAGCGAAGGCTGACCCGAAGAGCGGTAATTTTAAGAATAGTGAAGATTTTTTAGAAAGAGGAGCCGTGGTTTCAACAAAGGATGGATGCTAGAGCTAGGATTGGTTTTACCAATTTGCAAAAGTGCACTACCACCTTTCGTATGATGGCATACGGTGCTTTGGGGGATTACTTTGACGAGTATTTGAAGATGTCTGATCGGATGATGAGGTCTTGCATGCAAAAAATTTCTAAAGGTATTATTTAACATGTTGTTTTTTTAAATATTAGTTTAGAAATGTTATTAACGTGTTTTCAATTTTAAATTTTAGGTTTGAAATTTAATTAACATGTTTTTATAATTATTTAAAATATTAGATTTGAAATTAAATTAACATGTTGTTCTTTTTTATTATATTAAATCTAAACTTTGAAATTCAATTACCATGTTGTTCTTTTTTATTATTTTAAATCTAAAGTTTGAAATTTAATTAACATGATGTTTTTTTATTATTTTAAATCTAAAGATGTATACAAGTTGTATAAAAGAAAATACATTATGAAAACCGACCACAAACGACATTTAATAGTTGTTCGAGTTTTATAAAAATAATTGGGGTTTTTGAGGAATGCATGGTATCATTGATTGCATCCATTGGGAGTGGAAGAATTGTCCGAACTCGTAGAGATGTTAGCTTATGCGTGGTGATCGCATACATCCTTCCAATATGCTTGAAGTTGTTGTTTCATATGACATGTACTTGTGGTTTTGGCATGAATATTTTGGTGTCACGGGTCCAAAAACGACATCAACTTTTTGATCAATAAGCTTTGGAAGATATCATAGAGGGACATGAGCCCAAAGAAATAAATAATGCTCCAGCGTAATATTCAACATAATCCTCATTTGAATAACGGGGAGTGACATACAAGCGTGAATATTTTTAGGGTGATGAAATTTATCCCGAATATCCTACAATAGTCAGATCATTTACTGCTCTCGTGGGTGTGAGACGTAAAACCTATATAACCGCTCATTATGCCGCTAGAAAATATATTCAAACGGAGTTTGGTCATTTGAAGAATAAATGGCATATCATTCAGCATCTTGCATGTCAATGGCATCAAAATAAAATGAAGAACATAATGCTAGCTTGTGTAATTTTACACAACATGACTCTCAAGGTAGAGGGACTTGTGATTTGCTAATTTAACGAGGTAGACTTGGATACGATTTATGAACCGCTTAACGAGGATGAAAAGCGAGCTATCCATAAGTAAATACGAAACCGAGATATCCATAACCAACTTAACACTGATTTGATTGGGATATCCGAGTGTTTTTCTTAAATTTTTTTATGTGTGTGATGTAATACTTTTTTTTTGTATTTTTTTAAAAAATGTTTAGTCTTGTAATGTTTTATTTATGTTTTAATTAAAATATTATGTTTGAATTTTATTCTAAAAAACGTTCAAAAAGAATTTGATAAACTAATACAACTCACACCACACAACTCATACAAGTATACCCCTCTTTTGTGAGTCATGTATGAGTCGGTGTGTGAGTCCAGTCACTAACTACGAGGCAGAATCACATGGGTATATCCCACCAGTTCACAAAAAAAAACCATGGGTATGCGCCATGCTCTTAAGCATAATGACAACTTACGAGGCAGTCACTACCTACAAGGCAGAATCACACAAGCAAACTCACATGGGTGCATCCCAACAGTTCAAAAAAAAAACATGGGTATGCGCCATGCTCTTAAGCATAAGGACAACTTAATAAATTTAATTTTGTTTTAATAAATCTAAATTTTATTAACTTTTTAAAACTAAAATAATTAACAATTATTTACTTGATATATATATATATATATATATATATATATATATATACATGTATATTTAAATTACACCATAAAATCAAACTTAACTAACTATTATATGTGTATAAAATTGTTATGATTTTTTTTATAATACATTTTATTTAGATGTTTATAAAATATACTATATGATGGTACTATTATAAAATTAAACAACATAGTTCTATTATCGCATTACTATAATTATTACAAATTATAAAGTGCTATTATAAATTTTATATATAGATATTATAAAATTAATATACTTTTGTAACCTTTAGTACTACACGATTATAGCACTGTTTTATTTTTATAAAATAACCTAAAATTTATATACTTTTGTAACTTTAATTAGACTATAGCACTGTTTTATTTTTATAAAATAGCGCAGTGTATTTGTAATATTTACAGTTACTTGATAAATAGCATTATGTTCATCTTATAAATGCACTGTTATACAACATAATTTTATACACTTTTTAAGAATATATATAAATATTTTACACATACTAACAATTAAAAATGTTTGATTTTGATGTAATTTATTTTTGTTAAATATAACAGTTATTTTGTTTTATAAACTTGATGAAATTCATATTTATTGATAAATTCAATAATGCACATGACATATTTCTAGTAGTTGCTACGATTTATATATGATAAAAAAGGTTTGTAAACATTAAATAAAAACCTCTATATTAATAAAAATCACAAGAACTCAATCTTTTCTCACACATGTGTAAGAAAAAAGTTCTAATAAAATGGAGGTGTTATTTGAACCTTTAGTTAATTTCCCTTAAATGATATACATGCAAATTGACGGTTTTGGTTTTTTTAACTGCAATTCTTTATTTCTTAGTATAAAAATATTAAGATGTTCGTTTTATAAGATTTAAGCCTTAACTTTCGTATTTAACTTTTGTTTTTTATATTTTAAGTGTAACACTCTAACCCTACTAGGATTGACATGTCACTCTACAATAATCAGATATGAAACATCAATCTAATATAATATAAAAACGTTAAAAAGTACAATAAAAAACATGATCTTCTTAATTACATAAAAAAAAATATGAAAGTCCTTTTTAGCTCTCGAGACTTTATCAAAACATTCCCCAGCAGCCCTGTAGCCTAATGTACATGCAAACACACACATGCCTTAGTAAATCGCTTTACTGAATGAGATAACAACTATAATACAATATATTTCTTTATATAAATACATATAACTTTCAGTATACTATACGGTATAACAATCAATATAAACATTCGATATAGCACATTTTATAGCATATTCTATAACACATTTTATGATCTTTCCGATTACAATTCAGTATAAGCCATAGCTTCAATAACCAATATAATATTATATATAGCGTAACAATAAAACAATTTCGATAACAAATTCACCGTCACATAAAAACAAAGTTTAATCTCCTACTACGGATTAGAGAAAACCAAATATTGTACAAATAAAGTTGTGAGAATCTAAACTAGGTATTCGGAGACATCAACGTATGTTTGAACCAAGTAATTCTTCCTCCGTTTTCCACTTTGTCTTTACAACCTTGGACGAATTGAAGAACCCTCAACGGGTTGTTTACCCCTACGTCTAATTTCTTTTTAACCGATTCTTGCGACTCTGGTATTATTTCCAAGTCGTCGTCAACAAGTGGGGTTTAGGGTTGAGATTGTGTGAATACTTGTGAGGGATATCGTGATGGTGGAATTTGTACCCCTTGAGCATATTATTTGCAAAGACGGGGTTGGGGTTGACCCGTATACCGGGTTTGGTTGCCTGTTGTATGTGGGTATATTGCATGGATTGAGGTTTTGGTTATTTGGGTTTTGGTCAGGATTCATAGTTGCTATAATTAGTTAGAAAATATAGAGTAAAGAGAAGAGTAGGAGATCCGTAAAAAAATTGGGTAAAAGTGCGGTTTAACTATCTGAAAAAGGTATAAATGCCCCTAATAGTCGAAAAAAGAGATGTTCAAATGCTCAATTCCAGCCTCCACGCCCGTTAAGACTTTAACGCAAGCAAATCATGCAGAGCCATAACACCACAAAGAGACGGTGTTTAGTGTCGTTATGCAGGCGTGGTCGATACCACACACCCCTTAGCGTGGCGCATAACCTAATTAGAAGACTATTTGGTCAATGGACCTTCATTGAATTAACCTGTGGTGAAGCTTGAAAATATTAAGTGGGGGGCCGGGATCTAATTTTTTTTTCCTAACGCCAATTTTTGGGTAAATAGGGGGTCGAAACCGGAGTATATTGAAATTTTCTACACGAAAATTATATATTCCCTACATCAGAAAAAAAATCGGGGGGTCGAACGCCTCCTCCCACCCCTTAAATACTACGCCACTAGAATTAACCAAACATCTCTAACCAGAAACACTTCGTTTCACACAACATATTAAATTTCACGCAAGATTGAAGTATCGAAAGGAACTTGGCTATTATCATATGAAACATTTCTTATATATTAACAATCTTAACTTACTTTAAAAAAAAATCTACTCTTTTTGTACAAGAGACACTTAATACAAAAACATCCAATATTGTGGTGGTACCAAATAACACGGTGATGTAAGCTTAACAATACAAAACATTCCATCAAGTGGGAACTGATGAATATGTGTATTTATTTATTTCCATTAAATTAAATCGACAAGTAGCATGAAGATCATGAATTTCATTTAATTCTCATACTTCTCTCCAACACTTGTTCAAATAAGGAGGTTTTTTTTTAAATATATTATTAAAATTATTTGAGGCTATTAAATATGCAAGGCTTATATTTTTTTCTAACGGCTAAATTAGGTCGAGATCCTATTTTGAGGCGGTCCTGCATCATTGTGTATTTTCGTTTAGTAGGACTCGAGCGCACATCAACATTATTAGAGGAAACTCCAAGCAACTAGGTAAAACCTCCTACAACGAGAACGTCAGGTCTCGAACTGGTGTATTGCCGATGGTCTCTAGGATACCTTATATAATGATAATTACAGTTTTGTATTCATATCATATAATTAGTTTATTAACCTCCGCATTTGGTCCATTTGGTATGGGTTTGTTCCTTCAGACCACAGGTCAAGGGTTCAAACCTGACCTCCAACATTTTTTGTAAAAATTCCAAGTGGGCTTATGACCTGGGTCAAAGGGGTGGGAGAGGGGGTTTTACTCTAGCGGGTAGGTCAAGGGTAACCAGTCCTGATACACTGCTAAGGTTTCCTCCTTGAACTGGCGAATGCAGATTATGATCGGGTGGGTGGTGTAATGTCCCCGTCAGTAATCTGAAATCATCATTCAAAAAATATAGATAATTAGTTATTGCTATAAGTTTATTATTTTATTATAGTTTTGAAATCATAATATATGATCAGTTTTTTTAGGACGCTAGAAAATTTATTAACTAGTTTTTTTAGGACGCTAGAAAATTTATTAACTCACAGCTAGCAAGAAGCTAGGCGGAAAGAAAAATAGTTACAAAAGTATCGGCGGGTTTGATAACCAATCTACCCAAGAGATATTCAACTTATGATATCTATAAACAATCCAAGAAAAAAAAAGTGTTGAACTTCATTAAAGATAACACCTCTTCCAGAGTCGTTTGGGTTAACAATTATAGAATTTATGAACTTCTAAATAACCTACCAAGTAGTCATAACAATTCTTTCAATAACATTCTTCTTCTTCAAATTGAAATGTTGAGAGCCGATGTAGTCAATCATACTCGACGGGGAAGAGACATCCAACAAACTCGATCAAATCCAAACAAACTCAAATCCAGCCAGGAGCAAATAAGTTGCTAAAAAGAACAAGTAGTAGGACACAAAAGAAATAAGTGTTGGGAGTCTTCGACATGCAAACTACAAATGGGCGAAAAATAGAGGGCAAGTCCAAACATTTTTTGGTCAACTTAAGACGATTGGGGAGCCTATCCAAGAGTAAACGCCACGAATGAATGTTCACCTTTCTAATTGATTCCATATTATGGCCTAAGGACCAACCAGAAGTAAACATGAGTCAATACATCTTGTAATAGACTTAACCTCAAAGTCCTCCTTATCCGAATCAACAACCAAGACCACAAATCAAAGGTATTAGACAAACTTAAGTCATGCAGAAGATTAGCAAGAGAATTTTGTTGCTTAGTTTCCACACCACCACAGATGATCTCCGCCAACAACAAAAAAAGAGCCTGTGAAAAGTCTGTCGAGAACCAAGCAATTAGGATTACTTTCGATCCTAAAGAGCTCGGGAGATCTAGTTTTAAACGATTCATTACCAAACTAAATATCTGTCCCAAAGAGAGTTGCATCACCTGATCCAACATCTTTTTTGAGAGCCGAAAAAGCCATGAAGACCCGCAAACAAGTTAGTGATTTGGTGCAAATACCATTACCATTAAAATGAAGGGAATAATTTTTAACACCAACCTTTTGCCCGTAAATCGCTTTAATAAACTGAACCCAAAGGGAGCGGGAGAAGACATGAAGCGTTATTGCCACTTTTCTGTAAAAGGGCATAATTAAGTGACTCTAAAAAGCCAATACCGAGACTCTCTTTCTCCTTAGAGGCAAGAATTAGTTTCCAATCAACCCAATGCATATTACTATTATCATGGTCACCTCCCCAAATAAAGCAAGCTCTAAGACCTTCCAAAAGATTATTAACATTCGACGGAAGAGGAAATGGAGACATGTAGTAGATTCCAAGAGCCAAGCACTGAAGAACAAAGCACAGAAAGACCTCCAATAGAACGCATTTTCGCATTCTAAGAAGACAGTTTTACTTGAAACCTTTCAATGATATGTTTCCAAACTTGCATTCTGGACACGTATGAGGTTATTGGAAGCCTCAAATATGTTAAAGGAAGGTTATCCGACTTACACTCAATAGACCTTAGAAAATTCACGAACTTTTGAAAGATCAACTCCTACCCCATAAAGACGAGATTTATTAAGGTTAAGTCTGAGGGCCGAAGCAAGGTAGAAGAAACTAAGAGCACAAATCACATTTTCACATTATATTGAGACCATTCCCCAGACATAATAATGTCGATCACAAAAAATAGGTGAGATAAAAGGCCTACATAGATTTTACTCTCAGCCCTTTGCAAGGATCCAATCATACTATTAGTCGACCAAGCATATGCTCGGCCTTTCTGTTTTGTTGGGAAGTGTGAGGGAAAGAGAACCAGAATTGAAGTGAAGGGTTGGGTGAGGTGAATGTTTTGAATTTTTGGTTGTCAAACTCCCCGCCCATGTCACATCGAAAAGAATTTATGTTTCAAGGAGTAGTCATTCAAGGCATGTCTAGTTGTCAACAGGTTGGTCTCGATTGTGATAAAACTTTCAGTCCCATTATCAAGCCCACTACTATATGCACCATACTTAGCATTGAGGTATATCATTCTTCGCCAATTCATCAACTTGATGTCAATAACGTGTTCCTTCATGGTGATCTGTCAGAAACTGTGATAATCTGACCCGTCGGGTGAATCCCACAGCGAGAACCGATAAAACCGGCAAACCGAGAATCACGTATATAGACGTAGCATGTCAGTTAAGGTTTTAGATGACTCTAGTAGCCTTAAAACGCACCACAAACATCACACACAAGGTTGAGTCTCAAAACATTGGTGATTAACCAAAAACCGACTCGTGATGCAACTTATGTGCGAAACTAATGCATGAATTTAATTGTGTGGTCGTATTATGATACATGGAATATTTATGCTTGATTTTTTATATTCAATGTGATAAATATGATGGTGAATTAATAAAGTGTGAAAACGTACAAAACAGGGACTGGTCAACAAAAGTCAAACGGGGAGAGGGGGGTGTTTAACAGCGGCGGTTCGCAGACTGCGAAAATACACGTCAGGACCCCTGACGGTCCGCGAGAATCATCAGATCAGGAAAACCCTATTTTCCCACTATAAATTCATCATTAGCCCCTATTTACTCATTTCTAAAACCTTAAAACATCCCATCAGACCCCACACTAGTACATGTCAAATCTCACACGAATGACCGTCGTTCAAGCGTTGGGGACGTTTGTGACAACCCAAAAACAAATGACATCTGATAAATTATTAAATGGTCGTGTAAAAGATACTAAGCCGTTTTTTAGAGCGAAAATAACATTATCCTTTTTTTTTTACCGGTAAATTTGGATCACTAAAGGAGACATTACACCATCCACACCCGATAATCTCCAATCCCCATCTGTAGAAAACTCACAACTAATGAGAAACCTCCTGGCCCAAATTGTTACCCCAATTTTTTTTATAAGTATGACTTAAACCGAAGAGCGCTAGATAACATTATCGTTCTTTTAATTAACACATTTTATCTTCAAACCTTAAGGACCGTCATTGTGAAGATAAACAACTTTTAAAAATAATAAATGAAAAAAGAGATAGGGAGAATGATGGTTGGAGAGAGAGAAGATGATGTCGATAGACAAGTCACTATCCATAATCAGATGCCTATTAATATTTCCTGATTTTGGCCTTTCTCTTTCCATAATCTTCAATTCACGAGAATTCAAGAAACACCATCTTTCATGTTCCCCCCGGATCTCTTCCCATCAACCTAGCTACCTTTTAGTTTTATTCCAATCAAGTCAAGTTAGTTAGTTATCATCTTGCTTAGTTTCACCATAAAAAATGGCGAGTGATCATTCTAACTTTTCACCTGATCATTTCTTTAACCCTTCTGCCGAGGACATCTTTAGTATCCTCGAGGAGTTAGAGTGTGTTTCCGATACCGCCTTCACCCCTTTAGATGATAATGATCAAATGAAGTGTGGTGGTTTGGATCCCTTAGTTTCGCAAAAGTCGACTTCTTCGAGTGGTGTTCAAGAACTCGTGGAGGCCGAACTTGAAGCGTTTTCACCCCAACCCAAGAGACAAAAAGTATCATCTCGGCTAGACGAAACCCTGGCCGACGAGCCGTTGAAAACGAGTCATGTCACCGTGGAGAGGAACCGCAGGAAAACGATGAACGAGCACTTAGCCATCCTTAGGTCACTTATGCCTTGTTTTTATGTCAAAAGGGTATATTTGCTCTCTCTTTTATATTCTAGTTATTCTATGTTACATGTGTGACATCCATTCTATTATGTGTTATTTAGAAGCAAAAATTGCTCTTTTAGAAAAATGAGGAACATTTTTGAATAAACAACACTTTCAAATGTTTATACAAAATTGTTCATTTTTCTCACTTTCTCACAACACAAGAAACTCAGATAAAATCTAAAAGCTTTTACAAGTGCTTTGATATGCAAATTTAAACACCCCTAATCATGTGTTTTTTATACAACTGCTTTAATATACAAATGTTTATTCAAATTTGTTCATTTTCTCACAAACAAGAAACTCAGATAAAATCTAAAAGCTTTTACATTTTACAACTGTTCATTTTTTCACAAATAAAAAACTCATAATCATGTGTGTTTTATGCAAACTATAGGGTGATCAAGCATCAATAATTGGAGGTGTAGTTGACTACATAACTGAATTGCAACAAGTGTTACAATCTCTGGAAGCAAAGAAGAAAAGAAAAGTGTACAGTGAGGTGTTGAGCCCTAGGCTCATGTCTAGCCCTAGAAATCTACCTATGAGCCCTAGAAAACCTCCTTTGAGCCCAAGGCCAAGCTTGCCGGTTAGCCCCAGGTTTGTCAGAATCTAATCTAGAGTTGTTACTTATTACTTGATAATTGTTAGATGTATACTCTATATGGATGCGTTTCTGTGTTTAAATAGTGTGTCTCACAATTAAAAAGATAATTAAAAAGATAGAGATTTAAATTCTACAAAATACAAGTTGTGTTTTATTTCTTATAGAAAATCTAGGAATTGTTGTTAAAAAAATATTATAAACCATCAATTACTACAGAATTAAGTGTTGTGTTTCTGTTATAAAAGTTGATGGAAATAGGAAAAACCTGTGAAGTAGCTTTCAAGCAGGTTTTTTCTTTTCTTTTCTGATTTGAAATTTCAAAAGGTGGTACCAGGTTGAAATTTAATTATATTTTTGAGAAGAAAACAAAAAAGTGAAGCCAGGCAGGAGTATTTAAGAAGTGCAGAAACCATTTTTTAGATGCAAAGACAGTTACAAGAAAATGCTGCAATTTCTAATTTTGCGGTGTACACGTCGAATTTACTAAGCGCAAATTTATGTTTTTGTTCAAGTTTTTCAATTGATTTCATCCACGGCCACAAACAATGTATTCTTACACCTTTAACAATAAGAGCTTAGAACTTATATCATGTTGGTGATTTCGGTAAAATCAATGCCATTTTAGTTTAATTAGATTTTCTTCTGATCAAGTGTAAAGTTGAAATAAACCCTGATATCTAATTAGTTGGTTTTTGGTAACAAAGTTGGTCATCGATCTATAGTAATGTTGATGAGTGATAGTAATTTTGTTCTTTGGACAAAACTTTGCTCATCAACATCAACTTTGTTATCTGGTATAAATTTTGTTATTTAACATTTCACTTGGTTTATCACCATTAACTTTGTTCACCAGAAGCAATTATATAACCGTCATAAGTTGTACTCTTTCAGAAAGAGTCATAATGCTTCACCAACCCATTGTGTTGGTTAATCTTTATAAATAGGCTAATCATGTGGTCTGCAAAATACATTTTTAACCATCATTTTTCTCACCATAATCCACATCTTATTCTTAAAAACTATTTTCTCTCTTATCTATTTAGACATTTGGATATCTCAAAACTACTTGGATTTTAAAGTGATGAATAGTACATAGATTGTGAAAATTTACCTTGAAATATTAGAAATTGTAACACTTACAAAGATTAAAGCGATTATGAAGAGTAGAAGATATATGAGAGACATGACGAGAAAACTCAGCAAGTTTTCGAGAAATTAGAGGGAAATTTTTTTTTGATGATGACAAAAGATGGTGTGCGTCATAAACACATGCGGGGATTAATGAAACATGAGATTAATGGAAAAGGTAGATGATGAGATATAGTTGGACCATCCTTTGTAAATATTGTAAAGGATGGTGCCATGGTGGTGTTCTAATGGTATGTACAATATAAGCAAAAGAAAGTTTAAACATATAAATAGAAGTGTGGCACAACTTGGACATTTTAAGAAGCATTTCAAGAATGCAATAACCGAAAAGGAGCGAAGATCAGTGGGCCGGCAAGGACAAGGGTCCAAAGATCAAAATATACAACGATATCAGTCTTTAGATCAACCTAGTAATTCCGCTAAGACTTAGGTATCTATAATATATGAAGCCTATTGCATGCTAGATGATGATATTGGTTGGTTTATTAGAGTTCACCAATTCATGTATGTGAGGATAAAATATAGTTTAATGTTATGCAATCAATAAAAGATGGGTCGTTACTTAAAGATGGAAAATGTTGCAATCAAACCAATCCTATGTCTAGGAAATGTGAAGTTTGTATCTATTAAAAATGTTTAGACTGAAATGAAGTTTTATTTATGCTTGGATTGGAAACAATCTCTTGTGTGGAATTGTATTTGAATAAACAGTGGTAAAAAAAGGTTATGGAGTTAGAAAAGTCTATGCATGCTTGTTTCATTGAATTTGGATATTAATGTAGCGAGATGTTCAACTTAAATATAGATATTTTGTATGTTATTTTTATTTATTTATTTATTAATTTTTTTTTTTTTGGTGCGATTAGTACTAGTAGTAGCATAACCATATCAATTTTATGGCATGCACATTTACCTTATGCAAGTCTTAAAAGGTTACACAACATGTCTAAAATGATGAGCTTAGTAGTACTTAGTACCTAATTTTGAAATGAATAATGAAAAATGTAAGATATGCATGTTAACTAAGGTGTTAGAACTTATACATGATGATTTATATGATTTCCCTCCATACCATGTATAGGAAACACGATATATGTATTCGCTTTTATAGATTATGTCACTAGGTTCCTGTTATGAATATCTCATGCTTGCATGCTAAGGATGAAACTTTAGATAAATTTAAGATATATACAAAATACTTGTATTACATACGTATGACTTAATGACACTACGTAGAAATAGCGGATCTAGGTATTATGGTCCAACCTATTTCCAATCGGTGGGAATTGTGCAACAAACAATAGCTCCCTATGCACCACAATAAAATGATAAATAGCTTTCCTGATAAAAGGAACTAAATTATCCCATATGAACTTTTTACTTAAGTTAATAGTTGTAAGTTGTGCAGAAAATTAAATGGGGTAGTTGATGTATAATTTGACAGCACTATAACAGATAGAAGTAAAATAACTACTTAATTTTTTGTTATGTTTCTTGATTATAAATACTTGATATATTTTCACAGAATTTTTTGTTCTTATTCTATGATAAAACCTGCTGGATATATAGAACAATTAATAAGTGAAATAACTTTCTGATCTGCTGTGTTTTCTTTTGGTTGCTAATAAATTTCTTCTTGTGTGTTATAACAAGGACTCCGCAATCAACGAGCCCATACAAGCACAGGGCGCCTTCATACCTGCTATCAATGGCTAACACTACCACACCGGCTTCACCTTCTAATTCTTCATCTAGTTCTAACGTCATCATCAATGAGCTTGTTGCCAATTCGAAGTCATCCATTGCCGACGTTGAGGTGAAGTTCTCGGGGGCTAATCTTCTTCTAAAGACTGTATCCCTGCGATTACCATGCCAAGCGACCAAGATAATATCGGTTCTTGAAGACTTATCTCTTGAAATCCTCCAGGCTACCATCAATACTGTTGATGAAACAATGGTTAACTCATTTACCATTAAGGTGAGCCTATCTTTATTTTAGTTATGCAATTTATTTACATGCATAAATATATATTTCACTTTGTGTTTTTTTTTTCTTTCAAACACACACACACACATATATATATATATATATATATATATATATATATATATATATATATATTAAGTAGAGTTGAGTGTTGAGTTATTTTAAAGTCTAAAGTCTTAGAAAAAAACAAGAAAATAATCATAACACATCATATAAGATAAATCAGGATCCTAACACATCGTGTAATTTTTAACGCACACTGCATGATTTGTAACACATATACACCCAATAAAAATTACATAGTATATTAAAATCCTGATTTAAATGTGTCATTCTATCCTATGATTACTTTTTAGACTTTCTAGAAGAAAGAAAAAGCATTTTTATCATAAACTAATATATCCTTCTATAGATCTTCTTTAGGTAAACATATATTAATCACCTTTTTTTGTTGTTATTTACGTAAATTATAATTCTTCACATTTAGAAAAAAATTAGAAAAAAAACATTACTAATTAATTTCCCACAAAATGACAAAGGCTATTGTTTTAAAAAAGTGAATTATTCAAATTGAAACATCAAAAATGACAATTCTGAAAGAGGATTGAATTCTTTAATGTGACGAGAAGAAGACAATATTATTCTCTAGCTAGTATTATTAGTGGCCCACTTTATTTTATTTTTTGGCCCACTATATTTGTATGTTTTGATTTGATAAATACGTTTGAAAAAGAAAACATAATGAAGCTTGTGCTGAGTTTCTTTGGTTCATGCATTTTGTCTTATTATGGATCTGACGCGTACATACAGTAATGGCATAGGAAATAGTACAGAGAGTAATAAAGGGGTTTCAGTAAGGTAGATCTGGGAGATAAAACAGGTAACAACAAGGTAGCAGATACAAACATACTTCTAGAAATTAACTCATATATATATATGCATTGGCTAAAAACTTATGTGTAGTTGTGTACCATAAAGTCTTATTAACTATCATGAACCCAAAAATATCTCAAAATGGTTTTCCACAAATTTCAAAAGATGGCATGCTTTTTTTTTCTAAGGATTATTTTTCATCTAACCATTTTAGATTAGATGAGTCTTAAACTTTTAACCTTAAGTCGTTAAGTAGAGTTCTTTCACTTTATCTTCTAATAAACTTCTTTTAATATAAAACAAACCGCACACTTGGTAACATAGATATTAAGTATCTTTTAGTGGTATGAGGTGATTTTGGGTAGACTTGTTGATTAAGAGGTTAGAAGTTCGATCTCTAAAGCTTTTAGGTTTTATCACAGTGGACCTTTAGGTGATGAGTTCTTCCTGGGATGAAGTTAACTGGTGTGCATGGGCTATCAACGAACGTGAGAGTATGTTATGCGGTTATGCTCTCTGGGCTCTCCTAAATATGGGTGTCCTTTACGTCAATAGGGTTGCCTTGAATAGTCGGTCGTTATTTATCGTTTATATTATTAACAACTTGGTCTTAAAACATCTCAATTAACGAGATGGATAAAAACAAAGCATTGGAGGAACTTTAATTCTCGGTTGGCGGATATATACCGTTTGAAAATACGAACGTAAAACAAACCAGATGGTGGGCCGTTCTTTCCTCAGCTTTTATTATTTCTAATTGGTTTACATACACTTTAACCGTGAGGGAAATAAAGGAGATATATGGTGGGTCACTTAGGCTATGTGTAGTGGTTAAGGCCCATAAAGCCCCACAAGGGGCATTAACTGACATGTGGCAGGTGACTGGGCAAAGTGTCACACCCCCAAAATACCACTAACGGAGTTTATACCGTCGAGGGGTGTGAGCAAACCAGGATCCACAACCATAGTTACAAATACTAAACGAATTAGGGTTAGTTCAAACACCAGTTATAAATAAAGTCTCAAATACAACGCAGCGGAATAAAATATTGTCTTGGCACTAACCACGTGCTTTACAGAAACAATGTTTTAAAATTCCCAAGTTTAGTTAAATCAAAAACAAAGGTCTTCAAGTGCCATGCCAACCTCCGGCGGATACTCCTTAGCGATCTGCAAAAGTTTAAACCACGCAAGTGTCAACCTAACGGTTGGTGAGTTCACAGTGGGCTTGACATGCATTGGCCCGGTCTCATGATCATAGTTCGTGTCAAAATGTACTTACGAAATATTCATTTGTGAAAAGCAATGCTCATAATTATTTCTTTGTTTATAAATGAAGTTTCCGTGACCTACGTCATCGGGTATGTACTAGTTCCGTAAAGTTAAAGGACTCAACCGATATCGCGGGTAGCTAATCCGTTGTTCCATGCTCTAAGGAAGTTTGTACCAAAGCTGACTTATTTTGTGGGGGCCGAGCCATCCCGTACGGTGCGGACATAGTCATCGCAGTTTTTGCCTCCCCCGTGTCCTCCCCGGGACTACGGTCAAATAGGCTGATATTGTCCTCCGTGCACTCCCCGTGCCACGGGACGGAGTTTGTCAAACTCCAGTAGATCTACCCAACATCCCCTCGCTTTCACAAATTAATGGCACAATTTAAGTTGAGGACTTTTAAGTTATAAGGCATCCTTAGAAAACATGTGATATCATGTGGTTCAGACTTTAACCTACACTAGCCATATTAAAACGTTTTCAGTTTTGTTTCAGAAAAACAGTTTGTTCAGAGTTCACAAGTGTTCCCATAGAACACTTCAGTTCATCAAGTGGGTGCCGAGCATCCCGTGTTCTCAAGTTTATCAGTGAGGTGCCTAGCACTCTCGAGTTTGTCAGCATTGTTTTTCGTTAAATTGTTCGGTGTGGCCCAAACGGACTCACGGTAAGCAGGTTAGTGACACTCACCTTTGGTTGCACTGCTACACTTCAAGTAATTCCAAATATTGTTTGCTTAACGAAGACCTAGAACACGTTTAGGTCTTAAGTATTAGTCTCGTGTCTAAACTTTACTTAACGTCACTATGGCCCATAACATAGCACGTTGCAACTATGACTCGACATACCGACACACGACACCAATGGTTGATCATAACAAGGGTTCATATGAATCAGATATCTAACATGTTTCATCATGGCATAATCATGTAAGTCATGGCATAACACTAAAGCAAATTTCACAAGTTTGGTTTTTAGGTCAGGTCTTAGTTTCGCTAGCATAGTTTCGCTAGGCAGTTTCGCTAGGTGCACGGGCAGCACTTTCGCTAGGCAATGCCCGGTGACACAGTTTCGCTAGGCTAGTTTCGCCCGAAACTGCTGACGCAGTTTCGCTAGCCTAGTTTCGCAGGGAAACTGGTTTGAACTTTCGTTCAGGTATTTCGCTCGGTAGATTCGCTCGAGCTGGTCTGGTCAGGTTTCCCGGCGACACTATAGTTTCGCTGGTCAGTGTCGCTGGAAGGATATATAATTTCGCTACTTAGTTTCGCCCAGAGAACAACAGTTTCGCTGGTCGCGAAAAACACACGGATTTGCCTAAAAATCAACCTAACAGCTTCTGATCATACATGCAATTCATTATCTATCATTCCTAGGCATTTACCAACATAAATCAAGCAGCTTTAACAAGTTTAACATGTATTTTGATCATTAAATCTCTAAAATAGGTTCAAAACCCTAAAATGACCTATTTTGCACAAATCTCTAACATGGATGGATTTCACACGTAAAGTTATCAACTTTAGTACAAATCTAGCATTCCTAAACAATATACTAGCAGATCAAGCAGTTACATAAAGATTTGAGCATGCTTTAAGAGAAAACATATAGAAAAGCATAAAACATAGTTTTTGGGACTCACGGATGATTCTAGGATCGATGAATGAGGTGAGATGATGGTCTCGAGGCTGGGGTCTTGGTCCTTAGGTGATCTTCTCAGCTGACCAGGAGAGTGTGTGTGTGTTGTTGTGTGGTTTGAGCAAATGAGGCTACTAGGGTTTATTAAGTTTATTTATATCAGAGGCTAGTTTCGCTGGCAGTTTCGCTGGCCAGGCGAAACTAGCTCTGGTCTCGGGTACATTGATCAGTCTAGTCTGCTACCGGGCGAATCTGTAGTTTCGCTCGGTAGTTTCGCTGACTACCAAATTTAGGCAATTTTCACATAATCAAGTATTTACAATTAATCATGCTATTCACAATAATAAGTCATGTATTTAAATCACATTGCACATAAAGACAATCAATGATGAACACATAACACATATGGACGGGTTTGGTGATCAACCAAAGGTCGTGGACGTATTCGGCCTAGTTATGCATTAGCTACTAAGTTAACACTTATAACGTAACTAACGGGTTTGTCTAACGGAAGTTAACCTTGAAATTCTCGGGTGTCACACAAGGGGCTTTATGGGGCTTTATGGTGTAATGGATAAAGCCCCCATAAAGCCCCACCATCATTACCTAATTATTTTTTTTTTAAATTTTTTTATTTTTAAAAAACTACTTTCATTAAAAATAAAAATTACCTAATTATTATTATTTTTTTCCTTTTTTTAAATTATATTTCAACTATAAAACAACATTCATTAAATAAAATAAAAAACGTTACAACTAAAAAAAGACAATACAATATAAAAAGAAAAGACGAGAAAATAAAATAAAGACAATAAAAAAAAGATAAACTAGTTGGTGATATTGTATTTTTTCTTGATAAGGTCTCTCTTTCGGTTTTTTTTTAGAGTGTATTTTTTAGTTATAAATAAAATAGAATGAAGTGAGGTTTTGACCAAGGGATAAAAAAAGGAACCAAAGTGCAAGAGGTGGGGCCCTTCATGACAGGCTTTTCTCTCATTCTCGGCGTTATATATACAACGCCTACAACTTTTTTTTTCCATAACGCCCCACCGTAGTGGGGTGGGGGCGTTATGGGGCGTTATGAGGCATAAAAACGCTCTTATAAAGCCCCATTACGAGTAGCCTTATACAATATAAGGGGCTGTTTGGTTCAATCTGTTTCATTAGGTGCTGGATGAATAAGTGTCTGGATGGTAAAGACTTGTGTAGAAGGCTGTATGAATAAGACATTTTTTAAGGTAAATCTCTTAGCGATTCAGACGTTTTTACCATTCAGAGGTTCCAAACAAACAGTCTGGATCTGTGCGATTCAGACAATTTATCATTCAGACGTCATTAAGAGGTATACCAAACAGCCTCTAAATATGTATATTTATATTTATATATGCATTTATTTTATTTTTAAATTCTAGATTTTAGACATGGTTTCAAATCTTTATTTTATTTAACTTTTTAATTTTATATTTTAGTTTCAACAAGATTTTGTAATTCGCACACTGTCATGGGTATAACGCACGTACACAAAAAAGTTGATGCCATAACATTACGTAAAAAGATGAAATAAAAAAAACGTATAACAACCGCACGCTTTAAACAAAAAAGTTTGCTACACTAACAGAACAACAATCACTTTGCCAAACTCATCCGGATAAAGAAACAAAAAAAACTTTAGAAAAAGTAAAAAAAAAAAAAGAAGAAAAGTAAAAACAAAAACATAAATTAAAAAATAAAAGCAATATAACTTTTAATAAGATACTCAATTTTATTCTACTTCTAATAAAATATTTAATTTTGTTTCACCAAAGTTATATTTTGTTTGTAAGGATAAAATATACTTTTAAATTATATTCTATTACTATAATAATAATTAAAAAAAAGTATTCTTTGTTAAATAAACCAATTTATATAATTTAAATGTAAGAGTACGTAGGCGGTGATGTGGAATGTAGGAGTGTTTGAAGAACATATAAGAGAGTTTGACGTTAAAGAAGACACTCTTATTTGATCATTGTTAACATCAAAAAGTCATGTTCAAAATTAAAATTCACATTTTTCATTTCTATTTTTTTTTAGGTATGTGTTAGATAGAAAGTTCAGAAAAATATAATATAATATAACTCTATAGCTTTATATACTTGTCATGAGTTAAGACAAGGTTTGTATTGATTTGTGGCCTTAATTACTTTGTTTTCGGCAGATTGGAATCGAATGCAAGGTGAGTGCCGAGGATCTAGCACAACATATCCTGCTCACATTTTCTTAGCGCGATTTGTCGGTTTTGTTGCATTGAGATCACACTGATACATCATATATACGTACATTATGTGTAATGTATTGGGATGATGTTGATTGTAGCAAAAGACCACTTGTCTAACGAAGCAGGAAGGTAAAACAGGTTTAGAAGCCCAACATCTATCTTGATGATCAATTTCTAGGAATGAAAGATTGGAGAAAGATTTTGTATCTAGTAACCGTCTGATCAGTTAATGTAACTTTCATAAAGTGTGAATTGTGTAGTTGATAGTGTGTTTCTTGTTCAAACATGGGTAGACATTTGTTGTTCTGTTAGCCGATAATTATGCTATCATATTATCGGTTCCATATTTTGTAATTTATTGTATGATTAAGTGTAATTGTATTTTCCTTATATAGTCTCTTAGATAACTTCCGTGATTGCTCGTAGCATTATATATTTATTTCCTTATATAGTTTAACACAATACTCAAAGCCCGTAAGATGTCGGACCACTGTAGGAGCAATGTTCTAATACTGCTCTACAAGAACAAAGGTGATGCCTAATGTGCGGTAACTACAGAGGGATTAAGCTTTTGAGTCATATGATGAAATTGTAGGAGAGGGTGATCAAGGCAAGATTAAGGCGTGAAACTCAGATTAAGGTGAACCAATTTGGTTTCATGCCGGGACGATCAACTATGGAAGCTATACACATCATGAGGAGGTTGATGGAGAGGTACATGGAGAAAAAGCGGGACTTGCATATGGTGTTCATTGACCTTGAAAATGCGTACGATAGTGTACGTCGAAAGGTGATTTGAGATAGTCTGGAGGGTAGAGGTATCACGTGGTTGTATATTGAGTTAATTAAAGACATGTATGGTGGTGCTAAGATGAGTGTGTGGGCGCCAGTGGGGGATTCTGATTACTTCTCGTTGGTGCATGCTTTTCACAGATGATATTGTGTTGATGACGGAAAAGAAGAGCGATCTTCGTGCGAGGCTTGATGAGTGGCATGATGCTTTAGAGTGGAAAGGCTTACGAATTCGTTGGTCTAAGACCGAATTCCTCTTTTGTAATTTCAGCGGGACTGAATCTGGGGTGAACACCTACTTGACGATTGGAGGAGTACCGGTTACGCAAACCACCAAGTTCAAGTATCTAGGCTCCTTTGTCCCGAGTGACGGAGACATAGAATGCGATGTTACCCACCGTGTTCAGGCACCGTGGTGCAAGTGGAGAACGACATCAGATGTTTTGTGTGATAAAAGGTTTTCGGAGAAATTAAAAGGAAAAGTCTACAGGGTGGCTATTCGCCCAGCTTTACTATACGACACAGAATGTTGGCTAATCAAGAAGACTCAAGCGTCAAGAGATAGAGACAACGGAGATGAGGATGCTTAGGTGGATGTGTGGCTAGACGAGGCTCGATCGGTTAAGGAATGAGGTTTTTAGAGGTAGACTAGGGATAGTGCGTATCTCTGATAAATTTAGGGAAGGGGCTTGAGATGGTCTGGGCATGTGAGGAGGAGACCTTTGACGGCTCCTGTTCGGAGCGTGGAGAGATTCAGCATTGAGGGAAAAAGGAATACAGGTAGGCCTAAATTGACATGGGAGGAACAAATTAGGCATGAATTGATAAACTTGCATCTTTCTGAGGACATGGTCAGTGATTAGAGATTATGGAGACGTAGGATAAAAGTTACAGATGTCTAGGATTGTGTGTTTTCTTGTCCCCCCGTTTCTTGGTGCGTTTGGTTATTTTTCCTAGTTAAGTTTCATGTGTGGGTGCTTATCTTTTGCCTGGTATATTGTTTTGTGTGGGTTCATCTGGTTTGTACACGTGAGTCTCTTTTGTTCAATAAAGGTATGTATCAATTACCGGTTATCTGGGTATAGGTGACGTTTTTTCGAGTTAGAGATCTCTCTCGGCGTAGCCTCTTTATCCCTAGGGGTAAAGGTAAGGTCTATCATCTTCTTACCCTCCCAGACCCTACCTTATGGATAATATTTTACTGGTTATGTTGTTGTTGTTGTATTATATATTTATTGGGATGAATCACTTGTGAATAATCAAGAAATCATTACCCTTCTTTCATGCTATAACCCTAAGCCATTCATCCAATTTCCTTCCTACCTCATACGTATTCTTCCTGCCTTCTTCACTCCAACTTTTGTTTTCTACAAATGATTAATAAAATTGCTCCATTTTAGATAGGATAAATATGTCAGATATTATCTTATAATGTGTGATTGTATAGGGTTCTTTATGTAAATATGTAAACCGTAATACTATACTCATGTACCTATAAATACTGGTGATATACAAAGTTTAACCATCAAGGAGCAAATCCACATATTGTTTGATGGCATCAGAGCCATAATCCCTAACCTCCTCTCTTCTTTTTATCAATCTAATCCGTCACACTCACGTGTTCTTTTTTCGGACACGATTTGGATCTCACCTCCCACACCACTCGAAAGCTTTCCCTCAGATGAACCTCTCCACCAAATTTTGTCACCAACCGCCGCCTACAGTTGGCACATTGTGTCTCACTAATAATCGAAGACACGTTTTGAAAAGACTAGGAAGATAAGATTAATTAGCTAAAAGCTTTATCTGATCGTTGCATTTTTAAGCTAGTCCTAATAGTTTTTATTTTTGTCTACTAATTTCCACTTTTGTTTTGCAGGGTTTTCTGCTATCATGTGCTTTCTTATGCTGGTTAGTTTAATTTATATTAAGACATTAAGTTGGTAAGTATCTAGATTAGGTGGTAAGCTTTAACTTGGATACCTAATAGTTATTGAATGAGCATATTATTTAAATTTTATATGGATTTGACTATTTAAATTATTGTAGTGGATTGTCCTCATGAAGCCTTGATAGTGAAGATAACAGTGGTAGAAAATGGGAGGTAATAAAACTCATATGATTATGCTCATAGCCAAGATTATGCCAACTATTTTAAAATTAGATTGTATTGATGAATGAAGCAATCTGTTATGTGTTATGTATTTCAAGATTCAAATATTTATATATCTAATTGAGAAACTTTTAATATATAGATATTTTATACATTAACTTTTGGTTTTATGTAGAATATTTTGGGGACAAAGGTTTAGAAATCAAGAAAGCAAAGCATCAGAAGCCTAAAGAAAGTAACAATTTCATCATCTGCCCATTTTACTTTGTCTCTGTCTTCCTTAGGTGACTAAATTTTGAAGTAGAGGTGAGTGATTCCTATAGAAACCATGTTTCTTTCACTATATTCCCACCATGTATATAATATGATGACTAGACCATATATCTTATAATAATGGAATAAGTGCTTTTGGTTTTCTTTTTTTTTTTACGTTGGTGGAATTTGAGGCAAAATTGACAATAAGAAAGCTTAGACCATACTGGTTTCATTTATGCAAAAATTTGGTTAACATTTCTTTTTTTTGGATACTGCACTAGAAAAAATAAAGACAGGCAAATTTTCAATACAATTTTTAGTTAGCTATGATGGGCCAAGAACAAAGAAATAACATCATGTTACTGACATAAATGCAAGGCCCGTGTATCTTGGTACCAATTTAAACAAGATTCCGATAATGTAGAAATCTATGCAGTTATACCACAACTCAAATTTTAAAGGACATATATAACTGATTTGAATTGTAGAGTCTATGGTAGGACTTTTGATTTAAATAAATTTGGTATTCTATAATCCATGGCAATTACACTTGGCGTGCCTGCTAGATTTGTGGCCAAAAGACATATATAACGAATTGTACAGCACATGGCAATTACACCAAGTCTAAATTATCAAATTTGTGGCCTGATTTGAAATGTACAGTCCATGGCAATTACACTAATCAGTTTCTCTTTACTCCCATGAACAATGAATAAATTTGGCTTACTGATTTGAATCTATATTGCTCCTTCCATAAGTTGCAGTTGTTTGTTTCATTTTGTTACAGGATATGCAAAAGGTTTATTTTCAGCTTATTTTTTCTTGATTTTCTACTTATAGAATGGTGATGACCAGTAAAGTATCTTTATATTGGCATGTTAATGATATCTAAATTCCAACAAGGAATGCATGCTTCGAGATGATTACAACATAATACATCTTCTTGGATCAACAGTTTGCGATTAATTGGTGTAGACATAGTTCACATAAAAACCATCACGCGCAACGCGCGCTTCTAGCCCAACCAGTTATTAACATAGGAGATACGTTAACCAAAGTGTAATCCTCCAACCTGTGATGACAAATTCTCTTCATTTCTACAACCTATGTTTGTTCCCGCCATCAGAACTCAGAAGGTCAATGTTTCCTGAGTCCTAACATTTTCTTTAACGGTTTAAATAATATATTTTTAATCAACTATAAACTCGTTTGTTTTTTAATAGATTTATGTTTGAATCTGAATACCACTTCTGAATGTTAAGAGATTGTTTAAATGTCTGAAAACTGAATCATTAAGAGGTGAGGCTGGAGCGGATAACTAGTCGCCAGAGACAGAGCCTAGTCGCTGGAAATAGAGCTCTAGTTGCCGAAGAACAAACGATTCTTTTTTACGGTTCAGCTTGTGAACCCGAAGAACAAACTACCTTTTCTATTTTTCTTCTGCTATGAACCCACAACAAGCCCAAGAGCAGCCGCCTTTTTTTTATATTTGAGCAGCTTGTGAACCCAAAGCCCATATCCATTTCCTTTTTTGCCATCGTGATCTGTCCAAATAATTCAACCAATGAAATCAACTTAGCCAAAACACTCGATTGGAGTCCTTGTAATTTTAACCGTGGTTTAAAGGAAGCATGTAAAATCAATTTAACCAATTCAATTCTTTAGTTTTTTATTACTAAACTAGATTTGTTATTCACACATTGTCTCTGAATAACGCAGGTATACAGAATAGTTGTATTGTTAAAGCGTAACGTAAAGAGTAAAATGAAAAAAGACAACACGACAACGTTACAATTAGAAGGCTGGTTAAACGTAACATTACAAACAATTAGATACTTAAAGATAACGGTGTGGAACTAAAACAAAAACTATTAACCCATTTGCTAAACTCGTTGAGGTCGGATAAAAATAATATATATATATATATATATATATATATATATATATATATATATATATATATATATATATAGTGTGAGGTTCATTGTAGACACTTTCGCATGTGAAATAGCTCTTTTTCACATGTGAAAGTTTCTAATTAATGAGAAAAAAGAAAAAAAAGAAAAAAGAAAATTAATCACAACCATTAGATCAAGAGATCTAATGGTGAAAAGGGTGTCTACCTGTCTACACTTATAGGGGTGTCTACAATGAACTTTTCACTATATATATATATATATATATATATATATATAGGGGAAGGATCAAATAAAAACAAGATGTTTATATATATATATATATATATATATATATATATATATATATATATATATATATATATATATATATAGGGCTTGGTTATGGAGAAAACTCCATCCACTTGAGAAAACTATGCAAACCCATCTAAGGGTTGAGAATCAACCACATCATCCTATCTTGTCAAACCCATGAGGGCATATTAGACTTTTACTCTTTCTCTAAAGTAACTTGTATCTTGTTGTCAGGGGAGCATAGAAAAGGCAAAAAGAAGAAATCTTGATTGTACCCTTCTCACCTGACATTCAACCTTACCTTGTACTATATATCCAATTGAAAAAGCTCCTTCATCTTTTCCAATGTCATCTTTGACATTGCATTAAAAAAGGATAAACGTGTGTACGAGAGGCAGAAGTGATATCCCGCCAAGAAAACCCCATTAAATCCCGCCATTTTCTGTCAATAAATACTCCCTCATAACTCTTGTTCCTCACAACAAAAATCCTTCCAAACTTTTATTACTCGCAGACAATGATAGGCTCACCAACAAATTCGTTTCCTTTGCACTTAGATGCTGAAGACTGCAACTGGTCTCCATTACTCTGCCGCGATGAATTAAGCGAAGGTAACCATTTTTGTATGTCTTGTAATTAATAGATATTCTGTAATAAATGCTTCAAGCAAACTGGTTACGTATGTTTTTTTGTTTGTGTTCTTAATGTAGTTTATGGGTACCCAATGTTGCTGTAGACTTGATACCCACTGTTGGGTCTGTGTTTCGCAGTTTGGAGGAGGCTTATGTAATGTATCAAAGTTATGCTGTTGCTAGTGGGTTCTCGGTTAGGGTTGGTCAACAAAAAAAATACAACGGGGTTGTTACACATAAGTATTTTAGGTGTAACAGGGCTGGGAAGCCCCAACCAAAGAAAAAATTTGACTGTTCAACCCAGTGTCGTCAAAGTACCTACATAAGTAACAACTGCAATGCCCAAATTTGTTTTAAATTTAGCAAAGAAAATGGCTCCCTTTCTGTTATAAAATTTGTTGACGGTCACAATCATTCCTTAGTGGAAGGTTTCAACAAGGATCTAACAAAAATATGTAGGAGGTTGCCATTTGCTACAAAAAAATATATTCATGATATGAGTCTAAATAGGATTGGTGCTGTTAAGGCACACAGACTGATGGTTTCTATGAAGGGTGGACATCACAATGTCAACGGAACTCCAATGGATTTCAAAAATTTCAGCAAGACAACAAGAATGTATATTGGGGATAGGGACACTCAACTGGTGATAAATCGCTTACAAGAAAGGGTAAAGAGCCTCCCAAACTTCTACTTTGACTATCTAGTTGATGAAGGTAAGCTAAGGAGTATTTTCTGGGCGGATGAGATAAGTAAGGTGAATTTTGAAGCTTTTGGGGATGTTCTGGCATTTGACGCCACATATCAAACCAACAAGTAAGTATACTGTTTACTGTTTTAATCATATATGCTATAAGATTGTACTATGACTTCTTGATAATATAGTGCGTTGGTGTTACATACGTTTATATATAGTACTGAGTTAGTTCCGAAAAAATTACATATGTAGCCGTAAAAATAGCATTAACTGAGGTCATAACCTTGCATATGTTTTTGTTGATTTACATAAATGAATTATGTGGTGCTTTCCTACACTTGCTGGAATGACAATAAATGTGATATTCATTTGCTAACTTTATAACAATTAAATATGCTACCTTTATTACAAGAATTTATTGGAGTTTGGATGATTCGTACTCCCGTATATGGAAAATGTACATGTGAACTGCCTCATTAAATACTTTATGTGGTTATTCTGTTGGAAATACACATAAAGCCAGGTGTTTGCATGTTAGAGTTAATCTGTTGAATAATAAGTAATGTAAAGGTTAATTGTAAAACCATTTCATGCATATAGGGTTCTAACCTGTTATTACACGAGTTAAACAGGTACAATATGATCTTTGTTCCGTTCACCGGAGTGGACAACCATAGACATTGCGTAACTTTTGGGGCTGGTCTAATCTTTAGTGAAACCATTGAATCATATAAATGGTTGTTGGAGTGCTTTCTTAAGGCTCACAATAAGCAACCGTCGTTGGTTTTGACCGACCAAGACCCTTCCATGAGACAAGCTGTTTTACAAGTGTTCCCTCAAGCCCGTCATCGACTTTGTATGTGGCACATCATGAAGAAACTACCATCAAAAGTATGAAAATCGCATCTTCTTGTTATTTTAATAATTACATATGGAAACTGATGTCATATTAGATGCGTGACTAACATACATACACAGATTTCAGGGGACTTGATGCAGAATACCGATATAAGAGCTCGTATTCATCAGTTGGTTTGGAGCAACTACATGAAAACAACAACTTTTGAGAAGAGGTGGAATGATTTGATTGAAGAATTCGGGTTAAGTGGGCATGAATGGTTGACGGAAATGTATAACATCCGTGATCGTTGGGTGCCGGCGTATTTTAGGGATATTCCAATGTGTGGATTGTTGCGCACAACCTCCGTGTGTGAGAGTTCCAACTGTTCTTTCAAAGTGAACTCCACTAGTGCAAACACTTTGGTACAATTTATGATGTGCTTTGAAAGTAGAGTGGAACAACAGAGGTACAACCAAAGAACATCGGATTTCAAAAGTTCGACAGTTTCGTTTTTTAGCATTGAAGCAACACCGATTGAGAAGCATGCATTTCAGCTGTACACTAATACTATATTTAATGAAGTGAAAACGGAAATCAAACAGGGAATGCAATATTGCTACATATCAAATACAGAAGTTTTTGGAGTTACACATGTGTATTCTGTGAGTCAAGTCAACCCAAACAATGGTTCATTGAATACTTATGAGGTAAGTGTTAATTAGAAGTTAAATTTATAATCTGGGGGCATACATAGAAAATATATTGAAAAAAGTTTGCATGTTTCTAAACAGTTTGCTTAATACATTTATTAACATATGTAACACCTGAACATCCATCTGATTAACTTACTTTACTGTTGTTAATAGGTGAGGTACAACACAGTTGAAAAGATGGCGGAATGCTCGTGTAGGTGTTTTACCCGAATTGGGTATTTGTGTAGGCATGTCTTTTGTGCTTTCCAAGTTAATCGCATAAATCAAATACCTCAAGCATACATTTCCGCTAGGTGGACAAAGAATGCACTCCCACGTTCGATCTATAGAATTGAAAACCGCTATGGAGTTGACCCTAGTGTTGAAAGTGCTTTGAGAAGAGAGGTTTTGGAGTTGATGAATGATTGTGTGGATGATTTAAGGGCTGATAAAGTGGGTCTTGAAAGTTTGGTGGAGAAGATGAGAGAGTTCAAGAAATGCATTAGGGGTGGTGTGGGTGCATCAACACAGGTGGATAATAGTGATGAGGGGGTTGTGCAACAGCTTGTGGGTCAAGAACTTAATGTTGAAGTTTCAATCAATAATCCAAGTGAAATTAGAACAAAGGGATGTGGCAAAAGGCGCCGGATTAGCGGTCCGGGAGAGAAGATTAGAGAGAAGCCTCCAAAAGCACCGCGTCTTTGTAGAAGTTGCAACGAGTACGTGACGGATCACGACTCAAGAAATTGTAAAAAGAAGAAAAAAGGAAAGGATGTTGATTCGGAGGAAGCAAGTGAGGACTTGGATTAGGGCGTGAAGTAAAATGTGGTGATGGCAATGGGAAGAAGGTGGGTCTTTTGTCATTTATTTTGGTTTGTTTGTATTTATCCAGGTGGTTGGAGTAACGATGCTCCTTTATATATGTATTATGTAGTATTTAGGATGTAAAAGGACATGTGAGTGCCTTATCTTTTGGTTCTTGTTACATAATCATAACATGATTTCCTATTTGTTATAAATGGGAATAATGTTATTTGTGTAACATTAAGAACATGTTAGGAACCTATTATCTAGCTGCATTGATATAATTGTAAGTGATGCACCCTTTGTATGGATTAAGTTCCACATTTTGTATTATTAAAGAGGGTCAGCTTATATGCAATGTCACTTATTTTGATATTTTTGTTAATTGTTGATATTGAAGTGTAAGTTTGACCGGTTCATATTTACACAGATTTACATAAGGGAGGGTGGAAAATTAAATAAAGGTCATGAAACAATTTTGACCAGTTCATATAGAAATGTGTGTTACATGTGTGATACTTTTTATAAAAACATATGGAAAATGTTATAAAATTTATTATACGGAGGAATAAATTTACAAAAGTATAGAAATTGTGTGTTACGTCTGTAAAATCTTCTATGAAAACATATGGAAAATTACATAAGTATACAAATGACATAAGTATACAAAATGTGTGTTACATGTGTAATACCTTTTATAAAAACATATGTAATTGATGGAAATAAAAAGTTACAGTTTTTTTAAAATTTACATAAGTATACAAATTGTTTGTTACATGTGTAATACCTTTTGTGCCACCATATGGAAGATAATGATAAAAATAAATCTAAAAAGGAATAAATTTACATAAGTATACAAATTGTTTGTTACATATGTGATACAAAAATGTGTGTTACATGTGTAATACCTTTTATGAAAACATATGTAAAATTGAATTGTTTGTTAAATGTGTAAACCGTTTTATGAAAAACATAAGTTTGTTAAATGTGTAAACCGTTTTATAGAAATTGTGTGTTACATGTGTAAACGTATGGAAAGTGCACATGAAAATAGATAAATACCGAGGGCCAAAAAAACATAAGTTGTTACATGTGTAATACGTTTTACGCAAAACATGGCGCAATGGTTTATGAAATAAATACCTACATAGGATGTTTGTTAAATGTGTAATAGCTTTTATGAAAACATATGGACAATATTGATAAAAATTAAATCAATAAAAGGAATAAATTACCATATATGTATACAAATTGTTTGTTACGTCTGTAAAATCTTCTATGAAAACATATGGAAAATTACATAAGTATACAAATGACATAATTATACAAAATGTGTGTTACATGTGTAATACCTTTTATGAAAACATATGTAATTGATGGAAATAAAAAGTTACCGTTTTTTAAAATTTACATAAGTATACAAATTGTTTGTTACATGTGTAATACCTTTTGTGCCACCATATGGAAGATAATGATAAAAATAAATCCAAAAAGGAATAAATTTACATAAGTATACAACTTGTTTGTTACATATGTGATACAAAAATGTGTGTTACCATGTGGATGAGATTTACAAATAAGTTGTCCACATGAGATTTTTTGTTAGATAGAATACCAAGATTCTTTTTAACTTCAGAAAACTGTTGAAAAAATAGAAAAATAAAATACTTAGTTACATATGTAATCATGGAACAGGTTACATATCACATGTGGTTATACATATGTATCTTGAATACCGTAAAAACTTAGTTACATATGTTATCATGGAACAGGTTACATATGTACACATGTGGTTATACATATGTATCTTGAAATACAAAAAATACTTATCTAAAGTAGAATCTCATGTAATTTTGAACTTTGAACACTTACCATAGAATCAACATCAACACATGTAAATTCAGTTGAGCCATCGTTAAAAACAGGAGAGAGACCTTTGAACCTTCCTTTACCGAAACCACCTTTCTTAATTTCTAAAACCTCGCGCTGCTTTAGGTTCTTCTTATTCCAGAAAGATATTGCATTTTTGCTAGGATCCGTAGTTATTCCTTCACACTCAAAGCTGTCAACATAGAGTAGCTGAGGAGCAAAAAAATACATAAGTATGTAACGTATAGAACTAGAGAAATGAATAGAATAAATAAACAATCTAACAGAAAAATAGTACCGCGAGGATGGCAAGAGGGCCAGCAAAGGGGGAAGTAAGGTCTTGTCTTCTCCATCCAATTTTACATTCCTTCAGAGCTTGAAGGATATAATCACACCAATCAATTTCCTTCCAGTCAATGTCAAAAGATATATAATCCAATATCTTCTCTCTGAGACGACCATTAAGATGACATTCAACCATGACGGACAGGAAACACATAATGAAATCCATCCTAAAATCAAATGAGTCCTCGTCAGGAGCATCAATAATTTTGTCAACAATTTCTGAAGGGGAAACCAAACGATCTAGATAACGACTACGCCACTCCATAACATGGTCGTCTGTTGTTTCCAAAATATTATCATCCGTAAACTTAATATTTCCGGACGGAACTCCAAGAAGTTGTTTGATGGAAAGCGAGTCAACATTAACCTGTTTGGTACCAACCTTAATAACCATGTGGGCAGGTGAGAAGTGATCAACGACGTAATGACCTAGTCTGAGAGGGATACAGTCAACCATGAAGGTTAGTAGTTGGCCAAATCCCATCTTTCTAACTGCATCTTTTTGATTGGGGCGTAGGGACTGAATACAGCGGAAAAATTGCGCGGGGGACGACCGGGTCCTGAGTCCAAACCATCTAGGCTTCCGCGGCTTCGTTGGTGGTTTCTTACCTTGAGCCGCCTTAATTTGTTTCGATGATTTCTTAGAAGTTTTGGATAGTTTCTTAACAGATTCATCAGGATCAGGAAAATTAGTCGCTAACAAAAGTTCAACAATGGGTAAAATACAATTAGAATAGCACTGAAAAAAATATGTTCAACATAAAATTATAAGTTAAAATGTCCACCTTGATCTACTTGAACATGTTTTCTTTTTCTAAGACATCTTGAAGATGTTTGACCTTGTTCAATAGAAGGCGAATCAACTTGAACAACATTATTTCCTGTGACTGTATAACACACAGTACAGAAAACGGTTACATATGTTTAAATAAACTATAAATCTACATTGAAACAAAATATAGAAAAGAATAATGTGTATGTGTACCAATTGCTTCATTAAGAATGATGGGCAGTTTTTTCCCCTTAATCTTTCTGGTTGACAGGATTAAATTTGAGATAGGAGTGTCCATCTCACTGTCATCAATGGGTATAGCGGTGTCGAAAGTGTTGCTAGGAGCACTTGATTTCTTTGCGCGTCCACTCCTTCTCAACTTTGAGTGGGTCCATGTGGGCACTTGAGGTAAAGCTGATCTCTTCTTGAGCTTGTTACGTCCGGGGACTTCGACAGAATCCTCAATATGAATAGAACCCAACGGGAGCTCAGCAATAGGTTCAGGAGCTTTGGAGACAATTTCATTGGAAATTGAGCATACTTTTACATTTGACAATATAAGAACAAAAAAAAGTATTTAAACCAAAATTTTTGGAAATAAAGACCAAAAGGAAAAAAGACATAAGACTACCAAAAATTTATCAGAATACATATGAAAATAACAACTGAGACAAGTTAGCTTATCTCAATTACATAAGTAAACCAATAACATCTTTAAAGAAAAACGTATAATATAAAAAATGTGAATGAAGTAGCCGTAATATCTATTAGACTGATAATAGGTGATAAATATAAACAAAAATACACAAATAGCTTAGAACTAATTTAGTTTTAAATTATACCTTTCAAGGAATCAACAATGTTGGTGCAATCAACTTCAGTGGCGTCTGAACACGCGTCGTATACAGGTGCAATGGGTATAGAGAAGGATCCAGGAATCAACATTTGGGGCTTCTGGGTGGTTGAATTACTAGGTCAAAAGAAAATGAAAAAAATGAGAACAAGATAAAAAACATGATCATTCTACACTGAAAACTTCGAATTATGTACAGATAATCACATTTTAAATATATAAACCCTAGATATATAGAAATTACAAATAGAGATGTAAAATACAAAATTACCTTCGATCATCAGGGGGATGAGTATGAGTCTGATGATATACATCCATATCGATGAAAATGAGATGAAGGAACGATAGAAAATTGGAAAAAGGGTTCGCCGATTTGGGGGAAATTAAACACTTGAAGTGATGAGAACAGTTGATTTCAACTAGGTCATGGCGTTAGGATGAAAAAGTAATGGATTCATGTTAGGAGACGATTACAAGAATTACTTTGGGGGAGAAAATGGGTGGATGATGGTTTACTGGAATATGAACTGAACGAGAGAAGTAAATTTCAAATTAAAGTTGGGTGTGATAAAATGAAGAAGAGGATTATGTTTTCTTCGATGTTGGATTTGACGGTAGAGAGGTAGGTACATGCAGGAGGCGTAGGAGGGCGGGTAGGAAGTGGCAGCGGAGGTACTATAATAAATAAGGAAAATACCAAAACTGCCCTCCTGGTGCAACTAAGTATCAAAATGTATTCTTTAAAATAATTGAAAAGGCAATATAAATTCACAGCCTTTGGATCATGTTAATCAAGGGTCAAAAATTGGTTTGTAGAGTTTTCACAACTCAAAGAGTTTTCATCCTACCCTTGCTCTATATATATATATATATATATATATATATATATATGATGATCATTTGAGAACTAATTGGTTTTGAGAACTTTTGAGAATCATTTAAGCCACTAATTCATATATATGGAAAATCCCTCCATGAATTATAGCGGTATCCACCTCAAATTAGTGGTTTAGATTTGATTCTCAAAAGTTCTCAAAATAAAAAGTTTTCTCATTTGAACCTAACTCATATACATGGAGAGGAACGATATATAATTCCTCTGAAATATAAAACCCAATAACTCGTTTTCTAGCTATTAAAAACGGATAAGGGTATAAATTAGTTTTTTTTTCCAAAAGAAAAGTCCCCCCCCCCCATTTTTTGAACGACTATAACTTATTTTTTTTTTGAAGGAAGTCTTCTTATATTAAAAAAATAACATTGGATTCATCGTTTTTTATCTTTAATTCGAATGTGGTTCCGACTTATTTCAAAACTTTTTTTTAATATCCGTCATTAACATCAGTGCTACCAGAAAAGTGCACGTACCAGTGCTATTTTACATTTATGATGGACGTTTGAATTTATTTTTTCAAAAAAAGTCGGGATCACATCTGAATTAAAGATAAAAATGCGACTACTCCAGTGGTACTTTTTTTTACAAAAAACCGCCTTCGAGAAAAAAAGTTATAGCCATTTTAAAAGTGGGGTGGTAGTTTTCTTTTAAGGTAAATGACAAGTTTACCCTTCCTGTAAAAGTGACTTTAGTGACAAGTGTCAATAATTTGGTGGCTAGTTAGAGTTATTGGGTTAATATTATAAGGAGGGTTATAATTAGTTTATCCCCTATATATATATATATATATATATATATATATATATATATATATATATATATATATATATATATATATATATATATATATATAGGGTTAGGTTCAAATGAGAACTTTTTGTTTTGAGAACTAAATCTCAACCACAAATTACAGGGGGACCACTACAATTCATGGGAGGGGGGATACATGTAAATAAACTTGTGGCTCAAATTAGTTCTTTTTAGTTCTCAAACCCAATTGGTTCTCAAATGATCCTCTCCCTATATATATATATATATATATATATAGAGGGGGGTTCCTGTGCGGCAGGGGGTTTTGCCTAAGTCCGGTGCGGCAGGGGGTAATAAAGGAAAATTCCAGATTTCTTCCCCCATAAGTATATTTGTTAGTTACTCATTTCCCCCCAGAATTTTAAACGGCCATAACTTTTTCATACGACATTATTTTCAAAAACGAATTTCACCATAATTATAGTCGTGATTTTATCTTTAATTTGAGACTAGGTTTGTTCGATTTGAAGAAAAAAAAATTTTTGACGTTTTTTCCGGGTTTTTTTCCAGTTTTTTTTTTTTTTTTTTTTTTGAGTAGTACTAGGTGCGATTTAGGCCCCTAAAAATTTTCAGATTTTAATTCGAAGCGTAGATATCTTTTTTTTAATTTTTTTTTAAAACATTGACAGTGTACACGAGCATAGACCAGCATTGACCAGCACAACAGCACAAATCCACCAGCACAGCCAGCACAGACCAGCACAAGAGCACAATTCCACCAGCACAGCCAGCACAGACCAGCATGACCAGCACAGCACTGACCCAGCACTGACCAGCATAGACCAGCATAGACCAGCACAGTGTACAAAACTGAACTAAAAAATTAAAAAAAAAATGCCTACACTTCGAATTAAGGTCTGAAAGTTTGCAGGGTCATAAATCGCTACTAGGAGAATCCAAAAAAAAAAAAAAAAAAAAAAAACGTTCTGAAAAACGTCGTAAAAAACGTGATTTTTTTTTTCTCCAAATCGAGCAAACCTAGTCTCAAATTAAAGATAAAATCACGACTAGAATTATGGTGAAATTCGTTTTCGAAAATAATGTCGTATGAAAAAGTTATTGTCGTTTAAAAATTGGGGGGAACTTGAATAAATATGTTTTTCCAGATTTACCCTTCCAGTTTTTAGATTCCCTCCACTCCTTCTCTCTCATCTCCTTCAATCTTATCCATCCATCCACTTGATCTAAAGGCCCAAAATGTGCCGCACCGGACTTAGGGAAAACTTGGTGTCGCATTTGATCCGAAACCTATATATATATATATATATATATATATATATATATATATATATATATAGGGGTTGGATCAAACACAAAATTGATTTTGCCTGAAAATAATAGAAAGTAATAGAACTTTGATATGTGACACAATCAAGAAATAAGAATAAGGGCATTTTAATCTTATACCAAAACCGTACATATATTGTTGTTTTGGCATAAAACAATACATATATAAAATCAGTACAATTTTGATGCAAAGCAAAGCAATTATATGTATTGTTTTACTTTAAAACAGTACAAATAATGTTTTTCTAACGTAAAACAGTACAAATAATATTGTCTTAACGTAAAACTATTCAAATAATGTTGTCTTAACATAAACTAGCACATATATAAAATCAGTACATTTTTAATGCAAACCAACACAATTAAAGACATTGTTTTACTTTTAAAAAAATATATATAATATGTTGTTTTAATAAAAAAAAAACAACAAAAAGATAGTTATTTTAATGTAAAACAATATAAATCATATTGTTTAAATGTAAAACGATACAATTACTACAAATCATATTGTTTAAATGTAAAACAACACATTTAATTGTGTTGGTTTGCATTAAAAATGTACTTATTTTATATGTGTACAAGTTTACGTTAGGACAACTTATTTGTACTGTTTTACGTTAAGACAATATTATTTGTAGTATTTACGTTAAGAGAACATTCTTTGTACTGTTTTAAAAGTAAAACAATACATATAATTGTGTTGGTTTACATTGAAAATCACTTATTTTACATATGTATTATTTTATGTCAAAATAACACCTTTTGTACTTTTTTTATTTAAGACTGAAATGTCTTTATTCTTATTTCTTAATTGTGCCACATTTCAAAGTTCTATTGCTTCTTATTTTTTTAGGCCAAATAAATTTCTTATTTGATCCAACCTCTGTATATATATATATATATATATATATATATATATATATATATATATATATTATAATACATATAAGGATGACAAAGTTGTCAATTACCTAAAAATTAAGAGTTTTAAGGGGGGCAAAATAGTCTTTTAAACAAGGAATTAAAATAATCTTTTTAATAGAACTAAAAAATTAAACAATCTATATTTAATGATCATTGACATTTAAATATGTTATATAAGTAAACTTAATAATAATTTAAATATGATAAATTGTCTTTCATATACAGAAACGAGTACCACATTATAAATTATCATTACTGTAGCATCGCACAGGTTTCCAACTAGTTATAATAAAGACAAAATACTCCACTAATTAATAGGCTTATTTAAAGATATCTAAAGTAGTCAAATTAATAAAATATAATTTACCCCCATTAAGTTCTTAGAAATTAACATAAAAATACAATATTATCCTCTTAAATACAAATATAATTATAGATGACACTTACAATTTTTATATTACAATTTGCTGTTGAGAGGCTTGGAAAAAAAATTAAAATTTTATTGAGTTAATATTGTATAATTTATAAAATTAATAATATGTATAATATAAAAACCAGCTTTTAAACCAGTTACATAGGTTAATTGTAACATCCCAAATCTGGATTGAATATTTTGGGAAAAATGGATTTTAATAATACAAGTTTTACCTTGTTGGCGGATAATAATACGAGCTTTGAAATTTCCTTATAATAATACGAGTTTTGTGGATATTGGATTCTAATGATACACCGTTAGTTTTTTACTAACGGTGTCAGTCTGTTGCCTACGTGGCAGGTGCCACGTAGGAGGAAAATAGTCCACGTCGGGTGCCACGTAGGTAACAAACTAACACCGTTAGTAAAAAACTAACGGTGTATGATCATTAGAATGCAATACCCACAAAACTCGTATTATTGTGAGGAAATTTTCAAAACTCGTATTATTATCCGCCAACAAGATAAAACTTGTATTATTAAAATCCATTTTTCCAATATTTTAATTAAAGTCGCCAATGGTTAGATCGTTAAATTGCCATTTATATTGGTAAATTTAAAAGTCAAGAATGATTTAAAAAAATAAAAATATATAAATAAGTTGAGATTTAAGTCGGGTCTGTTGTGTTATCTCGCAAATTAGCTTTTGGGTTTAACATTATCAAAGATAATGTAGTGGATGAAACTTTGACTAAGAATAGATAACACCTAAAGTGGAGGGACTTATATTATCCAGAGAAGTACTACGTAGAGGGACTAATTACGTCAAAAATAGAAAGTTGGATTAAAGGGAGATGAGGGGTGGGGTGGGGGTGGGGGGTGGGGGTATACGTGATTTGAGCAGAGAAAGAAGAACCTCTTGGTTCTTCATAGAAAATGGCGGCTACATGCTTAAATCCAATCTGAATTGATGGTGAAATTCCGAAAGGTGGGTCTTGCATGACTAAAAAATCGGGTTAGATAGATGATTAGGAGTTAGGATTGCCAAAGATGACTAATGGTAAGTAACCTAACTCATTTTCTTCTCCAATTTTCGTAACCTACTTTTGGGATTATGAGAAAAGTTGTTTAAAACATCAACATGGTGGTTTTGTAGTGTTAGTTGATCCTGACTATAGTTATATTAATGGTAGTAGTGATGAAATTTCATGATTATGATATTGTATCTGAAATTCTAGAATGGTTGGTGAGGTTGTGAAATGCTACATGAAACATGTAGTTATAATGGTCAAAAGTGGATGAAAAAGATGAACTTTAACTAGATTAAATAAAAATTTTGATTACTGATGAAGTAATTTGGATGATAAGTTGAGGAGATGTTCAAATGAGAAGTTTGTTTTGGGTAAGAAGGATAAGAAGGAATTTCAGCCATTGAATCTTGATCTAATAAAAAAAGAATGGAGGGTAATTTTAGTCTTAGCCATTTTATTGACTTTCTATCTAATTCCCCCATTTTTTTAAACATTCATAACTTTCACATACGACATTCTTTTTTAAAAAATTACACCATAAAAATGAATATTTTTTATCTCTAAAACGCGTATAGTGTTGCTATATAAAAATTAAAAAAATTGCTTTTTTTTTGACACAATGTTCAATTATCAGATCATTGTGTCGTTAGTTATATATAGTGTTTCTATATATAGAATTAAAAAAATCACTCTTTCGGTTTTTGACACCATATGACACAATGATCTGAACATTTTGACACATTATGACACAATGATCTGAATATTTTTGACACAATATGACACAGTGATCTAAACATTTTGACACAATGATCTAAACATTTTGATTAGGGGTGTTCATTATTCGAATCCGGTTCGAATAAATCGAAGTTCAACTCGATTCGAACTCGAATAAGAAATTCGAATTCCTTATTCGATTTATTCCAATCGAATCCTAATTCGATTCGATTAATTAAATCGAATTCGAATTTGATTTTCCAAATTCGATTCGATTCGAATACTTCAAATAAGAAATATATATATATATATATATATATATATATATTATATAACTATTTTAATACTATTGGCTCACCACTTAAGTATTTAACATAAGCCCAAAGTATATGAGTTGATTTATGTCTGATTTGGAGATATTGGTTGGAGAGTGTTTTATGACTAATTTCTACATGTTTTAAATTGGTTTAGGGTTGTTTGAAAGGGCTATTTTGGTTGTTCGCTTAGCTTATTTTTGGCTTATTTGGAGTTGTCGGTTGCTCTACTTTGTCTTGTTGTTTTGGTTTTTATCTAGTAATTTCATATATGTTTTGTCGTTGATTCAATTATCATTTCGGACTTGTTTGAGACCTATCATTTTGGACTTTTGGATATGTTTGGAACTATTTTACAGTTATTTTTGGATTGTGATAAAAAGTTATTGAAAAATTTATATATATATAGATACTAATTTTATGAAACTAAAGATTTTTCTTATTCGAATTTATTCGAATAGATTCGAATTCGATTCAAATTCGACTATGATTATTCGATTCGCATTCGATTGGTTTTAATCAAATTCGAATTTGGTTTTAGAAGTTCAAAATTCGTATAATTCGATTCGAACAAATCGAATTCGATTCGATGAACACCCCTAATTTTGATACAATCGAAAGAGTAAATTTATTTTATATATGACAACACTGTATGCATTTTAAAGATAAAAAACACTCGTTTTTATGGTGTAATTTAAAAAATAATAATGTCGTATCTAAAAGTTATGAAGATTAAAAAATGGAGGGAATTTGATAAAAAGTCAAAAATGTCCTTCCATCTTTTATTTTCTTTAGGTTTTCTCTCTAATTTACTCAGTGAAACTTTGAGCCATAGATTTTAATTTAATTGAAGATCTAATGGCTATGATTCCTTCTTATCATTCTTATCCAATCTAAACATCTCACAATAACCTCACCCGATAAGTTGAATGTATGCTTAAATGGGTTATACCCTTGGCTAGATAAGTTACAAATTTTGTGTAGAAATTGTACGCATACCAAGTGTTTGATGAAATGCCTAAGTGGATTCAGATACTTGAATTCATGGTTAAATATGGTATAAACACTATATAGAAGCATGATAATTCAATGAGCATAAGTATGATTTTTCAATGTTTAACAAGTGCATTTGATGCATAAAGTTGAAGAACGGTGGGTTGTGGCTAATAAGCATAACCCATGTAGTATTATGTGCATAACTAATGGTACCTATAATATGCATGTGTTAAATGTTGTTGAATATGTTGGTAATCATGTGTACACATTAGGGAACTAGAAATCCTATTTTATATGCATGAATATGTGGTTAATTGCATGATTTAGTTTTTGGATAATTTGACTTTTAAAAGTCAAACACCTAAAAATACAGAAATTGACTTATGTGGAAATTGAACCATGGAGTATAATAACCATGTTGTGAAACGGCTAACTAGTCATCTTGTGAATGTAGAACATGAAAATTAAATGTTGATTTTTGATAAGCTAGGTGGAAAGCCGGGAGACAAATAGGTCCAACAGAGAAAATTACAACAAAGCCTCAAGTCAACTTTCAAGTAAGTAAATCTTACACCCTAACTAGTATTTTCCGCGTTGGATGCAAAGCAAGATGTACTCATGTAATTAGATGACACTATGAGATGTGGAAAAGTGGTGGATGTGAAATATAATTTACATGTGGATGCTTACATAAAAGTAAATCTATAGATCACAAGTAGACATATGAGTAGCCTACTTAAGTTGAAATTATGAGTTAGGTTGCAAAGGAACTCTAAATGTTATGCTAGTAGTGGTGGATATTTCAATGGTAGTAGCTACCCATCACAAATTGTTCTAATGAGGTTACATATGTGGAATTGTAAGTAGAATTACACAAGTTGTAGTTTGACAAGGATTGTGCAACTGTCATTAGTACGTGGTGGTCATTGCACAAAAGAGAAGTGTAGGCATGGGTTTATTGTCTTTTTGTTTGGGATGGCATAGCTAAAGTATGTATGTAATCGTTTAGTTTTAAAAGTTTCTTAGTCGTTATAACTAGCATGAATCCTTTGTGGTCAAATTGCTAGTTAAATACCCATAAGAGAAGTTTCATTTCAAATAAAAGGTGGAAATAATGGGATTACTAAACAAGGGAGTATGTTTAAATATTGATATTTAAAATCCCAAACACTAGACTTGTAATTGGCCCTACCAAGTGTGAAATGAACCTAACGGGTCAACATTTTGGAATTTGGAGAAATGGTTGAATTGATTTGAAATGTTGATGATTAATTTATTTTGATGGACTAACATGTTCTGTAAGTGGATGCATGTGAGATTAAAGGTACCCGAGATGATCCTGAACCTTAAATCTGAGAAAGTAACCAAAATCGTGAGGAAGGATGCAAAGAAACCCAAAACTTTGGATAGGGGGCTGAAGCTGGAAAAAAAAACTGTCTGTGATTTATATTTCTCGCCACACGCGAGGGATGGCTAAGCAATCATCGCGACAAACGATGGTGTTAGCGCCATGCGAGGGTTGGAGGTTAGGAACCCCACGACACGTGAGGAGCCCTAGCCGAGGATTTATGGATTGTTTATTGAAATTCACCTCATTGTTGGTTTTTAATGTGTTGTTTTAGCATGAACGTACACTAACCTAAGTTGGTGTTTATGATAGGTAATCATCATATAAAACTAAGGTTCCGACCAAGGTATGGCGAAGAACCGAATATGTGGAAGAATGATGTTGAAGAATAACTCTTCGAGGATGTTAATGTCGTCTTGCTTGAGACATGTAGTGTGGACTTCGAGTCTTCAGATTGGGTTATACGTAAAAAGGGTCGACAGTTAGATCACATTTTTATACTAGTGATCAATCCATAATATATCATGAAAAAGAAAAGAATTGAACCGTATTGACTTAGTGAAACATATTAAGTGTGCATACGTGTTGGTTTAAACTAATAGTGCGTTCTATAAACAAAGTTATGGTCTTTTAAAGAAAAAATGGGACCTATTTTCCGTTGCAAATTTAACCCTATTGGTGTTTTACGTGAGAGAGTGTTACAAGTTGGTATCAGAGCCTGAGTTTGAGAGATTCAAGTATAAGTGAGACTGTGAGAGTGTACTTGGACTCAAACTATAATGCTCTCGGTAGTAATCGAACGTACAATACAAGACTCGATCAAGACCCGAAAGACAAGTAGTTGAGTTAATTAATATTATGTATATGTTGACATTGATATGAGGATTACTAACTATATTGTGATATAGTAAATGTCTATGAGGTGACCTCACTCATCAAGGAAGTGGAAGAGAATGTGGTTATGAGTTGAAGATCTGGGAGGCAATTAAGTGGATCAAGATGTGACTGGTTCAACCTACTAGATGAACATATCAGGAGTGGAAACGGATAACTAAGGGACATCCGAGCACTATTTAGTGCTTATGTTGATAAAACTTATAAAATTCAATTGTTTATCAAACTGTTGAAACAATCGTGTATATATGTATGTGATAGATTAAAAGTTACGTCGCTAAATATATGCTATAAATCGGAAGCCTAGCTTCCTGTAGTGGATAGACATGACAAACATTAAGGTTGTTGATAATTAAATGTGTTGTCAAATAATGTGTGTAAAACATTAACTAAAATATGCTACCGAATATGCGTGTTGTACGCGAGAATGAGAAGCCATGTGTATAGCATGTGGATTAATACACTATGCGGTTCATTAGTGAATATGCAGTGCTAGTGAATTGTTATGATTATCATTATCAAATCTAAGGTAAAAGAGAGTAAGTGAGTGGGATAGAGTAGGTAAAGATGATTTCAAGATGCATGAGAGATTACTAGTTGTAGAACGGTACGGTGTGCCAAGTGGAGATAAAGTGATTCCAAATTGAAATAATAAATAACTAAATTGTTTAACATGTTGTAGGGTGGAAAATGAAATTATAGCTATCCATTAGGTAAGGACATTGTAGTGAGTATGTCTCAAGTTGTTTAATATGTTGTAAAGTGGAAAATGGAGTGATAACTATTCATTAGTTAATGACATTGTAGTAAATACGTGGTGAGTTGTTAAATATGTTGAAAAGTTGAATACTCTACTTGTAATAGCAATGTAGAGTAAGTAAGTGAAAAGTTGAAAACACTACTTGTAATAGCAATGTAGCAATAAGTAAGTGAAAAGTTGAAAACGTGAAAAACTATACTTGTAATAGCAATGTAGAGTAAGTATGTGAAAAGTTAAAAATGTTGAAAACTCTAATTGTAACAACAATGTAGAGTAAATGTGTAAATTGACACATTGTGTCACGTGGATGAATATGATTTCAAGTGGATTTAAGAAATCACTAGGTATTAAATAACACAGTAGATGAAAAGTGTTAAGTGGATGGGAGGTACTTGCGAGTTGAAAATATGGAATGAAAACCATTAACAGACTAATTATTATTTAAGAAAAATATATAGATTAAGCTTATAGTTTTTGGCTATATAAATTTAGTTACCTTATATACAAAGTTGTGTGTATTTTAGGTAACAAAAATGCATGTTCTATTAGGTCTAATGTTTATTATTTCAAGAAAAATAAATATATAGATTAAGCTTATATTTTGACAACGGATAAAGGAGGTTCTATGCATGCGCATAATATATGCGTACTATGTGCGTGACTCTTTTAATATGTTTGGTCAAAGCTAAACTTTTAAAACATTACCCATTTGATATTTGTGAAATAAAATATAACTATACATTGTGAAATAAATGGATCAAAGTTATCTTTGTACTTTTTCTTTTTCACTTTGACATTAGAAGATAATATTTTTTGACATGCGACTCTTGTTGTTTACTTTAAGATGTGGAAGGAGAATATATTCCCCTTAATTGTCTTCAAGAAAACAGTTCATGCATGCAACTTCATATAGGGCCTTAGCACCTCACGAACATATATATATAAATCCCTTAGAATAATGCTTTTAGGGTATATTAAAATCACCAAATTGATATTTCAGAAATAAGAATGTTTTAGCTATCACATACATAAGACTAAGGCCAAACAAAAGGCACCTGGCCAGGCTAAAAACCTTAGAACATATGCTCTTTCCTTTATAACCAAGGATCTTCTATCATGTGTCCACATCTTTAGCAAATCTAAGCAGGCATCATATTCAATCTTTATCTTGCTTGGGGTCGTGTAATCGTTGTGCAGAAACCATCGTGTAATTTGGCCCACAAAAAGATGTTATCTGGCGGCAACATCATAATTGTCGACATAAAACATCGTTGTAGTGGTGATCGTGTTGATTCTTATCCATCCCACTCACCTTGTCTCATTGACTGAAAACTATAGGATCGAATAGTGAAGAATTTCAGAATTGAGCAAAGCAAGTTTGTTTATAATTATAAAGATTCATCATCTTTCAAATGTGGGATTTTGAGACATATATACAGATTGAATGAGTGTGTTCTTTCTAACCCATGATGACTAACTAATCTTTGAATATAATAATAATTAGACTAAATTACAATTTTTAACATTTATACTTTACAAAACTTTGGATTTTGCCCTTTTAAAAAAAAACATTCAAGTTTTATCCTTTATTTAAAAACGTGTTTTATGTTTTAACCTTTACACTAACCCAGTTAAATTTCTCTGTTAGTTTTCTAATAAAGGGGGTAGTATTGTAACTTTAGACTAATATGTCATGCCTATATATCGTTATAAAGGTTTTCTCTAGACTATAATTTTATTTAATTTTATATATGGTTTATTATTGTTGTATTTTTTAAATTTTATATAAAATAAATGAATTATAGCTACTTTTGTTTGGTTTTTCATTGTATTTGAAAATAAAAAATATTAAATATTGAAAACCGGTTCCATAATGGTTTGAACCAAACTGATCCCAAACGGTTCAACACAGATTCCGGATTTCAATCACAAAACGGTTTATGATCAAATCCGGTTTCGGATCAAACCGATTTTGACCAAGTTTGACAGAACCAGATCGGTCATAACTTAGTCTGGTTGTCAAATTAAATCGGCTTGTATCTAATTTCAATCAATAAGAGATAAAAGGAGATTAATTTATATATAACCCTAAGCATACACCCTAAATCCTTTATTTATCCACATTCTTAATCAATAATATTTTAGAATAAAATAATTTTTAAGAGACTTTATTTTATACATAGGTATTATATATTTGTTTTTTCCGGTTTCTCTTTTGTTTTATGTTTTTATTAGTTTTATTATTTTTGTAATTGTAAATTACAATATCGTATTATTGTATCTAAGAACTTCTATATTAATAATAAATAAAATATATGATATATATGTATATACAGAGAGAGGATCAAATTAGAAATTACAGGCATACGAAAAAACTTTCTTGTATGTGAAATAATTTTTGCATATTTGATATACCTTCCCATACGAGAAAAATAAGTAAATATTTACACACATAATAATATTTTGACAAGATTAAAAAAGAGATATACAGAAATAAAACTACTTTGAAACAAGTTTTCAAATAAAGTTACTATACTACCCCCTTTATTAGAAAACTAATGGAAAAATTTAACTGGGTTTGTGTAAAGTTAGTGTAAAGGTTAAAACATGAAACAAGTTTTCAAATAAAGGGTAAAACTTGAAAGTTTTTTTAGAAAAGGTCAAAATCAAAAATTTTGTAAAGTATAAAGGTTAAAAATTGTAATTTAGTCTAATAATTATAAATATAACAATGAGAATTCAAAACAAATAGTATTGTTTTATTTTTTTTGATTTAACCACATCCTTTTTCTTTTAAGACACTTTGGGGCTCCTCCAATTTTTTTTTTTTAAATTTTTTGTATTTAATCATAACGAGGTGTCAAACGCGCGTTGCTGCGGTTCATGAGTTGTATCAAAGTTATAGTGGTGTTACAAATATAGATGAAACATACTATTACAAATCTAGATGAATTATAGGTAAATGATATTCACATACACAGGTTTAGGTATATATAATATTATTATATTCATTAATTATATATATTTTTCTTAAGATTTCAAATAAAAATTAACTTCCACAAAATAAGTTTATAGATAACCATCAGTAAGACTTCATACCTTCAAATAACATTAGAACGATTCATCACATGCTTTTGCTAAGAGCTAAACTTAGATTGGTGATTATGTTTGCACCGAGAAACTGAACATAGGTTGGTGGGTTTTGCTAGGAATGGTGGGCCTAGGAGTGCTATGCAAGTTTAATTATAAAAAAAAAGGCAACCGCATAGGCTCAAACCCACGATTTGCGTTAAGGAAGTGAAGACATCCGTCGGCTTAGCTAAATCACATGTGTTAACTTTTATCAACCTTAGTTCACTTAACATGAAAATATTTTTTGGGTTCTTCTAGAAGAAAGTTGGTTGAAACCTTCAATCATTTAACACTAAAAGATTTTTTTTGGGTTTAATAAAAAAAATGTTGGAGATACTTGATTGAAACCTTAAATCATTTAACACTAAAAGGTTTTTTTTGGGTTTAATAAAAAAATTGTAGCAGGATAGATTAGAACTCGCGACCTTATGGAAATGAAAGCTTCCGCCGGCTTAAGCTAGATCACATATATGTGCAGTTTTTCAAGCTTAAGTGATTTAATTTAAAAGGTTTATTGGTCAGCAGATTTAATTAAAAAATACTTAGGCGCTTGGGCTTGAAATCGCGACCTACAACATAGAAATGAAGCCACCCACCAGTTGAGCTAGATCAACTTTGTTTACTTTTACCAACCTTAAATTATTTAACATTAAAACCTTTTTTGGTGCTTCCAGAAGAAAGTTGGTTATTGTGTTAATATGGAATGCTTTGGTTTCAGACATTTTAGTCCCTTCTTTTCACGAATTACTTAATTCAAAAGTAATAGTGTACTTTTACACCTTTATACTTTGGTGATAACTTTTTTAAGTTTTATAATTTTGACCATGAAGCTTTTAGATATTTACGTCCTTTTAGATATTTACGTTTATACCCCTTAATTTTTCTACTTTCGTCTTTTAATATCATTTTTTATAGTTTTATATTTTAACCACAATACTTTTATACATTTAAATTTCCTACCCTTTAACTTTTCTTCTTTCGTTTTTAGTATACTTTTTATAGTATTATACTTTGACCACGAAACTTAGACTTTATGTTTTATATCTCTTAACTTTTCTACTTTCATTTTTTCATATACTTTCAGAGTTTTTGACTTTGGCCATAACTTTTTTATAGTTTTATAATTCGACCACACAATTTTTAGACTTTTACGTTTTATGCCCCTTAACTTTTCTACTTTTGTTTTTAGTATAGTTTTATATTTTGAACACGAAACTTTTAGACTTTTACATTTTATACCCTTTAACTTTTTTACTTTTGTTTTTTAGTATACTTTTAGAGTTTTTGACTTTGGTCACGACTTTTTTATAGTTTTATACTTCGACCACACAACTTTTAGACTTTTACGCACAAAAGCTAATAAAAATAAATTAGAAAACTTTAGGAGTAAAAAACATAATGTTTGAAACTTTGGTGGCCAGAGTAGGAAACAAAAAAAAACAAAGTTAAAAAGTTAAGGGGTATAAAATATAAAATTATGAAAGTTTCATGGCCAAAGTAGAAGACTACAAAACTTAAAACAAAAAAAAACAAAGTTTAAAACTTAAAGGGTATAAAATGTAAACGTTTTTCTACTTTCGTTTTTAGTATACTTTTAATAGTTTTATATAATTTTACCACAAAACTTTTAGACGTTTACGTTTTTATTCCCTCTAAACTTTTCTACTTTCGTTTTTTAGTATATTTTTTTATAGTTTTATACTTTCACCATAAAAATTTTATACTTTGACGTTTTATACCTCTAAACTTTTCTACTTTAGTTTTTTAGTATACTTTTAGAGTTTTCGACTTTGGTCGAGGGTGGCCCGCCGCAACGCGCGGGCGGATCACCATCTCGTACAATAACAATGATAAACTTCGGGTATAATCAGAATTATCCAACATTTGCCTCCCTAGTTTTGATTTGTTCCTCTTTGACTCCAAGTATGCTTCTTATTTCTTCAAACTCCAATCCCGGTAAAGTTTTTGTTAGGATATTTGTCTTCTAATTGAGTTCTCCACTTATGTGTTCAACTTGAATTTGTTCATTCTCAATGCAATCATAAATGAAGTGATATCATATGTTGATGTACCTGGACCTTCCATGAAATTCTCCATTCTTAGTAACTTATAACTCATCTATTATCTACGCATAATTTTCTTTACTTGCCATTAAACCAGTATGTTCACTTATAACCCATGTAACCATAGTGATTGACATGTTGTTGATGTAGTTGTCATAAATTCCGATTCATGTGAAAATAAAGCTAATGTTGCTTGGTTGTGACTTGACCAGGTTACTTGTGCATTATTGAAAAACAATGATTATGCCCGTTGTTCCCATTCCATCATCTAGATCAACTCCATAGCTATCGTCACTATAGCTATAAGATCTTTATTTCCTCTTTTAGGATATCTTGGAGTAAATTACGATTTTGGTCCCTATGGTTTGACTAGTTAAACCAGTTTAATTCAAAAAGGAAATATTTTAACATATCAAGCCTTGAGATTGCACTTTTGTATGGTTTTGGTTTATAACACTAACTCTGTATTTTTTTTCTATTGACTGTAAAGGTATTTAAGTCTTTTTTTTACATCCGTCTATTTTTCATATTTGTAAACCGACTCGTTTCTATTATCCATGTAACTACAACTCTGTCAAGCAATTTATCATGAGAAGTTTATGTTTTAATCCTTGTTTCATCATATACATATATAAATATACTATTATCCACGATAAAGTCATACCCGTGTTAACCCAACCCGAGACCAGCGGTGATATAATTTAAACAAACTCAAACTATACAAAAATGGAAGAAACATATCTATGATTATAAAGGATAAGACTTTATAGATATTTATATCCTTTTATATATACATATATTGGTGATTAAAAATAAGCTCAAGCCATTTCTTTCAATTCACGTCGATTTTAAATTATATACCTTATTTATTTAATCAAATAAAAAGGCAAACCAATTATAATCTTCAATCAAAACCCCATCTTTAATACCTGCAAATTTGCAACTATTTGAATCAATGCACACAAGTGGCAAGTTTGCCTTTTTGTCAAACTAGCCTATCATATCCTTCTTACTTGTCCCCCAACCACCATTGGATAAGTCAATACTTAAATTTAACTGAGATATTTCGTTCATCTACCAATCCAAAGAGCTCATTCACTTTCCCCTATAAATACCCAAGCAAAACACTAGTTTTCTCACACCTTTACTTTTACAGAATTCTGTCAAATTCGTTACAGCAACTTCTGTAAGCCATATCTCCCTCATACTTCCACGAAATCGAAATCCCTCCATTCTTGTCCAGAAATCTTCCCCTATGAGTCCTCTAAAAATGTCAACTGACCTCACTAATTCCGATAAAAACTCACCCCTCTAGACAGCTTTGAACGACGACTGCTCCAGAAGCTCGTTGTTGTGCGACCTTGTCTTCTGCAGCACATTTGAGGTACCAAACGACATCGGTTTGACCTGATTCTTTTTTAAATCTCTTTCTCTTTCAAAGTACTTCGTTTTAAACTTAAAATCTGTACCATTTGGTTTACTAAATCATCCAGAATCGTCCTCCAAAGTTGACCCAGTTTTCTGTCAGAAACTGTGTAAAAGCTCAAGAACTCTTCGAAGCTTCAAGTGTTGATCCAAGCTCAACCGTCATCTTCACTACCTTCTCCTTGCTTGATTACTTAACCTTTATTCCATGTTCTTTTCATGCTCATTCTTAATTATATCTGAGAACACCCATTTAAAAAGGCTTGTTGGTTAATCACATTTAACTAAACACTACTCAACTTCAAGTTACCATCTTAATCACCTTGGGTTTTAGCCAAATTAAACAAAGTTCAAATTTTACAGAAGTACTACAGAAATTCTCTAGTAGTTCAGTACGAGTACAGATGTACTTCGGAAATTCCGAAGTAGTTCTGTACGAGTACATATATACTTCGGAAATTTCGAAGTAGTTCTGTAAAATCACAGATTAACTATCAGACTTTAAACTAGCCATATGTTGCTCATTTCGAACCCAAATTTAACAAACCTCAGACTCCACGATTAAGTTAGTTGAGTTAGATTTCCAATGGTATATAGTTTTCCTTCTAATTCAAACCGAGTAGCTCACAACCGTCCCAACAAAATAGGTGCATGTTTCCGTACCTTCTGTTTTGTGAAGCTGTTTTGAGCTATCTCTTTGTTTTTTCTTAAAAAGTTATCTAAACAAAAGTTGTTTAGAATACATTAAAATAACAAGCTGTGAATTTTGGTAATTTATAGATAACGTTTGATATTTAAAAAATGCACTTAAAGTCACAGCTCATAAGCTGTCCAAATTCTCCAAATGATACATTAAATCAAAAACCAATATGTATCACCAATGGTCAATAGGTTAACACATTTTCAAAGACTTAACTAGTATAAGTGGGTGACTTAGAGATTTGACTCATATCACTAAGACTTAAAGTGTCTTTACATAATCTAGGACACGGATAGTCGTCTTCATATCACTTGGACTATTTCCATATCTCACTCACCTCTTCAGGTGAGTATTCATAATCTCTTTTCATTTCCAAGTTTTGGGATGTAACATGTATACATTATTCAAGCAAGCATTCTTTTTCTTTTCAAATTATGCGATTTCATTCTATGTCTATGTGTGATTTCTATGCTATATGTTAAACTATGTTGTCGCTATTTGAAGTCTATATTCTAGCATAATCATTAACATACAAGCCTATGGTAACGATAATGGACTCCATTGGATTGACAACCCACCTGAATTTGACCGGTTTGGCATTCGGGTGATTGAAACCCAACTCAAGCTAAGCGTGACTTTCGAGTTGCAGACACTAGTCATCAAGGTTTGATTATGCAATATTTGTTTATTCATACATGCTTGAGTCTACGTTTGACATGTGAATCGCTTTTCAAACTACTATATGTATTCTAACCCTATGTTTACTCACCAACTATTTTTAGTTGACACTCTCTATTTTTATACATGTTACACGAAATGCAGTTTGAGCCATACTTGATTGATACTACATCTAGGATGCTTTGGACCTATTTAAATCAAATAATACTTTATCTTTATGTTATGTTATGTGTATTTGAAACTCTTGTTTGAATTGGAATTTGGTAATGATAAATTGTTGAGACTTTAATTAGTGTCATGAGCATTTGGACAATCATCATGTCCCGACGTAAATTCCGTCGTCGGTTGGGGTGTGACATTTTTACACCAATGGGGTCATTTATGTAAATTATAAGACTCTTTAATAGTTAGAGGGCTACTTTTGTCTATTAGTAAAATTAAACTCTTTCAAAATTCAAACATTATCATTACTTCCATACACCCCCATCACCAAGAATAGCCGACCACTATCATCATCACCACCCGTGCGCCATTCATCTCTTCACATTTCTTCCAAATCCACCTCCGCATGTAGCCACTCTATAATCTCAACAATAAGTTGATCACGCACATAACTCTTTTCTCCTATCCCTATTATTCTTTTAATGTTGATTAATCTAAGCCACTATTGGCGCAGGTTGTGCCCAAAAAAATCCTAGAAACAAATATACCAAGTGAGAAGAAAGCTAGAAGGTGCCATTTATGGGCACGATTAAACAGAGACCTTTTATGTGCAAGAATAAACAGGGACCGTAACCTAAATTAATCCTACTGAGGTTCGCAAGATCAAACAGAGACCACTTGTGTACGATATTTCCCACCAGAATCAAATGCAGTAAAACCCTCAGTGGGTTTGATGCAATATTTTTTGTATTTAAAAGCTTAATAGAAAAGATTGACAAATTAGTTTTGAAGAACAAAAACTGCAATCCAAGATGAGGAAGAGTTGATTTCACAGGGGGTTGAGGACTCAAGGGGGCTCTGCTGCCTTGTGAAATCGTCAGCGAAGGTATGGGTAGGGCAATTAAGTCTTCCTTATGATGGGTATTATGGTGGAGATCGTGACTCCAAATCTAAGGAAGGATCGAAGAAGATGTAAACCACCATGGAAGAAATAACAAATCTCTTCTTTTACCTTTAAAACCTAAAGGAAAAGACCGAATTCACTTACATTGCAAAAGTATTTTAGAGTTATATATCTTTATCTTTAATTAATCCTAATAAAGCACTATAATGGGTGCCACATGTCTCATTTCTAGGAGGTACACGTCAGCATTGTCATATGTCAAAACCACATTCAAGTATCAATTTATTAGATTATCAATTAAGTATAATTACCAAATTTGTCAAAACTAAATTTCCATTTAAAAAATTGACAAACTTAGTGTGAATTTGATAAATTTACTCTATGTTTTGATTATTCTAAGAAAAAAAATCAACAATTGGTTAAACACAATAAATTTGATTATTTTAACCGTTTTTTCTTCTTTTTATATATGTATCTAATATTATGAACTCATTACGTGTAATACACGAGTTACTAACCTAGTATATAATATATATATATACGGTTAGGATCATGCTAAAACACATATATATTACGAAAACACGAAAACACATATTAAAACCTCTATAACTTCTTCATACATTAATAATTTTTAAAAAATTTACACCAAAAGTCTTAGAATTATGTTATATTTAATTATGAAAAAATAATTTAAAATTTTAACGTTTGGTTTTTTTTTTGTGTGAGGCACATGTGCACCACAAAAAAAAACTTATACTTTTAGTATACGTTAGTATATTTTTTTTATAAGTCGCACCACATAACTTATATTTCTGTTATTTTTTTGTATTTTTTTTTAATAATGCACATGTGCAGCACACCAAAAACACCTAGTACACGTGGTATATATTAATATTTTTAAAAAGAAATTGCCCCTAAATCTTATAGTTGTGTTATCTTTAGATTTAAAGAAAAAAATATCATTTTATAATTTTTTTAATTCTATGTTGCACACGTGCACTATGTGGCATTATCACTAGTACCATAAATGTTTTAGTGTTTTTTTTATAAGTTTTTAACATAAGGAGTGTTTTTTCGCATGATAATTCGGCGTTGTGCAGTACTAATGATAATGATGACATGTGCAACACATGAAAAAACATGAAACATTAATTTTTAATTTTTTTTTCCAGAATTAAAGATAACATATTTATGAAAAAAAACATTAGGCTGTGTTTGGCGCTATAAGCTAGCTTTTTGACGTACCAAGCGAAGTTTTTTTTTTTAAAAAGCGTTTGGTAACATCAAAAAACTAGCTTGTCAAAAAGCTAGCTTATAAGCTAGTTTTTGAAGATAAGCTAGTTTTTGAAAATTAGCTAGTTGGAGTAGTGTTTCAACTAGCTTTTATAATATTTCTAGTTTTACCCTTCCCTACCTTATAATAAATACCTTATTTACATTTATGACATGTACTTTTATGTCATTTTATATTTTTCAGCAAGCTTATCATCTTGTTTTACCAAACGTTATTTTTTATCAGCTAGCTTATCAGCTAGCAGCTAGTTTTTCAGTTAGTGCGCCAAACACAACCTTAACGTATATATTGGTTTTCACGTTTTCACAATAAAATGTGTTCTGCCATGATCCTTACCATATATATATATATATATATATATATATATATATATATATATATATATATAGGGGAGGGATATAATGAAAACCTCTCCGAGTTTGGAAAACCCTGTAAACCAAGCTAAAAATTTCGTTTTTTGTTCCGATTTTTTTATGGTAACTCTCTAAGTTAAAAAGACCTCCTTTATGCAAGAAAGGAAAAAAAACGCCTAGTAAATTTTTATTAAAAAAATATTTTATAACCGATGTTACATATGTAACAGGGCAATGTTACATATGTAACATCGGTTATAAAATATTTATAAAAAAAAAGTTACTAGGTTTTTTTTTTTAACTTTTTTGCATAAAGGGGGTTTTTTTTAACTTATAGAGTCACCATAAAAAAAATCGGAACAAAAAACGAATATTTTAGCTTGGTTTTCACGGTTTTCAAAACTCGAAGAGGTTTTTATTTTATCCTCTCTCTCTCTCTCTCTCTTTATATATATATATATATATATATATATATATATATATATATATATAGGAAAAGGATCATTGGAAAACCCTCTAAATATTAGAAAACCTGGAAAACCTTTTTCAACCAATCACATTATTTCTTTCTTTTTAATTTTTCTTTTATTTAAAGGGGTTATATGGTAACATGACATAATCTATTTTAGTAAACTATTTTTAATGAATGTTTAAATTAATATTCTCTCTCTCATCTCCTCTTTCTTAAAATCTCATCTCTCTCCTTTAATTTTAAATTTCCAGGCCAAATTAAAAAAACAAACCTGATTTACAAATGAAAAAATCGTTGATCAGCAGTTCTTCACCAGCACAACGATTGTTACATCGTTGTAACAATAATTTTAGGTACTTTCAAGAAAATAAAACTATGGTTACATAGGTGTAACCATTCAGAAAGTTACACAGAAAGAAAGAAGTTGATAGGAGATTACTACTTACATTTATGTAATAACTATCATATGCGTAATCACGTGAAACAATTTTATAACGTTCTAGAAAGAAAATACATGGTGTCACATTCGTGTACCATCAATTAAAAACATGTGAAATAAAAGTGTTACATACGTGTAATAACTACTTACATTTATGTAATAACTATCATATGCGTAATCACGTGAAACAATTTCATAACGTTGTAGAAAGAAAATACGTGGTGTTACATTCGTGTAACATCAACTAAAAACATGTGAAATAAAAGTGTTACATACGTGTAATCAGATCTAGAAACAACAGAACCACGAACACAATTTACAAACTTTTTTGAATGGTTACACCTATGTAAATCGTTTATTTCCTTGAAAAAAAACTAAAATTATTGTTACAACGATGTAACAATCGTTACACTAGTGATGAACTAATGATCAACTATTTTTTTTTTTAATTTGGCCTGAAAATTTGAAATTAAAGGAGAGGGACTTTAGGAAAGAGGAGATGAGAGAGAGAAAATTGATTTAAACATTTATTAATAAAAATATGCTTTGTCTATTATGCCCTTGGTGCATTAAATAAATTTCAAATTATTTTCAAAAATTACACATTCATTTTCAACCATAGATTAACTAATCAATGGTGTAAGATGGGTTTTCCAGGTTTTCCAAAAAGATGAGGTTTTCCATTGAACCTTACTAAATAACCCCTTATGTGTAAAAAGGCAAAAAAACCCTTACAGTTAATAGAAAATATTAATAGAGTTTGTATTAGGGACTAAAATTGTTACAAAAATATAAACTCATGGTCTAATATGTTAAATGTTTTCTTTTTGGACTAAAACAGTTAAACTGGCCAAACCACATGGACCAAAATTGTAATTAATTTACTCTATATCTTAGGCTATCCGTAATGGGGCTTGAAAGGGGCTTGAAAACCTCTTTCGCGCCCCTTTAGCGCCCCGGTCACGCCCCCACCCACTACGGTGGGGCGCTAAACACAAAAAAATGGGGGGGGGGGGGGAGCGTGGAAATTCTCACGCCTGAAAGGGGGAGAGGTGTGTGTGGTGTGTAATGATGATGGGGCTTGAAATATACATTATCCCACTACACCACATTGATTTTCAAGCCCCCTTGCCACCTCATAGTCCACATGTCATCATTTGCCCACATGAGGGGCTTGAAAATTACAAACCATTACATATAGCCTTATAAGATGCTTCTCTGCATACATATGTGCAACCTTTGGTTTTTCCATGTACCGACATACATGTCTAATTGTAAGGTTGATATACGGTCGGGTATGAGGGAGGTATCATAGAGTACAAATTAAGCAATTGTATTTTGTTGTATTTATAGGTAATGGTGCGTGAATATATATATATTTTTCAATAATATTTTCACACTTTTGGTTTTAAATTTATAAAATATATTTTCATCTCAGAACTAAACCATACACAAATAGGCAAGTGTACATATCGATTAGTAGTGTAGCTTTGTGAAGAACCGAATATATATTCAAAGATGCAAGAACTCCTCGTACTAAACTTTTATCATTGTCTAACTAATAAAAGATGGTTAAATTGATATTTTTGTATTTTAAACTACAAACTTAACAAACAAAATAAAAGCGGGAAAGATAATCAATAAAGGAAGAGACCACTTAGACTTTAAATAATCCACCTAGCCAGACAATGACAACATACACTTATCCCCGATGAGATTATTTTCTACACGAAAATAGACTAGACCCCCATTAATTCTATCTAGTTATATAACTATTCGGAAAACCTAAAATGATAAACACACAATAGCCACCTAAAGTCAGGCAACGGAGATCAAATAAAGCTGGACTAAACTCTAGAGTCAAGGTTATTCAATCCCAAAATTCTTAAGAAAGCTAATAGGATAAACACATACTAACCACATCAAATCATGTAATCTTAACAACAAGAAATTTACATAACCCGCACGTTGCGACGGGTCGCTCTGTAAGAAAAAGGTAGTTAACATGTTGTAGTTGATTCTTATAATGCACATTTTTACATTTAAAATATTACCGTATTTTTAATTTGAACCAAACTAAATTAAATAAACTAAACTAAACTTTTTCTACAAATGTTTATTAGGCTTAACATTTCTTATTAGAGAAGAAAGTTTTCTTCACAAATCATTTTGTCCTCAGTTTGTACCAAACACTTATAGATCGAATTTGTAGTGAATTTTAAGGCTACTTTCTTTCTTATTTAGGATGAGATGATCACACACTACAAAAAAAGTGGGCCTTTTTTTCTGTTTATATAATGTATTTGTTTTGTCTGGTTAATTCTTCAAATCAATATTATGAAAGCATTTCTTTATCTTACATTTATTCGTATATATATGGATTGTAAAACATAGACCATAATGTACAATGCAACAGCAGAAACACTCAACCACGCTCAAAGTATTTTATACCTCAGCTGCTTATCATAAAAAAAAAAACCACTGATTATTCTAAAGAAAGGAAAAAAATATCATCAAGCAAAATAAAAAATAAAAAATATGGAGGCTCAGATAAAAATAAAGTCATTATGGTTGAGGGTGACTCTATGGTTGTAAAACTTTATTGCCTAGCCAAAGAGTACGTCTTCCAAACTCAACAGACACCTATTCAAAATCAGGGAAACTGTCAATTTCAAAGTAAATCTTCATCGCCTTGTCAGAGTTAACTAACCAATTTTTGAAACACTAAATAAGAAAACTCTTGGTTTTCTAAAGAATCTCATACACATATCAAAGCCACAAAAGCCCAAGCAACAACAAATTATTGACCCACGCCATTATGTGGCTGAATTTCAGTGGCTGAATAAAATGGTTGTCATCCTCTCATTGAAGTAAAAGACAGAGAGCAAAATGTGAGACAAAGCCAACAATCGAAGGGCAACCATCGATTTTGTTATACAGTAAAACTGTAAGACAACCCAGCAATCGATTTTGTTATATACAAATATAGATCTATGCAACTCAGATCTGATAGAGAATGGTAATAAACAACAAATCGAAGAGACTCATCACCAAAAGGCTCATCAAACTCACTATCAACTCAGATCTGATAGAGAGTGGTAATAAACAACAAATTGGAGAGGTTCATCGCCAAAAAGGCTCATCAAACTCACCATCGTCACCACTATACAGCTCTGATGTCGTACCACATTAAGATTCGACCGACGGCTGCGCGCAAGCGCCACACCATGGCCAGAATCGTAAGGGATCAGATGTACAACGCCTTAAACCCTAACTTAAATAGGAGGCAACAACAGATTTCGGCGGCCAAAAACTCCTCTTTACAATGAGTCACCATGCACAAATGAGAACATCAAGCGGATGCTCCCATCCCCAAACCAAAACCGGAAAACAAAGCCGCATCTACGTAAACCGACATGGGTGAAGATATGATGTTGGTTCGCGTTCGAAAAAATATCAAGGAATTATATATTGAGCAAATATATAAAAATTCTCACCGGTCCATGCGATATGAAAGATATTTTTTTAAGTCATTAAATATTATCATGGCTTTCTGGACAACTCAGAAAATAATATAATTATTTATAGTTGACGTCCAAAATATACGCTTTTTCTATCACGTGTCAATTACGCGGTATTTTCTAATATTTTAGAAAATAGTAAAGTTTCATAAAAGTAATGATATTTTTATGTTAGGTTAACCTAGAAATTTAAGTCTTTATATTTCAAGTTTTCAAAGGACGGTTTGCCTTTTTAAAAGTGCCGATTTTGTTGGTTTCACATCTATGACTCGTTTTATGACGTTTTGAGTTTCTAAAACACTTTGTAAGTGTTTGCAATGTTGTTTTCAAGCGTTTTAACTTTCAAAATTACTAGTTTTTCCAGTGATGGCCTAACTTGTCAAAATTAAGGCTTTTGTGTTACCGAAAGTCACCGTTTTAATCCGGTTTCTTCCTAAAATATTATTTTTTTCACTTTTGGTACCCATGGTTTGTTTTAATTATAAAATATACCCAAGTTTTCTATTCAAAACCAGAGATTCCATGGATCAAAATCTATCAAAATAATTAGGTTAAAATTAGGATTTTCGGGTCTTGAAAACACCATTTTGCACTCAAATCATTGATTCACCGGACGGGCATTTAGAAAACTTGTTGGTAACTCGTTTAATTAAGTCGTGTGGTCTCAAACACATCATAAGCCAAGTTATTGATTTTGTGACCATGAAACCTAAATTTTTTAAGTTTTACACCAAGACCAAATCAAAGATCATAACCCAGAGATTTTCATGTTTTTCCGTCTTATTACAAAATAGCATTTTTCTAACCATAATAAGTTTATTATGATCATGACATCAAAACACTACTCAAAGAGAACGATTCTAGTTTATCAAATTTAGCACAAATCTTTAGGGTTTTTGTTTATGAACTCAAATCTAAGCATGAAATCATCATTGGTTGCTATTTCAAGTAAAATAGTACTAAACACATGGCTCAAATCCGAAAATACCCATGGATACTCAAGTTAGATACATCAAAGTTTAGTATTTTCATCAAAACACAAGATTTATAACCAAAGATCATCAAGACTTGTACTGCGAATATGGACTAGGATATATGAACAAGCTCATGATTAGAGCAAAGAAAATGAAAGAAATGAAGGATTCATCACATAGGTGCTTCCAATCTTTGGAAAAGAAACATAATGAAAGAGGAAAGCTTGATCTTCTAGTTTTAATCTTCAAGAAAGATAGGATTTTCTAGTGATTTTCCTAGAGAGAGGAAGGGTGTACGGATGAGAGAGTGATCTTTGGGGGCTAGGGTTTTCAAGTAAAAAAATGAAGATAAGTGAGTAAATCTCGTTTATATTATGGAGGCTTGTTTAAAACATTAGGGTCTAGTGGGGTGTTTGGGAACCGGCTTTAGTCTTGGCCGAGGTTTTTTTTTTATGCCTCAAAAGTGATGGAAATGTGAAATAAGTTTCATGATTTTGCTTTATACTATGGTTTGGCCGTGAGGTTTGGACTTAGTAGGGAAAGAAAAGGAAAGAAAAAAAAATAATAACAATAAATACATCTCAACGTGGGTTTTCATGGAGCAAAGGAAATTAACTAGCCAATGGGTAGTTGAAATGGTAAAGATGATCACCTGGTATTCAAGTGACTCAGGTTTTATTCTTACTCCTAATAATATTGTTCTGAGGCATGGGGCTTTATGAAGGAAGACCAGTCTTGTAGTCTCTAGTTCGATCCTGAGAACGATCGGGTTTTACCACCAGTTGGTCTTCGAGTGGGATTTTCCCTGGAACTGAAGATAATTTAGGTGTGCTTAAGGGTTTCGTGCGGCTGGGTTAGGTGAGCAAGCGATGACCTTTTTGGCTTTTTGCCATTAAATCACTCCGTACGAAGTACCTGGACAATTCTATATTTGTTGGTAGTTCAAAAGAAAAGGAAATTATTATTGTCTTGGGAGTTAGAAGCTTTCCAAATTCACCAACGACCGAGAGATGTTTGGTAGATGAGAGGATTTTTTTTTTCTACTTATGAATTTGGTGGATGATGAAGTCTGCCGAGAGGTGCACGTAGGAAAAAAAGGAGATGGTGAATTTTGTTTGGACATTTTACTAGTATAAATGGATATTTGAGTTGAGACTTTAGGTGGAGAAAAGTAAGGGTTTGAGGTGCTTGGTTAGCTCGCTGTCGTGAGAAAAATGTTGTAAATTTTTTGGAGACTTGAGATTACTTGTGTGTGGTTTTAAAATGGATAAGAATAAGAAATTGTTTGGAATATTTAGGTTCGGCGAGAGGCCTAGAGCATGAGGGAATGAGAGTTTTAACTTTGACTTGGGTTCCTCTCTAGTGTTGGAAGTAAGTGTGTTTATCGAAAGAGCATGGGGCACAAGGACCTTTGGTCCATGGCTTTTAGGAGACAAGATTGTCTAGATGGTACATTAAGGTTATGAGACAAAGTTGTCTAAGTGCATGCTAGTATTAGGGACAAAGTTGTTGGTATAGACAGAATTAAAAGGTAGTTAGTAACTAACTTAGATGGGGTGTTGGTTTGGTTAGAAACGAATGAGAAAGGTGCATGGGTTCGAGCAGTTTGGGTTCAATGGTTGCATGCAAAAGGTGGTGCGGTATACGGGTCAAGTGCCGGGTCAAAGGAATCGAGCGAGACGAGTGTCAGGTCTCGAATAAAGGAGTGCAAGTGATGACCTTGTTTGGTTATAAAAGAAAATAATTAAAATGTTTAACGGACTTATTTCTAACACGGGTAGTAACATCCAATAATTATTTAGACGTAAATGTTAAAAATAAAAGTTGACGTTAAAAGTTTAGACGTAGAAAATATATGGTATTAAACTAAATAGTTCAATAAATATTGACGTCTAAAAAGGTTGACAATAGGTACATATTAAATAAATAATACAAAGATGACAAAAAAAATATATAAAAGTCATTTATATTTTCTTATTGTATTCCAACGCTAAATGATAGCATTTCTCGTTTATAAGGTTAGATTTCCAATACTTTCGTAGATTAAATCAGGTAATGTATCTGATATAACATGAATGTCTTAGAAAAGAATGTATTGTGTATTAATTAGTATATATTTAGGTAGCTTTAGAATATTTACTTGCCATGTATTCTCCGTGTATTTCCTATTTGTACAGATTGTAGGTGAATGAGAAGATCATTCTATTCTCCAAACCTTTACATGGTATCGAGCCTTCCCTCCCCTTTTCTCTAATTTTCCGTCGCCGGCAGCTTCGGTTGCTCTCTTCCCGGTCGTTTTTTTCCGACCAGCTGTCCTCTCTCTTTCCGTTTCGATGGGAGACGACCCTAAGGACACGCCTGCTGCTCCCAAACCCGCAGCCACCATACACACGGCCTATACGGTCTCTAACATCCAACACAAAGTTCGTGTGTTGGATGGAACCAAACTCTCCTACTCTCAATGGGTAAACCTTTTTCTTCTGAATGCTCAGGCGCATGACGTCGTTCAACACGTCGATGGTACCCCCCCCCCCCCTCCAGAGAAAACCGATCCCGAGTACACCAACTGGGTCAAACCTGACTCGCTTGTACTCCAGTGGATATATGGCACTCTTTCCGACGACATCCTAGGCCGTGTTCTCACCAACAAGTCCACCGCTTACGAAGCGTGGAAAAGAGTAAAGGAGTTATTTCTTAACAACAAAGGGTCCCGGGTCGCTGCATTGGAACACGAGTTCACCACCCTTACCCTGCGCTCCATGCCATCCCTTGAGGCCTACTGTCAGCGCCTTAAGGACTTAGGTGATCAACTCACCGCTGTCGAAAGTCCCATGAATGACCAGAGGCTAGTCCTCCAACTGGTTCGCGGTTTACCCGCGGAATTTGACACGGTCGCGTCCTACATTAACCAAACCCTTCCCTCGTGGGACTCCGCCTATCACATGTTACAAACCGAGCAGCTCCGTCAAAATGCTCGCGAGAGCCTCAACGCACCTACCCCTGTTGCCGCTGCCGTGGAAGCACCCAACCAACCACCACCCGCCGATCGACGCCAGTACCAAAACCGGAACCAGGGCCGTCGACCACGCCCCCCAACCGATCAACGGTTCCGTGGTTCGGCTGGACCATCCAACCCAAGCCGGCAGCAACCTCGGTGGACTTCCCAGCCCCCTCCATGGTCTGCTCCACCCTTCATGCCACCGAATTTCTGGCCCAATTGGTGGCCCATGGGTAATATGCCTCCGTGCCCTTATCCTACTCAAAATGGGTGGGCTAATCAATGGCCCAACAGCAACTCTAACAACCGGCCCAGCTCCAGTCGTGCACCTCCCAAGTCTGCTCCAAAAGAGGAGGCTCAAGCCCATCTGACGGACTTAAATCCGTTTGACCCGGAGGCTCTCAGCGCTACCTTCTCTGCCATGAACACTGACTCCAATGACGATCAATGGTACATGGACACGGGGGCATCTTCACACGTCACTGGCAACGAAGGTAAAATCCAAACCCCTAGTTTTGTGAACTCAATTAATTCTATACGGGTCGGTAATGGTCAACACATACCAGTTTGTGGGTCGGGTAATTCTACAATTCCTACACCCTCAAAAATCTTAAACCTTAACTATACTTACCAACGGACATCATTAGAGGCATTCTTTCACAAGGTCTTACCCCCGAAATCATACGTGAGTGTTTTGCCCGCGAGATCCGGAACATCATCAGAGGTATTCTTTCACAAGGTCTTACCCGCGAAATCATACGTGAGTATTCTGTCCCTTCACTCTAATTCATTAACCAATTATTACCTAATATACTCAAAAGATGGAAAAATGGGGCGCCGTTATTTCTCGGATTTGCTTTCGCAAAAAGATCATAACGTGCCAGGTATTCTGAGGATATATAAGTCTCTAATCTAAAAAGGTCTCTTTCCTCCTAATCATCAGTTTCAATCTCACTCTAACTCCTAAAATGGGAACCCACTAGCAAGCTGAATTATTTACATATTTATACAACAATAAACACAATGGGATAATTAAGCTTTACTAAATCAGCTGGGCCTACCGACACATCACAAATTAGCTATATTTTTCATTCTCTCCTTTTCTTACCACTTTTCCCTTTCTTTCTTTATTTTATTTCTTAAAGTTGACTCCCAATTGTACTATCATTTTCCATGTACCGGCAATTTTCCCATAACAGATTTGACTCAAACACTTAAAACTAAAAATGACTCAAAAAATTAAAAATCTTTTTGGATTTTTGATGTTTTTCAATTTTTTTTTTTTAACACACACAAAAATAAACTCACTAAATTGTTATCCCCCTCCCCACACTTGAGATACACATTGCCCTCAATGTGAACAAAGAAACAACAAAAACAAAGAAGAATAAAAACAAAGAAATAAAAATAATTAGAAATAGGAAACGTACCGGTGATCGAAGATAAGAAAAAAAAACAAAATTTGCTGACAGCCATCCGGGGCGTACCGCCCAGGACTTTGAAGAACTGGGCGTACCGCTCATCCCCGTTTTCGACAGAAAGTTTGTGAAATTTTTTTAGACTTAGAATTTTTCTCTTCTCTGTCAAAACCTCCAAATTTCTTACCATAACCTGTTCCAATTAATATTTAACCCTAAACATACCTGGAACATCCGATTTTGCTCAATTCCATCACCGAAAACTGATCCGACTCCTGAAAAACACAAACACAAAAACACATAAAAACCAAAAAATAATAAGAACAAAAACTTACCGCTGGGTTGCCTCCCAGGAAGCGCTAAGTTTATGGTCTTCAGCCAGACCATCCTTCCTTCTCTGCTCATGGTGGTTTGAGTCCACACTTCCCAACCGAGTTCCCGATGAACGCTCGGTATTTCACACGCCAAGTTCCTTTCTTCAAGCCGCACTTGCCAATCACATTACCGATGAAGGCTCGGTAGTTCACACGTCTCTTAATTTTTCTTTTCAAGCTCAACATGCAAAACAAATTAATTTTAAAATTAAAAACAAATTTATCACGTATCGAACACTTACCTTTAGAGTTGCCAACATGCGCCCGATAATTGACATGTCGAATCCAAGCTTGCAATTGCACACGTGGCACATCCAGATCATCACTGCGGAGTGTTTTCATTACTACCTGCCCAACATCTTCCTCAACCACCTTCCTTTTCCTCGAACTCAATTGTACCTGCTCACATTCAACAATTTGATTATTATTTAAAATTGAGAGATTAGTGTTACCTGGTGGATTCTCAGTCATGGATTCTTCAATATGCACATCTTCCGTCGGCTCTGAACATTCCTCTACTTGTACTGGAGGATTCGGAATCTCTACCTCCTGCTCATCTTCAGTCAGTTCTCTAGCTACACTTTCACAATCAACTTGCTCCACATCACTCTCAACCTCATCATGCATCATTTCTTGTTCAGCCTCAATCATCTCACCCGTTTCTTCCCAAACTACTTCTTCAGGTTCTGAAAAACATGTACCTTCATTCGATTCTTCTTCCGAAACTTTCCAACATTCAACTTCTTGATTTTCCATGTCTTCATCCAGTTGTGCCAACTGCTTTGACAGTGCCTCATTCATCTCTTTTTTTATCTCAAGAAGTTGCTTTTGGCCATCGACTAATGAGTTTATTTTTTCCAGCATTATGGCCAATTGAGCACTAATTTCTTCCCCCTGAGCCGGCTGTTGATCCACATAATCATACAAGTCACTCTGATATTCATCTTGATAATAACCTTGGTCGTATCCCTGAATGTATACGTCTTGGTCGTAACCCCCTTGAGTGTAATTTTGTTCAGGCTGATATTGGGGGTACTCGGGATACCCTTGGTCAAAATTCTGTTGGACCGCATATGCTGGTTGAGAGTAACTATTGTCATATCCATCATGATATCCTGCAACAGATGAAAAGTTAGAATTATAATTATTATTATTAGAATATATATCATGATTCAAATAATTATAATTCTTGGGTTGAGAATGTCCCTGATTGTAAGATGAAGATGGTCTTTGATATTGAGAATATACGCTTGTGTCTTCATATTCCGTTTGAGGATATCTTTGAGCAGCTTCTCTTTTTTTCCTACGTGCATACTCTTCCACCTTCTTTTTATTCCAAGTGTCGAACTCTGGGCACTGATGAGTCATATGATTGAGACTCCCACAACTTAAACACGGATCGCCATACTCCCAACCCATGGTGATATTTATTTCCTTGAGTCACTACTAAGCCTGCAAAGAAAAATGACCTGCGCAAACAAACTCGAAACCCACGGTAAAAACGAACAAAAGATATAATAAAGAAAAATAACAAAAAACAAAAAGAAAAAGTTTTTTTTTTTTTTTTTTTTTTTTGCAGAAAGTAATTACTGGAATAAAAACACTATTTTTGGGGTTTTTGGATTTTTTGAAAAAAATTAAATAAAAATGCAAATTAAACAAAAAATCAACTAATCAAAAAGCGCACTAATTCCCCGGCAACGGCGCCAATTTGATAACGGTTTGTTAGGCCGTTTCAAATCCCCAACTTAGATGAATTATGTAGTAGTGGAAGCTAGGGTATCGAACCTGAGGAATATGTGGAAATTGACTAATTGATTAACTAAATTAACTAAAACTACCAATTAACCTAAAATTACCTAAAATTGCCACTTGGCTGTTTTGAATTGTTGGGGTGATTTAACTAACTAAGGAACTAACTTTAACCTAGAAAATTGATTTAATTCAAATGAGACAAATCTAACCACTTTTGGATCCTGGTTGGCTACCGATCTAGACAAACCTAATTACTAACTAGTGACACATAGACATGCCCCCCAATTGCTTCCTTGACCTAATAACCTAATTTCCTAATGGGCTGATTAGTCCTGCCGCAAAAAGTGCTAGATCAATAAACAGTGGACCACTAAAACCCTAGGTTACTAGTTAAATTAAACAATTTCGCATGCGGGTGTTCAACGGTAGCAAGTATTCCGGAACAACTAGTTTAACAATTGATTAGTCATAGAACGATTCCGTCAACCAATCACCAAAAGCGGTTAGTGGTGATTAGCCGGACATGGCTAATAAAACAATCATAAACATAATAAAAGATTGCATTAAACTAACGTACCGAATGATTTAAAAACTTCAAAATCTCTAAACAAGGTGAAAAATTCGTAATTCTCACCCCAAAAACGGCTGGGGATGATTAGGGTTCGAACTAGATCCTAAACACCCTTTAAATAGGTTTAGAAAAATAAAACAATTAACTTTCTGCCGACTCGGCCCGTGGGCGTACCGCCCTAATATTCTTCGAGTTGGGCGTACCGCCCGTGATTTAAAAGTTGTAGAATTGTTGCTGCTGTTGACTTTTCAATTTGCATTCACAACACACCATAAATGATTAATTGAAACCCACGCCTCTATGCACATGATTTCCTTTTTGTTGCATTCTTTTCCTTCTAGCTCACGTGCCATTTTATTCTTTCAACTTGACATCTTCATTTAATTGCTCCTCTTCATTATATCATCATCATGTCTTCATACTAATTCTCATAGCAAACCCACGACCTACAAATCAACTGAACATTGATGAACAAGTAACACATATCTTTATGTTTTTTTCTTTATTCATTTATTTAAACAAGTAACAATTCAATCTACAATAATTAGAAATTAACTCTTTAATAGGTCAGCTAATGTTAAGCTAAATAGTAACAAATTAAGCTCATTCACATCGCAATGTACTAATTACAAAAACTCATTAAGATAATATCGTTTAGGCTCGAATCAGTGTGATTAGGGGATAGTTAATATAAAATAAAGTGTACATTTCAACCTCTCATCACGGGGGCATCTTCACACGTCACTGGCAACGAAGGTAAAATCCAAACCCCTAGTTTTGTGAACTCAATTAATTCTATACGGGTCGGTAATGGTCAACACATACCAGTTTGTGGGTCGGGTAATTCTACAATTCCTACACCCTCAAAAATCTTAAACCTTAACAATATTTTGTACACCCCAAATATTGTTAAAAATCTTATATCAGTTAGACAATTTACAACTGATAATAATGTGTCTATAGAATTTGATCCGTTTGGTTTTTCCTGTCAAGGATCTTACGGATGGGACTCTTCTTTCGAGGCATAACAGCACAAGCCAACTCTATCCGCTCTCCAACATCGCATCTGCTTTTTCCGTCACTCAAGACAAGAATATCTGGCACGACCGTTTAGGTCACCCCGGCCTACCGGTTTTTAATTTTTTGTCCTCGCATAATTTAATTCCATGTAATAAACGCCTTAGTGCGTCACTTTGCCATTCTTGTCAGATTTCTAAACATAAAAGATTACCTTTTGTTTCCTCTTTACATGTTGCTGTTTTGCCTTTTGATATTATACATTGTGAACTTTGGACGTCCCCGATCGTCAGTAATCATGGTTACAAGTATTATATGGTTCTTGTGGATGCCAAAACACATTTTACTTGGGTATATCCATTAAAATATAAATCGGACACATTTTCTAAATTTACTCAATTTTACAAATATGTCCTTACCCAATTTCAAATGCCTATAAAATCCTTCCAATGCGACTTAGGGGGTGAGTTCGACAACAACAATTTTAAAAATTTTGCATCCACCAATGGCCTTCAGTTTCGGTTTGCTTGTCCCCAGACCTCCCAACAAAACGGTCGGTCAGAACGCATGATACGTAGATTAAATGAAATCATGCTCACCCTCCTTCAACACGCTTCCTTACCCACCTCCTACTGGGTTGAGGCCATTCATGCAGCCACTTACCTCCATAACATCTTGCCAACACCCCTTCTCCACAATCAAACCCCCACGGCTGCCCTTTACAACCGTCACCCGGACTAAACCCACCTACGGGTTTTCGGTTGCGCGTGTTACCCAAATCTCACCGCCACCCGATCACATAAACTCGCACCACGTTCCACGTTGTGCATTTTTCTCGGATACCCGCCCGATTTTCGTGGGTACCGATGCACAGAAACACACTTAATGTACAGTCAAAGTTTGTTGACCCGGAAAGTTTAAGGGTTATCACAATGTGGATCTGTTTTGAGTATAAGTCCGTACATACATATACTGATTCAAATATCTGGCTATCTAGTTCAGGCCTTGCATCATCTGTATGATGTTTGACAATTGTTGCCAGTCAGTGATCTAGTGAACTTAATTGCTATGTACTTATCTTTGTCAAATGTTGCATTAAATGTTCTATATTTCGAGTACTTATCTTAATAGTGAAACATTCTCAAGTCATATATGCTTTGTGATAATTCTAGATTTCTAGTGTCCTTGGTATGCATCACAATATATTTTTGTTTTATCATTAATTTGTCTTGATTGATTACACGAGAATCTATGTCAAAGTCACAAGATGAACCATTTCATTTGAGAAGTTTAATTTATTCACTTGGTATCTTGGTGTTGGATAAGGCATAGTCTTTTCATTTGATGAGGGTTCGAAATTTATTAATGATAAAATAAAAAAATAAGTCGTTCAAAAAAAAAAAATTATTCACTTGAGATGGCTATCTAATTTAATGAGGAATCATCCACTTTACGAATTCAAGATTACATCAGTTCAGCTCTCTACAATGATTATCTTCCAACTATATGACAACCCAATATTTTCCACGTCAACCTTAGCCCTCTAGTGTGTATTTTATATGTGTATCTGTTGCATGCAAACTTAGATACCAAACTTGGCAAACCCACGACAGTATCGGAAATCGATTTTTAACAATAAGGAAATTCTATGTTTTAAAACTTGAATTTCAATAATACGAAATATGAAATTCCTTTTTATAACTTCTTACCGTTATTTATTATTAAGTTAATAAGTCACTACCCGTTGAACCTTGGGACGTTATTTTAATAAACTAGTTTAATAACCTAAATAACTCACGTTTAACCTATTTCAGTTATGTTTATTTAAGCCCAATTATCTAGAATTATTTTAGAGGAAACCCATGGTATTAATTTTAAATAAACTAGTTTAAGCATAAATTAAGTCTAATGCATAGGAAAATTTAACTAAACATGTTTTCAAGTTTGAAAATTGATCTGGAAATTTATGAGTTGTCGCACCCTAAAACACTGATTCGTTTGGAAATTTCATATTACCCACTACGTGGACATGAAGATCGCCATGCTTATATCTTTCTTTTGTTTATGAGTATTAGACAAATCCAACCAACAAAAAAATTGGCAAGTGTAATAAGGATCGGTAGTTTGAAGTCTAACCATCTAGATCTGCTTTTCCAACAAGAATTTGTAATAATGCAATCACCAAAGATGTGTTCGATCGACTCCACAGTATGACATATGATGCTTGGAATGTTAATATATTTATTAGAAAGGTTCACCCACATAGGAAGTTGAATATTTGTTGGTTTTGATGTTAGAATAAACTTGGGATGTTAACGGCTAGTTAGCATAATGTTTGGGCTCGTTTGTCTATCAAAAGAAAGATGAGGGGTGTAAATTGTAAAATGATCTTAATTGGTAGTTAGAGTTTGTTAAGCTTAGTTTAAGTTTAAATAGCCGTTAGCTTTGTTCATTCTGTAGATTTTTCTCTTGTAATTCGATTTGTTCTTCAATAAAAAATTCCAGTTTCATTGTAAAATTTCAATTGAGATTGATGATTGAAATCTTCATTTGGTATCAGAGCATTCATCGCTCTTGATTTCATCCTCAATCGACTGAAATTAGGTTGTTCCTTGGTTCGAGAATTGGGGATTTTCTGATCCCTTAATTTTCCGTTCAAGATTCACCGCTTCATTCTTTCTCCACGCCGAGCGTCTCCGAATCGTCCTCGCAGTCCAATTACACCGCCGCGTATGGGTGATGCTGCCGGAAATGCTAACCGGAATGTGGTTCGTGAAAACTATACCACAATTCCTCTGCAGTGTCCGACTCTCACCAATTCGAATTATATGATTTGGGCTGTCAAATTGAAGGCCATCTTTAATGTGCATGGCCTATGGGAAGTAATGGAGCCGGCAGCAGGTGCTGTAGTTGATCCTAAGAAGAATGCAACCGCTATTGCCTATCTTCTTCAAGCCTTACCTGAAGAGATGATCTACCAAATTGCAGGAAAGGAATCTGCAAAAGAGATATGGGATTTCATCAAGACGAGGAATGTTGGAGAAGAGAGAGTCAAGAAAGCAAGGCTGCAAACTCTCAAATCAGAATACGAGGCATTGAGAATGAAGGATACAGAATCAATCGATGAATTTACTGGAAGATTAGGTGAACTTGCAACCAGATCTGCAAACTTAGGAGCCGAAATACAAGAGAGTAATTTGGTCAAGAAGCTATTGGAATCTGTACCAAACAAGTTCCTTCACATAGTAGCTTCAATAGAGCAGTTTGTAGATTTGGAAACTATGCCATTTCAAGAAGCCATAGGGAGATTAAAAGCATTTGAAGAAAGGACAGGGATGAAGTCAAAGGGATCATCTCATAAGGAAGAACAATTGCTGTTAACCTATGCAGAATGGCAAGTCAAATCCAAAGAAAACAAGCAAAGGAATAAGGGAGATAAGAATGGAAGGAACAAGATGAATACTGAGGAAACCCAGGGAGCTCATAACAAATGGAAAGGTAATGAGAAAGGGTTCAAGAATCAGAAAAACTCTAATAGGCCCAAGAAGGATAAATCAAAAATTAAGTGTTTTAAGTGTGAGAATCTTGGACATTATGCAAGTGAATGCCCAAGAAAGAAGACAAGTGATGAAGAGTCAAATCTGATTGCAGACTTGGATGATGACCCTGCATTATTAATGGTTTGGAGTTCTGAATTAGGAAAAGAAGAGGTGCAGTTGAATGAACTTAGCCTTGTACCAGAAAATTATAAAGATTCAGAGGAGTCAAACTCTAATGAAGCCATTCGGTACCTTGATAATGGGGCGTCAAATCATATGTCAGGTAATGCCTCTTTGTTTTCTGTCTTGAACACTAAAATTACTGGAAATGTTAGGTTTGGTGATGGGTCTAGAGTAGAGGTTAAGGGTAAAGGATCAATAATTCTAGAAAGCAAAACTATGAACCAAAAAGTATTAAGCAATGTGTACTATATACCTCAGTTGAGAAGCAACATCATTAGCCTAGGACAATTGGCTGAGAGAGGCTGTGAGAGTAGAATCAAAGGAGAATTCTTGTGGTTATATGACAAGAATCAGAATCTTTTGTTGCAGGTTCAGAAATCTCAAAATAGGCTATATAAGGTTGCTTTAAGAAAGGGTTCTTCTAAGTGCTTGCAGGTTAGAATTGATGCCTTGGAAGGTTTGTGGCATAGCAGGTTGGGTCACACAAGTATGTTGACCATTGAGCAAATGACACATAAAGAAATAGTGCAAGGGGTTCCTAAGACTAGAAATGTGTCACAAGTATGTGATACATGTATGATAGGAAAACAGGTTAGGACATCTTTCCCTAAAGAATCTAGTTTTAGGACAAGTATGCCCTTAGAACTTATATCCATGGATCTATGTGGTCCAATAACACCTCAAACTAAGACTGGGATTAGATATTTCATGTTAATAGTGGATGATTTTTCAAGATATATGTGGGTGTATTTTCTGAAACAAAAGTATGAGGCTTTTGATGTCTTTAGAAGTTTTAGAACTGAAATTGAAGGAAAGTTAGGTTCTAAAATCAAGGTTGTTAGATCTGATAAGGGAGGAGAATTCACCTCTACAGAATTCAATAGGTATTGTGCTGAAAATGGCATCAATAGGCTCTTGACTGCTCCTTATTCACCACAACAAAATGGTATGGTGGAAAGGAGAAATAGGTCTATAATGAATATGACAAGGTGTCTGTTAAAGGATATGAATGTTCCAAAGGAATTTTGGGAAGAGGCAGTTAGGCATTCTGTGTATATTCAAAACAGGCTTCCTACTAAAATCTTGAAGGATAAGACTCCCTATACTCTTGTGAAAAATAAGAAACCTGAATTAGGACACTTAAGAGTGTTTGGGTGTGTAGGTTTTGTGAAGAATGTTAACCCTGGTCTTAGAAAATTAGATGAGAGAAGCATTCCAATGGTACACTTGGGTTTGCAGGAAGGAACTAAAGGTTATAGAATGTTTGATGTGCAAAATGGCAAAATTGTCATTAGTAGAGACATAAAGTTTGATGAATCTAGAACATGGGATTGGGATTTAGGAACTAGAAAGACTCAATATGCAAATGACTTTAGCACTGCAGGTGAGAAGAGTTGTGACATAGGAGATTTAGGAGATGGAGTTCTTATTGATTATAGTAATTCAGATAGTGATCATGATGAATGTGATCAGCATCAAGATCAGATTGAACCCCAAACTGACTATAACCAAAGTGACCCTAGCACATCAAGGAAATCTGGTAGAGTTAAGAAGGTGCCAGAACATTTTTAAGGACTATGTGTTAGATAATAGGTTGAGGCAAGTAGAACAAACTCAGGAAATAGAGGAGCAAGTGGCTTTATTACTTGAGCATTCTGATGAACCTAGAACCTATAGTGATGCTGCTAAGGATGACAAGTGGATGGTGGCAATGAGAGAGGAGATAGCAGCCATAGAAAAGAACAAAACATGGGTTTTGGTTGATTCTCCTAAGCATTGTAATCCAATAGGACTGAAATGGCTTTATAAGATTAAGAGGGATGCTAAAGGATTAGTAACTAAGTATAAAGCCAGGTTAGTTGCTAAAGGCTATGTTCAACAACTTGGCATTGACTATGAGGAGGTTTTTGCACCAGTAGCTAGAATGGAAACTATTAGGTTGATTCTATCATTTGCTGCTAGTATGAGTTGGGATGTAAGTCATTTAGATGTTAAGGCTGCCTTCTTGCATGGAAGGTTACAAGAGGAGGTTTATGTTAAGCAGCCTGAAGGGTTTATTAAGAAAGGAAGTGAAAATAAGGTGCTGAAATTAGAAAAGGCTTTATATGGTTTAAAACATGCACCAAGGGCCTGGAATTTAAAGTTGAATGAGGTGCTAACTGAACTTGGTTTTACTAGATGTAGACATGAACATGCTGTGTATACAAGGAACAATAGTGGGCATAAGATTATTGTTTGTGTATATGTAGATGATCTTCTTGTTACTGGTAGTGATAATAAGGAGATAGAAAAGTTTAAAAAGAAAATGTGTGATAAGTTTGATATGTCTGACCTTGGGAAACTTAATTACTATCTAGGATTAGAGGTAAGTCAAACTAGTGATGGCATAGGTCTGAAACAAACTGCATATGCTGCAAAGGTTATTAAAATGGCAGGAATGGAAGATTGTAATGAGTCTAAGACACCCATGGAACCAGGTTTGAGACTAAGCAAGAGTGAGGGAGGAGAGGTAGTGGATGCTTCAAACTATAGGAGGATAGTGGGTTCTCTTAGATATTTAACTCACACCAGGCCTGATATCACCTTTCCAGTTGGATATGTAAGTAGATTCATGCAGGAACCAAGAGAGGCACACCTCAAGGCTGTGAAGCACATTATCAGGTATCTAAAGGGTACAATGAATTATGGAATAATGTATTTAGCAGGGCAAAAGGGTAAATTGACAGGGTTCAGTGATAGCAATCACATGATGGATGCAAGTGATGGGAAAAGTACCTCAGGAGATGTATTTTTCTATAACCAGGCTGTGGTTTCTTGGCATTCTCAGAAGCAGAAGACTGTAGCTCTTTCTAGTTGTGAGGCAGAATTCATGGCAGCCACAACTGCAGCTTGCCAAGCATTATGGTTGTCAAGATTTTTGGAAGAGTTAACAGGGGAGGAGCATCAGAAAATTAAGATTTTGGTTGATAATAGATCAGCTATTGCCTTGATGAAGAATCATGTCTTCCATGGCAGATCTAAACATATAAATCTCAGATATCACTTCATCCGAGAATGTATTGAAAGAGGGGAGATTGAAGTAGACTTTGTTAGTGGGATAAAGCAAAAGGCTGATGGACTAACAAAGGCATTAGCCAGAAACAGGTTTGAGGAAATGAGACAACAGCTAGGTGTTCATGAATTCACTTAATTCAAGTTGAAATGGGAGTTCATCACATCTCATACACAAATCAGTTTTGATCCCTGGTATGAGCTGCTAATGATGATCGATCATAACATTGAATTTGGTGATTCTGATGTTGCTGAAACTGGTAAAGAATCAGAATCAGGGAGGAGAATGTTGGTTTCGATGTTAGAATAAACTTGGGATGTTAACGGCTAGTTAGCATAATGTTTGGGCTCGTTTGTCTATCAAAAGAAAGATGAGGGGTGTAAATTGTAAAATGATCTTAATTGGTAGTTAGAGTTTGTTAAGCTTAGTTTAAGTTTAAATAGCCGTTAGCTTTGTTCATTCTGTAGATTTTTCTCTTGTAATTCGATTTGTTCTTCAATAAAAATTTCCAGTTTCATTGTAAAATTTCAATTGAGATTGATGATTGAAATCTTCAATATTGAGATGTAGACGCCAAATCATGATGTTAACTTTTCTAGGCACCCATTCGTTCCATCTTATGGATATGTGGTTCGTAGCCACGTGCTCTAATCCTCTGAGCTATAGGCCCCACGACATCTCCACTGGATCTGTTCCCGGAAGTACCCTAAAAAAGTAACATTTGCTCTCCCCAACCATTTCAGGTAAAGAATATGTCAAAGCACCTTTATCTTCCGAGGTGGAAGAGAAGGGGTGCCAAAATTGGGGTTTTGAATAAGACGACGTTTTTATTTTCATTTATGATTTTTTTTCATATTGAAAAAGTATGAAGAATATGAGGTGTGGAGTTTTTTATCATCCTGACATGGAGCAATTTTTCCGCAGGACCTACCCTACAGTATATTCACCGCAGTAGAGTTTAACCACCAAGTTCTTGATGGATTGTTGTGGTTCCTCTACGTCTAGGACACCAGAATATTGAACCATGAACCACCAACTCAACATGAACATGACGCTATTTTATTGTGTATGATTAAGGATAATGTTAAAGTTACCTATTTAAACTTTTAACCTGTCAAACCATAATGCTTCCACTCATAGATCCAAAATGTTTCAAATCGTTAACCCAAAATATATCAACTCGTCAACCAAGCTGAATCAGCACACGTTGGATACCCCCTAATTATAGCAATGTCGTCACAATTTGACATCAAATACGAATGAGAATGGAATTAGACCCTCAAATAAGATTGATTGTATTTTTTACTTTATTACTATAACTTTAGTGACGGACTTAATAAATTCTTTATAATATTATTAGGGAAAATTGGATTTAAATAATCCGAACTATCAGGTGTTGGCGTACAATAATCCCAACTGGAAAAATTCTTTCTGACGGTCCTAACTATTCACTTATTTTTTTTAATAAACTTTCCGTTAAGTTTTTTTAACCCCGTTAGTGGTGTCTTACGTGGCATCCTACGTGGACTGCCCAGTCAGCGACCTCCTCAAACATTCTCCCCTCTCCGCCACCTGAACTGCTTCTTCTACCCTCATCAATTACCGGATTCATTTCCTTCTGCCAAAACCCACCGGCAACCACCATATCCTAGTTTCCCCGGTTACAACAGGTCGCGAGAGAGAAGGATACGATCCATCGGATCTCCTCCTTGCCGGATCAACCAACTCACAGGTACGTTTTCGCTCCGGCCGATCTACTGCTACGGCGGCATTTAATTTCCTGATTAACTCTGATTCATTCCTTAGATCTTCACTTCTACGCTGTAGGTGTGCCCAAATACCTGCACTTGATTCCGTCCCCATTGAACTTCGATATTCTCCAAAATGGTAATTAACCTCACTAGATTGTTGAATTTCATATTTCTAAAGCCAGATTTGAAATTACGTATGACTATGTGCATCATATCTGATCTCCCGTTTTGCGATCTACTTTGAGGTTTCTGGTGCTTAGATTTGGTAGTCGCCGGAGCCAAAACAGAAAAATAAACAGAGAGGCTGCACACGGCGGCAGCGGCCCTAAAACAATCCTCAAATGCCAGGTAGAAGGTACGTTTCACCGCTGACGACCTCTTTCATGCCGGTAAAATCAAGCCTCACAGCGACCACCGACCTTCCGACCTAACCACCACCATCACCTGAGCATTTTTAACCAAGGTGAAGCGCAAATCAATTAGGGATTTTATGGATGTTTTGGATTTAAAACCAGGTGAATCGCAAATCAATTTGGGGATCTGGTGTTCGATTATCTAAAATGCAGCTCGATCGTGGTGTCCTAAATCGGCGACGATGGTTGCGAATCGGAACTCAAGTCTAGCGATGGTAGCTAAGGTCCAGTGTTGGTGGTGCGGTGGCGGCTAACGATTTCGAGATTCCGACGATTTCTTCATCTGCTCCGGTTTAGAGATTCCGACAATTTCATTTGCTCCGGTTTAGAGACTCCGGTTTAGGAATTTCCGATCTATGTGGGTGAGGTCTGATTTGATTAAATTCATATGTATTAGACCACCCACATCAATAAACCACTAAATACCACTAAATACCACCTTTTTGGTCCAGTCAGCATGCCACGTCATGTACTTCCCACATACCACAAAACCCACTTTTTTTCCACATCAAGTACTTCCCCACATACCACCTTTTATTTCCACATCACCATTTTATTTAATCTTTATTTTAAAAACTAGTTAACAAATTAATTCTTTTATTTAAAACGTATATTTTAATTATTTAAAAAAAACTTATCGACATAATTAAAATAATATTTTTTTTATAAAATAAATAAATAAATAAATATTTATTTAAATTTTCATTCATTATTATTTGAATATTAAATCATTTAAAATAATAATATTTAATAGCCAACGGCTAGTTTTTCAAACTTAGATATTTTAGCCAACGGTTAGTTTTCAAAAGGTTATAAATAGAACTCAGATTCACACATCTAGTCTCATTTCACCACCATCAACCAACCTCTACCACCACCATGTCTAGCACACCTCCTGAAGATGTCTCAGAGCACTACCGGATGTTGTGGTTAACCCGCTATGAACAACAACTTCCACCACCACCACCACCACCTCAAGCTCAAGTACCCAACCAATTCAACCACATCCACAATCACCTCCACCAGCACCACCACCACCACCACCACCACCATCATCACCAACCACCACCACCTCCACCTTACCAACCACCACCACCTCCACCTTACCAACCACCACCACCTCCACCTTACCAACCACCACCACCTCCACCAATCACCCAAATGAACAACCTCCACTGCGGCGAGTCAAGCAATGCTGCTGCAAGAAGAGTACGACAACGTCGTGTTGGTCGTACACCATCCCCACCATTTGTTGATGATGACCATGCTGAAGAGTGGGAAGCACTCTTTGAGTTGGAACGGGAAGCAGAAGCTGGGATGAACATTGAAGACGTTCACAACGTTGATGATTTTGAGACTTGGTACTATGGACAAGTACACTATCCAGAGGACTACGTCTCCAATGGATACAACAGATTCAAAGTAAGGCCTTGAGCACTAATCTTCATCCCACACCGGCTTGTTTGTCCAAAGATGCTCGACTAAATCGTTTCTTAGAGCCGTATGCTGATCCCTAGCACGCAAGTCTATGAACCTCTCAAGGTTATGGACAAATGCTTGAGGTGCCCCATGATTATATGGAGGTGGAGGAGGTGTACCATCCTCAGGAGTCCAATTCAACACATCACGTCCTTCGTCTTCCACATGGAAGGCTGTTAATCGATCAACATCTTCTTGGGTTGGCCTTCTTAGGTACTTGTCCCTATAGATCTCCACAATAGATCTACAAAAGTTCTGTAGACATTTGATGGCAGTACTCTCACCAATGCGTATGTATTCATCGCATTGATCAGCTGAAGCACCATATGCTAGCTGGCGAAGGGCACATGTGATTTTTTGGTTTGTTGAAAGGCCTAGTCTGCCAGCAGCATCACGACGTTGTGTAAAGTATCGCCAGTTAACAGACATACCTTCTGTAGTAATATCGGCAGCAATGCGGTTATAAAGGCGACGGGTCATTCTGTATCGCCTTCTAAAGAGGCCTTCATGATACACAGGTTTCTCAGCAAAATAGTCATTGAACAAACCCACATCACCTTTTTCACGTTCTCTGTTTATTTCTCTTCGCTTCTTCCTTGTTTGGGATGGACCAGCTTCGCTGGCAGCAATTGAAGCTTCCATCGCTTCGTACTCTTCCGCCAGTTGGACAATATCACTCATGTCTAGTGCTATTTTGATGTGCTCGGGAAGGTGGTCGGGAATGTTGAGATCAGGGATACCAGGGAAACCGGGATTCATTTTTTAGAGTTTTGAGTTTGAGAGAGATTTGATATTGAGAGGGTTTTGTGAGAGATGTGTGAAATGAAATGAGAATACTGAGTGTATTTATAGTAGTGATGAAAAACTAGCCGTTAGGAAAAATACAAAAAAACTAGCCGTTATTAATATTTTGTATTAAAAAACTAGCCGTTATAATAAGACAAAAAAAAAATTAGCCGTTATTTTAAAAAAAAAATACTAAAATTAATGTTTTAATTAATTATGAATTTTAGAATTTTTTTCAGATTTTTTTGAAATATATTTATATTTTATTTAAATTAATAAATGTTTAAAATAAAACATACAAAATTGAGTTTTAAATATATAGCCGTTGGATATTAAAAAAAAAAGAAAATTGATCAGCTGGGACCCACTAGACGCGTATGTCTTCGTACGTAGGTACGTAAGTACGCCTCCACGTACGTACGCCACATCGCGTACGTACGGCGTACGTACGTACGTCCGGGGCTAAAAACCACCGATGTGGGTGGTCTTAGAATTTCTGGTCTATGTTCGAAGTGGTGATGGTGATGAATTGGAGGTTTGATTTGATTAATTCATATGTATTTGTTTTCTTTTATTTAAAGGATGTACAAATAATCAAAAAAGAATGCCATGTAATTAAAATTGCCAACTGGGCAGTCCACGTAGGATGCCACGTAAGACATCACTAACGGGGTTAAAAAAACTTAATGGAAAGTTTATTAAAAAAAAATAAGTGAATAGTTGGGACTGCCAGGAAGAATTTTCCCAGTTGGGATTATTATACGCCAACACCTGATAGTTCGGATTATTTAAATCCAATTTTCCTATTATTAGCAAAGGTTTTATTTTCTAGTTATAGTTTTACAAACACTATACGAAACCAATTAAATCACTTTCCATTTTTCATTTATAATTTTAGCAATGAAATTTGCTTTTCTTTAACAAGGGTTTCTAGATTTGTAGGACAATAAATTCATTACAACTATATTATGTGCGATTCGTGTAGGATACCAACACAAAACATTTGTTGGATATTTTAGTGTAATTAGGGATTGTGTATGATCTTTAAACAAGAATGTAAGTTTGTTTGAAACTCATCAAGACTATCAGGGGATCCAAGGGGGTAGCACCCCCAGCAGAAGCGGAGTCCAAGTAGCAGAGCCCCTTGGCTATGGTCGGGGTTGAAAAAAATATTATTTTGATTATATTGCTTCACAAAAATTGTTTCAGTTTTTATTTTAATCCGAAATTACACTTATTAATTTTAGAAGGACCATATTTGTAATTTATTCTAAATTTGAAAAATTAGATAACTACATTTGCAGTTGTCAAATATTCAGTCGGTTCTTCTTGAATTCTCTGGCACTCAAAATTCCATACTAAAAATCTTGTCAAATTTCTAATCTTTTCCAATTGAAAGTTTTTGATATATTCATATATTTCGATATGAAAATGTCATACATGATTTCAGATAGAATTAATTGTGCAACTTTTGCCATCACCGCGTAAATGGATCATAAATATGGAATTGTGATCTCAATCCGTGTTCGAATACTATATCTCTATTGTTTATCCTTTTATGTGGGCCTCAAATAAACGGTTAACGGGGAGAAAAACTTCAAGAATGAAGTTCTATAATTTTATGGAAGAACATTTGTTGCTTTAAATCTCTAATGTTCAAACGTTATCCTAGAAGTATTGTCCTGTGATTGAGGGATCGAACATATTCCTTGTTAAAACCATGTTTGTAAATAATAGCAGCAATTATATACCAAGTGAATGGTTTAAATCAACTTAGATTTCAAGAATACATTCTATCTATAGTGAAACTATGCCGTACACACGGATAGAACCAAAAAAGAGTCAAGAAGGTCCTAAGTAAAAATGTTAGCAAAATTTGTTAGTTTTTTTATATATAATATTTGTGTTTTAAATAAAAACATGAGTTAAACCTCTTAGTTGCAGCCAGTAAAATAAAGTTTATATTAAGCTTGCAGCTAAATTTTTTTAGTTCCGCGACTAATCACGGAGTATTCAAGAGAAAAAATATATTCTAAAAAGTTATTGACGTAATTGTATATATATGCAATAGACAAAGTTGCTTATGGAATTGTGCCCAGAAAAAAAAAATTCAATTTATATATATATAGATTGTTGTTCAGATAAATAACTAAGAGTGAGTGTAGCGTATGTGGTTTAGTCTCTCCTTTTTCCCCTTTGTCCTTTTTCCTTTTTTATTTCCTTGACATGAAAAACATCAGAGGTTATTTGTTCATTTCATGTTTGGTATTAACAGTTTATGTCCTCAAATTGGTACGTTAACATGCATGTTTCACAAATTTTCTCCATTGTCTTTTGCAACAAACATTTTCTTCAAAATTATGGATTGAACCTGAAATCCATATTCATTTATTCATAGATTCTAACATCCATATTTTCAAACTAAACATTCAGAATTCTAAAATCCGTTTCCTTCAAAACTGTGGATTAAACCTTTAGAATTCTAAAACAAGAAACCTTCACGGGTTGCATAAATCAGAACAACACAGATTCTGATATTCAAAACTCAAATGCACAAATCATTTATTTTTTTTTTGAAACAACCAATTATTAATAACAAAATTGCAGGCCTAGCTTAGCAAGGAACTAAGCAGGAGCAATAGTACAGTACATCAAAAAACAGCAGACAACCCATTACAAGAAATAGAAACACATTCACAAAAAAGCAATCTCCTAACATTGAGTCAAACTATTTGTTTGTTAGGTAAAGCGATGTCGACGTCCATGACGATAACTTCTTGCAAACACCACCGATGCAAGAGATAGTAGATGTGTAATATAGTTTATTTTTTTGCCTCAAAAAAGTTTCGAAACTTTGAATTAAAAACGTCAAAATTTTGATCAAAACCATGCGTATTTAACTTTTTGATTTTTTTTCCCGTGTGAAATCTTCCATTTACACACTAGAAAAAAAAATTGCTATGAAAATTTACCGAAAAAAGTACAACAATATTGTGAATATGTCGGTTGATTTTGTGTTTACTCAGAAAAAATATTTCCTTTGTGATTTGTGGTTGCAAAATTAGCTAAATTCTATGACGGGATGAATTAAAAGATATATCGTATAATCTCCAAAACATATAGTCTCTCAACTTTTTATATTTTTATAATGCTAATCTAAAATAATCAATGTCTTTGTTTTTATAACATTTACATAACCTCATATTACATTTATGATAATCTTTACTTCCGTCATTAAAAAAAGAACAAGAGGTGAAATTTAGCATTAGCACAAACTTATTATCTCTACAATCACACGAACATCCTTAACAGGTAAAAAATTCTAGAATTTTATAGAACACTTACTCTTATCCACAACAAATCATTAAAAAAACAGCTAAAGGTGAAATCTCAGCATTAGCACAAAGTTATTATAAAATTTCAAAATTTTTAGAGAACGCTATTATTCTACGTTCGATTTTAGTTTATAAAAAACATTTTCTTACTCTTATCCACAACAATGTTTTATGATATCTTAGACTGATAAACAATATGCGCGGTCGATTTCTAGTTGTATATATATTGAAAAACATGGTCGCGATAAATAGTGTTTTTGGTTTTGACTTTTTCTGCTTCAAATTGATGTTAAATGATAATTTAGCGCAAATGGTTAAGTTTGTTATTTCGTCCTAGTTGTTTGAGCCCATTTTGTGATTCGTGGGGATCTCAACTTCGAAGCTTGGGAGCGGCATTTTTTTTCCTTACTTTCTCTCGCGCTTTGATTTTATGACCAATTTTGTCTTTTTCTGGATAAATAATTATATTAAGATGAAAATAATTTGTTCCAATAAAACTTAAGCTTAAGCTAGGTTCCATCCAGCCCAATGGTTAAGAACTTAATATATATGTTGCCAAAATTGTTCACCTAGGTTCGAAACTTTCTTGTAGTGATAACTAGAATATATTATCTAGAATCTCGATGTTTAATAGATCAATTTAAGTGGGGCGTGACATCCTACCCCACCTAATTCTGCAACGTCCTCATCAGTCCTACCTCATGACTCTGAATTACCACAACATATCCACGGTCTACCCAGCTAGCTTCGGTGTCAGATATATTTATCCACTTGATCAGATACTCCTGATAACTTGGCACTCCTTTTTATTCTAATTGTTCGATTGGGTATCGTCAACCTCACGGTCAAATGATGTCACCACAACGGTTGGCACCCATGTGGACACTCCACTATCTAAGTCTTCCATGTGGGCATGATAAGACTTTAATAGACTTACATGGAATACAGGATGGATCGTCAACTTAGCAGGTAGATGAAGTCGATAAGAAGCTTTGCCTACTCGTGCGGTTACTAGAAAAGGGCCTTCATACCTTCTAATTAGTCATTTATGCACAACCCTTAAAAGATTTAAATTGTTAAGGTAGAATCTTTACCATGATTAGATCTTCGAATTAAAACTCCACATGTCGTCGCTTCTTGTCGGCTCATTTCTTCAGCTTTTTAGTTGTTTTGTCAATGGATGCTCGAGCCAATGTCTGCTTGTTATATTATAAAGTAGGATATTATTTTAACCCTTTTAAGTGGATAACCGTGTGTCTATTTATTAGCTCAATATAAGTAGACACAAGTTTAATTAACTCTATGTTGCAATTGTTTTTTTACTAGTCGGGACTAGTGGTTCCATTAACGTTCAATTCAACATCCGATAGACCTCTCACTTCACTTCCATCGGTGCCGTGATCAGGTCCTTATTCATTTTCAATCCCTTGCTAAATTTTGATGACAATTCAATTCGGCAGTTTTCTTTGTCAGTTTTTTTTTTTTTTTTTTTTTGTCGTGAATTCAATCGGGGGTTGGAGCAATAGGTAATGGTCCTATCTAAACAAGAAAGAAGAATCGGTAGTGGTTGTGACCAGTAGCGAACCCAAGGCTTGGCCTTGGGGTTCGTCGACACCCATGAATTTTTGTTGCGTAGTAGTATATTTCCGATTTTGTCTAAACCGGAAACCTCAAGAAACTTGGTCACCGACCCCCATGAAAAAATTTATATCGACCCTCAACTTGAAAAAAAGAATTTTAGTTTTTAAAAAAAATGATCCAAACACTAATGAGCCCAACAATATTAATAGTTTTAACCTAGTTACCCAAACCCAATAAACATTATCCAATTAATAAGAAAATACCTTAAATTACAATTCTAATTAGAAAAATAAAATATAAAAAAAAAGAAATATGGAAGGTCAAACATAATAAGTTGATCACGTAATCACCCAAACAAAATTCCCAATTTCCAAATCAAAAATCTTCCTGAGTTCCGAACGTGTGAACAACCGGTGATCCTAAATCATTCATCCTTGTTCTTTCAGAATTTCAGTTTCGGCGACCTGCCGAATGCCGACCTGATTCTTCTTCTTCTTCCGTTCCACTTTCAGCGAGGCGTTGACCTGGTTCTTCCGTCATTCCATCATTCTGTGAGCGGTGATTCCCTCCGGCTACTCAGATCGTGAACCGTCCACCTTCAGAAATTGATCAATGGAAAACTATGTTGCGGCTTCCTCTACTACCGACACACCTCGTACCCTGAAACTTGACCCAAAAGTCACATGATGTGACGTCCTGATTACCGTCTGTCCACTGAGGGATATGCTATATACCAGGGCTTTAATATTATATCATGTACCACACGAAAATAAAAGACAGTTTCTCGGTCATTCATAGAGTCTGAATATAAAATCACTTAGCGACGTTGTTGCTAAATTGACATGGCTATAAGCACTGCTGCAGGAACTTGGAGTAAACACAACATCTGCTGCAACTCTCTAGTGTGATACTCTTGGAACCACTTATCTAGTAGCAAACCCTGTGTTTCATACAAGAACAAAACATATTGAAGTTGATTTTCACTTTAATCAGAGAATAAGTTGCTCAAAGAAAAATTAGTGTACTATTTATATTTGTTGGAGATCAGTTTGCTAATATAATTACAAAATCGCTACCAATTCAAAGACTTAACTTCTTATGTGATAAGATCCAGGTTGTTCCTCGCCCTTAACTTGTGTGGGAATATTAGATCATATTGTATATACTAGAAGTTGACGATAGATTGAGTATTTTCGCATATATATATATATATATATATATATATATATATATATATATAAGGGATGGTTATGGTGAAAACCACTCCGAGTTTGGAAAACTTTCGAAACTCTTCAAAAACGAGGTCAAAAAGTTTTTTTTCCCTTCAGTTTTTTTATGGCGATTCTTTAAGTTATAGGCTACCCCTAGGTAAAAAATCAAAAAAACGCCTCGGGGATTTTTTTTAAAAAAATATAACAAGTTTTGTTGTTACATATGTAACCAGCATATGTACAGAGTGTTACATATGTAACAAGTCCGTTTTTTGAGGTTATTTTTTTAAAAAATCTCCGAGACGTTTTTTTGATTTGAAAGTTGAAGGAAAAAAAAAAACCTTTTGACCCCGTTTTTTGAAAATTTGAAAGTTTTCTCAACTCAGAGAGTTTTCATTTTACCTTTCCTCTCTCTCTCTCTCTCTCTCTCTCTCTCTCTCTCTCTCTCTCTGTCTCTCTCTCTATATATATATATATATGTGAAAGTTCAAATACAAATGGGTTTTTCCGTGCGAAGCGTGTGAAGGAAGTATAGGCCAACGCTTGGCGTTTTCTTTCTGGACGCGGAGGGGCATTTTTGTCAATTTAAAGTTTTTTAATTAGAATAGACAGTAGATAACGTCACAGCGTGTGTTTTTAATTAGATATCGTTGCGTTATTTATTGTAACCTGATTTATATCTAGTTTCTTCATGCATCAAAATTGAAGAAACATGCGTGATTATACAAATTCAATTAATTTAATTTTTTTGAACTTATGTTCATTTTTTTACGGGAGACTGGGAGTTTACAATTATAGCATGCGTAATAGTGCTGTATATTATGCGTCAAAATTATAGAACCAAATTTTTTGATAAATCTACCAAATCTTAAATATACAAACAAATGTTTTTCAACCAGTTGCTACTTGTACTCTCTCGTTAATAAGATTAATTGTTGATTTCTTTTGGTCATTTGTATCCATGTGTTCCCCGAAGATTTTCCTGTGGGCTTTGGCCTTGATGACGACGTCTGCTTTCAAATTATTTGTGTAGGAGAGAATGATTTTTGCGACATATTTGTTTCTCAGTTCAATCAACTGTTTATTCTGCACATAATTCGGATCTGACTCCTTAGCAAAGTTGCATTCCCAGTTGACATCACCAAAGAAAGTCTCCATATGCCTTTAAGCGAATACTCCACAATCAACAAAGTTTTTCGTTGTTCTCCATTTCATTTTTACCCTTTCGATTTTATCATGGTCGAACTGCATATGATGAGGATGTTTTGTGCTTTCCAGATAGCCTTTCAAACATTTAAATTGCAAAATTATGGCACAATGTGTTATTTTTTTTATTTTGAACGGTGCGTGGTTTTTCAAAGAATGCGTTATTATTATATAAAGTGTGCGTAATTATAAAATTTGTTACAAAATTAAAGAATGCGTTATCTTAAGAGAAATGTTGCGTGATAAAGAATTACCACTTTATGGGGGACTCCTTGGTATCTATTATTAAACTTTTTCCGATCCACCATGTTGTCTAACAAGCTGACAGCTCCAGTTTTGATATCGAAACAAATTACATAGAAGTGTTCGCTCATTATAATCGGAATAAAGCATAGATCCACGTTTCGCAGTGAAGACATCCCCAATCTTTCTACGTGTTTTTGCAGGTTGTCTGTAAAGATTTTTTGCCTATAATCATCATCATACTTTTCGTTGATGTAGAGTACATCAGACTGCAAAAGAATGTTTAAATCAACAATCAAAATATGTTGTTGCGTGATTTCATCTCTATAAGTTGCGTTATCTTTATTATTTATTTTTATACCAGCAATGTGGATAGGCAAAACAATCTCATTGGTTGCTCCTGCTTTCTGTATTGCTCTTCATCATTTAATATCTCTATATATGCATCCAGAGCATATGTGTGAATGTAGATTCCATGATGAAAGCTTTTCAATACAGCTTTATACATTATTGTTCCATAGTTTGATTCATACACAACATATCTGCATAAGTTATTAAAAAAACATGTCATTTTTGTTAAGAATTTTTTTTATTGTATTTGTGATAAATTTAACATGGATGCATTCTTACAGTTCATCTTCGATCGGTGTGAACAGCCAATCTGCAATCATTTTTTCTAATACTTGCAGCTTAGTTGTTATTTCAACTGTTTTCCTGTAGTATTGGGACCTAAGTGCAGAGGCCCTTTTTCTCCTTTTCTTTGTTCTTGGGCTATATTGATGTCCTTCTTCATCAAATTTCACCCTTTCAGAAGTTTTATCATTATCCTTCTGTTCCTCATCCTCTTCACTCTTCTCTTCTGTTTTTTTAATTCATTTTTTAGGTTTTATGTGTGATTATTTTCAAAATTTAATCTCATAATGAATATAATTTTTTTGTTAGTTACCTTGTTTCTCCTCATTCTCTACTTTCTGCTTCTCCTCACTTTGTAGCAATATTTTTCTCCTCAGTTTTTTTTAATATTTTTTCTTCAGCAGTATCCTTTGCAGATTCTTCTTTGTTTTGATTCTCTGCTTCCACTACAGTAGGTGGTTGCAGGAATGTCATTGTTTGTATCAAAGAGATAACTTGATTTGTTTCTATAGTAGAATCTGTTTTTTTTAAAAGTCCAATAGGGTTATTATTATTATTTTTTTAAAGGTGAAAAATAAATATGCATTGCGTAATTACCTTCTATCTGTGATGATTGAGGTTGAGTCCCCCCTTGAATTATGTCATCATTGACTACCACATCTTTGTTACCTTCTGCGTTTTTCAAAAAAAAAAAATTAGATATCAAATTGTTAGAAAGATTATTAACATGTGTTATTACCTTGGGTTGTTTCAGTTTTTTCTATCTGATCCTCTAGATGTGTCATATGTACTTGCTCATTTTCTTCCTCATCATCTTCTTTCTCTCCTTCTGTGTTTTTTCATTGAAATGGTCATTTGCGTTATTATAGTTAGCAATTCCACCATCTTTAGGTTCAAAATCTCCAGCATCATTATTTTCATCATCCTTATACACTTTTGTTTTTTTTTACATTCAAATGGTTATTGTTTTTTTAGGAAATGCTTATTGCGTTATTTTAAAGTAACATTTGCGTTATTGTTTGAAGGTGTTTTCATTTTTACCTTTGTCTTCATTTTCAACATCAGCCTCAACTTCAAAATTTTCTTCTTCACCACCCTTTTTTTCTTCCTCTGCTATGGAGACTTCTACTATCTCTGGATCACCTTGTTCAGATGTACCTTCTTGAGGTTGTGATAGACTTTTCAATTTTTGCTTCCACTCTTCACATTTTTCAATGTAGGTGTAGTTGTCACTGTGTTTGATTCTTCCATCTTCTACCAAAGTTGTTATGTCAGCCAAAACCTTATCAAACACCAGCATGTGGTGATCCATTGAAGTCATCCACTCCTTTGGAAAGATGTTAATATATTTATGTTATTAGTAGAAAAACACATGTGTGATACTTTTATAGGGTGCGTTTTTCACTATTTTTCAGAATATGGATGAAAACTTACATTCTCCAATGTCTGTGTATCTTTTTGTGTCGGTGTGATGTAGTAGTCAATAACTCTCTGGGTAAAAGTTCCTATTGGCATCTTTATGTTTAATGCAGGAGAGATGATGTTTTCATGTTCATGAAGGTCATAACCACCTAAGAAATCATAGTGTATTTCATCATCATCATCCTTCCCCATGTCACCCCTCTGAGAAACCTGCTATAATGTTATATTCATAACATGCGTTATTTTCAATTATAACATGCGTGAATTTTAATTAATACATGCGTCATTTTAATTAATACATGCGTGATTTTTTATTTGTTAATGCGTGAAAACTTACAGGTTGTTCATCTTCATTATTCTTCTTGTCTGGTGTTTTGTAGTATTCAATTATATCTTGAGTTGAAATGTCCACCATATCACTTTCTTTTATTACTTGAGGTGATTTTTTCATCACTTCAATTGCTTTCATTATTTCTGGTGAGGTTTGCGCCACTTCAGTTGTCTTCATTTTTTGCAGGGATGTTGCTGCATCTTTTTCATTTCTGATATCAGCATCCTCATCATCTTGATCTTCCACATCAGTTAGTGGGCCATTATCAAACAAATATTCCTGCATCACCTCTAAGGTTCTATCTGAAATGTACAGTATTGCTGTTGTTTGTTCTGGATCAATTAGTACCTTGTGCCTTTTTTGCCATTCATGTGTGTACAGCACCGTGTTTTAAAATCATTATTGAACTTTATTTTCTATTGCTTTCTCATAAACATGTTCTACACTTTTTTTTAGTAAAACACACCGTGAGGAAGGTGAAAGGACCATTAAATTGATCCTCATGCCACTCTTCTGTAGTCATGTCCAGCATATCAATCATATAACTGCACGAGTCCATGTTTTTAATTTCAGACATATCCTCAATACTGATCAGGAAGCTTTGATTTACAGTTGTGGATTTTGTGATGTAGCCTATTACTGTATTCCAAACAACAAGGAAGTTTATCTTGAACATTCTTCCTCCTTGAGTTTGGTCTTTCATTACATCAATGACATTAGCAACTGATAATCCTGGTTTTTCGAATTGGTTTTTGAAGTCATCAGTTGACTTGCTTGATCCCTTTCTTGGTTTGTTCTTCTCTGTTATCTTTATTTTCCCCATAGGGATTCCAAAAACCTCATGCAGTTTTTGTGCAGTTACCTTGATTTTGTGTCTGTCCACATTTAGTTCATGATTAACTGTGTCATAGTTTTTGAGCAGCCAGTAGCCCAATACTGATGCGTGATTTTTTATTGTCAGATTTAAAGCACTTTAGAAGCCAATTTCATCTATTGATTTGCTTTGATTCTCATTGAAATTCTTCATTGCATTAGTAAGATTTTCAATAGAGCACCTCATTGTTATGTTCTTGTTTGTGTATGCTACAAATCTGTTTTGCCTTTGTGTTATAGGCTTCTTTTTTTCTTCTTTATCATCCTTTGCTGTTGCTTTTCTTTGTTTCTTTTTCAAAGGTTTTTGAAAGTCATCATCATCATCATTGTGACCTTCCGGTATAACTTTCTTCCTCAACTCAGCCAACTGTCGCACTGAAATCACGCAAGTGGTTTAAAATCCACCCAGATAGTGTATAGAGTTAATCACGCAAGCACATGTTTTGAAATTACGCTAGTTATATTCATGATGCTAGTTTTCTAGAGTAATCACGCAAGTGGTTCAAAATAAACGCAAATAGTGTAAAACATTTCACGCAAGCTAAAAAAATCAATCGTATAGATTCTCAACATACATTGTTTTATACGATTAACGCAACATATACAAATAAAACAACGCATATAATGTAAAGTAAATAACGCAATAATTAGGTATTAACAATTTTAACGATTAACACAACCTCTCTTCTTCTTCTCCTCTGTCATAATCGACTTGTCGTGTCTGTTATTTGTTCGTATCTCGTCCTTTTTACCTGCGTTTTTAGACATGCATAACTATCAAACTGTTCAAATATCGCATCTCACGCAAAATGTTTTTCAGTATCATATGTTGTATAGATTCATTCTATAAAGTTTAATTGTATTTTTAAACTTTTTTCGATGAAATTGTTGCTTTCTCCATTGTAGTAGGGTTTCAGAGAGTATAGAATGGTATGGTTTTTGAATTTTACTTTAGCGCCTGCTTGATTCCCTTTTTTTGGTGATGGTTTTTGAAATCTTTTGCGTGATAAGGGTTCTAATAGGTTCGCCCTTTTGGTAAAATGACGTCGCTACCCTTTTTGTTTAATTCTCTGAGAAAAAGCCATTCAATTAATTATAATCCGTCAGATAAAAAAAAGGCGCAGATGAGTGGATGAGAACCCTTCGCACGGAATTAGTCCTTTGTATAATAACTTTCCCCTATATATATAGAGAGAGAGAGGGAAAGAGAGTTAGGTTCAAATGAGAACCAATTGATTTTGAGAACTTTTGAGAACTATTCTCGGCAACTAATTTCAGGGGGGACCACTCAAATTCATGGGAGATTTCCATATAAACTAGTGGCTCAGAATGGTTCTAAAAAATTCTCAAAATCATTTAATTCTCAAATGATCATCTCCCTATATATATATATCCAACATTATTTTCAAGCCTACGGTGAATAGTGTTTCCATTTTTACTAATAATTTAGTTTCACTTTTACTAGATTTTACTTTTCAGATTTTAAAGTTTTACTATTGTCAGATTTTTACCTAATTTACTATTATTATTGCTAGATTTTAGTTTTAGTTTTACTAGATTTCAGTTTTATGATTTAAGTGTTTTACTATTATCAGATTTTAGTTATACTTTTATCATATTTCAATTTTATGATTTGTGGGTCTTATTTTTGTCGGACTATATTTTTACTTTTATAGATTTTAGTTTTACTTTTGTCTTATATTCATTTACTTAAAATTATTTATTCATTTACTTAAAAATGTTTATACATTTACTAGAAATTGATTAAATCTCGTAAATCAAAAGAGATTATGAGGGTTCAAATAAATATAGGTTGAGTATATGTGAGTTTGATGTTATAGAGAAATAATATTACGAGAACATATTTTTTTTTACAAAACCAACACTATTTTTCACTTGAAATTAACTACTATATTAGGCAACAAACTCGAAAAGGGAAAAAACACACAACCTCATGTCGTCATGCAGGAAAGGCGGGCAACAATTTGCGGCGCCAGTCCATTTTTAATAGCAAAACCTAAACGTATAAAAACAACGTTTTTCATTCTAGAGGTTGCAATATTCCCGTGCATGACCTTTTGGATCCGCTTCAGCGTGGCCACCGCCTCCGATTCAAGGTGACCGAAAGTATCGTAATGCAAAAACGAAGCTTATTTACTATTTCACAGTACCAAGAAACGCCCGAGGCACAACACACAAGGGTATTAAACTCGTGTATATATATATACCCGCGTATTTTACTCTAATTGGTTAGACAATATAGGACAACACATATACCTAGTCCTGTTTTTATGTTGGAAAGATTATCTCTTATTATATAATATAACATAGGGTAAAGATCATGTGAAAACTCTTTCTTAGCCTAAAAACTTAAGAAACCACTTAAATGAAGGTTAATAAAGTAATTTAATATTTAAGTTTCAATATTATCACAACCACACTCCCTCTATGTTTTATATATTTACAACACCCCCTTCCCCTCCCACCCCCAACCCCCCACCCCCCCCCACCCCCCCCACCCCGTGTTGCATATATGCAACATAATTATATTGCATGTATATAACACCTAACCCCCACCCCTACCCACCCCCACCCCCCGTCACCCGTGTTGCATATATGCAACATAATTATATTGCATGTATATAACCCATAACCCCTCACCCCGACCCCCCGATCCCCCCACCCCACCGCACCCCCTCCCCCGTGTCGTGTTGCATATATGCAACATAATTATATTGTATATATATATATATATATATATATATATATATATATATATATATATAACCCCTAACCCGCATCCCATCCACCCACCCACCATATATATAACCCCTAACCCGCACCCCAGCCACCCACCCACCCCCCATGTTGCATATATGCAACATAATTATATTGCATATATATATATATATATATATATATATATAACCCCTAACCCGCACCCCAGCCACCCACCCCCCATGTTGCATATATGCAACATAATTATATTGCATATATATAACTCCTAACCCGCACCCCACCCAACCCCCCACCCTCATCCCCTATGTTGCATATATATAACCCCCACCCCCACCACCATGCTGCATATATGCAACATAATTATATTGCATATATATAACCCTAACCCACACCCATCCCCCCCCCCCCCTCCCCCATGTTGCATATATGAAACATAATTATATTGCATATATATAACCCCTAACTTGCACTCCCACCCATCTCCTATGTTGCATATATGCAACATAATTATATTACGTATATATAATCCATAATCCGCACCCCAGCCACCCAACCCTCATCCCCTATGTTGCATATATGCAACATAATTATATTGCATATATAATACCCTTAACCCGCCCCCACCACACCCCCATCCCCTATGTTGCATATATGCAACATAATTATATTGCATATATATAACCCTAACTCACCCCCCCCCCCCCCCGGTGTTGCGTATATGCAACATAATTATATGTTTGCATATACGTAACATTCTCACATATGCAACATAGAACGTTGCATATTTGCATCGTTCCACGTTGCATATATTACATGTATGCAACATTCTATGTTGCATATACACAACATTCTAATATATGCACCATTCAATTTTGATGAATAATCCTGAGCCTTCCAAAATTTCACTTGAAATCTTTTTAAAACAATGTTTTTGATGTTTTTTTATTTTATATTTTTATAATCTTTTTTTATGATTTAGTATTTTCTTTAAGAAAGATATATAAACACCTAGAAAAAACAAAATCTTTATAGTTTTTTTCATTTGTTTTAAGAAAAAGAAATAAGCAACGAAAAATAACAAAAACAAACACAAATGTGTTAATGTTAGTTAACCAATTCAACAAACACAAAATGATTTTGCGTTCACAAATTAATCTAACATATATTATTTTTTTTAATTTTTTTTTAAATTCTCGTGTATTTTTTTAAATAATTCTTATGCTTTGTTTAAATTTGTGTTATATGCTAGTTTAAAATGTATAAAAAATGAAAGGACTAAAATTGACAACTAAGAAAATGACTACTTGACAAAATAGTCGATTTAAAAAAAAAAATCATCAGGTCCTTCACAATTGACCCATCTTCTTAATTGCTAACCATCTTCAAGATCAACAATCTTTAAACTACAAGATCTCTTTCAATTCTTCACGAAAAATCAATCCGTAAGTTGCGTTAGATTCTTGACGAGAAACCTCACAAAAGTAGATCCATTGTTCATAGTTTTCGATCAATGAATCATGATGAATGAATGAAAAAACACTTGTGCCATTTTTGAAGAAAAGTTATGAACAAAAACTCAAAAATTTGATCTCAATCTTTGAAGAAACCTTAATAATGATTGCACCAATGTATTTGTATGATTAAAACAAAATTATAGACATCAAATTCATTCAATGACACTAAGAAATCTGAAATTCACCATTGAAGGGACTCAAATGAAGAACTACGATATGAGATTATGGAATTTGATCAAATCCTTACCAAATTCAATTATGTAAGTTGTAACAGGTTCGTGGTAACGTACATAAGCTACTGGAATTGATCAAAAACACAAATAGTTTCAATTTCATGTCCAATTTTCGAGTCAAAGTTCTAGCAGTTTGACTCAAAAAGGTCAAACTCGACGAATTTGAGTAATTTCAACACCGATTTCAAACCAAAACGTTTAGAATCACGATGTGGATTGCTCTAATTTGTAATTCCGGTTGAGAAGTTTGAGTTGTGTTCTTCACTGCCCGTTCCTTGTTTATGCTCGATCCGCAAAACATCATTGAAACATATCAACAATGGATCTAGATTGGATTGTTGTTCGATTTCGATCACAACGGTATGCTCAATTTCATGTTACATTCAGTTTTGGAGGAGTTATGACCGATTGAAGAAGATGGAGGAGGGGTTTCTCTAGAAGGGAGACGTTAACAAGAGAAGGGAGGCGTGGAGAAGAAGAGTAAATTAAAAGGTTTTTAGGTTTTTAGGATAAAAGAGGTTTTCATCTGCACTCAACCCATATAACATAATAGAATCTTATAAGAATAGTTATGCAATTTGATCGGGCCACGGGTGGCTTATGATGGGTGCTATGTGACATCGTAAATTTAATTTTTTTTATTATCTAAGCGCAATGAATGAAATTTAGCATGGCAGTTGGTTGTGTAACAATACAGTTGTGTACCATATTTTTTAGGTCCTATGCTCAATAATTTTAGTGTCTTGTTTAGAATTTTAACGTCGCTACTCAGTTTTTGTGTTTTCGTTTTCTTTATGTAGCACTATGACAATGCAACTATTCGGTGTGTCCGCGTTGCCTTCACGGCAACGTGCGAATAACAAACTAGTTTCGAAACAACTAGTTTTTTAACGAGTCGCGCATTGCCGCTGACCACTGTAGTAACAATAAACAAATAATTAATAAATTGTCAAAGTTGATGAGATTTCTAACCCATCGCGCATTGCCACGACTTCATATTACATAAAATCTATCTTACAAAGTCGATGAGTTTTTTCTAACAATAACATAATTTATTGAGCTAAGAAAAAAGTCTGTACAAAAAAAATCGCTAACCACTAGACAGTAGGAGATTTGTTAACTCAGTAAACAAATAAAAAAAATATCTGACTTGAACTAAAAACTGATTGAAAAAAAATGTCAATTCGGGAGCATAATTTGATATGAGTTAGGTTGTGTTTGACGCAATAGCTGAAAAACTAGTTGCTAGCTGATAAACTATAAGCTATGTGATAAGCTAGCTGATAAAAAATAACGTTTGGTAAAAAGTAGTTGATAAACTAGCTGAAAGATGTAAAATGACATAAAAGTACATGTAGATAAATAAATTAAAATTTAAAAACAAAATATTATAAGTTAAGGAAGGGTAAAACTGAAAATATTATAAAAGCTAGCTGAAATGTTACTCCAACTAGCTTTTCAAAAGTTAGCTTATATGCTAGCTTATTAGCTAGCTTTTTGACATTACCAAATGGGCTTTTTAAAAAAAACTAGCTTTTTTAAAAAGCCCCGTTTGGTAACGTTAAAAAGCTAGCTTATGGCGCGCCAAACACGACCTTAATGTGTCACTTCCACCCGTTTCAACAATAATATAAGGACATGTCGTATTAGGGTTGTGACTGTTCAGTTAATTCGCTTAGGGGCAAAATTTAACAACCTTTGCTACATTGCACTGATCACCAACGATCACATCATGCACTCTGGTGCGTTTAACAGTTTTGGTCTCACATATCTTCCTCATGAATAAGGAAGTAACATTGAAACCTACAAAAACGTTCTTAATACTTGACAATTCTTTTTTTGTTTTCAATCTCTCAATACTTATAATACTTTAACTTCATTTTTGTAGGAAAAAGTGTGTATTTTCACTAAGGTGAATGAGATGTTGAATCTCAAGTTGATTTGTGGGTTCAAGATTGGAAGTGAATTTTATGTTACCCCACATTGATGTGGGAACAAAAGTTTATCTTATTTATATGGATAAGACTCCAAACCAAGTTAAGCTCTTATGTTGTGTTTTACTCTGGCTCCTGTCCTCTCTTAGGGGGGTGGGGACATATACGAAGTTCTGGGTCGAAATTCTCCAAAACAATGCGTGCCCGCGCGACCTGCAGACACGAATGCAGCTTCAAAAAACTGGGCCAGAAAGAGGATCTTTTTGCTATTTTAACGGAGGATTCTTCTGCTAGAGCGGAGGAAAGTTCCTCCGCTGACCTGTTCTAGACGGAGGATCCTTTTGCTGGAGTGGAGGAAACTTCCTCCGCTTATATGTTCCTGAACGGAGGATTATTCTGCTGAACGGAGGAAACTTTCTCTGCTCCGGAGCAAAGGAAAAATTGTTGTGTTCTAGTATAGACCTTCGGCCTGACAAATACTTTTTACCTTAACAGTCAACCATTAACTTAGTTATTGATCATAATTGTGCCATAACTTACGTGTGTGTATATATACACATAAATTGCAACTAAGAAAGGAGGCTCAAAAAAATACACTCTACAGATCATCTCAGTTGCAGCCTTCTCCCAATTTCTTTTCAGGCAATTCTTCAAGTCCGGCAATACACATTGTTTTCTATCTTCTATTTTCAGGGATTGTTCCTGCCTCAAATTGTCATCCGTTCGGTTAATATTTAACCGTGACTTCTATATGGTTAGATCTTCGGTTTATTTTGTATTCTTGTAAAGTGCTTCTGATTATGGAAACGATCAATCTAAATTGTTTTACATTCTTTATCTAACAAACTTAAACAGATTCGAAGATTGTTGACACAATCTTTTAAGTTCTAAAGTGGATTATAATTTTAAGCTCATCATAATTTGATACAAACCAATTGGGTTAAACTGGGTTTTAAATTTCCTTTGTTCTTGTTTGGTTGCTTGTTATAACAAGTGTATTAGAATTCGGTATTGTATACCAAACGTTTGAATGGTTCATAAACTGTTATTAACTAGCATGAATGCTATAGAATTGGGTATTGTATACCAATAGTCTATATTCTTGGCATGATGGCCATAACCGTTGATATTAATATTTAATGGTTTAATATTAATGTAAGGGTTTTGAATGACATGGCATCATGAGAAATAAACGAAGTGTTTAATTCTTTTCGAATTAATCTTGCTACTCTTGCGAGAAATAACAATTTGGGAAAACGGCTTGGTGTTGTTCTTAATTTAGTTAAAGTTTATATATATAAAATATGGATGTATAATAACTTCGTGTTATTATTGTGAGCAGATATGTTCAAAATCTAGAGTTTCAAATGAAACGGGGACATGACGAGATGAGTGCGTGGAGTTCTCTGAGGGAGTACCTCAGGACACGACTCACGAAAATATATTAGGGATCACTCCGTCATTTTCATAAATGACTCGAGTGATTGCCTATCAAGGACGGTTCGTGATGTCTGCAGTGAGTGTTCACGCGTGTTCTAATCGCTATTCTTTTAAGGAATATCGCGCTATCAAAAGACAGATAATGCTGCTAGATGGCACTAAGCAAAAGGCAATAGGGATCTAAACTGTAGAACTGAAGGTTTCTACAAGATGTGTCTTTACTTTGAAGGATGTTATCCATGTTCCTAGCATAAAAAAGAATGTCATATCTATAATAAGTTGAATATCGATGGCTATTCGATATTACTTACATCTACAAATTCGTGAGGAATGTTTCATCATCAAAATTTGGTTATGTTCCATAGGACTAGAACTATTGTAGGAGGAATGCATCGACTAACTCTTTGGAGTGATACTCAAGAGGTTATCGAGATATTTGATGATGAGAATCTTGGAGATAGCAACTCCATATGATTTTTGTTTAATCAATAAGTCTTTGTTCCATTATGAAATGCCTAGTGTTGTTTTGAAATAATTGTGGTTTTGGTTTGAAATTATTTTAATAAAATGGTTAATGTTTGCTTTGATATTTGGTCATTACAATGCAAATGTTTGTATAATTTATTTCAAATCGGATAGTGCAGGAAGATAGTTGCACATGTATAACTTGTGGGTTAAAATTAAACATATAAATCATATATGAAACACCTCCTCATAATGGTAGATGATAAAGTGTATTAAGATACACAAATATGGTATATGTCATAGTGTTGACGTGTTCAACATAATAGGGATTCACAAGTGTGAATTCTGACATATGAATGCAAGACATGTTACTATGGATTACAATCTATGGTATTGTGTTATAAATCTTCAAAGATTTCTGAAGGTCATGTAGATGTGTCTACTACCTTCAATGTTGTTAAACTATTTGAGGACATGGTCTCCTTCGTAAGAGTATCCCAAACTAATAGTTTAAATAAAAACAACTAGGGGATAATACAATACTTGTGCAATGAGTATTGTCATGGTTGTCGAGTGTCAATTTGTTGACTACATCTCAAAATAAAAGTGATTGTATCCTAGATCCATTCATATTGATTATGAATGTATTCACCAAAGTAATTCGGTTTAAGACACATGATGAGGTACTTAAGAATCAATGGTGATGCTTTAGATGTCAAGGTAAACAGGATGTGATCCTAAAATCAGATAATGGACTATGTATGTTTATGTAACATACATATGAGACGTACACAATATCATTGGTCTAGTCTCACGAATTTGTCTAAACATATGTGTGAATGTGGGAAATGAATATTGCGATAACTATGTCGGTTGTGACATATCAGAATGATGCGTCTTCTGTATGTCCACATGCTAAAGTATTAGTCTAAAACATGCTAGACTAGTACTTGGTTGATTGTAATGCTCATTGGAGATTAATTAACTATAAAATTCAAGATACCAATGAACACAATACTAGATTTGTGTATAGACAAGTTCAAAGAAAATCCACATTTGATTTAAGGAACATGATTAACTTGTGTAAAACTTGAATGACTTTATCATTGAAGTTGATATTACCCAGTTTTCGACGCCTTTAGTAATTTGACTTCTTTCGGACAAGTTGTTCTGGACTCGTGTGGTTCTTCCACAATTTCTAGGTGTGTGCTAGAGGTTGACTTAGAATTATTCCAAGTAATATTAAGATGCTTGTGCGAACAAACTTATGAAAAAACATTTGTTGCTTGCATCATGTCTGAAGCTCTCGTGAGCTAATATAAAATGAGTTGAACTTGTAGACCACAATGATACATTTGTTGTTCAAATCGTGAGGGTCTAAGCACAAGTAATGTTACATGAAGCCTGTCAAATGCAAGCCCTGTGGGGGTGACTTGCATGACACATATACAGAGGAGGACCTTATATATATGAGAAGAAAAGGGAGAATCTTTCACTACTCTACTTGGATGCTATCCTGTAACGCTTAAATGTGGGGGTGACTTTCATTTGCTAAATGTTAGTAAATGAGGATTCCAAACATATGACTAAATGGAGTACACAATAGTCATAAGGATTTCACTACCCTACTTGGATGTTATCCAGTAACGCTTAAATATGGGGGTGACTTTCATTTAATACAGACCTTGACTGCAAATTATCTTGCTTGCTTTGACGAAGTACGGGAGCCATCTAGTTTATGATAACCGAGTGGTTGGCATCCCAGGGGAAGATCCACTAGCTCCCACGCATATGATATGGTCATTACAGTGAGTAATGACAAAGATGATAAAATTTACAAGGACATCTTGAAAGCAATATTTGACATGAAAGACATAGGAATGGCAAATGTGTTTTTGGAAATTCAAAATCATGCGAACACAAAGTGGACTTGTTTTAAGTCAAACCCACTGTGTGGACAAAATTCTTGAGAAATTAAATGAAAATGACTCTAATGTAGCTAGAACTCCAAACTGACACGAGTCAGTATCTAGCTAAGAACAGAGGTGGGTCTGTTAACCAATTAGAGTACTCAAGAATTATTGGCAGTTTCATATATCTAATGAGTTGTAGCAGACCAGACCTAACATATGTTGTAAGCAAGCTAAGTAGATACACAAGTAATCCAATTTAGACTCATTGGAGTTATAACATACATCCAGCAGTTATTGAAGGACAGTGTGATTTAAATTGGATACCTGCTACGATTGATTCCAGAGCAACAAGTGGATATGTATTCACACTTAGATGTACGGCCATATCGTGGAAATATTCCAAGTAAACGGTTATTGCTAGATCCACGATGGAAGAAGAATTCATCGCTTTAGATAAAGCATGTGAAGAGGTAGAATGGCTACATCAATTTATTGAGGATATACCAAGATGGCCCAAGCCGACAACGACCATATGTATACATTGTGATAGCCGGTCGGTAATTGGCAGAGCTCATAGCACAATGTATAATGGTAAAAATAGATATATAAGACGTAGACATAATACGGTAGAACAACTAATCTCTACATGAATTATCACTATTGACTATGTGAAGTCAAAGTATAATATTGCGGATCCGCTAACAAAAGGCTTAAGCAGAGAGTTAGTTCAGAAGTCGTCCATGGGGATGGAATGAAGCCCTTAAAACATTATGGTTCATACGAAGAAAAACTTAACTCAACTGACTAGAGATCCCAAGATTAGAGTTCAATGGGACAACCTAATTTTATGAACTAGTGAGGTCACTATGGGTGAATATTTGATAAACCATCGCACTTTAAGAAAGGGGTGTATTATTGAAATCAGTACATCTCCTAGTCCATTCCTAAAAGTGACAAGTACGATGTTAAGCCTATGGCTTTTAATGATTCGACTGAGGTAGCCATACGTGGTAAATCACATATGTGAGAGAGGAGTGGGGTTGCTTCGAAGGATATTAAGAGGGGCACAATACCTAAGAGCTCTCGCAAGCTAATGTTCATGACCATAACGAACATAACTATGAGGAATTGGTATTGTCAAAGAGAATCTTGTGTGAAGCACATTGTTGCCTATATAAACGGCAGACGAGTTCAAAGACATCGTCTTCTATTCATAGCCAGTAGACTAAGTGGGTTTCATGAGCGAAGGTTCAAAGGGTAAAACCTACCTCTCGTATGTAAGATTCAACTGTTGAAACTTAATCGGTTTGATGTTGCGTCTGAGATTGACCTCCATTCATATGGGGGATTGTAGGAAAAAATGTGTATTTCACTAAGGTGAATGAGACGTTGTATCTCAAGTTTATTGGTGGGTTCAAAGTTGGAAGTGAATTTTATGTTGTCCCACATTAGTGTGTGAACAATGGTTTATCTTGTTTATATAGATAAGCATCCAAGCTAAGTTAAGCTCTTATGTTGTGTTTTACTCTGGCTCCTATCCTCGCGTAGGGGGTGCAGAATACGAAGTTCTGGGTCGAAATTCTCCAAAAAAATGCATGCCCGTGCGATCTGCGGACACGAATGCAGCTTTAAAAAACTAGGTCGGGCGGAGGATCTTTTTGTTGTTTTGAACAGAGGATTCTTCTGCTAGAGTGGAGGAAAGTTCCTTCGCTGACCTGTCTGGACGGAGGATCCTTTTGCTGGAGCAAAGGAAACTTCCTCCGCTGATATGTTCCTGAACAGAGGATTATTCTGCTGAATGGAGGAAACTTCCTCTGCTCCGGAGCAGAGGAAAATATATTGTATTCTAGAATAGACCTTTGGCTTGACAAATACTTTTTATCTTCCAAACCGATTATTTATGTTCATCATAAATAACAGTCAACCATTAACTTAGTTATTGATCATAATGGTGCTATAACTTACGTGTGTGTATATATACACATAAATTGCAACTAAAAAAGGAGGCTAAAAAAAATACACTCTACAAATCATCTCAGTTGCAGCCTTCTCCCGATTTCTTTTCAGACAATTCTTTAAGTCCGGCAGTACACACTGTTTCGAACCGGTGTGGGAACAGACGGAGAATCTGTTTAAGGGAATTATGTCAAACACAAGCCCGGTTCCTTTCAGTTTTCTATCTTCTATTTTTCAGGGATCGTTCCTGCCTCAGATTGTCATCCCTTCGGTTAATATTTCACTGCGACTTCTATATGGTTAGATCTTCATTTTATTTTGTATTCTTGTAAAATGCTTCTAATTATGTAAACGATCAATCTAACTCGTTTTACATTCTTTATCTAACAAACTTAAACAGATTCGAAGATTGTTGACACAATCTTTTAAATTCTAAAGTGGATTACAATTCTAAGTTCATCATAATTTGATACAAAACAATTGGGTTAAGTTGAGTTTTAAATTTCCTTTGTTCTTGTTTGGTTGCTTGTTCTAACAAGTGTATTAGAATTCGGTATTGTTTTCTGTCTTCTATTTTCAGGGATCGTTCCTGTCTTAGATTGTCATCCGTTCGGTTAATATTTCACTATGACTTCTATACGGTTAGATCTTCAGTTTTTTTTTTATTCTTGTAAAATGCTTCTAGTTATGTAAATGATCAATCTAAATCGTTTTACATACTTTATCTAACACAATTAAAGAAAATCCCTACTAAATATTTACCGTTTCATTTTTAAGAAAGACTAAATTACAATTTTTGTCCTTTAAACTTTATCAAACTATGGATTTTGTCATTTCTAAAAAACTTTCATTGTGTGTCCTTTATTTGAAAAATATTTCAAGTTTTAACCTTTAGACTAACACTGTTAACTTATTTCGTTAGTTACTAATGCACATGGGGGTATTCTTGTAATTTTGCCATATGACATCATTTATGACATCAACATTTGATTTCTTAAATATAAATTAACGTTAATCTAATTTAACAATCTGATTATGTCAATATGTATTAAAATTTCCGTAACCTATATTCTTTCAAACCATTTACCTGACTTATATTAATCTATTAAATAGTCAAAACGTTTATTAAATGGGCAAAAATGTGCGTTCCACTTCATTTTTGCTACACCATCCCACCTTTTTAAATTGCCCAACATTTTGAGAGTAAATTCATCAAAAGCCATATCTTTTGTAATCTTATTTTGTTAAAAAAAAAGTTTTTCGGCTTTATCAAAAAAAAAAAAAAAAAAAAAAAAACTTCAACCTTTGAAAGCTATATTTAACCTGTAGTGGTGAATATATTGAATCGGTCATATGAAAGTTTGGTCGCATTTTGAAGTTCTAATACATTGAATTGTAGCCAAATAAATCATGTTAGTATTTCTTTTCTATATATTAAAAGGTGACATATATGTCTCATGATGATAATAATCTGTATTTCTTTTCTCTATATAAAAATGTAAGATGTACGTCTAATGATAGTTTCAATTATGCATTGTTTACAATCTTGGAGTCACAAATTATTGATTAAATTAATCAGCAATTCATTTCATACACATAAAATCCATGTATTTTCTCTTTTAAAAGGAAAATTGGATTTAAATAATCATAAGTTTTAAGTGTTGGTCGCTAATAATCCCACTTTCAATAATAACCCTCAGTGGTCCCAAGTTTCACCCTATTTTCTGGTAGTGGTCCTGCCGTTAAAAAACTTAACACCGTTAAGTTTTTGATGACGTGGCAGATGATATGGAATTTTTTTTAATTTTATTTAGCCTCTGCCACCTCACCATCTTCTTCCTCACATCATTTTCCACCCCACCACCACCTTCAACCTCACCCGCTACAGTCTCTTCTCCGAACGATTTCATCTTCTACACCTCAGTCTCCGGAGAGGTAACGGGTCGGATTCCGCCAGAGTTGGGGAAACTCTCACGTCTTACCCATTTTTTTCTTGATTCCAATGCACTCTCAGGGGAGATTCCAGCGACGCTCCGACGACTTCTCCGGCTAGAAAAGCTTTATCTTAATAATAACCATTTCACTGGGGCGATCCCGTTTGTGATTTTCGAATCTTATAAATCGCTATCGGAGATTGGTTTATCCGTGAATTAGTTTTCCAGCGAGATTCCGTAGTAGATTGGGAAAATGGTTTCGGTAACTAAATTTGATTTTCATGAGAATAATTTCTCAGGAGTCATACTAGAAACTATCGGAAAGTTAAATAAGCTTAAATTTCTTGACTTGTAGAAAAATTAGATCGTCAGAAGCATCTCGGAGTCTTTGCGATCGTTGCCGGAATTGGAGCTTTTGTACCTTAATCAAAACCAACTTTCCGGATAAATTCCTTCTTCAATCCACGGTCTAGATTCCATCCAATTCTTTCATTTGTTGAAAAACAAACTAACCGGCGTCATTCCACCGTCCATCGGTAACCAACGACTGATATTTGAAAACAACATGCTCAACAGGGGAGGGAGATAGGGGTAGAGATAGCGTTAAGGAGGAAGAGAGGAGATTGGTTGACGGTCGTCAGGGGTTGCCGTAGGAAGAGCGAAGGTCACGAAGCGGGGTTAGAGAGAAGATGATACAATTGATCGGGTAGGATTGGAAGGAAGTGTAAGAAAGGAAGAAAATTGTAGCAAAAAAGATGACACGATTTAGAAGAAAAGGGTCTTCTTCGGGTTCTTTGGTCCGGAGTTCACTGAGTTCGCGGTGGCTGAGGGTTGGAGGTGGTGGTGGTGGGGTGGAAAATGATGCGAGGAAGAAGATGGTGACGTGGCAGGGGTCTAAATAAAAAAAATTAAAAATATCCACATCATCTGTCACGTCATCAAAAACTTAACGGTGTTAAGTTTTTTTAACGGCAGGACCACTACCAGAAAATATAGTGAAACTTGGGACCACTGAGGGTTATTATTGAAAATGGGATTATTAGCGGCCAACACTCAAAACTTGGGATTATTTAAATCCAATTTTCCCTTTTAAAAAGGTATTTATAGATTTATTTTTTTACCAGTGTAATACATGTAGAACAAACCTAGTAGTTTTATATACGGTAATCTAAATGGTTTAGAAAAATTAGAGTAACCTTGATTTGTATTTAATATACGTTTTGACTATTTAATAAATTAATAATATACGTTTTGACTATTTAATAGATTAATATAAGCTAGCTTAATGGTTTAAAAGAATTTAGGTTACGCAAATTATAATATAGATTGTTGTAATCAGATTGTTAAAATAATTAACGTTAATTTATATTTAATAAAACAAATGTTGATGTCATAAATGACATCATATGGCAAAATTACATGAACACCCTCAGGTGCATTAGTAACTAACAAAATAAGTTAACAGTGTAAGTATAAAGATTAAAACTTGAAATAATTTTTCAAATAAAAGACAAACATGAAAGTTTTTTATAAAATGATAAAATTCATAGTTTGTTAAAGTTTAAGGGAGAAAAATTGTAATTTAATCTTAAAAAAAAAGAGATGAAGGAATCTACAGTTTTCAAAACAAAAACGTCATGTATTCTTGTGTTTATATTTAATTTAAACGCTAATCCTAAAGTAATATATAATACACTTTGATTATTGCTGCACATTCAATGGGTCAGAAAATTTCAAGATTTAAAAACAAATGGTGATCCTAATCAGAGATGACGGGGAGTACAATCAAAAGCGTTCCTGAGTAAAGACATCTTTATATAATGGAATGCTCCATTACGCACTTTTCACCGCTGCTCTCTCTCAAACAACAAATCAGAATTGTCTCATCTAAAATGGCAAATTATTAGACTTTTTTGTTTCTTCAGCAATATGAGATTTTAATAATTCAAACTATTACTTATTGAGTCATTCCGTTCAAAAAAAAACTTATTGAGTCATTGGTCGAAAAATAGTCTAAACTATCAGTCTAGCTATTAGTAGTTTCAATTTTCATTTTCCTTACCAAGAACAATCCAAGTAGCGTAATAATTATATTTACAGTGAATTTACACTTGAATTCCACCGATGGGTTATAGTTTCATCATCATCATAATCTGTAAATCTCATCAATCGTAAAACTAGTGTAGGGTCTGAGGAGGGTAAGATGTAGACAACATTTCCCCTACCCCATAGAAATAGAGATGTTGCTTCTAGTAAAACCCCCCAACTCCGTATTTTGCATCAAGCCTTGGACATAGGACATAAGACACATAACACTTAGCAAACCGGGATAAAGACTGATTGTTGCATGTTCCCATTGTCTTCCGGCTATCAACTTCACCACATTATGCATGATTAATCATCCATCATCTTTAACGTTATTTTCACGGAATTAGTTAAATAACGTTAAAATTAGTGCAATTTCACTTTTGCCCCTAAGGACCCACATATATATACATTATATGTACACACTGTAAGCGGAGCGTGTAATGAGTTATCGTTTAGATAATTAAAATCTAATTTCACTATTTTTTATAACTTAGATACTAATTTTACAAAAAGAGAAAGTGTCCATTTTATCTTATAGAAGCTTAGCAATTTGTTTTTTTTTTTAAATAACTAAGTGAAAAAAGTTTACAAGTTATCCCTGAGTTAGTTGCTATCAATTAAGCATATTTTAATAGGATATTCTCCTCTAATGCATAGTCAATATGTCTAAAATGCTTTGTTGATTATTCAGATGACATCTTATGAACTCAACATATGTCTTTTTAACACCGATACGACAATTGTCGTGTTAGAATAAATTTAACATTTTTTTAAATAATTGAATGGAGTTATGAACTTATATAATGTTCTTGTGTAATTATACCCGCTATATCTTGTACATATAATAATGAACACATGACTTCTTTGCATGGCTTTCACTTAGCACTTTTTTTTCATTTGGCAATTGGCATCACCTCAATTTCTACCTTAAATAGTAAAAACAAATTTTCAAATTATTTTTTTCCCAAATTAATAAAAATTTAACTGTGTCATACTTTACAAATTTGATCGATAAACATTTCTTATATTAGAAAATTTAAAACCTCCTTATCAATTTTTCTGGAATAGTTATTCTAATCAAAATTCAATGATTAACATTTACAAATGATATAATTGAAGATTTTCAAAATCCAAATTTTCCGAATCCAAAATTTATAATTTTTTTTATTGTATTATGTATATCGAAAATAATGTACATTACTTTTTATTGCAACACTTTTTTTTATTGTATTATGTATATCGAAAATAATGTGTTATGAATCAAAATAATGTGTTAGAATATCGGGCCATTTTTGTTTCTGTGTTATTGTTCTACACAATAGTGTGTTTGTAATAGTGAGAATGTGTGACATGTTGGGTAGTGAGTTAAGATAAATTGTGTAGTTAGTTAAGATATATATTGTATACTAAGTTAGGACATGTTGTGTAGTGAGTTAAGTTTTATTGTGCAGTGTGTTAGGTAAATATAAAATGATGTGTTTGGTCTAATCGAGCACGTTGAATACTTAAAACACCATATTGAAATAAATTAACACAATTTAGCAAAAAATAAAACACCATGATAAAAATTAAAACACAATGTTAAATTTAATTACCATGTTGAAAATTCACACTCGGTACAAAAAAAATTAAAAAATATATATTATTATTTATATTTTTATATAACAATACTATACTTAAATTAAAGATAAAAAATAATCGATTTTATAGAATATCGAATCAATATATATATATGAACATATAAAATAATTGCATTTTAAATAACATTATGTAAGTTCATTTAAGTTATTAAATTTCCTGAAACAACTAACAATTAATACTTTAATGTAAAAGACTTTTCTGCCATTATTTTCAACTACAAGCATTTAATTCAAATAAATTTAAGTTTTTTATTGACTTTTAATCTAGAACTTTGAAAAACTCATCTAATGGCCTAAAACACTTCTTACACTTCTTACAATTAAAACACTTTGTACAACCAAATGGATATATATTAAACTGTTAAATTTGTAGATACATGGTTCCTGATCGTCATGTGACGTATCAAATACAAGACAAGATGATGCAAGTTTCTATAGGCCGAACCCTAGGTGAACCTAGAGTTCGGACCTAGACGAACCTGGTCCGAACCTGAGGTTCGGCTGGTCGTGTTTTGTTTAGTATAAATAGTTTGTCTTGTGTTGTATTCAGGACTTCTTGATCAGATCTTGTATGTGTACCCTGTGGTGTTTCTCTGTGGTCTAATACAAATCCTTTGTATTTACTCTTGTGTTCATTCTCATTTTACATTGATTTCGATACGACCGAGTAGACGATTCATCGTTCACGCACTTTCAAGTGGTATCAAAGCATTCAGTTCATTCTACTGGTCGGAAATCTTTGTTTTCATCGGTATGAGTAAAAAAACCCCAAGTTTTGCGAAAATGTTACTCATTTTTTAGTTTGTTTGATCTTCTCGAGTGTGCTTTTCATGAAAAATCTTCTCCTAGATTGTTTCTATTGAGTTTACTTGAATTCCTGTTGAAAATTTCATCCAAAAACACTAAGAATCGCGAAAATGGAGTCGAGAGTGTTCGAGTTCGTCTAAGGTTCGGATGTAACTGAAAAGTAACCACTCTGAACTCTAGGTTCGGCTGAAATTCTAATGAAGTTAAAGTTCGGATAGTGTTCGGAGATAGTTCGGATAAGGTTTGGTTGAAGTTCGGTCAAGATCTTTCAAAGCCAAGTTCGGTTAAGGTTCGGAAGAGGTTCGGATCGAGTTCGGTTGAGGTTCGGTAAACAGTAATCGGGATTTTTGGAAGGTGTCAACAAAACTGACGTAACTTGAGAACCATAAAGAGTTACGTGAGCTAATACTAGCCAAAACGACCGTCTCGGAAAGATCTATACTTTTACTGGCCTGACGGCCAGTAACCTCCGTTTTGGTACCCAAAATTCACTTCTAAGACCTTTCTTTTGGGTTTAAAGTTTTTGTATACAAGTTTTCGGACAAGATGAGTGATTTTCAAGCGTTTGCAGCAATTCACAATTCGGTGCAAGCTACGATGCAAACTATGATAATGAAATCAAAACAAGTCAAAAAGTTCCCAAATTGCTCAAACTGGAAGATTATCATAGTTGGGTTAAACGGTTTGAAGCGTATGTGGATACAAATGATATTGATATGTGGTTGGCATTTTCTGATCAATATGTCTATCCTAAAGATGAAACCGGGGAGACAATTCTTCAAATAAAACTTACTTCTGAACAAAAGAAAGCATATCAAGCTGAGAAAAAGGCGTATGGTACTTTGACAATGGCATTACCTAAAGAGTTACTACATCAATTTTCGGGTAACTATACATCAAAGAGTTTGTGGGATGCATTGGAAAAGCGATGTGAAGGCAATGACCAATATAAGAAAAGTCGACAAAAGGTTTTGAAGAAGGAATTTGATACCTTCAAGCATTATCAAAATGAATCGATTCCAAATCTGATTGCAAGATTCGCTCACTTAATGAGTGAAATGCGTTTGGTGAATCTTACAAAAGAAGAAGCTGATATGAAAGAAAAGATTTTAGAGGCTTTGCCTGAGATATGGGAGAATTATGTGATGATGATCACTCATGATAAGGAATATTCGGTATTGTCATTTAATGATCTGATTCAAAGAATCCAAGCAAGGGATATGGAGTTAATGGTGAACAAGTCACTTCCTGCACAAGTTCAAAATCCTACGGTGTATTATGGTGACAATGATTTAACCATGAATGCTGGGAAATCTAATATTCTTAGTTCCGCACGTCCTACAGCATTCATTGTAGATAAATCTGAAACTCCTAGTTATTCTACTGGTTGTACTGCTTCAATTCCTAGTTCATCGACTCAGAATGCTTTGTCTGCTCAAACTACCAATGATTATAATACTTTAATGGCTGCATTGGTATCATCATATTTTGGTGTAATTACTAGTTCGGTAAGTAACGCAGAATTAACCAATGAAGATTATGATCAAATTGATTATGATCATTTGGAATAAATGGATTTGAACTGCCAGTATGCTATGTTGGTTCGAGGAACGAATAAATTTTTCAATAGAACTGGCAAGAAGAGATTAAATCAGGATGGAAAAATTGGACTGGACAAATCAAAGGTTAAATGTTATAAGTGTTATGTATATGGACATTTTGCACGAGAATACCCAAGTTCAACTGAAAATAAATTGAAGTCTGGTCAACATGCTCATTTGGTTATTCAGTCACCAAATGAAGCTCCCAAGGTTGAAAGAAAATTTGTTTCTTTTGACGAAAACCTGACTGAAATGTTTTGGCATCTAGATGAATTTGCCTGGAATGCAGATTCAGAAGCAAAACTGAAACATGCTCCATTTACTGTTGCTCTAACAGCTCGTCACGATGATGATAATGTGTTAACTGATTTTGATTCCAGTTCTCAAACATCTTTGATTGATAATATTCAAGTTAAGATGGTTGAAAGTCAAAAGGTTGAGAATGCACATTGTCTTGAGTGTGTAAGATTGGGTAAGAAGAATGCAACTCTTGAAAAGGATTCTGAATTATTGTCGGAAGAAATTGTGATTTTAAAGAAAGAATTGGAAGATTTTCAAAAGAAATATTATGAATTGGTTCATGTTCATGAGGATTTTTTGAAAGAAAAGAGTCAATTGGCTGAAGAATGTGAACATGCCAAAGCTGAAGCATTAGATGCAGCACAAGATTTTGAGAATCTATTTGAGAAGAGTTATCCGGTTCAACAAAAGTATGAAAAAGCTAATGCACTTGTTGTTGAATCGGTTGCTACCATTGAGAAACTTCAAAACAATATTTCTACACTTCAAGATGAAAATGTTCTTTTTCGTGATAAGAATGAAGTTTTGACAAACGACATTGAGATTTTTAAGAAGAAAAGAGAAAGTGTGCTTGAAGAATTGCTTGCTGAATGTGAGATCCGGAAGTTACAAACATACTAGTATGATGATCTCAATGCAAAGTTCATCAAGTCTCAAAAAGAAGTGTTTGATGCTCAACAGAAAATTTCTGAATTGAAGCTGGAAATTTTGGAATTGAAAAGGCAAGTGAAAAATTGCAATTTATCGCCAATATTGCTGAAATTATTATACAAACAGGATCAGAGTAAAGATAGTTCCAAAAAGGATGATATTCACATGGTTCCTCAACCGGTGGATTTATCTGAATTTACATCTGCTCCGATGGATCCTAAAGATGAATTGCATGATTATTCAAAGTTTGCCACTCCATCAAAGAAAAAGAATCAAAGTCTAAGAAAAAGCAAAAACCTTTGGGAGAAGCTCCAAAGTTTAATTCTAAATCTATTTCTTGGAAATTGAACAGATTTTTGATAACAGTGGTTCAAGTACTTCATCTGCAACTGAAGAAGAAAAAGTTCTGGTTGGAAAGAACAAACTAAAAGACATCAAAGCTAAATTCACTAGAGAAGCTAAGGGAATAGAAGCTTCTGTTTCTTCTTCAGGTTCATCAAAGACCCCAGGTTTCAAGAACAAAGGATTGGGTTATGAAGTCAAGGAATCACCAGTTCAAGCAAAGAAGCCCGCAAAAGCTCAACAGATTTCAAAGGTTAAAGTTTCAAAGAAATTATCTCCTCCAAAGGACAAATCTTATTATTCTGGAGGGTCATCATCTTCAAGGAGTCCATATCCTATGTATGATTCTTATGATGATTTCTTTGATAATTTTGATTCTGAACATTCATCTGCTTTTCAAAACTCAAAGAATCTTTCAAATATTTTTCAAGAACGACTTTGTTATGCATGTCGTTAGCCTGGACATCTTGCTGCTGGTTGTCCAACGACTACATATATCCACAACACTGCTAAATATGTGGATAACAAAGGTCAGATTTTTTATGAACCATGATCTCCAAATCAACTTGTAAGTCGTCTTGGTCTAAACCGAGTACGCCAGTTGATACTGATTCCAATTCTGATCAACTCGTAAGTCGTCTTGGTTAAAACGTCTGAGACTCATCAAAATTGGATACTAAAGTAAGTGTTACTTGGTTGATTGACAGTCAATGACTAAGGGAACTAACACAGATGGAGGACAAGGTTCCTACATAAGAACCTTAAGGATAACGAGAAATTGGCATCAGGATGACCGTGATGGGTCGTTATATGTTCAAACTAAAGATCCGTCGAATTCTGAGGTACTAAGATAGAAATCCAAGGCTAATGAGGCGATAATTGAGGAAGAGAGGTTTCAAAAGTTTATCGTTGATGGGGTTGCTAAAGCACTGCCAAAAGTGTTAACCAAAGAGAGAAAAATGATCAACCAGTGAGTAATCCTACAAAGAGTCAGTCTGGAAGAAGCCATCAGGAGAAGAGCCGATCAAGGCATAGTAGAACTGTGTGTAGCCCTAGTAAGGATCACAGTGACGCTGATAGTTACAATAGGAGTCACAAGAAGGGTAAGCATAAGGATGAGGGAATCAGAAGATTCAAATAAGAATCATAAGAAAGGATGCAATTACGAGGCATTTATGTCTTGCAAGTCGAGTATGTTTAGAGGGGACAAGAGTACAACAAAAGCTCTAAATTAGTTGGAGGATATTAAGACTGTGATCGATATCAGCAACTGTGCGGATAAGGATCGAATTAAATTGGCCTCACAGTTCTTCAAGGTTAGTGCCTTAACATGGTGGAAATCATTCATGCAACTTAAAGGTAGAACGAAAACTTACCAGGTGAATTGAAATGGATTCAGGAGATTGGTGTTAGAGAAGTTTGTTCTGGAAAATGAGATTGAGAAGCTTGAGAATGAGCTTATCAACCTATAGATGGTGACAATGGATGAGAAGAAGTATGCGGAGAGGTATAATGAGTTGATTACTCTCGTACCATACATGGAAGATTCAGAAGACAGGAGAATAAGGAGGTTCATTTGGGAGCTTATACATGTGTTTCCTGCTGATGTGAGATCGGAAAGACCTAACACTCTGGAATCAACCATAAACTTGTCTACTACTTTGACTAATGAGTATGTGAGATCTACTGGAAAAAGAATGAAGCTGTGGGAGAGAAGAGGAAGCTTCAGAGCTTGAAGGTAGACTACAAAGATAGTAAGAAGCCAAAGAAGTATGAGAAGGAGTCCAACCAAAGGAAGTTTGATAATTGTTAGAGATGTAACAAGTCGGGTCATAAAACCACCGATTGTATCGTTCCTATCACATGTTTCAACTGTAATGAGAAGGGTCATGTGAAAGCGGAGTGTCCTAATTGAAATATGGTGCTAGGGATAAGGGCAAGGGTGCTAGTACCCCCAAAGGTATTTATCTTAAATGCTGATGAAGCTCGTGGGGCAGATGACGTGGTCACTGGTATGTTCCTGGTGAACGACTTGTTTATTAGTGTGCTATTTGATTCAAGAGCTAATAGAAGCTTTAAATCTACTACTTTTATACCTAAATTGAAATGTACCCCGCATAGACTAGATAGCTCTTACATAGTTGAAACTGCTAACGGTTAGAAGGTTTGTATCCTAAAATCATTAGAGATTGCCAAATAAGGTTCCATGACGCCATGTTCGACCTAGAGTTACTTCCGATGACCTTAGGCGGGTTTGACTTAGTTCCGGGGATGGACTGGTTAACCAAACATAAAGCTAGAATTAAATGTGACACGAAGACCGTTGAGGTTGAGACAACTGATGCCCAATTAAATACGGTTATGGGTGATAGACCACGCGAACCCCTGAGGATCATGACCATGTTGAAGGTGGAGAAATGCTTAAGAAAGGGCTATTAAGCTTACCTAATTAACATGGTGGACCCAGCTGAGTGTAGAAAACTAGAGGATGTAATAGTTATATCTGAATGCGGATGTACTCCCAGAAGAGCTACATGGGATATCGTCGGAGATACATGTGGAGTTTCAAATCGAGTTATTACCAGGGACTTTGCTAATCGCCAAGGCACCTTATCGTCTTGCGCCATCTGATATGTAGAAGTTAAAGAGTCAGTTGCAAGAGCTACTTGACAGAGGTTTCATTTTACTGAGCTCATCACCATGGTATGCACCGGTATTATTTGTTAGGAAGAAGGATGGATCTATAAAGATGTGCATCGATAATTGTGGTCTTAATCGAATAACGCTCAAGAATTAGTATCCATTACCGAGAATCAAAGATCTCTTTGATCAACTTCAGGGGATCTAGCTATTTTCCAAGATAGACATGAGATCGGGATATCATCAGGTTCGGATTCGAGAAGAAGACGTCGTGAAGACTGCCTTTCGAACGAGGTACGGTCATTATGAGTTTCTGGTTGTGTTGTTTGGACTAAATAACGCACCGGCAGTTTTCATGGACCTCATGAATCAAGTGTGCAAACCATCCCTTGACAAGTTCCACATTATCTTCATCGATTGCATTTTAATCTACTCACCATCTGAGGGAGAGCATAAGCAACATCTGAGGAAGGAACAACTTTACATGAAGTTTTCCAAATGCGACTTCTGGTTAAGAGAAGTGCAATTCCTTGGTCATATTATGAGTGGGGTCAGTATCCAAGTGGATCTTGCTAAAGTAGAGGCAGTGATGAAGTGGGAGATACCGAGATCACCTACTGAGATCAGGCGTTTTCTGGGTTTAGTTGGGTACTATCGAAGGTTAATCCAGGTTTTCTCTAAGATAGCCACCCTGCTCACAACATAAACCCAGAAGAATGCTAAGTTAGTATGAAGTCAAAGGCACACAGATGCCTATGATCTCTTAAAATGGAAGTTGAGTTCTGCCCCAATATTGTCTTTACCCGAAGGCACCAAGGACTTTATGGTATAATGTGACGCATCTATAAAGGGGTTAGGTTACGTTTTGATGCAAAGGGATAAAGTTATCGCTTATGCATCAAGACAATTGAAGGTGCATGAGAAGAACTACACAACGAACGACTTAGATCTAGGCGCAGTGCTTTTCGCATTAAAGATTTGAAGTCACTATATCTATGGGACTAAGTTTGTGGTATTTCCATACCACAAGAGTTTGCAGCACCTTTTTGGTTTGAAAGAGTTGAATATGTGACAAAGGCATTGGATGGAGGTGCTTAGTGACTACAATTGTGAAATTAAGTATCATCCGAGGAATGCCAACATGGTGGCTGATGCACTAAGTCGCAATGAGAGACAGAAACCGCTTCGTGTATGAGCTTTGAGGTTGGACGTACGAGTGATTCTGGTTGATCAAATCAGAAAAGCACAAAATAAGCTACTAGAAGAAGGGTGCGATAAGAATGAGGAGATGATGGGAACAGTCAAGGATTTGATGGATGGATCTGATGGGTTACTTACAATGGGTAACCAGATGTGGGTTCTAAACTTTGGATGATTAAGAGAGGTAATTATCAATGAGGTTTATAACTTGAAATACATGATGCACCCCGGTGGTGATAAGATGTACCAGGAATTAAAGACAAACTATTGGTGGCCTGGAATGAAGAAGGCTATTGCAGGGTTTGTAAGGAAATGCTCAACCTGTGTATAGGTTAAAGCAAAGCATCAGAAACCTTTTGGATATTTGCAACAGCAAGAGATGCCTACATGGACGTGGAAACTAATCACCATGGATTTCATAAGAAAGCTTCCAAGGACGAGTAATGGCCATGATGCCATTTGGGTAATCGTGGACCATCTAACAAAGTCGGCCCATTTACTTGCGATAAAGGAAATGTATTCCCTAAATCGTCTAGCCAAGCTATATGTAGATAGGATCGTGACGAGGCACGGCGTCTCGTTGTCAATAGCGTCGGATCGAGATATTTGTTTTACCTCTCCATTTTGGAAAAGTTTTCAATATACTATGGGAACGAGATTGAACCTCAGCATGGCATATCATCCGAAAACTGATGGTCAAAGTGAGAGGACCATTCGAAAACTAGAATATATATTGAGGGCATGTGTTATCGAGTTTGGAGCTAGTTGAAATAGTCATTTACCACTAATGGAGTTCTCGTATAACAATAGTTATCATTCTAGTATTAAGGCAGCGCGTTCGAGGCCTTATATAGGAGAAAATGTTGCTTGTTTACTAGGTTGAAGTTGGGAGAAACAACTTTCAGGATCTAAGCTAGTGACAAAGACCACAGAGAAAATTCAATAGATCTAGGATAGGTTGAAAGCGGCCTAGGATCGGCAAAAAAGCTATGCCGATAGGTGCCGAAGACCATTGGAGTTTGCAATTGGAGATAGAGTTATGTTAAAAGTGTCACCTTGGAAGGGTATCATCCGTCTCGGCAAGCATGGGAAGCTGAGTCCTCGTTTCATAGGCCCGTTTAAAATTCTAGCAAGATTTAACAACATAGCATACCAACTGGAGCTACCCGAAGAATTGAGTGGAATACATTATGTGTTTCACATATCGAATCTATAAAAATTTCTAACATATGAGATTTTGGTGACACCACTCAAAGAGATACTGAAGGATGAGAAATTAAAGTTTACCAAGACACCGACAGAGATCGTTAAGCGTGTTGAGAAAAAAAAATAAGAAGGAAAAAGATTCTGATGGTTAAAGTTAAATGGGACGCTCGCAAAGGTCCAGAATTTACTTGGAAATCATAGGAGGATATGAGAAAGAAACATCCTCACTTGTTCGAGACTTAAAGAGTAAAATTTGGGATGGAATTCCTTTAACTGGGGGTGGGGGGGGGAGGATGTAACACCTTGGGTATAAGGGTGATCAGATGTCAGAACAAAGAGAATTTGAAAATATTAAATAAAGAATGGACTTGCATAGAATTCCCACACATAACATAGAAAATAGACTCTGACACACATGTTTTAGCATATCAAGAATCGAACACATAGACAATGATAGAATACGCATAGTATTTTCACAAACAACTTCCAGCAACCTCCTAGAAAGCTCAAACGTGGGTCATTTTCACAAACAACTTCTATCAACCTCCCCACACTTGGACTATACTCGGGATCCTCATCCAAACTAACTAGATCTCCAAGTGTGGCTTTCCCACTTCCCATTTCAACTACCACCACCTCTCTTTCACTTTCCACTACCTCCCCGGTTTATCCTAACGGTTATCAACTATAATTTCATCAACTAAGTCTTCCAACCCCCCCCCCCCCCGGATCTTCCCCACACTTATCCTCCACCTCTAACTCACCTTCCAGCCTATTACCAACAACCAGATCAGCCTCGTCACAAATCCTACAGAACGATCCATGCAAGATATAAATAACTCTAGAAAATACACGGACTCGTTGCTACTAGCACCCGATTTACCCACCTTAAACGTATCGCTTTCCTCATCAACCCTCAAATTAGTTTTACCCACATAAACATCCACTAAAGCTCTAGCAGTCCAAAGGAAAGGCCTACCTAGAATGAGAGGGTATCTAACTTCAAAGTCAGTATCAACAATCACAAAGTCAATAGGGAAAAAAAATATATATATGTTTTAACAAGCACATTTTCACTATTCCTTTGGGTATCACTACAGAGTGGTCGACCAAAGATATGCTCATCCTAGTAGGGGCTAAATCCTCTAATCCTAAGTGCTAAAAAAAGAAAAAGGCATCACATTAATACTCGCACCGAGATCAGCCAAATCATATGCCACAGATGAACAAGATAACAGCTTGTCGAGTCCGTTAGAAATACCTAAACTTTAACCTGTAGTAGGGTAAGCTAAGGGGTATCAAACCAAGGGAATATGTGGTTAACAACTAGTTGAGTATAACTAACTAATTAACTTAAAACTAATTAACCTAGTAAATTACCTAAAGCGCCTCTTAGTTGTGAATTGTTTTGTGAATGAAGTTGATTACTAACACTAAATTACTGATTATCTAACTAGAAGCTAGCTAATGCTTGACTTGAAAACGAAACCCTTATGTAAACTAAGCGCAGCCACTTTAGGATCCTGGTTTGCTATCTATAACCTGAATTCAATATCCTGACTGCAAATACTATATAGACATAGTCCCCAATTTCTTATTCAAACTAATAGCCTAACATTTATGTTGGCGCTTAATTCCTGGAGCAAGGAAATCCTGAAAATGACGGTTTACTACACTTACGCTAAGCAACTAGTTAAGTGAATGAAATTAGCATGAAGGTTCTCAACAGTTGCAAGGATGGAACAATTAATAATCAAAAATAAATTCAGATGATAAATAAACAAACCGTTCACTGAAAGCATTTTCAATTGAGTTAGTCGGACATGGAGAGAAATTTGAAAACATGAAAATCAATGTAATTCACATTCAACATGTAGTCGAATGCTTCTGAATCTTGAACCGAATGCTTGAATGTCTTGAAAATTTGTAACCAGGTGCAAACAGTCGGCAGAGATGAAAGAAGATTTTAAATATCACAATCCAAAACTATTTATAACAAAACCCTAAATTTCTTCTACCGACCTTCGGGGCGTACTGCCCTAACTTCCAACATAAGCTTCAGCGTACCGCCCCAAACAAAATAGTTGGGGGCTTTCTTCAAAACACGGGTGTATCGCCCTATTTTTCTCCACACTCTGGGCGTACCACCCAGACCTTGAAACCAGAAACTTTAACTTTTCACCTTATTCTTCCGCTTCACTTCCGGTCAACGCTCGGGTTCACTTCTAATCTTCACAAAACTCGTCATAATCAATTGTTAAGCTCTAAGTACCTCACGATTAGAAAATAGGAAATGAAATGAAATCCAATAGAAATCACCAATAAAAATAAACAATTAAAAGCATATATGTATAACAAAATGGACTCTCATCACATCCGCACACTTAACTTTTCCCGTCCCAGAAAAAAACCGCAACGGGATCATAGCTGGAAAACTAACCTTAAACACATCAACTTAATTTTCATCTTTCAATTTACCATACAAATATACACCCTCACTGCAATCACTGGTATTTCGGTACGACTAAGCCCAACTGCCGATTTTATATGCCTCCAATAGCAATAACTAATTTCTTTTATTTTTACTACCACATCAATCTACCAAGTATTTCCCACACCTAGAAAGCTATAAGTCTGTCTACTCTCGTCTCAAGGCTTTCAAGGTAAAGGTTTTAACCATCTAGATTGACCTACCTCCCTAAACCAAATAATCGCATATATAAAAAATAATGGAAATATAAATGATAATGGATGAAAGAAACTTTGAGCTTCATTTATCTATTACCTAACTACTATATCTAACTTTCTTTTTTTCTCTTCTTTTTTTTTATAAACAAATCTCACCAAGAGGCACAAAAACTTGATGTGTTTGGAACGATACCTAAAAATGACTACTTTAACCTAGACCTAATCCTAGACCTAGACATACTAAGTTTTACCTAGACAACTAAAACTAACCAAACCCACTAGGCAAGTGCACCTCCTGAATTGTCTAGAAACAGTAGCACATGAAAACCAAGGCAATGATCAACAATCTATACAATTACTAACCAAAATAGCTAACCATATCAAATAGCAAACATAAAGTCACACTAGCCGATTACCCAACCCAAACCGAAAGACATTCGTAGATTGGATAGTCTAGAATATTAATCACAACCCTAATTAACATACACACATGCATTTAATCATTAAAAATCAGTGGAATTTAAAGAATCATCATAACATCAAACAAGTTGGATAAACCGAATAAAGTCGCAAATGTCAATTATTCATCATGTTGGTCTAGGAGGCACTATGTGCTTAGCCTAAAATCATGTCAATGTCGAGAACACACAAAAAAAAAACTAAGTCTTGAATAGTATTCATATCTAAGTTTAAACAATCAAACAAGAATCAAAGGTAAAACGTAGACCCGACAAGTGATTTGTAGTCGAATGCTTGATCTTGCGCCCTCTTCTTGATTCTTGCCTTCCTCCACGCTCAAAGTCGTCCTTGATAGCTCTGGAACCGACTGAAAGTCTAAAGTATCTAGCCAAACCCTAAAAATCGATTTTATATCAAATATGCAAGTTTTACGGGAAAACCCCCTCTAAGCGTATCGCTTGGAGGGGGTTGGGCTAGGCGATACGCATGTGGCGTATAATACGACAAATTTGTCGGGGGCGCCGCCCTTGACTTTCTTTGACCAGCTTTCCTTAAGCATATCGGTTGGGGCATCTTTCTCAGTATGCGATACGCCTACTCCCTCCCTTTCAGCACTTGGTCATTTCTCTCCTCGTTCACTTCTCTCCAATCCTCGTGTGGCCTCAGGAATCAACCAATTACCTATAAAAATACTATAAAAACCTAATTAAGACTCAATAACCCAAAATAAACTAAAAACACATAAAATGACGCAAATTGGACTGAAAACCGACTCGATTACTATATAATTTACACGGGAAAAGAGGATGCGTTTATAATACATCAAACATCCCCACACTTAACCTTTTTTCGTCCACGAAATATACTACAATGGAATCATAAGCAGGGAACAATCTCTACCTTATTAATTATCAGAATCCAGATTTCGATTTAACAATTAACCTAGCTTAGCTCGATTATCGGTATTTCGATCCGATTAAACCCAATCACCGACCTTTAGCCCCAAATGCATCAATTAGTATTTATTGTGTTTATTAATCATTCAGCCTAATGGATCCCACACTCAAAAATCACAACTTTACCCTAATCTCGTCTCAAGATATCAAGGCCTAGGTTTAAACCTAATAGGTTTTCCTACCATAATATATAAATCTATATAGGTCTAAAAAAGAATGGAACAATGATGGATGAATGAATGCATTGGAGCAATTTTACAAAAATTAGAGCGTCGATTCATGCATGCATCCACTGAGTACCGATCCCGATGGGTAGCATGTAAATATAAACTCATTTACCTAACTTAGAGGCGTATCCTTCAAGTCGCTATCCCGAACGGAAACACATAGGCTTTGGTCACTATATATTAACAAAAAGTTCAAAATAAATGGAAAAATGGAACATGCAAGCGCCACCAATATCGGATTTACTTTCGTAAATAGATAAGGATGTGCTAATATTTAATATACATAAACATGTGAAAATTCTAAGGTACATATCTTCTATTTTTTGACAGTTTCAGTTACATCGATCAAAATAAGGCGGGAATCCACTAAAGCATCCTGATTTCTTAATTAAATATTAAATTTATCAAAATCGACATATAAGGATATTTAAGCACAAAGATCGGATGGACATACCAATACATCGAAACTAGTTATCACAACCAAATAATAATAATTTTGCAATTACGCACATTTAGTTAGAAAATCTAACCCTGATAGTACTATCATTTTCCATCATATTTTGCAGCATAAACCAAGAACATTTTTAAATTTTTCAAAAAAAATCAAAACACACTAAAAAATAAAAATAAGACTAAAACTAAGACCCAATTCGTCCCATCCCCACACTTAAACGACACATTGTCCCCAATGTGAGATGAGAAAGAAATAAAAATAAAAAACAGAAAAAAAAATAAAATGCACACAAATAATAAAATATATAAAACAGGAACAAACTCCCCTGATTTATGATTTCGATAAATTGAAGGCGAGTTTAATCTATAGGTCCTCCATTGAATCTTCAGAAGCTTGAACGTGTGAATATCATCAAACGTGCGACCAAAAACACGGAACACACGACTCGACTCGACAAAACACATTAGTCATGAAAAAGAAAAATAAATAAAAATAAAAATAAAAGAAAACATGTTGAAACGTGATTACCTGAAAATTCAACGATTCAAAAATATGAATTGCAAACGGCACCGAAGAACATTATTGAACACGAATAAAGATAAAAATTTAAAAAATTTCTGTTCACCCTCTCTAGGCGTATCGCCTACAGGAACGGTAAATCCAGACGATATGCCTAGAGCAACAAATAACAGGCACCTTAACCTTCCTTCCACGCGTATTGCCTAGAGTAATGCTCAACCCAAGCGATACGCCTAACTCAAAATTTCCAGGGATCATGGTCGATTTTTTGCTCAAAAATTTTCTATCTCTTTTGTCCAAAACTCCACTATGACCAAATTTCTTCTACAGACCTGCACATATAACATCAAAACATAGCTGGAACTCTTCAAACCTCAAATTCATGATCTTGAATTTCCTGCAAACACCGAAAAACACAAAAACGCAAATCGGAAAAATGCACGAAAATATAAAAATCAACCAAAGTTACAAACTTTATAACCCAGGCACTATGCATTCAGCTCCTTAACACTACACAACTTCGAATCCACTATCGGGAGGTTTAGATTTCACATCTTTCAAAACCATCGAGCTACCGATAATTGCCCGGTTTTTCCCTTTAGACTCCAAACATACATTCTCAACTACCCAACCACTAGAATTCACCAAATCTAACAACCCTTTTACTTTTCAATGCTTAAATCGACCCAGAAGGAATCTAATTTCTCCTAGAAAGCTCAAACTCGGGTCATTTTCACAAACAACTTCCATCAACCTCCCACACTTGGACTATACTTGGGATCCTCATCAAAACTAACCAGATCCTCAAGTGTGGCTTTCCTACTTCCCATTTCAACTACCACCACCTCTCTTTTACTTTCCACTACCTCCTCGGCTTCTCCTAACGGGTTATCAACTACAATTTCATCAACTAAGTCTAACCTCTAGAGATCTTCCCCACACTTATCCTCCACCACTAACTCACCTTCCAACCTATTACCAACTACTAGATCAGCCCCGGTCACAAAGCCTACACAACGATCCATGCAATATATATATATGACTATAGAAAATACACGGACTCGTTGCTACCAGCACCCGATTTACCAACCTTAAACCTAACACTTTCCTCATCGATCCTCAAAGTAATTTTACCCTCATAAAACATCCACTAAAGCTCTAGCAGTCCTAAGGAAAGGCCTACCTAGAATGACAGGGCATCTAACTTCATAGTCAGTAGCAATAACCACAAAGTCAATAAGGAACAAAAGTTTATCTATTTTAAACAAGCACATTTTCCACTATTCCTTTGGGTTTCACTACAGAGCGGTTGGCAAAAGATATGCTCATCCTAGTAGGGGCTAAATCTCCTAATCCTAAGTGCTAAAAAACAAAAACAAAAAAAAGGCATCACAATAATACTAGCACCGAGATCAGCCAAAGCATATGCCACAGATGAACTTGATAATGGCTTGTCGAGGTCGTTACAAATACCTAAACTTTAATGTGTAGTAGGGTAAGCTAAGGGGTATCAAAACAAGGGAATATGTGGTTAACAACTAGTTGAATATAACTAACTAATTAACTTAAAACTAATTAACCTAGTGAATTACCTAAAGTTCCTCTTAGCCGTGAATTGTTTTGTGAATGAAGTTGATTACTAAAACTAAATTACTGATTATCTAACTAGAGACTAGCTAATGCTTGACTTGAAAACGAAAATCTTATGTAAACTAAGCACAACCACTTTAGGATCCTGGTTTGCTATCTATAACCTGAATTCAATATCCTGACTACAAATGCTACATAAACATAGTCCCCAATTGCTTATTCAACCTAATAATCCAACATTTATGTAGGCCGCTTGATTCCTCGAGCAAGGAAATCCTGAAATATGACGGATTACTACACTTACGCTAAGGAACTAGTTAACTGAATGAAATTGGCATGCATGTGCTCAACAGTTGCAAGGAATACCGGAACAATTAACAATCAGTACAAAATTTAAATGCTAAATAAACAACCGTTCACCGAAAGCGGTTACAATTGAGTTAGTCGGACATGACGAAAGTCGAAAACATGAAAATCAATGTAATTGACATTCTAAATGTAGTCGAATGCTTCAGAATCTTGTACCGAATGCTTGAATGTCTGGAAAATTTGTAACCAGGTGCAAAAAGTCGGTAGAGATGGAAGAATATTCTATATATCACAACCCGAAACTATTTATAACTGTAGAGGCTAGTAACAAAACCCTAAATTTCATCTGCCAACCTAATCAGGGTGTACCACCCTAACTTCCAACATAAGATTCAGCGTACCACCCAAAACAAAATAGTCGGGGGCTTTCTTCAAAATACGGGCGTATCGCCCTATTTTTCTCCACACTTTGGGCGTACCGCCTAGACCTTGAAACCAGAAACTTAACTTTTCTCTTTATTCTTCCGCTTCACTTTCGTTCAACGCTCGAGTTCACTTCTAATCTTCACAAAACTCATCATAATTAACCGTTAAGCTCCAAGTACATCACGATGATAAACATAGGAAATGCAATGAAATCCAATCGAAATCACCAATAAAAATCAAAAATTAAAAGCATATATGTATAACAAATTGGACTCTCATCAGTAGTTTAGATGTCTAAAAGTATTCTAAAAGCACTTAGTTTAGACATTACAATCATAAAATGTTTTAAAGGCATTAATTTAATCAACGTTAAAAATATTCTTATAATATCCTAAATTATTGTTAATGGGTTCCATACTTCCATATATTCATATTCATCATGGTAATAGTTTTTCTTGCACGGATAGTCATCGATTGTTCCCGAGTCTTTCATTTTTTACCTTCAAATTCAGTCATAAGAGTTTGAAGTCTTGCATCTTTTACCCGATCGGCTCCTAGATTCTGGTTCTTAATAGCATCCCACGTATCCCTATCTATTACCAACTTATAAAATCAACCATTCGGGTATATTGAAATAGGATGGTTATTACAATATTATTCTTGGTTGCATCGGTAGATACAGGATCAATAGTCTCCCATACCTTGTGTACGTTTAAGAACGCACGTATATGAATAACCCAAACATTGTAGTTGCTAGAGTTTAGCATCAGACACCGAAAAGTCAGTGTATTAGAGACTCCTTTGGTGATACAAGTTGTCTAGCATTGTCCTTAGTTGTCAACAGTGACCATAGGTGTGCTTGATCGAAGGTGATACATTACTCGGTGAAACCAATTCACGCTGATCAAGTCCTTCAGATCATATGGAGATTAATAGGTCGATGTTGAAGATTGGCGATGATCAGGAGGTCGGCATAGATCTTGGTTTTAAGTTAGCGGCCACTGGAGAGCTTCTGGTGGTTGTTCGGTGCTATTCCAATGTGAAGAGGCGACTGCATACACATGTTGGTCTCCTTACCGGTGGTGGTAATCGACTCGTGTTTCTTGATTGGTTTCGATACCAATTCAAGATTAGAATGGACATAAAAACACACAGATATGTTATCACAATACGTGTATATGAGCGGATGGATGGGATAGATAAATTAACGATAATTAAGTATATGAGTTGTGAAACCGTGAGACGGATCTTACTAGAGGTTTGCTCGATCGTTAGAATGAGAACAATATGTAAATAAAAGTTTGTTTTATTGAAATCAACAAAGACTCAATACAAACTCTCTAATCAACTCAAACAGAGAAACACTCTCAAAAACACATAGTTAAGATCTGGTCTCTCAAAGTTCTCACTCAATTGCTACTGAATTACAAGACAAAATATCTATATATACTCGACTGTCCGAACTCTGACGAACTGGTGGTTCGTCTGATCCAAACCTCATCCGAACTGACAGTTCGGATGACCTTGGTTCATCATAATGGCTTCGTCTCGTTCAGATCTTCACACCTTCTTGTTTATATACTTCACACGACGCACAGATTATGTATCAACAAACTCCCCCTCAACGTGTGCTGCATCTGTTCACCAATTAGAACATATTCTTTGAACAAACTCTCCCTTAACTTGATGGTAGCTTGATCTTGAATACTTTGACGATGCACAGTGTGTTTCTTTCATCCTTATCAATAGCTTCAGAAGACTTGAAGTTGTGATAAACTATTTCCTTTAAGCACCTGGCCAAAATAAATAATCTTGGTGCAAAACGTCTCTTTGAGACTCCAAGATATATGTTTTGAAAATGTTTTTCGTATCTTGTGTCGATCAACCGAAAACAAACAAGAACTAAAATCTTTTTGGCTTTTAGAAAGTTTATATCAAACCAAACCTAAAATCTTTTTTATTTTTCAAACTAATGCTAAAACACGCCGAAAATCTTTTTGAATTTTCTGAAATGAATGTAAAATGCACTACAGAAACAGACTCTATTTTTCAGTTTGCGAGAAAGATCACGACGCGAGATCATATCAGACATAACGTATCTACCACATCTCAATTTCGGTCTTAATCAGCATGCAAGCCAAGGTAATCGCAAATACAACATTTACGTTTATTTCAGCATGCACCAATCATTTTTATCGTTTTCAGATATGCTTAAGGTAATATTATCATGCACTGATAACTTGGCCTCCACTCTATCAGAAATACTGACAAATCATCATGTTTATCATATAGAAGCAAATTTTCTTAGAGATTTAATCATCCTTGATGAGTCATGCAAAATAAAGCAAAACCTCAAATACCTAGCAATCAGGTCGATCTTATGGACACACAGAGAAAGCCGAAGTATTTGAGAAATAAGAAAGCAAAACAAGTTAAAGTTATATAATTCAACAACGATCAGGTCGATACTTCCGTATACGCAGAGAAAGTCTGATGATTCATACGAAACACCAAAAAAAAATAAAGCAGAATGTCAAACGAACAACAATCATCGATCTTTCGATACGCAGAGAACGTCTGATCGTTTGATAAAATAAATAAAATCAAACAAGTTTAAATCTTTCAAAATGAAAACATGCATTCATCATATGAAACACCAAGAAAAATAAGGCAGACTGTCAAACGAACAACAATCAGGTTGATCTTTCGATACACAGAGAAAGTCTGGTCGTTTGACAAAATAAAGAAAATCAAACAAGTTTAAATCTTTCAAAATTAAAACATGCATTCATCAGGATATCTCTTATTCTATTTTTTTCAGAATCATTACACAGCATTTATCAAGAAGCAAATAACCAAAGATCATCAGACAAGTTTTATGTTTATATCTTACTTGTAGATATCAGATTATGCATGCACATTCACATATTATGTAAGAACCTATAACCTTTAGACTTAATCTATCCGTGACAGATAAACGTATATGCTGATGTACTATCATTTCTCGTTTTTGTCGGATCAAATTCTCAATTTTTCATTTTTTTATATTTTCTAAGTTATCCCCCTAGAATTCAAACAATTTTTAAAATTTTCTCCCCCTTAAAATATGAACGAAAGAAAATGAATAACAAAAATGAAAATGATCGATCAACACTTGACACATTTTTTAGAATGATATTTTTGAAAATCAGTATTTCAAAGATAGGAACGATGCAATTTAACTTAAAACAACCACAAGTATCTCAATGTCAGCAATCTCTCGATTACTAACATGTCTTCTTGAAATACCTGCAAACACTGGAAAATAATAAGTTCTTAAAACTTCGACCCTCATCCACAACGATGGTAGGTCGTCCAGTGTGAAACCGTGAGACGAATCTTACTAGAGGTTTGTTTAATCGTTAGAATGGGAACAAGATGTAAATAAAAGTTTGTTTTATTGAAATCAACAAAGACTCAATACAAACTCTCTAATCAACTCAAACAGCGAAACACTCTCAAAAACACATAGTTAAAATCTGGTCTCTCAAAGTTCTCACTCAATTGCTACTGAATTACAAGACAAAACATCTATATATACTCGATTGTCCGAACTCAGACGAACTGGTGATCCAAACCTCATAGTTCGGATTACCTTGGTTCATCATAATGGTTTCGTCTCGTTCAGATCTTCACACCGTCTTGTTCAGATACTTCACACGACGCACAGATTATGTATCAACATAAGTGCATGCATATGATGCATGCGTTAATTGAAATAAATAAAAAGAAGTATGATAAGTTATTAAAAAAACTAGTTTAATAAAAGTTAACAATAATTATTATGAATTAAGTATAATAAACTTAATTTTGATAAAATAATAAAATAAAAAGTTGTAGGGTTTGTAGCCAATGAATTAAGTTGGTTGAACCAGAATGCAAGCAGTAGGGCATGTCTACACGAGACAACATGAACCATTAATTGGTCAAAGGACTGCAACATAAACCATTGCTTTATTCTCTATGTAAGTCCAAAAAAAGATGTAATTTTTACGGAACACGACACAAAGAGAAGCATTTGATCCATTGTTTTAAAAAGTGTTAGGTTCTGATTTTTTCTTTACATATACAAGCTGACAAACTCTCCATGTATTACCTCATTTTTTTTTTCTAATATCAGGATTTAGATATGCATATATTAGTATTTACTAATTACTAATTAAATTAATTAAATAATAATAATAAACGTATTAACATAACTAATCATGAATTTTATCCTTGAAGATTGTGGTAACTGGTAACGTACAATATCTTGCTGACTCTTTAGGAGAGAGGTTAGACTCAAATTTAATTTTCAAAGTTTTTTTTTTATAACAGGTTTTTTATTTTTTATCAATAATGTTTAGTCCGATATATATATATATATCCTTAAAAAAAATATATATTACAATGAAGTGACGAGTAAATAGATAAAAATTTATGCTACAACTCTCTAATGGATAGCAAAACTAGGTTCTTTAATTTAAAAAAAAAAATAAGCGGTGCACCTTCATAATTTTGATGAGACTCGTAAAACAACTTTGATTTTTCAAGGGCGATATCTAATTTAGAGTTTACATATATTATATACTAGAATAGAACCCGTATGTTATACGGGTCTAATCATTGAAAAAATTATATTAATGATAAATTCATGCATACTCTTCTTATTACCGAAATAACGTATTACAATAAAAAGCTAAAATTATAATTAATAATATGGTATTTGTGACTTTACCCTCTTTATAAAAAAACAATATTTAGATCATGTCTCTGCTTGTATAGTTGTATATTTGAAAAATGCAACATAAATGTTTATTGGTAAATAAGTGTTTATTGGTATTTAAAAGTTGTTTAAATATTTATTAAAATAAAAACAATAATAGTTTAAAAAAATAATTTTAAATAGAAATAAGATGCAAATTTATGTGTGAGTGTCATGATTCCATAAATATAAATAAATAAAAATATAACATGATTATAGAATAGGATATAATTTCCAATAAAAAAGAATTTATTTATGAAGTAGATTTGGGAGGGAAAACTTATGTGAGAATTAATCTAGTTTTGACATGTGTCAATAGTTGTAATTGTTTATTAGAGTAGGAAGATTATCTATATAATATATATATGAAAAGAATGATGGCCACATGGCATCACCACAACACTCCATTTAGTGGTTTTCCCGCTCAAAGATCTCTACCTAATTTCGTAACCCATTTTGATTTGGATCTTTTGGTTAGGATCCGAACGAAAATAGAGGAATGCCCAAAAAAGTCGGTTCTAAAAGATATCTACAAACCCTATTTCTATTAAACTCTCTACCCCCTTCAATGCAAAGAAATCCCCGCCTCTCAAAAACCTGGCCGGAAGAATTCCCTTCCTTCGATTTCGCTGTTGCTTTCGTCGATCCAAGGTACGCCATTAATCTCCTTCAATCAAGGTAAAATTCTTTACAACATCATCATAATCGCTACCGTTTACTTCAATACCCTTCATATTATGAAAATATTTGGCGTAATCTTTAATTAATCACATTCTGAATCGATTATGAATGAATCGCATTCTAAATTTATTTTTTTATCTTTCATTTTCATTTATTGGCGTTTAGATGTGGATGAGATGATAGAGGCGATTGGATTCGAAGCCGTTTTCAGTCATCATAACCGTACCCTTACTCGCCTGCAATTCAGGTAAATTTTATGTTTAACTTCTTATAGATATCAATTTGTGGATCTAAGTTTGATTTGGGTTTAGATGGGCAACTCAAATTATATCTATTGATTTGAGGAGAAGTTAAAATAGTTGAATTGATCTACTTTCTAATGGACACGCATCTTCAAATTTCAGTTTACTAATTGTTCTTTAATGTCTTTATTTTTTGCTTTGAATTTGATTTTCAAAAATTGTTGAAATGGGCAGAGACATAAACATGGATAAAACAAATTCAAAGAAAATATAGGATAAAATGAAATTACCAATTACTAATTAGATTAACTGGGCAGAAATATCATTAATGATTTAAAAGGACCCAATTTTTGAAACTTGCCTGTGCATTTGGATACCCCACAGTGCTTTTCTGCATAGATATATACCGGTGATCTTAACATTACCGATAAAGCCAAGGTATGTATTTTCCTGTCTTCCAGTTACATTTGTTTATATATATGTGTGTTTGAATCTATATATATCTCTATCTGTATGTATGAATCTAAATGCCAAGTAGTTCATATCATGTATTCTATTATAAATTCAAGGCAGGTCAAAATAACAACTTTGATCTGATCTTATAAAATATAAATAGATGTTTATACAAATGATATATTTATAGATACTATGTTCTTATGATGTTCAACATTAGCTATTGAAAGAAGTGAGCCAACATTTCTACCCAAATGGTTAAATAGCAATGGGAGTTTAAACAGAACATACCGGCATCAAAGTCAGTAGTCTCCATTATACTTTGGTAAATTCTGTTATCTATTATTTAGGCTTTTCTAGCATTTTGGTTGTAAATAAAATAATTTTTTTCTTAGATGAACAAGTTGCATCAAAGACCACAAGAAATAAGTCACATGTGTGACATAAGCGATAATTCTCTTTTAGACCCAATTAATTATGAGAATTAATTGGGGTTATCTTTGACTTCAAGGGGTAAAATAAAAAAATAGTTTGAAAGAAATACAATGTGATCTTATAGGTTCAAGGGGAAACTTGAATTTTGTTTTGGGTCATGAGTGCATTTATAGGTTCACCTTTTACTTAATGAGTTCTCAAACTCTTTAAAAGTTTTTAATGTAACCTGTGTTTTGTTTTATAATCTACCAAAAAGAATGAGAACGTGATTGTGAAATAGCAGATACAATACAAAGTTATGGACATAATAAAAGGTGAAATGAACTTTTAAATATGTGAATACAACTCTCATGGTCTCAAGTGGGTTATGTGAATTATGATAGTTATAACTAAAGGTGGAAGGAACTGCAGTCAAGAGACCATTGTTTCAACAAGTAGTGGTTGAGTCAAGACTTTACACTTGATGCATATAATGAGAATCTTAACTGATTGAAGTTCTTTATAAATGATTTTGGTTCCTTATATACACGAGGATTTATTGTTCTTTCTATAATGTAGCTTCCAATATAAGTAGTTAAGGAGTAGAAATAATTTCATGCATCCACAAACCTGCCTAATGTACCCATAGTCATCTGAATAAGCAGCTTAAATATGTAATTCGGTACACTTTCAAAACTGTTTCTGTAGTTGTCCAATGCATTTGGCTGTTGATTTGTTTTAGGTGTTGCTCTAAAGGTTCACATGGATAACCTTGAATCTGACAAACTGAATGACCTTGAAGATGTTGATAAGAGTCTTAAGGTAGTGTTTTTTTTTTTTGACTTTTCATCTCATGAGTGCCAAGATATCTATCTAATTAATATTGTTTCTGATTACAACTCAGCCATTACAGAAAGGCCCAACTATTGTTAACTGCCCCATTTCTTATTTTCTTCCAGGTGCTTCTAGATGGGTTAGGGTCTAAAGATTGGGTTTTAGTTTGTGGGACGCTCAACAATGTACGCCGTTTTTCAATATACCACAAGGAAGCACTGCAAGACATATTGTAAGACAAAGTGCAAGATAGTATACTTGATTTGTTGGATCCTTTGTTAATTGATTTTTTTTTTGCTTTACGCCATTGGTTGTAAATGTTACCTGTTTTTAATGTTCGTTTTTTCTTATTAAATTTTTCATTATTCCTCCAATTCACCTTATTATATCTTCTTTTTAGCTTATGCAACTTCTTCTCAAGTCCCCTGCTTTGCTATTATCAAAGTTGCAACCTTACCTTAAGAATCGCAATCCCCGCATGCGTGCAAAGGCATCAATGGGGAATTTGTATCACCATCCTTGGTTACACAAATATTTTTGTTTGACTTTTTTATTTTATTGCAATAAATATAAAACTTAGCTAAATGTCACTTTTAAAAGTTGAACTATATTTTAAAAAATTCATCTTTAGTCATGGTCAACTAAACGTTGCATTATCAAAAGGTTAAAAGTAGGAATGAACTAAAACTTCTCATATCGGATGAAAACAGAAAAGTGACAAACAAAACATCAAATGTTTATAAGTATGTATTTTCAAATTTGTAAATTTTTTTCATTCTCCAATGTTAATTTTTTTTCTTTAATTCTAATTATCGAATTACATTTATTATAATATGTTATTATAAGTATTAATTTTTTAAAAGTCCACCCGTGCGTGGCACGGGTATCAAAAACTAGTATTATGTATATATCAAATCATAACCTTAAACATTTTTATTCAAGAAGTATATATGCACTTTTGCAACATCAATTAATCTATCATGTACGTACCTTTTTAACAAACATGGTGAACAACTTGCTATGATTTGATGGACAAATGGACCACTTGTTAAAAACATCATAGTACAAAAAGATCGATACATGCAAACTTCATGTCAAACAATCGAAACAGTATTAAACTAAAAAGTTTTTAAAAAATGACTTCTTACTTTTATAGTTTATAGTCGTGTGTTTGTTAGTAAAACTTCTATTTAAATAAATTTTAAGAAAAAATTATTTACCCAAAACAAAAGATCATCTTTTAGTTATCAAAATGTATTTATATACAAATTTAAGCAGTTAAAGTGGAGCGAAGTATAAACAAAAATAATTGTCATTTATAGTCGTAGACATATCAATGTCTTAATATAAGCATCAAGGATAGATGGACGAGCTCCGAATTGAATTATAGTACGAGATCAAACAAGGGTAGTAATTAATTATGTGTGTATTCTTTTTTTTTTAACGGCTAAATCTTCAGATCTGTATTTACTATTTAGCAAGATTTGAACCCACAACCTTCCGGTTATAATTATGTGTGTATTCTTACACTTGAATTTTTACTTAAAACAAAACTAACTTTGGTGACCATTGCGTCTTATTTTTCACTATCTAGAAGCTAAATGCCTCATCAAAAAGAAATTTAAATCATTGGATAGTGGAAATCTTGAGGCATCCTCCACTCAATATGAAAACCCTAAAATACTAATAAGAAAAAATAAATCCCCAAATATTAAAGGTAGCAAAATCAAACCTGGAGAGCATTTTCAACTAAAAAATTAAAAACCAAATGCTCATTACTACATGACTCACCTTTAGGCTTTAGAAGAAAACAGAGACTCTCCACTCCATCCACAAGTTAAGGTGGATCGATCTTTTTCCAATTAACGTGATGATAATAATAACAATTCCAAATCACACTTTAAGTGTTTTCTATTTTGCGACTTATATTGTAACTTATGTGTAAGGCAATATTCTCTTTGATGTAGACCCGAGTTTAAAACTTGAAAGTGTTGAATAATAGTGTGTATCAGCCGTTAAAAAAAATGTTTTCTTTTTTCTTAATTTTAGAGAACTTATAAACTCATCTAATTCACTTTTAATCTTACGGTACTGTTTACGGTAGAACTTAAACCTTTAATCCATAGGAAAAGGAAGTATCGTTTATCATTAGTATACCAATGGGTTAAATAGTTAGTGGTAACATATTACTTTTTTCATATGTATCAGTACAGCGTACATAATCGTTAAGTAAAAATAGATCGAGCTAAAGCTGACAACTTTTTATTTGTTTAAGATTTATGGTTTGATACTTGGAACGAAAAAGTCTTAGATCCCCTCACCCCCACCCCCCAAGATTATTTTTAGACTTCATTTATTTATTCATTTAGTATAAAATGTGTGAATTTTAATTCTTAAGATTTGGTTTTACGGTGACTATATAAAAGAAAGGGTTTGATGTACATCTATCTATTAAAAAAAAAATATTACTTTTCTTGTAAAAGAGCATGTTTTATGTGTTAGTGGTTTGGTTCCAAGTGTGTACGGGATTTGATCTAACGAAGATATTACAAAACTAAGTGTAATTAGTTAATGATTAGTAGTGACAACACAAATTCCATTAATAGTAAAATGCTAGGTCCTAGATGAAATAGTAGATTTCCATGAGTTCTAGATTTGACCATCACAAAATTTATTATTTACAATTTATTTCTCGCCCTTTTATAGAAACCATATTAGTGGTGACCTTCCAATTAAAGATTTATATGTTTAAATCCTAAAAAAATGTTATATGTTTAAATGCTAAGAAAAATAGATGTGATGATTAGCTATTAAAAAAACAAAATTAAATTGGCCACAGATTTTAGTATTAATTAAATTTGATCACGATACCTTCACTATTTACATGAACGACACACTTTTTCATTATTTATATTTTTAATTTTTAATTTATTTTTTATTTATTTTTTAAAAATAATTTTACATATGTTTTTCTCTTATAACTTTTAAAATATAATGTTTTTTAATCTCTGGATATATACTGTTATGATATTCTTTATTTTATCTATATTTCATTACAAGTTTTATTGCAAGGCTACTATTCAACGCAAATTTTATTCAAAACCAGTGGGTTAACTATGATATGTTTTTATTTCGTTTTCTACCTCAATGTTTTCCACAGTTCCATTGACGCAACTTTTGTGTGATTTTCGAATATACTCCCGCTACGTATTTGTCATCTACGTTTTGATTTTCAAAATCAGAACACGGTAACATCATACACTTCTCTTTACATACTTAACCACGTAAATATCATCTTCGTAACCACTTCATACGTTTCTCTTTACCTGCTTTAACCACGTCAATGTCAGCACAGCGGACGACGTCGACCGGTTATAGTAATGGTAATTAAAAAAACATACATAAAATAAAATAGCTGTACAACATAAAACAAATTCTTGCAATGTGTTGTACAACATAAAACAAATTCTTGCAATGTGTAAATTAGGTGCTTCCTTTTGACAATGACCATTC